>CM038221.1:81903279-83153279 GCA_021442155.1 Cymbidium sinense | reverse complement strand
TGTGCTTCAATTTTTCAGGAACCATATTGTATATAAGTTTGGGATGCCTCGATGAATTATATTCGATAATGGTATTATATTCAAAAGCATGGAGATCAGCAGCTTTGCCAGAAGACATGATATAGATTGGAGATACTCCACCATCTACTACCCCAGAACTAAAGGCTTAGAGGAAGAATTCAACAAAACTCTCATCGGATATTGAAGACTCTTGATGATAAGTGACAATCTTGCACCACATCCAACTCACTCGTCCCCATTTTCCTTATTGTATGAGTCCAAAGCCATTCTTCTTTTAGAAGTTCAACTCTCATTAGTAAGGATAACATTGGATAACAATATCACTATAGAGCAAAATGCAAAATTACAGTTAGAAGAGCTCAAAGGTTTGGAGGAAAGTCACCTACAGGTGTGCCAGAACCTCGAGTCATACAAAGCTAAAATGATTCAAGCTCACAACAAGCTGGTCCACCTTAGGTCTTTTCGAATAGGAGAACTTGTGTTAGTCCTAAGGAGACCAATTGTTGTTCATTGAAAGATAGGAGACAAGTTTGAACCCACTTAGGAAGACCCCTATGTCACAGAGAAGGCCTACCAATGAGGATCTTATCAGCTTATTGATTGTAAAGGAGAACACTCGATGCTTCCAATTAATGGGCTCTATATAAAGAAATATTATCCATGAAACAAATCATGTTTGAAAATAATTATTAATAAGAGAACAAAAAAAATCTAATTCATCAAATCTTCTCTTCTTTCGAAGTGTTGTTTGCTTATCTTACAAATTTGACGTAACGTGTTTGGGGTAGGTGTAAGAGTCCCTAGTGGCATTCTATCCACCTTTCACAACACAAACACGATCTCCCAATGCTTTTAGAATATGTGTAAGATAACCTGAGAGGCATCCCATTTTGATTAACATAACTAAGTTAGGTGTGAGAGAACCCAAGCAGCATCCTTTCTAAGTGTGAATTCTTGTTTCCATCCGTGGCATCATTTCATAACTCCCTAGTGTGTTTTAAGGTAAGTGTAAGAGTCCCCAGGCATCCTATTCCTTTTAACATGCACAACAAAACACAAATCTTTTTTTTCTCAGCTATTTGATGTGCAAGCCCCATGGACTCACTCATTAAATTTGCTCTAGGTCGTGCATGCTACTATAGTATGTCACCCTAGTGGTCATTTGTTGGAGGATGTAGGTCCACGAGCTTTCTTCACTTGATGACATTAACCAATGAGCACCTTGTTAACATGGTAGTCTTCACGCTTTATCCGAAGCTACCTCATGTTGACTGTTTAGAAGATGCTGAGTCCCATGCTTTCTTCTTGAACTAGCCACCATGTTCTAACTAGGTAGTATGTTTGAGGTTTAGGATAAGTCCCCAGAGGCTCCTTTCCTCTTGACTACTTTTGAGTTGATCTAAGTCTCCCAGTGGCATTCGCTCAGTAGTTGCTCTAGGTCGGATAGCACCTATCGAGGCCGAAGATAGACTATCCTAGCAGTCTGTTCCGCTATAGGAGGATGTAAGTCCCCGTGCTTTCTTGCTAGATAAATTATTGCAAACTGATGGATACCTTAGGTTGGTTGATGTTCGCTATGCTGATAGTGACTCACCCGGTGAGTGCACCACTCTTAGCAGATATGAGTCCCTGTATTTTTTCCTTGAGTTGGACACCAAATACCTATTGGATATATGACTAGCCATATCATCTTCTCCAGGGTGTTGGATTAACCCCTTACCGACCCCATCTCCTATGGGCACTCTATTTGGATCAAGTCCTTTGCGACCCCATTTAGACACTACCTTGATTCCTTTTGAATTGGACAGTTCCCCTTTCCTGGTAACCACCCCTGTGGTTGGAAAATTTGTTCAATGGATGCAGACACTCTCCCTTGGTTCAGTATTTCTGAGATAGGTCTGGGCTAATATAAGCTCCTTCTCAGTTTGTTCCCTTGTAAACTAATAGGGTCCACGATAAAATAAACTAAACCAAACAAACAAAATATTTTCGCTTATGGATTAGGAATTCAAGCCTCCAAAGGGCCCTTCTCCCAAGCAGGCATCCTATCTTTAGGCGGTCGAGAACTCCCTAGAATTCACCACTACAGCTTAGATAAATCCACGAGTCGGTACTCATTTCATAGTCACCCTTAGGTCAAGTTCAATCTATTTTGCCATAGCAGGTTACCCCAGCTATCATTCCACTTTGAAAGATGTAAGACTATGACACATTCTTTCAAGCATGATTGTCGCAAACCAACGGGCAGCCCTAGGTCAGGTTTGATTTATTGCCTAAAGCAACCGATCACCTCAGTGATCTTTTCTGGTGGAAGATGTGAGCCCCGAGCTTTCTTCCCTTGAATTGATCATTACAAACCGAAAAGCACTCTTTTGGTTGGATAGTTCTCCCATCGACCGGGAAGCTACTCCCTTTGGTTTAGTAAATATGAGATAGGTCTAGGAGTCTATAAGCTCCTTCTCATTGTGATCCCTCACAAATTGACGGAATCCATCAAAGCAAACAAAATTAAAAATGAAATTAATTTTGACTATCCTTGAGCTGATTTAAGTCCCCTAGTGACATTCACTCAATAGTCAGCCCTAGGTTGGATTTGATCTATTACCTTTTCAACTGATCACCCCAATGGCTTCTTATTTTTGAAAATGCGAGTCCTCATGCTTTCTTCCTAACTTGGCCATTGTATACCAAAAAGCACCCCTTTGGTTGGCTAGTCCTACTGTGTGCTTAGTAGACTACCACTTTGAATAGATAAATCTGAGTTAGGTCTAGGCTTCTATGGCCCCCTACTCGGTACAGTTCACAAACCAATAGGGCTCATCTAAAAATTCAAACCTAAAAAAATTTGAAATAAATTTAATCCTCTTCCCTAGTGGAATTTAAATCAACTCTTTTTCTCCTCAGTGAGAATCAAATCAAACCTTTCATCCCCTTGTGGATGATTTGAACCTGCTTCCCTAGGGGAAGATTCATACTCTATCCCTTAGTGGATTTCTTTACTCTCTCATATGTCTTGGACATAAGTAGAGCCACATTGCACTAAAGCTCTGGATTCTTTCTTTTTCCTGGGTTAATGATAGATTGTTTTTGTTAGTGCTTGTGATCTCTCAGTGTTGTTGATCATTTCAAATAAATACCAAGTGTTAGTCACACCACACCTATTGGGCGCCCTTTATTGACCTCATTTTTAGAATAAGCACTCAAGCCCTCCATCTTAGGCTTAGAACTTCTCTTAGACTTTAAGAGTTTCTTAGCCTTAAGACACATCTAGTGAGGTGGACACTCAACCTAGCCCTAGAAGACTTAGAAGGTTTAGCCATAGGAGTAGGTCATGCCTTAGGGGTGTTAGGAAATTTCCTACCCTTAGCTTAGATCATTCCTCACTTTCCTTCTTTCAAGTCAAACTTCAAATCAATCTTAATTGATTTTCTCCAAATTCAAATCAACTCCATATGATTGAAATCCATGATTGAAATCTATGATTGAAACCTATGATCAAAATACATAAAAAATTCCTAAGTCCAAATTTTTCTTAAGTCCTTAAGCCTCCCTTAAGGACTTAACCTAAAAACAATAAAAACCAAATCAAATCTTTGAGATTTTCTCATACCTCATTTATATTCTCATTTATATACACATATATAAACAAAATATAAATTCAAAATCAATCCTAATACTTGATCAAGCCTATTCAAACTCATGGGATTTTCTCAAAATTTATTTGTATTCTCATTTATATTCTCATATATAAATAAAGTATAAATCAATCCAATCCAATTCAAAAATTAAATTTCAATTTGAAATTCCCCTTAAATCCTTTAAATTCCCTTTAATGGATTTAACCTAAACCTCGATCAAATCAATTCAAAGTCATGGCATTTTCTCAAAACTTATTTGTATTCTCATCTATATTCTCATATATAAATGAAGTATAAATATTAATCACTCCAATCCAATTCAAAAATTAATTTTCAATTTAAAAATTTCCTTAAATCCTTTAGATTCCCTTTAATGGATCTAACCTAAATCATGATTAAACCACTTCAAACCCTTGAAATTTTCTTATGATCCATTTATATTCTCATTTATATTCACATATATAAATGAAATATAAATTCAAACAAATCAAAACCATTTCCAAAAATCAAACTCAAATCCATTCAAAATCCAATCAAAGCCTTTCAAGTCAAAATCTTGAACTTAGCCAAATCACTTTCAAATCAAGCCAAATTCTTGATTTTCTCTCATGGTTCAATCAACCCTACAATCATGAGCTCATATATAAATCCAAACTTCAATTACTCAATCAAAACCCAAGTCAAAAATCAAATCCTAAACCCTTTCATATCCTTCCTTTGAATATGAAACTTTCAAATGAATCTAAATCCATTTGACTTCAAACCACTTATAAATGGATTTATATTTCAATCATAAGGCCATATACAAGATCAACTAACTTCAAATCAAGCTTTGACCAAGCCATTTGACTCACTCAGGCTCACTTGCCCCAAAGTGACCTAAAATACCCTTATGAGCCAAATTTTGATCCTAACTAATTTGGATTGAACCAAACTCGTATTTGCTTCTCATCATGATCAACAATCATCATGGGATGATCAATCAATTAAATTGGGTCAAACCAAGTCAAACCTAAGGGTTGACCAAGTCAACACTTATCCTAAAATGAAACCTTACATAGCCAAATTTCACCATAGGCCAATTTGATTGAAACTCTTGATCTAAGTTCACTCATGACCTATGTTCAAACTTGACCAAGCCAACATTTGAGCCTAACCTAAATTGGCCCACTTGATTAAGTTGACCCATTTTGACCTAAAGGGCCAAAATGTGTCAAAACTTGATCTAAGCCAAATTGATTAAACCAATGGGTCAAGTCCATTCCAAATCACTTGTGGAACTTGAATAAAGCCAATTGGCCAACTAGACCCAACCTAGCTAATTGACCTTAGACCCAACATGTCCTAAAGGGGTCATGTTGAGCCAAAATTGAACTTAACCCATTAGAAACAAAGATACCAATCCATTCCATATGACTAACCTAACCTAAACCTTTGACCTACCTCAATAGGTCAAATGTGTCAAATAGGTCAACTTGACCCATTTGACCTAATTGAAGTCATATGAGCCAAAACCAAATATATACCAAATTGAATTAAACCAAAGCCAACAAAACATTTCAAATGGTCATATGAACTTGACCCAACCCTTGGTTTGACCCAATTTGACCAATTGGTCAACTTGACCCAAGTTAACCCATTTTGACCTAAATGGGCCAACATGAGCCAAACCCTATTAAATGAATTCTAAATCCTATGAAACTTGGCCAAACCTAGTTTCTCCACATACCCAACATGTCGAAAGTGGAAATAGAAAAATGACCATCTTACCCTTAGGCCATAGAATAAGTTTTGGCTTAACCCATGGGTAATTTGATCATACCCTCTTCACAATCACTTGAGGCTTTCCTAAAAGCTCAAGGAAACTTAGTGATGAGTGGTGCACCCAACCCAATGGGTTTGGGTCAGCCCATTTGGCCCCTAGACTAAATCTGACCCCTTAGCTCAAAATTGAATTTCAAACTCCCTCTCAAGCTCAAATTAAGGCACATGGGAGGTTGTCATTCCACTCCTTGGATCAAATTGATCGTGTGCACACTCAAAATAAATCAAACAACCCTCCTAATATGATCAATTGGATCAAAATGGCAAGGACATTGTCAGTCGTCCGATCCTTCAAGGGGGAGATATACTCCCTCTAATTCAATTCAATTCACATTGACTCAAGGTCGATTGTAGAATAGGAAGCTAGAGCCATTAGAGATTGATCCTAAGCCTCATAGAGCTCTTTCCATTTTCTTCTTCTCAGTTTTTGAGTAGTGAAAAATAAGGGAGGTAGAGTGAATTGCCAACTTCTTCCACACTTGATTTCCTTCTAATTGCTCTTGCACACTTCATCTAGGAGCTAAGTCGAGTGCACCTAAGCTTCTATTTGAGGTCCCACAGCAAGGAAGGATCCAATTCAATCAAAGCCAAAGCTCAAGCAAAGAGGAGTTAGTCTATAAATTGATTCACTTCATCTCAAGTGCTCATACTCTCAGCAAGGCTTCGTCTAAACCAGACAAAGCTTCTCCAAGGGAATCGAGCATCAATAATCACCTCGGACGAGGTATGGGATATTTCAATCACTAAACTCAATGTGGTGTGGAGCTTTGTGAAAGAAATTTTCACCTCATCAAATTTTGACTGTTGGATTTGTCTCTCTCTATCTTTAGATGGTGTGGGTTAAATTTGGTTTGATTCCATGCTAGACCTAGCTTGGATCTTTCCCTTAATCATGGACGATCTCTGTTGATCAAGGGGAAGAACTTGGATCATCTCAGCTGACCATCCACGCATTTTAGATGGACGGATGAGATTATTCAGCACATTTAAATATTTATTTATTCTTTGTAAAATGCGGGGAGATTCTTAGCCATCGGATCTTTGATCGGACGTTAGAGAATTAAAGCGCGTGTGCTGCCACTGCTATTTATGAGGTGACAACTTAAGTTATCCCTTCACGGCGTGACGTGTGTAAAGCACACTGACCGTCACCACCACTCATCACACCATGAGCTAAGGATTACTTAGGATTAATTAAAAATGCTTAGTTAATTTCTAATTAATTTAGGAATCTTCTAAAATTCATAACTCTTCATAGAAAATTCAGCAAAATATGAAATAAAATCCTATGGATAGATAATGAAACCTAGAATATTTTAAAATTATTTTGATGAGTTTTGAATTATGCTTTTCTCTAAATTTTGGTTTTATTGGAAAGTGTATTTTGCTAATTAGTCTTTAATTAGGCCTCTGATTAATCCAAAACTTCTTAGGTAAGTTTTAGGGGATAAATTCTATCTCCCCTAATTTTCTTGGGATTTATTGAAAGCTTGATTAGAGTAATTGCATATGGTTTTGTTAATTACCCCCTTTATGTAATTAAGCATACTTAGGGTATGATTAGTGGTTTTATCCTATGATTAGGGTTGATTAAGGTCAGATCCAATAAGTAGGAGGTTTATGGAATAATTTTGGGGCATTTCCCCTAAGTTATTCCCTAAACCCCCTCTTCTCTCCTTAATCTCCTCTTAATTAAGAGTTAATTCATTAATTATCCCTTTAATCAATTTTTAAAAAATTCAAAAAAGTTCCGTAATTAATCTACCTTGGGTAGATTCTTAGTGTTTAATAACCCGAAGTTCAATTAAGGAAATTAAAACCCCATTCATAAGTGTGAAAGGGTGTTTTGAAATTACTTAAGCTAAATCCCTTAGCTTAATTAACTTTTAATTGTGAGCCAAATTGCATTATGCCTTTTCATTATTAGGTGCATTGCAAACTTAAATTCCTTGTGGGTTTTATGTCATCACATTAGCTCATAATTATCTAGTTGATTCTTCTAAGGTGGTGTATGTAAGGGTTAATTAAGCTACTTAATTCATACCTTAACCTAATCAACACATAAAATGGATTTAATTATTTAAAATTAAACAAAAAATATCACACATGTGGAAGGAATAGAAAACTCATATCAACTTTTTAAAATTAAATCAAACTTCAAACTATACAAAAATTACTTTGAATCAACTTTGATTTATTCTAAATTTTCTTATTCTATAAGATTATTTTTAGGATTTAAGTGAAGTGAGTTTGTTCACATGCTTTCATTACTTTGAATCTTTCCCCAACATGTTAAGTTGTATGTCATGTGATATCATGCATTCATAATTTTGAAATTCAAATTTTAAAATGAAATTATTTACTTTATGTCAAATTTGCATGTGTTGGCTAAAGTAGAAATATGAATGACTATTATCACTACTAAATCCAAATTATTTTCAAAATACATAAATCAAATACCAAATCTGAAAGTGTGCTACCTATACTTTAATTATAAGCTTGCATGTGATAGATTAAAAAGTCATGCTTAGTATAGGTTTTCCTTCTTTCTTATGTTAGCATAGTTGTGAATAGGAGTTGGTAAGATGTAGGGTTCATTTGAAAAGAACCCAACACTTACTTAATTCTATATCCTATTCATCCCTATGCTATCACCTAAGAAGGGTTGCCTATACTTGCATGTGTAAATTGCATAAACAAAAATGAATCCATTAAACAACTTTTTCTTTTTTTTCTTTTCTATTTTATTTCTTTTATATACATGTTTGTATTTAAGAAAACTGGTATATTAGTCTGGACAATCCTGAGGTTGAGAGGCTTTAAGTAGCCCTAAGCAGGTCTTATACCTTACACCTCTAGTTAATAATGACGTTGTACTCACTTATGCCTTTCTTACTTTCATGTGCATATGCAAAAATTTAGATAAGAAAAACTCTTTCTACTTAAGAAAAACATCATGCATGTTCAACTTCTAAATTTTCTTAAATGGATTACTTAGCATGCATCATAAATTGTGTTAAATACTCTCATTTGCATGTATAGATATGCTTAGGGTCCATCCATATGCATGTTATATATGTTGGGAAAGAGATAAAGTAATGTGTGTTATGTGAATTTTGATTCATTTTATTTAATCTTGAAATTCCTTTCTTTTTGAATAGGTTTGTTTAGAGTTTATCCAACCTTAGGATTAATCAAAAGATGTAATCAAAATATTTACCTAAATGAAACTAAAATGTGAATCCACTTTAGAAATTACTTAGGTTAGGAAAGAAAAGAGAAGTTCTCTTCTCTTTGCCTCTTTTCATAACCTTGTAATTAATTGAAGGATAAGCTTAAACCAAATTAAAACATGAAATAAAAGTAACCCAAAATGATTAAACAACTTAAATGAAACCCTCCTCTAAGTTGAACATGTTCTTCACACTTAGAAAATTTAAACTTAAAGCCATAGCTAAGCATACCACACAAGCTTTCAAAGCACACACATTAGCCTAAGTCACCACTTCTAGCCTTAGGTTAGGTCGGTGCATGGTTTGATATTTGTTTACTTTTGTGATATATGTTTTAGACTATATGTTAGGGTGTATGCTCGTAGAATGAATGGTAGGACGTTCTTAGCTTAACTATTCTTTTCTACAGGGGATTGTGCTTATGGGGCACTATCATAAATAAAAATATAAATGCTTTTGCTTGCAGGTACTTTATACCTCTAAGCATAATCCATAGGCCAGGTGGACTTAGTCACCAATGTGTGGGGTGATAAGTCCAATATACATTCTTGGGATTTATGTGGTTTGTTTTAGTTAACCTTTATTTTGCAGGTGTTAGTTAGATTTTCTCTTTCTTTTTCATGTAAAAAATTATATAATTAGGATTTTGGAATAATTGTTATGGGGATTAGGATGAACTTTGGTCATAAGATTCTATCTTATGCACCATGTGAAGCTTTGGAGCATCTACCATCCAACCATCCAAAGGAAGGAACCAAAAGAAAGAAAGAAGAAAGGAAGAAGAAAGAAGAATAAATCTTGAAGACCCCCAAATTGTATTATTCATTTGTAATCTGGGTTGCATAAGGGTAGAGCTCGGCTATCTACATTTGATATTTTTGGATTTGTGCGGTGGTATCTGACCACAACGACCTTATATTCTTTTTGCGATTAGCTTAATAAATTGGTTGATGATTTGTTTAGCTTTTGCATTAAGTGGCATGATTTTTTTAGTTTCTTCCTTACTTTATGTATGGCTTGGATGTGGATTAGGCTCTTTAAGGAAAAATAAATCTTTTACCCAACTTAACAACTCAAATTAAAAATTAAATAGCTCATAGCCTCTCCTAAAGCTTAGGTTTAAAATCAAGATAAAAGAATTAACAACCCCTTAGCTGGATGAGCATTTCTTTATAATATCATGCACAAATGCATCTTATTTCTCTCTTGATTGGAGGGCTTTCACCTTTTTCCAGAGAACTGGCTTGACCTTTGAGAGACGTGGTGGAAACTCACCTCCTCCATTCTCACTGGTTTTAGCCAATAATCATCTTTCCCATGCATTAGTCATAAAAATCCTATTAGCCTCAACCAAAATAATTGTCCAAAATAAAATAAAATGAAATTTGAATTGCATTAGATTTAGGTCATTTGAAGCATGCCCCTTTACATGATCTAGTCTCTTTAGGGAGTGAGTTTAAGGACTTAATCTCTTTCTAAATAATAACAACCTAGATATCTTGCATAAGCATAAAGACTTGCCTACATGTATTTAAAATCATAGGATGAGTTAGTTGGCGGTCACCCCTAAGCGGTTGTAAGTTCAAGCTGTCGGGTGGTTTGTCCTCTTTTATGGAGGCAAACCAATTACCCATTTTCCCCTTAGATTTATGTTGTGCTTCTAGCTCTCACCGAAGCTCCTTAGATTTAAGTTCTGAGGTTGCTTCTCCCTTTGTGGGCCATAAGCATAATTCCTCACCTCTTAGGTATTTCCTCTTTGTTTGAATCTTAAGTTCTAAAATTCTAATAAAAATGCAACTCAAACAAACTAAATCAATTTCTAAAATGTAAAGCCTAACTATAGGATAGTTTGAGATGCTCGATAGGTTTCCTAGCATCGTGAAGCATCTCCTACTCATTTCCCATTTTGGCTTCAATAATAACTCTCTCTTTTGATCAATCCCATTTGATCCTTTAAACATAAACCAATCGATTGATAGTCCTTCCCTATTGAAATATTCAAAGACAACGATCATTTACCTTAATTGAGAGATTTCCTAAGGGATCTCGTCCCTTAGGATGTAATTAACTATAGGGGCTTGCCCTTGTAGAAAAATTAACGAACCCGATTTAAAATAAATCCTGTTTTACTTTTTCATGTAAAGTAGAGGAAGAATCTCTGGTACATATGAGGACCCATCATCCTTAAGAGTCCTTATTGAGGTGATTAGGTCCATTAAAGGGTAGTGACTTATGTCTTTCGAGATGGTACACTATTCCTTGATGACGTACTCGATCACCTGAATAAGTACATCTGCAAATCTACGTGGCATCTTAACAAGATGAATTTTTATGTAGGTGTTGCCTTTTTCATTTCTCCCCACAGATTTGAAAGGCGATCCCCATGTATAAGAATTTTCTCCACATTATTCAAATAAATACACTTGATTATAAGCACAGTTGTGTTCAAACATGGTTTTGATTTCATAAAGTAAACATTTTACAATAAAGCAAATAAGATAAATGTATTATACTTGCCAAAAAAAATTCATATAGAGAGAATGAAGAAAGAAATGATGCATCAATTCATGCTACCCTCGTCGATGTCACCATCAGAATCTGTTAGTGCGAGCACATTAGAGAAATCCAAAAAGTTGGCATCCAACTGGTCATGCTTCACTAGTTTAGCGATAATGAAGTTTGCTACATCTTTGATTTTTTTTACTATTGTAGCTCATGGTAGTCATCAAAATCATGAAACCTAACTTGCCCTCTTTTCTTTTTGGTACTCCTTAGTATGACAAGAGAGTTCTTCCATAAACTCTTTATTTGCCTCAAGAAGATGAGTAAGCTCCAAAGTCGCCTTCTCATTTTTTTTATTTGACAAGTAGGCTTAGTCTAAAGGTCCTTATACTTAACATCAAAAGATGTCAATTTTTTCTTCATACTCCTTAGTTTGGACTTATTGTAGGCATCCTTTTTCTTCTCAAAAAACTTTGGCAAACTCCCCAGGTTGACTACCACGCCATTGCATATGTGGTCATAATAACATATAAAAAGTAAGTATTAGGTTTGTTATCCAAAAGGTCATCAAGCTCTTTACGAAAAATGGATGTGCTGAGTGCATAGGCTTCACGAGTCAGCTAATGCAAGTTTGGAGTGAAGTTGCCCTCTTAACCTTCACCTTGCTCTTCCTCTCTCCCAAACTTACTGATTTGTTGGTATAAGGAGTTAAGCTCCCAAGTCTTTTTGTAGACTTCTTTAGAGTTATACTCGGTCCTGCTTCATCGGCAACCATAGTTAGAACTATGCTTGGCTCCCCTTCCTCTTTTTCCTTCTCAACGATCTCGAGAGAGGTTGGGTTCTTGCGTTGCCACACACACCTATCTCACGCTCACCTTATTTGAAGAATTTGAGCACATCTAGTCTAAGCTCGGGGAGGTGCCAAGGTCACCTCTCCTATGAGTTAAAAAGAGAGAGAGAGAGATAGAGAAATTAAAGAGGGTGAGTCATAAAAGTCCATAGTGGATGGCGAGTAGATAACAAAATACTCACCAAGGATAATAGTGACCTTGCCAAAGCTAAGGTATCATTCAGCCTCGCTATGTCCTCCTAGTTTTGTGCATTTGGTAGACCAAGCTTGGTCACCTTACTGGCAAAATGGGAGAGGAATGATCAATATTGGCCATTATGATGAGTTCCTTACTAAAAAAGAGTTGCAAGCACCACTTTTGCACTTTATTTCATAAACTATAAATTTTCAATGAAGTCACTAAAAATTGCATGGTTCTATCATGGTGACCATTCACCATGAATGTTGGCTGAAAAAGGCTTAAACTACATTGGATGCTCTCTTCATTAAAACAAGATGAAGGTGGTGATACTCACCATCGAGTTGGGGAGAATTTGGTCTAGCATTCTTAAAAATACTCTAAAATGTCCACCCATTTGTCAGGGGAGAGGAAGCCTGAACTTGTTCTTGAAGTTGGTGAGTGGGATGTACAACTTGTTCATTCCGATTGAGTTGAGACGATCGCTTCTCTTAGCCATCAACACAGTAAAATTAGGGTTGCTAGTGCAATAGTTGTAAAATATTGACATCATAGAGATAGTGTCCAATTCCTGGATCTCTTTGATATTAGGTTGATGGAAACTCAAAGCATCCTTCTTAACAAATCCATGGTAACTTATGACAAGAGTGAAATCGAGATTAACTCACTAAAAAGGAGTTCTATTTGCTCGTCATAAAGAAGCAATAAAGTCTCAACTACTCCCAATAAGGAGAAATTTATAGATGTGGTAAGGCACAATAACACAAATGTAGCATCAAACATTAAGTGAAAAAAAATGATTTTTTGAATCCCATGAATACCTCAAGCTATACTAACTACTAAAAAATAATTAATGCCCAACAATATTACAAAATCAAAATAGTATTAGCAAGCATAGAAAATACAAAATATTTTTAGTTTAATAAAATGAGTAAAAATACAACACAATCATTGCAACATTTATACATCACTTTTTAGTAATTTAATTACAAAGTCTGAGTGCTAATCTTGGACAAGTCTTTCTCACACATATAATCAAATAAAAAATTTGCATCAAAGAGAAGAAGGGAGCTACTCTATGATTTGACCTGAGTTTTGAAGTAATGCTATCTCAACCCTCATACTCACAAAGGTATGATAATACTCCACCTCCAAGGACTACCACGACTATGACTCCAGCTCTAATCACCATAGTTTGCTTATGTCGTATTAGGGATGAGTCTAGGGCATCTTTTAGGAAAGTGACCTCTCTTAGTAGAGTGGCGATCTCAAATGATTCAACAAATATTCACTTCTCTTTCTACATATCATCCACTAGTTGTAAAGCAGATTCACACTTCATTAACTCTCTGACGTTGGTCAAGGTCAAGCTGATCATTACGATGGGTGCTTCGATGGATACTTCTTGCTGGTGCAAACTCTCAGTCATGTCTACGCATGGAGTAGCAAAATCAGGCTAGTGCAAAATTGGAGTCACCACTAGTCGACAAGAAATGAATTCTTCAAAAATAAAAAAAAAAGAATTTTAATGAGGGGATTTGGTATAGGTCCAACCCTTGCAAATGGAAGCCATCTATAGAGTAAGTGGAATTTCTCTTTACTCAGATTATGGCTTAGCAAAACACCCATAGAAATGTGACTTAGCTAGACTACATAGATTATTAGAGGAACAAGCTTAAAGGGCTAGTGAGTGTCCCTCACTATCTTCCATCAATGCTTTAATGCTAGTAACTGTTGACTTCACTTTCAGTGAGGTTGACAACCCTCTTTATAGATCTAGGATGTAATCTAGGCACTAAGGTTCTATTAACCTCGTGTGAGGTTGATAATCACCCTAATTTTAGTAATTATGATATCTAATCTTAGATTAAGAGCTTTCAAATTAAACACTTATGATACTATAATTAGTAACTAGGTGTACAACCCAAACTAAGGCAATAATTGAAATAATAAATCAAAATAAAACTAAAATCATAATATGAAATTAAAATTAATTTAAAAAGTCAACACATTTGGTGAAATTTAAGTCATCCTAGTGGACCCCAAAGGACATGACCCGATCTAATTGGATAAGGTGAGCCCAATCAAATTAAAATTTAATAAAAATCAACAGACACTTAAATCAAGTAAATCTAAATTAGAATCTAAATTTAATTGGGCCTAGATTGAGATAATTGGCATGGTTGACCTAATTGACCCTATTTAAGCTCAAAATCATCTAGGTCCATAAAAATCAAATAAAATCTAAGAAAATCCAAATTAAATCAAACTAAAAGAGCAAAATCAATGTATAAATATAAACTAATATAAAACTAAATTCAAATGTTCTACAAAATAGTTAGCTAGGACATTTGACCTAAGTTTACTTATGTGGCCCCACTAAGTTAAAAGTCAAACCAATCATAATTTGATCAAATTGAGTCATCCTAAAGACACAAAACTATCAAATAAATATAATGGAATACAAAACTAAATAAATCTAAATCCAATGAAGACTCAAATGACTTAATCATGTCATTTAGTCTATGTGAACCTAAATGGACCCTATTAAACCCAAATTCAAATTAAATTGAACTTAATTCAAATTAAATGTTCCAAAACACTTTAGAATCATATTTGAACACAATTTGACCTTTCCTTGGGTTTGATTGTGTTAAGAGGCTATGGGGGGTGCGGTGAATTAGGTTTCTAAAAAATAATTTTAGAGAACTTAATTTTAAACTTTTTGTAGAAAACTTAAATCTTTAATGATAAAACTTTAGAAAAATAAAACAATAATTAACAATAGTAGAGAAGTTAATGTATAAAATTAAAAAATATAACATGGAGATTTTTACGTCATTTAGCCAAACCCCAAAAACCAGCCTATGCCCACGCTTAGCAACCCAAGCTAAAAATTTATTAAGTCAAAATGAGATTACAACAAATCTCTCATACTCTTCTTCATGGGCAAGTAAAACCTAACAATGTACTTTCCTTAACTAGCAAGTACAACCCAACAATATACTTTTCTTAACAGGCAAGTACAACCCGACAATGTACTTTCCATAATGGGCAAGTACAACCCAAAAAAAAAAGAAAGAGGAATGAAAGTATCTAACTCTCAATTTAAAATAATTTGCACTTAAGTTTCAACTAAACATTATTAAGGCAAATAGTAAAGAGAGCTCAAGGTGAATAAATTTTTTATTAAATTAAAGTTAACATAATGATATGAACTTTATATGAAACACTTGAGGTAAACAAGTCTTAAAAAATATTTTACTTTAAAAGAAGTAAAGACTTGAAATGAAAAGAACTTGAAAGTCTATGAAATCATATCACATGGATGATTAAAATATTCGCATGAATATGTAATCCAAAAGGGTTTTATAATAAATTCTTTCAAATAAACAATCTAATGTGTATTCTTTAATTGCAAAATCAATTTAGAAACTTTTTTCAAAACTTTGATGAATGAAAGTTAAGTTCAAGAAATAAAAATTTATTAAAGCTTTATGAATGTAAAATCAATTCAATCAAATCAAAGAGAAAGTCTTTCAAATCTTTTGAAGGAATAATGAGAAGAGATCAAGAGAATATTTTGACAATAAAGCACATAAAACTTTTCATTCAAATCAAACCAATGAACATAAATATTCAATAGAATAAATGAAAGCACTTTTCTTACTCAAGTCCTTTATATGTTTGCAAAGAGATCTATGACTTGAAAGTTTCTTGAAAGAAGAATTATAAGGATTTTAGAAGATCTTTACCAATGTTAAAACAAATCCTTTTTAATTAACATAACATGAATGATAAATTTTTTGAATATGAGATTTATGAAAGGTAACAAATGTGAGAAGCCTTAAAGATATTATTTCAAAACAATCAAATCAAAAGGAATCACTAGAAGATGAATAAAAAAAGATTATAGAAAAACCTTAACCATAAAGCACATACATCTTTAAGTCCAATTCAACCAATAAAACCAATGATTCAAAAGATTAAAATAAAATAAATACTCTTACTCAAGCCTTTGTATGTTAGCAATGAAATCAATTGACTTGATTTGAACTTTTCAAGGAATAAAAGAGAATTGAAAGATTTGAGAAAGATCTCCACTTGAATGTAGTTGAGAGAGTGAATAAGAAAGATGAGCTTAGCACTTCCAAGAAATTGTCCAGCATAGGTTCAACCAAAGTGGAGACAATATGAGGAATTAAGTAATGAAGTCGACTCTTTAAATAGAGTTTTTTTCCATGAGAATTTCGGCCAAGCCTAAGTAGAAGAAGAGGGAAATAATGAGAGGGAAAAATCAATAAGGAAAGTATTTGATTTCAAACAAATGAGCACATGCAAAAGAAATTTAAATGAGGGTAATGGAATTTCAGCCGAGTGAGAGAGAGAGAGAGAGAGAGAGAGAGAGAGAGAGAGAGAGAGAATAGGAGTGAAGAAAATTAATCAGTCCAATTAAATAAAACCAAGAGAAAAAATCGAAAGATTTTTGGACAAGCATGAACAAAGAGAGGTAATATTTATTTGGTAACAGCTTGAATTTAAAATTCAAGAACACATGGTAACCATTTGAATTAATCTCAAAATAAACACATAAGAGGTTGGCCATGGCAAGAGAGGGAAAGAGATTTATGCATTTAATATTATAAATTCAAATCCATTTAATGAAATAGTAAAGGAGGGAAGGAATTTGAATTACTTAAAAATTGATTTAATTTAACCTATTTATTGTATGGAACGACCAAGAGGATTTCGAAGGTTGGATTCAATCAAGAGATATCAATTTAATGCATATTGATTAAGATAAATTTAGGTAAGTTAAAAAAATGAAAAACTAAAAAAATAAATCAATAATAATATGATGAATTTCGGCCAATGCATTCCAAACATGAATCTAATCTTCAATCAGTGCAATAAATGATGTGTAAATGATGATAAAATAATTTAAGAAACTTTTGAATTAATTGAATAAGTTTATTTAATAGAAAATTAATAAAGGGGTTGGCCAAAATGTTTCCTAAAATGGATTTAATTTAAAAAGGAAAAATTATTAAATCAAGGATTATTTAAATTTAATTTTGACTTAACTTAAGATAATTCAATTAAACTCCAATTAGCTGAAATAAATCTTGCTAGGGTCGGCCAAATCATTCCACAAATGGTTAAAATTAATTTTGCATTGATATGACAATGAATCTTCAAATAAAATTCAAAATAATGAGTTTTAAAATATAAATATTGAGGTAATTATTATGGAAATAATTTGAATAATTATCACATAATTTATTAATAAAACATCAGTAAAAATTCGGCCAAAACAAAATTAGGTTGATACTTATGGTATGAGAGAGAAAATAAAAGGATAGGAGAGAGAAGAGGATAATTAGAGTAATTCTAGAATAATTTATTCTCATGCTAGAAATAAATAGATAAATAATGTAATTAAGCATGAAAATAATTTAGTGAAGTATGAAATTAATTTATGTTGCTTAAAATCACATTAAATAATATTTAAACTCATGCATTTAGTTTATGTTATCTAAAATGGATAAATCAAGGAATAATGCAATTTTTATATGTAATAAAGTATGAAGAAATTTAAATAAATTATTTTGAAATGGTTAAACCATCAATTTTATTTTATTGAGATCTTATTTGTCTTATATTGCAAATCCTATAGAAAATTTCAAATGTCCAAGTTAGGGGTGTATGTATAGTTCTGCCCGACCAAAATAAACCAATGGTTGACCAAAATAAATAAATAAATATTATTATACAAGGTTTGTTTTCATAAAATCAAATAATGAGATACATAAGGTGTATAGTCAACAGATTGGACCAAATTAGTTATTTGACTTGAGTAAATCCAGTTTGACCCATTAAGCTCAAATTGGGCCAAAATAAATATAAATCAAAGTTAATTCTAAATTAATTAAAATTAATTACTATAAATCACTTCAAAATCTCAATAAAATACAATTGAACTTCAAACACACTCCAATTTGGGTCAAATTGATCATTTGACTCAATTGAACTCAATTTGACCCATCAAGCCCAATTTGGGTCAAAATAAGTTTAAATCAAAACCAATTCCAAATTAATTAAAAAAATTACTCTAAATCATCTCAAGCATTGAATCAAATGTAATCAAAACCTAATCTAAACTCAATTAAGTCAAATCAACCCATTGAACTTAAGTTGACTCATTTGAGTCAAATGAGTCAAGAGGGGTACAAACCAAGTCAATCCAACTTAAGTAGACTCAAACCCAACCTAAATTCTATCACATGGAGGCTAACACTTTAGCCCATGTGAAGTGGAGCTCCAAGTCAACAATGGAGGCATGGAAGAGGAAGAAAATCAATAGCAAGATGCCAATACCCAAGATCTACTCAAGCACAACCCATCTTCCCATTCGACTCATCCTTGGCAGGCTCTACGGTGTCTAAACTACTATTTGTTGACTTCTCCAAGCCTCCTCTAAATTGGAAATAACCTCTAATCACTATTAATGATGATTTTTTGCTACCATTAAATGAGAGGGAAAGAGATCCTCTAGTCTCTCTTTTCTAGTTTTAAACATCCACTAGCGCTCCACTTATCACAACCATACCATTCCTCTTCCTTTACACATAAAATCACAAATTCCAACCAAATTTTAATGAAGGTTGACGGCCATTGGTGGAGAGAGTGATTTAGAGGGAGGTAAGAGAAGGGAATAGTAATAGAGATCCACTTTGACTCAAGGAGGCTCTCGAGCATAAAAAATTCATCGAACGTGGGCTTCAATAAGCTAATTTCTTCAAAACTTCAAAGAAACTTTAGGGATTATGTTTATAAAAATACATGCTAACTCAAGGAAAATCCCTTTAGATTCCCTTTGCTTTTACATTTTTCTAACCGCTCGGTGCGAAATACAATAGTTTCATATGAGTTCAGCGAAAAATCATGGCTTGGATAGGCTATTTGGGGCAAAAATCCTATTCTCCCCAGGCTCAGTTCACCGTCTATAAGGGAGATGGCACATCAGCCATCCGATTCATCTGTAATAAAACGAATAGCTATGATTAAAGCACCATTAGAGCTTGATCTAAACCATTAGCTTGATGAGATCATCCTAGATCATCCTATCATTGATCAAACGGCCTAGATTGAACCGCTCTTAACCTTATCTTTTCGCTCAAATGCCATGTGACTGCTCGCATGGTCTAATCTGGCTTCGATACGTGTAAAGGCAGCTAGTAAGTGCTCACTCGGTTAAATAGAAAATTTAGAGATTTTTTGAATTTAAAGATTACTTTAAAATAACTAAACTTTCAAAAAATCATAAAACATAAAATATTCAATGAAAAATTATAAATAAGGGCTCATTAAATTCATCTTTTCGAAATGAATCTAATGAATTGAAAGCCCCAAATTTTATTGTGTATTTTAAGATTAATTTGAATTTGAACAAAATTCAAATTCTTTTGATTAATCTTAAAATATTAATCAAATTGATAAAAAACTTTTAGGAAATGAAATTAAGGCCAGAATCTACCTACTATAGAAATTGTAAGACAAAATGGTGACTAGATTAAATTTTAAATTTTAAATGGCTCATTTTAATAAAATAAATAATTAAAATTTTTAAAAACCACCAAAATTGCTTAAAATATTTTAACTAACATAAGAACACTTTGGAAAAGTATTTAGGCCTTCTGAGCCTCATTGAATCTTGAATCACCTAATCATGGGTTAATTAACCTTAATTAATTCCTTTAACTATAGTATAAGTTTAAATAATTTTAATAAATTAACTATTAATCCAAAAAAAATACAAATTAGCCCTCTATGGATTTATATTTCAAAGAGTAATCCAATAAAATTAAAAGTCCTAATTGGTATTTTATAATTTTGGAATAAGTTGGGTTTTAATGAAAATAATCAAAGCTTAATCACACTTAAAATAATGATCCACTTGACCTAAAATTTTGACAATATGAAATTGGTGATAGAAGCTACCCAACATAAAACATTCAAGGATTATTGATCAATGAGTTGAATGTTATGAAATTTTCAAGTTCTAGAGCTTAATTTAATTAAATAATTAAAATTAAATCAAGAATATTAGGGAAATATCTCGAAATATCTTAAAACATCATGATTAACATCAAAGAGCTCTAAGAAAATATTAGAATGTTATGAAACTTAATAAACCTTAAGATCACATGCTTAGGATTAATAAATAATTTGGATCAACAACAATCAAATTTATTGGTACTAAAATCCAAGAAATACAAAATAAATTAAATATTAAGCTAAAGTTGCAAACAAATTAAAATTCAAACTCTCATTAATTAAACTTAGATTAGATCAAGAAAACACAATCTAATTTTTAATTTAAATTAAATGAAACTTAATTGATATAATTAATCATTAATTAGAATGTTGTCGAATTAACTAAATAAAATTAAATTAAATATAATTAATTCAACAAATTCTAACCAAAACAACCCTTAATCAGATAAATAACTATAATAATGATAATGAATAAAATTTAAAATTAAATTATTTAATTATCTACATTAAGCCAAGTTAAACTAGAATTAAACAAGTCAAATTATACATAATCCTTACGATGCACTTAACTTATATTAAGTACTTAATTAAGATCATTATAAACATTCATCAAAGTTTAAATCAAACCAATCAATCATGACTAATTAAATCACTAATACTTAATTTACTAAGATCTTAATCAACCTAATCATTTAATTAAGTTATTTATGTTAAGATCAAATTATTTATAATTAAATCAAATCAATTAAACATCCAGTCAATCTAAACTTAATTTGAATAAACTAACTGAAATAAGATAAGAGAAGATTATTCATTAATTAAATTTTAACTATTTAATTTAATGAAGATTGAATTGATCATTCATCATACTTTAATCGAGTTAATTATGATAAGCTCAAATAATCAAGAACTAAGCCTTAATCAAGTTAATAAAAAAAAAATAAATTATATTAATCAATTAATTAGATTAAATATAAACCTTTTAATTAAATTTACTTTTTGATTTTAATATTGAATAACTAAGCTTTAGTTGATTGATGTGATTGACCAATAATCAATATTTAGTATAAGTCATTCTATTAAATTCTAGATAAATTGAATCAATTAAACCTAGATATTCAATCAGGATTAATTAAACTAAAGCCATCTAACTAAACTTTAAACCTTTATTAAGCTTCAAGTAAATTGGATTAAGGAAATTATCTTGAACTAGATGCACTCAAATGGTCTATAACCAAACTATTACTTAAGTTAACCACTCAATCAAACCTTCGAATAAAATTAAATTAGTCATGCGAGACTTATATAATTTTTGAATTAAACTAAAACAATCAAACATTAACTTAATTAAATCAATTCATTTAAATATTATAGGTTATATTGAATAGACTTTAAATATGTTAATCAAACAAATTAATTATAAGTATTTAATCAATCATCCAAATAAAATTAATTAAATCAAACTAAATCATAAAAACACATATATTTGAATCGAAATGTAAAATCAATCTAATTTTATCTAAAATGAAACTGCTAAATTCAAAATGGAACTAACGTAATAAATATTCAAATGAAACTACGTAAAAGATTAAAACAATAGTTGAATTTCAAATTGAAGCAAATTTAATCAAATTGAAATATGTCTATCAACTTAAAGTAAATACTAACATTCAAGACACATAAATAGTTGAAACCAATGAAACCCAACAAACTTAATAAATTGGAGTTTAAATAAATCATAAAAAAGAGAGAAACAAGAGATGGAACAAATAATATACCATAAATTAACCCTTAATATGTCTAATAAATGTTAATGAGATAAACCCTAACTAAAGTATAATTACTAAAATTCAATTAGAATTAATTAAATTAAACTTAATGTAATCAATTTCTTATATAAATAAGTATATAGTAATGACATTCAAAGAGCTTAATGAATTCCTAAATGAAACCTAAGTAAAAAAAAAATGAAATATCAATTAAAATTCAAATAAAAAAAAAGTAAATCTAATTAAAATTGGGGAGATAATAATCAAACCAAAATTGAAATATTAATAACCAACCTTAATGAAATACCAAACTCAAATGAAAAGTGTGTAACCGATTTAATCAACCTAAAATCAATCATTAAATTTTAATTAAGCTATGATACACTTAAGTAAAATTATAAATAAGACCTAAGCAAATAGAATCAAACTTATAAATCTTAAATCTAGTTTTCCAAAGTCAATTCAAAGTGCATAAGTTAAAGCAAACTTTTATTAAAATTTGATCTAAATTAAAATTCTTCCTAATGTGTGATCACAAGGTATATAGTCTAGACATTCGAGGTCGTAGGGCTATCAACCCGAAGGAAGTCTCGATACCTCTAACCACTGGTTTAATAATAGCACGTACTTGTGAGAGCTAAAAATTGAGAAGAGATTAAACAAAAAAAATGTTGATATATTTAAAATTTAAATTATTTGGTTCTAGTATTAAGGTAACTTTTACCATCTCACAAAAAAAAAAAAAATTAGGTGTAGGTAGTTAAGTAGATTAAAACTTTACCTTAAGCAGGGCTTAACCTCTTTTTTTAATCTTAAGATATAATAAATTTTTTTGAATTGAACACATTTCTTTAAATCAACCAAATATTAAAGGTGAAACCATCCTATGGTAAATTGAACATATCTTGAACTTGAATCAAACTCACACTTAAATAAGCCTAGTATAGACTTGCCATACAAGTCCTCTTTTCATACAGTAGAATATCAGGCCATCGATCCTAGACTTAGGTTATATAGGTGTTTTGCTGTGATGTATTAAATTTTTTGTTTGTTTTGTGATGTGATATTTTTAGACTTGATGTTAAGATTATTGATGCGTTAGTCTGGATGGTAAGACATTATTTGTTAAACTAATGCTATTTTTTGCAAGGGGCTATGCTTAATTAAAGGGACCACAATAATAATAAAAAATAAAGTTAAATAATTTTGCTTATATATGCTACTTGCCCATTGAGCATAGTCCATTATGATAGGTGGGTTTGGCACATATTGGTGCTATGTCTAATTGTGTGATATACAATTGCTTGGTATGTATATGTGTAAGTCTATTTTTTATTTTACAAGTGTAGTTAAATTTTAATTTTTATAAAAATATAATTTTTGCAATAGATTTAGAATTAGACTTATGAGATTTAGGATAACCAGTAGCTAGAAGGCATTGACCTGGGAGGGATTGTAATGTGCTGGAGTACTCAAATCCATGAAGTGAAGATGACGATGAAGAATCAAAGACCCCATAGCTTTATTTTTTTTTTGTAAAACTAATTATAATTCAGTCTCTATAAGGGTAGAGCTCAGTTACCTTATCTATATTTATTTTTAGGGTGTACAGCAGTATCCGACCGCATCACCATTTTATTTTTTTTTAATCGAATAATGCTTGTATGTTTGCTTACTTGGATTGCATAATAAAAATGATATGCTTTTTGATAAGTTTCTTAAAGTTTGATTGTTTATTGTTTGACCTGGATGCGGTAGACTCTTTAGAAAATTAAATTTTCTACTCTAACTAAATAACTCTAACTAAATTTCAATAACTCATAATCTCATTTTAAAGCCTACACATTTAATTAAAAAAAGTAAAAGATTTAGTTGCTCATTAGTTGATGGTTGCATGTTATAACATCATGCATGCATCTTATTTTTTTCTTGTAAATAAGCGGTTTCCACTCTTTTATAATAAAGGACATGGCTTGACCTGTGAAAGTAGTTTCCTTGTAGTGGAGAACACCCATTTTCTCTAATTTATCCCACAACTTAATTTCAGCAAACATGTAGATACATGCAAGCATAAACTCTCCCAAGCCTGAGTCCAAAATGATGAGTCAAATGAAATAAAATTTATAAATTTTATTGCATTAGTCTAAGCATAATTTCCATTTCAATCATGCTCTAATCTTTTAGAGAGTGAGTTTAGGATTATAGATTCATTCTTAATGAATAACATTCTAGCTATTGCGCATTTACATAAGATCGAGCCAAATGGTTTTGAATCATAAGAGGTATTAGTTGGCTGCCACTCCAGGCAGTTGTAAGTCTAAAAGAGTCGGGATATATTTACTCTCTTTAGTGATAGTGAACCGATATGTTCTACTTTTTTGAGTAGAATTAGGTCGTGCTCTTAGCTTATGCTAGAGCATTTTAGCTGTAAGTTCAGAGCTAGCTTGATTCCCCTTTGCTATAAGTGTAATTTCTCACTTCTTAGGCATTTTCACAATCTTGTATTGTTGGAATGTAAGTCCTAGCATTCTAATGAAATGTCTACACTAATAAATATTTTTCTTTATTAAAAAAGTAAAGCCTCATTATAGGATAGATTGAAGCACTCAATATGCTTTTTAGTTGTTTGCAACTAAAAGAATAATAATAATAATAAATAAATAAAATAAAATTTGCCCATAGTGCCATGAAGTTATAATCATGATGTCTAAGCACTATCATAAATTTAGAGAAAGACAACTAGCTGTCTACTTAAGTGACACGACAGCACGACACTATAATCCTAGCGCCAAGGTGATACAACGATGATGTGCAGTTTAATAAGCAAGAAAATTAACTCTTTCCACTCATCTACTCTCTAGCAGTTACAACCGCCTAGAGGGGAGTGGGAGAATAGTTGAAGAGAAAAGAAATCGTCCATTTAGTGGGGTGGTTATCCAAGAATACTTATAAAAGAGGATGGATAGTTCCCACTCTCCCTTCTTGGACTTTTTCTCCCTCTAGCACTCTCATTCTCCCCACTCCTAATTTTTTGTATTTCCTCTCTCTGCAATGAACTTCTCGTTGTTGTATGAGGACAACAAGGGTACTCTCCTCCTATATGAGGCAAGCACAAGATCTACCTCCATGAATTTTAGGTAAATTTTTTGGACATGTTTCTATTATGAAATTCTTTCTCACTTAAAGTAGATTTCCACCATTAATTTTGAGCCTGGTGGCAAATCAAGAAGCACATCTCCATTAATCTTCGATTCAGAGTGAATAAAAATGTTTCAGAACCATCAAATTTTAGAATCTTGAATGTTGAAGATCTCCACTATTGAACTTGGTTCTAGGACGAGAAGAATAAGCTCCTTCTATCGATCTCGGATCCAGAACAAGGGAGAAGAGTGCTTTACAATAAATTAGTAAAAATATAGCATTATTAAAGTGTTATGCCACAAAGTTTTTATAAAAAATCACTACAATATTCAAGAATTTGGTTAAATACACGTGTTTTCATCTTGTGGCGCCAAGGTCTTGTACTGAGGCGCCAAGCTCTCAAGAATGAAATCCTTGGCACTATGTTCCATAATGCTAAGATGTTGGATACTTGGTGTTGTGGGGCTAAGCTTTCGAGTTTTACTCTCTTAACATAGCACCGAGGCGCTATGCCTTGAAGTCCATTTCACCGTTGAACTTTAGTCTAGTGTGAAATAAAATCCTCCCATCGTTGATCTTGAATCTGGAATAAGGGAGAAGAGTAATAATGTACTAAGAAAATTATGAAAACTAGTACTACTAAGGCATTATGCGCCAAAATTTTGAATTTTTTCCCAAAGATTGTTGAATCTTAGACATCAATGAAATAGTGTCATGACACTACAGTGTCATGGTGCTGTAGGCCCAGCGCCAAAGTGTTGCATCTTTGAAAAAATTATGCTTAGGCAGGCATCTCATTGTGCCATGGTGCTGATATCCTAGTGCCTCAACGTCATGTTTTCATAATGGACATCCAATTGATAATATTAAAGCATTTATATCATAATTCAAATTATACTCATGACACCGTGGCGCTACAAATATAGCACCGAGGCATTGAGCACTCAAATTTTGAATCAATGGTTTACAACTTAATAGCGTTGAGCCCTAATGTTGGGCAGAAAATTTTTATTCTTAAAAAATTTAAATCTTGGAGCATTCCACATTGACAAACATAAATGAGTATAAATGAAAAAAAATCTTTATTAATTAAAAAAATTTATTATAGAAATTATTATAATGAAAAATAGAAGAGAGAGAAAATACAAAAGAAAAGAGAAAAAAAGGGGAAACTAGTAATCAAAATCATCTTCCTCCCCTTTTGTTTCTGGCTTCGTTAAGTTAGTTACCTAAGGGGGGTATTAAGGCACCATAGAAAAAGAAGCCTATCTTAGATCCCCAAGACCATAATTTTCAAACATATGGATCAATGCTGTATTGAACTAGGCCATATAAGAAAACTATTTTTATTGATGATCCATGTGATAATTATTTTTTTTTTCTAAAACTTGTTGCTTGTGCTCTCACCCACCTCTCTCTTTAAATATGAGATTTGTTTGTTTAAGGGTTTAGCTGATTATGGTGAAGGTTGTGGGGCACATAAGCTCTCCTCCAAACCAAATTGCTCAATAAGTCCTTTCATTAGAGGAGCCTTTTTTTTAATAAGGACTACATCATTAGGCTCCCCTAATGCACCCGTCGTAGTGCATAAAATATAAATAAAAGAGGGATGGCCATACCTTATAGTAGTACTACCTTTATAGTATTCCTTATATTAATTGTAAAGCTCCTTGAATTGAAAAATTTAAATAGCCTTATCCTTGGTTACCTCACTGATATTACTAGTGAGCATCAACTTGGCAGAAATAAAAAGTGCCAAGGATTGCTGTTAGGCCAGTGACAAGAAAGTTAATAATCCTTTCCTCCCATCATTTACAATGGATGTTGGCATTTATACTAGTGAGAAAACTAAAGATTTCATCAAAATCTGGGTGCTCGTTATAATAGGAAAGATATTGATCGTTTGCCACATTTGGCAATTCGTAATATGTGTTGATACAAATGCTATCAAAACTTACAAATTTTCCCCAAATGAAGAATTTATTATCCTAGTGCTCCTTTGCATTTGTGAAGAATGCTCACACCATGGGGGCGATGCAAGAGCTGCTCTTGTAGGTTAGCTTCTCCGCCCACATTCATCGATCACCTTTTCTACTCTCCCACCTGGGTTGTAGAAGCTCCATTCTGGGATGAGATGTTTATGAGTGAGGGTGTGTTGATATCTCTCTTCAGTTTCCACGCTAACAAACCTATTAGCCTCCTTGAAGTCACCCTCCTCATGCTAATGAGTCTCTTGAGCAGCATAATTTCTTTTATTTAAAAGAAATATAAGAGAGAGAGAGAGAGATGAACTACAAAAAAAAATTTTCACAGCACTAAACATCTATTTATATGCTAGGCATAGCACCGCAACACCTTATCTGGGTGCTGAGCCGTTAGGCTCTCGAGTTCTAAAGTAGGGAATCAACACCGCAACATTCATATGCAACACTTAGGTACTGGTTAGCGCATCCCATCAAATATTGTTCCCATCAAAAGTTATATTAATTATAATAAATTTTGTAACTAACACAATACAAAAAGATACATCACATTAATATAGCACCGCAATGCTTTTACCAAGGTGCCGATTAAAAAGGTTATCTTTTCCTGTTAAAGTGTTTATACATTTCTAGTTGTCCTGAACTAACTTTTGACCAACATTGCGGTGCTAAACCATCATCACCTAGGTGCTGTTCAAACAGTCAACCTAACCAATAATGAAAATGTTGCGGTGCTAGCCATGCAGCGCTTAGTCGCTATCATAGTAAATACCCAAGAGCCAAAACCTACAACACCAAAGCGATCCCCTTCATAGTGCCAAGGTGCCATATTCAAGATCAAGCACTTAAAATATCATTTAGATATATAATATTCGAGATCAAGCACCTAAAATATCATTTAAAACTTTGGGATATCAATTAAATCCATAAATAGCTCTTAAACATAGAGTGTTTATAGTCAAATCGAGTGTCTTGATGAGCCGGATCTAACAAGCCTAAGATCTTGTAATTCCGACTTCATTTGAGCATTCAAATACTTAGAATACATCAAATGATCAAAGGAATCATTCTGAGCCGTCCGATGAAGTGGAGTGGTTCGGATTTTGCATGTATTACGAGATGTCCTCCATTCTATAAATAGCCCTTCCTCATATGAAGAGACGCAAGAGAGGAGAGAGCTCTAAAGCATGAAGATCCTTCAAGCATCGTGCCACCACTGGCGGTGGTCAACCAGCCTCTCGCCATCGACCTGATCCTCACCGTCGTCGGTCTCTGGTCTCCATCATGACGACCTTCATTATCGGTCGATGTCACTTCACCATCATCTGCCAAGACTACACTTGAATGTGACTACATAGTTGTTGTTCTTCATATACAATTCGTAATCTTGTTATCGGAAAATTTTGTACTCAAAACATATACATAGTGGAAGATTTTTTCTTTGGCTCCGTAATTTTTTCCCTCTTTTGAGGTTTTTCCATTTGGAGTTTTTTTGTTCACTCTTTAAATGCGTATTGTTGATTTTATAACAAGGTAAAGCGTAAACAATTCTTAGTTTCTAGCATATATGAATGCTTATATAATAGTGGAGGTCAAGGAGATTAATGTCATAAAAATACTTTCATAATAAAATATTATTATAAAGTTAATATTTAATAGCAACTTTAGATAAATACTTTAAAAAATAAATAACAAATTTAAATAATATGTTGTAGAGTTATTGATTCTTAATTTAATATTAGATTTTATATATTCTCTTATTTATTGATTAAAATGATTATGACATTACATGCTGAGAATATTTTCTATAAACAAAATTTAAAATGAGCTATTTTTAGATTAAAAAATATATTTATTTCTTGATTTATAAGTTATTTTTATCTATTTTTATTTTTTATATTTTTTAAAAATAAATTTTTATTTAAATTTAATTTTAATTTTATTATCCCTCTCTTTAAATTCTGATTTTTTTGTCATTGTTTATATTAGTTATATTTGAAAAGAAGTTTGCAATCGACATATAATTTTATAAGTTCTTTTGGGTAATTAGGTATTATTATAAAATTTTTTCTTATGAAAGATTAACTTTTGATATGCAATAATTCTTAGATATGTATTCTATAATCACACCCTTTAATCATATAATTCTAAAGTTTAGTCTACACGAAAGTTAATAAATGAGTTCATATTTTTCTATTTAACTTCAAAAAAATAAATCTTCTAAAAATTGATGGAGACCCTTCCTTTTTCAAAGATTAAACTTTTTTAATGACAAACATGCAGTCCATAAATTGACATTTTCCTGGCTGTTGCTATCCTTGTTTGTGAAACAAAGCAAAATTATAATAGAGTCCAAAATAATTTAAATTGATAGGATTGCATAGCATTATTTTGTCACCCTACTCTACTTTTTTTTTTTTTGTGTATTATTCCATATCCAAATTGAGTTCAGCCAAAATGTTTGTATAACTTGCCGCTATTGTTGGTTTTTTCTAATGTCAATTCCAATCGAAGAAGACACAGCAATCACTGATTTGAGTTGTGGAGATTCATAGAAAAAAAAATGTAAATACCGTCAATATTTTCTTATTTAGGTATTATATATCTAAATAAGAAAATTTTAACGGTATTTACATTTTTTTTGTTCTCTGCTATAATTGATTCGATTTCTTATCTCCATGAATGCTTTTCTTAATTACTGATCAGAGAATCGATACTCTCTCCGTTTGTTTCATTTTAATTTTTTAATATTATTCTGCGAATTAAAACAAATCATCTGATTAGTTTTTTTTTTTCAAAAGCTGATTGATATCAATGATCAATCTACTCAAGTTACATTATCATTGTCGGTCCAAAGTATGTATGTAAAAAGTGGAGGGTTACGATAGGTAGTCGACAGCTAGCATAAAATTTGTCAAAATAATCATGACATGAATCCTTTAAAATATTGTGTTAATGCTAGGGCGTCCCCTGAAAGTGGCATGTTGTATGACCTGAATACAATGAAAAGTGTCAAGCGCTACATCAACGCCGTGCGATGTTAAATAAGAGGTTCCCATTATGGGCGGATGTGTGCAAAGTTAGTCTATGAAATTAGAATTATATTAGGAACTTAGAATATAGGTACTCTTACAGGTAAACTAATGGAATTAATATATATTATGGTTTATAGAAAGATAAATATTTTATGTGTTTAAGAAACTAAATGGGTTGGAGAGAAAGCCAAGGAGATTAATAATTTAGGTTTTAAACTTTGGTATTCAGGTAGAAGTCGAATTAGAAATAACGTATGTGTAATTATAGATAAAAGTTTGAAGAATAATGTCATAAATATTAATAGATGCGGAGGTAGAATAATAGCTTTAAAGAATATTATTGATACTAAAATTATCATTGTTATAAGTGTTTATGCTCCTCAAGTATGTTTGGATGTAGGCTTTAAAGATAAATTTTGGAATGAATTAGAGAGATTAATAGAAAAGATACCTCTTGAAGAAAAGTATTTATTGGATGAGATTTAAATTGACATGTTGGTAGAGTGGTAGAAGATTTTAAAAGTATTCATGGTGGTTGATTTGGGATATGAAGATAGACAATATTAGATTTTACTTTAGCTGATTTTTGTAGTTGCTAATACTTTATTTAAGTAAAGATATGAGCATATTATTACTTATAAAAATGGATCTAGTAGAATATAGATTGATTATTTTTTAATAAGAAAAATAGATTGTTTAGATTGTAAATGTTGTAAGGTCATTCCAAGTGAAAGTTTAAATACCCAACATCGATTATTAGTCTTAGATTTTAAGATGAAAGATTAGAAGATGAAAAATAAATCAAATTATTATCCTAGGATTAGATGGGGGCACTTAAAGAACAATAGTAAAAATATTTTTAAAGAGTAAACTACAAGAGCTTAGAATTTGGGATGTTAATAAAGAAGTTAATATTATGTAGAAAAAATAACAAGTGAAATTAAGCAGGTTGCTAAAAATATGCTTGGAGAATCAAAAGAAAAGTTTCTTTTAATAAAAATAGTTGGTGGTGGAGTTAGAATGTGCAAGAAAAGATAAAAATAAGAAATATTGTTATAAAACTTGATTTAGATGTAAAAACTCACAAATTGAGAAAATTATAAAGTTGCTTGTAGAGATTCTAAGAAAGCAATATATAATGCAAAAAATTTAGTTTTAGTGATTTATATAATAGATTAGATACCAAAGAAGGTAAAAGATGTATGTATAAGTCAGCTAACCAAACAGATAAGAGAAGTAAAGATCTAACTCAAGTGAGGTGTATTAATGATGAAAATCATAAAGTACTTTTCTTAGAAAAGAATATTGAAAATAGGTGGAAGAAGTATTTTGATAAACTTTTCAATGAAGGATCTGAAAATACAATTGATTTTAGCAACCATAAAACCCTAAACAAAAATAAAGAAATTTATTTTTATCATCGTATTAGTAAATATGAAGTTAGAGAAGCTTTAATGAAAATAAAATGTGGAAAAATAGTAGGACCTGATGATATTCTAATAGAACTGTGGAAATGTTTAGGAGATCAAGGAATTTTTTGGCTTACAAATCTTTTTAATGTTATTTTAAAGACTAAAAAGATGCGAGATGAGTGGAGAAAGAGTTTGTTGGTTCCTATATTTAAGAATAAAGTTGATGCACAATAGTGTGCAAATTATAGAGGAATTAAGTTAATGTGTCATATATGTAAATTATGGGAGAGAGTAATTGAGCATAGGTTATGATGTGATACAAAAGTTTCTCACAATCTGTTTGGTTTCATGCCAGGTAGATCTACTATGGATGATATACATTTGTTAAGAGGTTCGATGGAGAAGTATAGAGAAAGCAAGGAGGATCTACATATGATATTTATTGATTTAGAGAAAACTTATGATAAAGTTTCAAGAGATGTTCTTTGGAGAGTTCTATAAAAGAAAGAAGTTAATATTGGTTATATTCAAGTCATTAAGGATATGTATACTAGAGCTATTACTTGTCTCCAAGCACAGGGAGGATTGACAAAATATTTTTCTATTTCAGTTGGATTACATCAAGGATCATCTTTAAGCCCTTATCTTTTTTGCTTTAGTTATGGATGTTCTTACTAGACATTTACAGAAAGATGTACCTTGGTGTATGTTTCTGGCTGATGACATTCTTCTTGTTGAAAAGACTAGAGAGGGAGTCCAAGAGAAACTTGAATTATGGAGGTCAACCTTAGAGTCTAAAGGTTTTTGTTTAAGTAGATCTAAAAATGAATATATGGAGTGTAATTTTAGTTGTAGAAGTTATAGTGATAGTGTTGTGACATTAGATGAACAAGTCATTAAAAATAGAGAGGGATTCAGATATTTAGGCTTTATTGTTCAAAATGATGGTGAAATAGATGGAGATGTTATTAGTAGAATTCAAGTTGGATGGTTGAAGTGGAGGAATGCATCTGGCCTGTTGTGTGATAGAAATACACCACTTAAACTTAAGAAATTTTATAAGATGGTGGTAAGACCTGCAATGATTTAAGTGTTGCAGAGATGAGGATGCTCAGGTGGATGAGTGGCTTTACTCTTAAAGATAAAATGCGAAATGAGTATGTTCGGGAAAAAGTTGGAGTAGACATAATTTAAAATATCTAAACATAATGTTTAGATTAAAAAAAGATATTTATTTCTTGATTTGTAAGTTATTTTTATCTATTTTTTATTTTTTATATTTTTAAAAAATAAAATTTTATTTCATTATCCCTCTCTGTAATTTCTGATTTTTTGTATCATTGTTTATATTAGTTATATTTGAAAAGAAGTTTGCAATCGACATATAATTTTATAAGTTCCTTTGGGTAATTAGGTATTATTATAAATTTTTTTCTTATGAAAGGTTAACTTTTGATATGCAATAATTCTTAGATATGTATTCTATGATCACGCCCATTAATCATATAATTCTAAAGTTTAGCCTACACGAAAGCTAATAAATGAGTTCATATTTTTCTATTTAACGTCAAATAATAAATCTTCTAAAAATTGATGGAGACACTTCCTTTTTCATGCAGTCCATAAATTGACATTTTCCTGACTGTTGCTATCCTTGTTTGTGAAACAAAGCAAAATTATAATAGAGTCCAAAATAATTTAGATTGATAGGATTGCATAGAATTATTTTGTTACGTTACTCTACTTTTTTAATGAACTTTTATTTTTTTAATTTTGTTTTATAGAATGCGTGTATGTTGTCACCAATTTTGAGAGGGATTTGAAGTGACGTATAAAATGTTGACTTCACGAAGCACAAAATAATGATATGTAATTCTTAAAGAGATGTGAGCCTACATTCTTGTTAAAATAGACATTTTTTTGACTTATCTTTCTCTTTTTCTCTCTCAGCATTTTACTTATGAAAATGATATGATATTATATACTCATAATGGGATCATAGAAATATTTTTTTCATCAAGTATAAACTTTAATGCAAAATATAAATCTCAAGTAATTGAAAATAATCAAATTCTTTCTTAATTTACTCTTAAAATTAATTTAGAAATCAAATGAGCTAGAAATGCTATGAAGCATCACCGAAAGTATTGTATCATAGGGACAACTTGTTGGAAACATATGAAATAGAAATAAATTTATCGTGTCTGGATCTCATATCAAATCATCAAGAAGGTTTTGTTAAAAGGGTATCTGAATCCATGGAAAAGCAACTACGGGTTTTTAGCCTTCCACGTCTAAAGTGGTGTTCTTGAGAGAGAGAGAGAGAGAGAGAGAGAGAATCCTTCTTTTCATTCAAGATAGATATAAGAAAAAAAAGAACCAACCCTTTCGATTAGGGATCATGACCATATTTATAACTGAGTGTATTTCATTTCATTTAGCCTATCATTAAAAATGAAATAAAATATTTGGTCTCTACACATGATAAATTCTATATAAAAATTAAAAAGATGCCTCAAAAGTTAAAAAAAATAATTAATCTTTATTTGATCATAAATTAAATTGGTTTTAAAAAGATAGCACCTAATATTATATATATATATATATATATATATATATATATATATATATATATATATATATATATATATATATATATATATATATATATATATATATCCCCATGAGTGCATCTTCATTGAATCAAAGTGATCTTAATTACAACTTTCTTATAACAAGACCTATCAATGATGATTAAATCCATATGATTAGCAGCATACATCAAGTATGGATGTATAATATGAAAATTTTATGTAATATGACCTTATCCTATTTTCAATTGGTCCTTTATTATAACTCAAAAGAGTTATAAATATAGTTTCATTTATTTATACTAAAGTACAATGGAAAATATATAACTTTATTACATAATTATACAACTATAAGATAATAATAATACTTTAGTTTGATAAAAAAAAATATATTTACAATCTTTGAATATCATAAGCAAACTTTCACTATGCTAGCATATTATCAAAGTAAACTACTCCCATACAAGCTACATGCTCATGAAATACTTTAGGTTGTAAATCTTTTATAAGTGGATCTATATCATAAGATTTATACTAATATGTTCAATAGATACTTAAGATCTATGAATTATTTTCTTCACAACAAGAAACATTATATCAATATGCTTTGATTTTGATGAACTCTTATTATTTGAACAAAAATTAGTGGCTCCAGGATCACAATTTATTTTCAACGGTCTCTATATTCTATCAAAACTATTTAGCCTAATGATAAAATTTCACAGCCATATTCCTTGATTTAATGCCTCATATTAATTTATAAATTCTACTTACCTAGTGGAAGAAGCTATGAGTGATTGTTTAACACTTTTCTAAATACAACTCTGCCAACTAATATGAAGATATAAACTGAAGTAGATCTTCTACTATTAAGACAACCAACAAAATTAGAATTAGAGTACCCCATGATCTGTAAATGATCTGATCTCTGATATGTCAGCATAAAATATTTTGTTCTATTCAGATACCATAAAATCCATTTTATTGCTTTCTGATGATTTATTCCAAGGTTAATTTTCTACCAGCATTCTAATAATGCATACAATATCTGGATTCCTACAAACTTGATCATATAAGAGACTCCCTATTGTAGGTGCATATGGAAACTTTTCTATCTCTTTTGTTTCAATTTCATTTCTTGGGTTTTGAAGCAAATTGAATTTATCACTTTTAGTAATACGTGTATTTCTTGGTGCACAATTTTTAATGCCACATATATTAAGAACTTTATTGATACATGTCATTTGTAATAAACCAAGTCTGCCATAATAATGATTTTGATAAATTTGTATACCAACACAAAAGATTCATTCCCAAGATCATTCAATTCAAATTTATTTAAAAGAAATCTCTTAGTTTCATGCAAAATGCTTATATCACTATTTGTTAGTAAATATCATCAATATATAACACAAAGATGATAAATTTGCTCCCTAAATTTATGATAAATAAATTGATCAATAATAATTCTGTGAAATCGAAAGAAGTAATCAATTGATCAAATTTCTTTTATCATTGATGGGATGCTTGCTTTAAATCATAGATGTATTTCTTTAATTTACACATCAGACATTTTAAATCAAAAGATTGAAAATTTTTTATTACTTCATATATATATAATTTCTTCAATATTAGATTGAAAAATGCAATCTTTATATTCATCTGATGTAACTCTAAATCATAATGAGCTAACTAGTGTCATAATGATTCTAAAATAGTCCTTTAAAGAAACAAGAGAGAAAGTCTATTTATATTCAATGTCTTCCTTTTGAGTGAAACATTTGGCGATTATATGTACTTTATATCTTTCGACATTACTTTTTGAATCCCATTTGGTTTAAAAAAATCTATTTATAATAACCAATTTTGTTAATTTAGGTAATTTGATAAGATCCTAAATATCATTATCTTTAATTGATTTCATCTCATCCTCCATGACCTCAATCCATGTATGAGAGTTAGCACTTTATTTGACTTGACTAAAAGAGATTGGATCTCTTTCTAATCTAATGCCAAACTCATATTTTTGGAGATAAACATTTTAATTATCTGATATTATAGTTCTCCTCTCCCTAGTGGATTTTCTTAATGGCACTTTAGTTTAAGGCTATTGTAATTTCTCAATATGTGTAGGAGTTAATTTAGAAATATTTTGATGATCAGAATTTATAACTTGAATACTATGAGGAAAAATTACCTGATCATTTTTTGTTATAACTATAAGAAGAGTAACATATCGCTATTCAAAAATAATTTTTTTTAGATTTATTAATCCCATCATATTTAACATCCTCTATAAATTTAGCATTTCTTGTATTGATAAAGGATTTATTTAAAGAGTCATAAAATTTAAAACCTTTCTACCTTTTTAAATATCCAATAAAATAACAGATAATAGTTTTTGAGCCCAACTTTCTTTCATTAGGCTTATATGGCTTAGCATCGGCTAAACATCCCCATAAATGAAGATGCTTGATATTAGGTTTCTTCTTACTCCATAATTCATATGGGTTTTAGCAATTAATTTACTTAAAAAATTATGGATGTAAACTATAGTCTTTAAGGCTTATGTGGGTCTGATTTAATTTGAATCAATTCATCATATTTTTAAATGTAATTAAAAGTTAATGCTTATGTGGGTTGGTAGAGAGAGAGAGAGAGAGAGAGAGAGAGAGAGAGAGAAGAGAGATTAAATTATTAGCAAACAAGTCATGACACAATTAACTATCCAAGTAAAAAAAAGAATAATTCAAATTTTGATTAATTAAATTAAGCATGATATATGGTTGTTGACCTCACTTGGAGTGAGGATTCAATCTTCCTATCTTAGACCTAAGAGTCTTCTAGACACTAGGATCTTCTTAGTCATATGATTTCAGTGACTAGTGAACATAACAAACCTAGAAACTTGGAGGACTTAATAGTTTAGTATGTCATAGGATCTAAATATTTATATATCATGGCCTATCCCATGACTTATGCCTATCCAATCATGCAAAACCAAACCTCAAATTAATCCAATCAAAATCCAATTGAATTCCCATTTGAACCCAATATGTCCAAATGAGCCAAAATCCAATTAAACCTAAATCAATTGCATTCAAAGCCATTAATAAATCCCAAGTCAATCATCAAACTCCAACCTAACTCAACCCAAAACTAACTCAATTGACTCATTAGGTTCACTCGACCCAAAGTGACCTAAAGGACTCATTTGAGCCAAACTCCAACCTAACCCAAATCGGATTGAACCAAATCATTCAAAATCTCCTATTTTGATTATTGATCATCCGATTGATCTCAATTTCACCAAATAATTTGATCACTTAACCCAAGTTCTACTACATGAACCAAAATGAATCAAATCCCATTCCAATTCAAACCAATTGAAAATGATCCTACCAACCCAATTGAACTTTGAATATGACTTGACCATCAATTAAGCCCAACCAAATATATTGAAGTTGACCCAATTTGACCTAAAGGCCAAATTGGGCCAAATCAAATCCTAACCCAAATTGATTACAACCAATGACTCAAATCCATCACAAATTTATTACTAAACATGATCAAACCCTTGGTTGAACCCAATTTGACCAAGTCAACCCAATTGACCTATTTAGCCTAAGTTGATCTAAAGGGTCAAATTGATCTAAATCATTCATAAATCTAAATTAATTAAAATCAAAACCTAAAATCATCTTCAAATGATCCATTGAACCTAAACCAACACCTAACCTAAGCCAATTTGGCTAATTTGACCAAATTCAACTTAGCCCATTTAACCCATATGAACTCATATGAGTCAAATCAAACCAATTGAGCCCAAATATCTCAAATCATCATTTGAACTTGTCTCAACCCATTATTTGACCCAATTTGATAAATTGGTCGACGTCACCCAACCTAGCCCAATTTGACCTACATGGGACAAATTGAGCTAAACCCAACCAAAACAAGCCCTAACCCATTCAACTTTGGCATGACCCATCTTTGGGTCAGCATGGGTCAGTCCAAATCAAACATAACCCAAACCAAACTTGGATTGACCAATTATCGATTGGGTAAAGCACTCCACATAAGGCAAACCCCCTCCTTTGCAATTGGCAGCCACCCTTAGCTTAGTTTGAACTCTTGACCCTATGTATAACCTAACCCAAAGTTGGTTGGGTCAACCATAGTTCAAAGGAGGAAAGCTAACCTACCTCTTCCCATTAGCTCACTTAGGGAAGCAAGGACATTCCACCTCAGCCATGGCAACTTTTTCACTCATCTCAAAAGACATCAACATATGGGAAGATTTTTGGAGACGTCTTATGGCATGACCAACCATTAAATTTGAAGGGGAGGAAGTATACTCTATTCTATTCTCACATCATGCATTCTAAGCACAAGTGAGTCGAGACAAGCTAAAGCATTTTCCCAACTTCATATCACCAATGAGACCAAACTTAGAGCGAGCATCACTCCATACTCTTGAACTCAACCATTCTAAAATTAACTTCAACTTCCCAGCTCTGATCAAGAACAAATTGATTTATCGATTTGAGCAATGGAGACCATAAGAATAAAAGATGAGGATTTTGATCCAAGAGCCAGATGAGGAATCAGACATGAGCTTCTCGTGGCTTAATTCTTAAAGATAAAACTACCATTGTAGACCATAGAGCTGACTCTAACTTTGTAAAGGCTTTGGTCTTTAAAAAAAAATGTGTTCTCATGATTTCCACCTTTATATCCCTAGATCTCTTCCAAGCTTTTGAGTCAATCTCAGCTTCAAGCTTATGAAAATATCGAACAGGAACGATGTTCATCTTCTTCGTTTCACATCACCGTCATCCATTATCGTGATTAGAAAGAATAATTGTGATTAATCCAATTGATTTATTTTAAATCTGTATCTGAGATTAATCTAAACATCGATCTTATATCGAATCGGATAAGCGCTCCGTTGTGGACTCATAGCATCAAACAATTTAAGTCCAATATGGTGTGTAAATTTGCCATATCGATTCTCATAGAAGTAAGAATTAATTTGGGTTTAAAATGTGATTAATTGCTCTAAAACTTTATAAAATCATAACTAATTATAGAGAAATTTAAAAAATACAAATAAATACATTTTGGAAAGGTTAAACAGAGGAGAATTTAATAAAAATGGTTCCATTTAATTTTTTTTTACAGTAATTAGGGCTTAATTAGAGTTTGAATGTTTCTTTTTAATTAGCTTATTTGAGCCTTGCCTTCCCAAACTTTATGTTGATTCTTGGATGTCCTCCTCTCATATTTTTTCTTGGAATTTATTAGCTTCATTTAAATAAATCTTAAGCTTAATCACCCTTCTTAATCAAATTAACCCTAATTAAAGTTATTAAAGATTAAAATTCCAATGATTAATGGTTATTAGTGGCTGTTAACTGTGAGATTGATTGGTGTAAATGATTAAGGCATCTTTCTTAGCCATTTGCCTAATTATCTTTCCATGGAGGGTTTAATTAACTTATGACTTGATTAAATTAACCAAATTAAATATTAATAATAAATCGAATAATTATTAATTTTGTTAAAGACCCAAATAATTTAGTGTATCAAAAATTTAATTAGTGATCTCTAATCATGAGCCAATTGTAATAGGTCCTTTAGGAGCATTGAAATTTTATTTTTCTCATGTGCATATCATTTATGGCTCATGATTAAATGGTTAATTAAATTAAAGAAGCATAGGAAAGGATAAATAAATGGATTAACTTAATTAAAATTATAAAAACTACTTAATTATCTTTCATTAAACAAATTAAAATCACCAACATGGGAATGGGATGGAAAACAACAAATGATCTCTCCTTTTTTAAGTTTAATCAAAATCTAAAATCAAATTAATAAGAAGCTTTGGTTTTCTTTATATGATTTTATTTAATGTGATTGTCCTTAGGAATTAGTGTAGTTGAATGAATTATGTGGAGATGTTTGGCTATTCCTTTTCAATCACTTTAAATGTTGTATGTCATATGATATCAAGCATTCATATTTTTAAAATCAAATGAAATTTACTTATATAGAATTGCATGTGTTGGCATAATCTTATTCTATGTATGGCTATGCTAATAAATTTAATTTTTTTTAAAACTATAAATTAATAATAACACCACCATTGCCGGTCCCATGTCCGGATGCAAAAAGTGGAGGGTTGCGTTAGGTAGTCGATAGCCAGCATAAAATATGTCGAAATAATCATGACATGAATCCTTTAAATCATTGTGTTATCTTAAGCGTCCCTGGCGGCTTGTATGACGAATATATAGTGAAAACTATGCTGAGCGTAGCATCGTGCATGTTAAATAGGCAAGGGTTCCCACATTATGGGCGGTTGCGGGCAAAAGAAGTCCATGAAACTAGAATTAGGTTAGGATCTTGGAATATATGTACTCTTACAAATTAATTGTAGAATTAATAGATATTATGGTTTCTAGAAAGATAAATATTTTATGTGTTCAAGAAACTAAATGGGTTCTGAGAAAAGGAGATTGATAGTTTAGGTTTTAAACTTTGGTATTAAGGTAAAATTTAGAAATGGTGTAGGTGTGATTATAGATAAAGTTTGAAGGATAATGTTATAAGTATTAATAGATGTGGAGATAGAATTATAGCTTTAAAGATTATTGTTGATACTAAGATTATCAATGTTATAAGTGTCTATGCTCCTCAAGTAGGTTTGGAGGTAAGCTCAAAAGAAAATTTTGGAATGAATTAGAGGATTAATACAAAATACTCTTGAAGAAAAGTATTTATTGGGGAGATTTAAATGGACATGTTGGTAGAGTGGTAGAAGATTTTAAAAGTATTCATGGTGGTTATGGATTTGGAGTGACTAATGAAGAAGGTAAGACTATATTAGATTTTGCCTTAGCTTATGATTTTGCGTTCTTCTTTATTTAAGAAAAGAGATGAACATATTATTACTTATAAAATGGATCTAGTAAAACAGATTGATTATTTTATGATAAGAAACATAGATTGTTTAGATTGTAAAGATTGTAAAGTCATTCCAAGTGAAATTTTAAGTGCCCAATATCGACTATTAGTTTTAGATTTTAAGAGAAAAAATAAACTAAATTATTGTCCTAGGATTAGATGGGGACACTTAAAGACCACAAATAAAAATATTTTTAAGAGCAAACTACAAGAAATTAGAATTTGGGATGTTCATAAGGAAGCTAATGCGTTATGTGGAAAAATATCAAGTGAAATTAGTTCTAAAGATGTGCTTGGAGAATCAAAAGGAAAAGCTTCTTTTTATAAGAATAGTTGGTGGTAGATTCAAAGTGTGCAAGAAAAGATAAGAAATAAGAAGCATTGTTATAAAACTTGGTTTAGATGTAAAAACTCAGAGAATTGGGAAAGATATAAAATGGTCAGTAGAGACTCTAAGAAAGTAATATATGATGCAAAAAATTTAGCTTTTAGTGATTTATATAATAGATTAGATACCAAAAAAAGGTGAAAGATGTATGTATAAGTTAGCCAACCAAAGAGATAGGAGAAGTAAAGACATAGTTCAAGTGAGGGGTATTAAGGATGAAAATAATAAAGTGCTTTTCTTAGAAAAAGATATTGAAAATAGGTGGATGAGGTATTTTGATAAACTTTTAAATGAAGGATATGAAATTACGATTGATTTTAGCAACCTTAATACCCTAATAGAATTTCATTTTTCGTCAATTAGTAAATCGAAGTTAGTGAAGCTTTAAAGAAAATGAAATGTGGAAAAGCAGGGCCGGATAATATTCCAATAGATGTGTGAAAATGTTTAGGAGATCAAGGAATTTCTTGGCTTACAAATCTTTTTAATATTTTAAAGACTAAAAGATGCGGATGAGTGGAGAAAGAGTTTTTGGTTCCTATATTTAAGAATAAAGGTGATGCACAAGAGTGTGCAAATTATAGAAGAATTAAATTAATGTCATACATTAAAATTATGGGAGAGTAGTGAGCATAGGTTACGATGTGATCTGAAGTTTCTCACAATCGATTTGGTTTCATGCGGTAGATCTACTATGGATGCTATACATTTGTTAAGAGGTTTGATGGAGAAGCATAGAGAAAGTAAGAGGATCTACATATGATATTTATTGATTTAGAAAGCTTATGATAAAGTCTTAAGAGATGTTCTTTGGAGAGTTCTAGAATAGAAAGGAGTTAATATTGGTTATATTCAAGTCATTAAGGATATGTATACTAGACATTACTTGTGTCCAAACACAAGGAGGATTGACAAAATATTTTCCTATTTCATTTGGATTACATCAAGGATCAACATTAAGCCCTTATCTTTTTTACTTTAGTTATGGATGTTCTTATGAGGCATTTCCAAGAAGATGTATGGTGTATGCTTTTTGCTGTTGACATTCTTCTTGTTGATAAGACTAGAGAGGGAGTCCAACAGAAACTTGAATTATGGAGGTCAACTTTAGAGTCTAAAGGTTTTCATTTAAGTAGATCTAAAGCTGAATATATGGAGTGTAATTTTAGTTGTAGAAGTTTTAGTGGTAGTGTTGTGACTTTAGGTGATCAAGTCATTAATAAGAGTGAACAATTCAGATATTTAGGCTCTATTGTTCAAAATGATGGTGAAATAGATGGAGATGTTATTAGTAGAATTCAAGTTGGATGGTTGAAGTGGAGGAATGCATCACTATTATGTGATAGAAAAGTTCCACTTAAACTTAAGGAAAAATTTTATAAGATGGTGGTAAGACTGCAATGACTTATGGTGCGAGAATGTTGGCCAATAAAGAGAAGCATAAGACTAAGTTAAGTGTTATAGAAATGAGGATGCTGGTGGATGAGTGGCTTTACTCTTAGAGATAGAATGCAAAATAGTATGTTCGGGAAAAGTTGGAGTAGCTCGATGGTAGATAAGATTAGGGAGAATTAAGCCTTAGATGGTTTGGCCACATAAAGCGTCGGCCGTCAGATGACTTCGATTAGGAGAGTAGATGCATTAGATTTGCCTTATGTTAAGAAAGGTAGAGGTAGACTAAAAGACTTGGTTAAGATGTATAAAAATGATCTTAGTATCTTTGAATTAAATGAAATTTGACACATAATAGGACACAATGAAACATAATAGGACACAATGGAGACGAAGGATTCATGTAGCCGACCCCACCTAGTGGGATTAAGGCTTGTTGTTGTATAAATTAATAATAATATTTGAGGTGATAGTGGTTATGAATACATATAGGATTTTCATGTGTTTATAGCTTAAGCATGTGAAGGTAGTGCTCTCTTTCCTATATGCATGTATGGATTTACATATGTTTGAATGATAATAAGTATATAGTCTAGTCATCAGGGGAATATAAGACTTTAAGTAGCCCCTATGAGGTTATTTGATTATCTCACTTCCCTGGTTAATAAAGGAAGAGACTTATTTAATTTCATTCCTATGTATATTAATATTAGAATTTGGATAGAGCTTTACTCTACATGTATAAACAATTCAACCAATAATATAATCCTTTGCATGATTTTCATTCTTGTAGTTGTATATACATTCTTATGTATTTAAGATAACAATTATATAGACTGGACATCTTGGGAATACGAAGCTTTAAGTAACTCCAAGGAGGTCATTTGATTATCTTACTTCCCTGGTTTAAACAACATCAAGTACTTGCTTACATCTTTTGTACATGTGTATGTGTATTTTATTAGAGAATGAAAGCCTACTTTTCTACCCAATGTATGCATTCAAAATCATTTAAGTATGCCAAAATGTATTGCATGTGTAGGCATACTAGGTGTTAAATCATATGCATGTTATGGGTGATGAAAATGAATGGTTCAACATATTCTATGTGATGGTAATTTAATCACATTAATCTTAAGATGCCTTTCATGTTGAATAGGATTTTTTAAGGTTAACCTAAACTTAGGATTGATAAAAAATTTAATAAATCATTCACTAAAGGAAACTAAATCATAAAATTATGCTTTTAGGAAATAACTTAAAGTAGGGATGAAGGAGGTTAAGCCTTCTCCTATTCTTTATAACACTTAGATGCTAAGTGTATATCAAATGAAATAAATAAAATACTAATTAAAACTCACTAATCTTCTAAACAACTTAAAATAAAATAGTCCACCATGTTAACTTAAACAATATCAAAACTTAGAAAATTATAATTCAAAAGCCTAGTTAAGACATACCACATAAAGCCTAAACACACACATTAGCATGCTAAGTCACCACTTCTAGCTTTAGGTTAAGACAATGCATGTAATGATGATGTATTTTATTTAATGATGTAATATTTTAGACTAGATGCTAAGAATGTTGATTGTAGACTGGATGTTAGGCTGTTGATAACCTAATATTATTTTCTGCAAGAGATTGTGCTTAAGGGGCCGCTCAAAAATAAATATAAATATTTTTTTTGCAGGTTCCATATGCCCCTAAGGATAATCCATGTTATGATAGGTGGGCTTGGTTACCCATGTGTGAGGTGCTAAGTACAAATTTTAAAATATAACTGCTGGGATTATATGTATGCTTAGCTAGCATCTGTTCTGTACGTGTAGTTAGATTTACTTTTCTATAAAATATAAATTTGTAATAGGAATTAAGATTAATGTTATGAGGATTAGGATGAGCAGTGGCTAGAAGGTTTAGTCCTGGGTTCCCTGTGATGCTTTGGAGCAAATCAAATAAAAAGAAGGAAAAAATGAAGAGAGAAGAAATGAAAAATGAATACCCCCATTGCATGTATTCAATTTCAATTACAATATTATTTTGTAATTTTAGGTTGTATAAGGGTAGAGATTGGCTACCTAACTTTTTTTTTGTGGTGTACGGTGGTACCCGGTCACACCAGCCTTTTATTCTATCATGGTAGTCTATAAAAATGATTATTGTTGTGTTTAGTTTGCGCACTAGAACAACATGATTTTTATAATTTCTTAATGATTGATGTTTGAATGTGTGGCTTGGATGCGGTAGACTCTTAGGATAAAAATGAATTTTTCTACCCAGTTAATAACTCATAACTAAAATTTAAAACAACTTTCAACCTCACTTTAAAGTTTAGGTTGTAATCAAGATAATAAAAAGATTTAGTAATCCCTTTACTGTATGTTGAATGTCTAACATCATGCATATCATATTATACCACTCTTGCAAAATTGAGGGCCTCCATTTTAGCACTTTAAAGAGTGTGTCAAAATAAGCAAATTTTATCATGCAAAAAGCCTTTGTGGAGATTTACCCTCTTTCTCTTTTGATTTGGTCAATAACCAAATTTCATCATGCATTTAAGCATAAAATATCCTAAAGCCTTTGTCCAAATGAGTGTGTCAAAACAATATAAAAATTATAAAATTTTGTATTTTAGACTAAGTCATATACTCATGCCAGTCATGTTCTAGTCTCTTAGAGAGTGAGTTTAGGACTCTAGTCTCTTTCAAAATTAAATAACTGCTAAACCATCTTACAATTTCATATGACTGGACTACATGGGTTTGAATCGTAAGAGGTGTTAACGGCCACTCTAGGCGGTTGTAAGATCAGAAGGGTCAGACGAGTTTATCCTCTCTTGTAGAGGTATACCCTTATGTCCTCTCTCCGCTTAGATTTAGGTCATGCCCTAGCTTATGCTAAAGCTCCCAAGATTTAGGATCCGAGGTTGCTTATTTCTTTCGGGCTACGAGCATAAGTCCTCACCTCTTAGGCATTTTCACAATCTTGTGTTATTGGATTATAAGTCTGAGCAATCTAATAAAATTTCAACTTAAACAAAATAAATTCTCTCACTTTTAAATATATAAAGCCTCAACATAGGATATGTTAGAATGCTCACTAGGCTTCTTAGTGTCATGAGAATTTCATACTTATCTTCCTCTAGACTCTAAAATAAGTCTCTGTAATTGAACAATCCCATCTGAATTTCCAAAATAATTAGTCCTTTGATAGTCTTAACCATGAAATCTTTGAAATCAATAATTAACTACTTTAATCGAGAGTTTTCTTAGGAAATCACATTTCCTAGGATGTAATTAACTATGAAGGCTTGTCTCCATAGGGAATTAAAGAACTTAACATAAAATAAACCCTGGTTTACCTTTCTATTAAAGTAGGAGAAAGATCTCTAGTATATTCGAAGACCCATCATGCCTTAGGAGTCCTTATTAGATGATTAGGTCAATTATAGGATGATTCTTCTATCTTTCGAGATAGTACATCAAAACTTAATATTTTACCTGATCACATCAATAAGTATCCCCTAAGATCTACGTGGTGTCCATAACGAACATCCAAATTTAAACACCATAGATTTTATAGTCCTCTGAGGAGTGTTCCTTTCTCTATCTTTAGTAGTCAATTATTGTCTCCAAGTATTGATAGTGACTTATATTTTATATAAGCTGAAGACTATCTTTCTTTCTATTGACTTTATTTATTTGGTCTTAAGCAATAGCGGCCAATATCCTTTAGTTTTATGACCTCACTCCAAGTAGGTCTTAAAATCTCTATTGGGTCCCAATAGGTAAAATAAATAAATCAATCAAAGAAAGAAAAACAACCAAACATAAATCAAATAAAATTAAGAACCTCTTACCACTAGCTTGGTGAAGTAAGGTTCATCCAATAATCATGGGATAATTATGAAAATAAATGAATTCTTTTAATATAGAAAAATATGGGATAATTATTGAAATAATTTAAATGACTCTCACATAATTTATTTAGCAAATAATCATAAAGAAATTCGGCCAAAAAGGTTTAGTAAAAGATAGGATAAGAGAGAGAAGACAAGGATAATAGGAGAGAGAAAATTAATATGTTGAATAATTTTTGGATAATTCAATTTTCATGCATTAAAAATATGAATAAAAGTTATGAATGGCATGGAAATAATTTAATAAATTTTAAAGATAATTTATCTAGCTTGACCACACATTTAATGGAACTTATTTCTTGCATTTCATTTATACTATCCAAAATGAATAACTTAATGAATAATTGCAATATTAAGATAAATAAAAATAGTAATAATTTTAGAATGATAAATATAAAATTAAATGAATCATTTATTTTATCTTAGTGAGCTTTTCATCTATCTTTATATAATAATTCCTAAAAAATTCTCACCAAATCTATATCCAATATTCTGATATAACTGAAGAACTAAGAGCTGAAAGAATTTTTCTTATACATTTGAATTTAACTTAATTAGTAGCATCAAAAATATATATTTATCATAAATATAAATCTAAATTAAGATTGACATTCATAATGATTAATGTGATTAATTTATCCTAAAAAAATAATTAGTTCTTATTACACAAGGTTTGTCATCATCAAATCAAATGGTGAGATACATAAGACGTATAATCAACAATAGCTACAATAGTGTTCACCATCATAGTTGGATTTGATAATTTTTAATTTCTTTCCAAGTTGATTTTCACCTTTAGCTTTGAAAATCTTAAATATGTCTAAAGATTCTGAATTTTCAAGAATCAAGTATAAGTATCCATTATGAGAATAATCATCTATGGAAGTAAAAAAAATATTGTTGATCATTTTAGGTAGTTGTAGGAAAAGGACTACAAATATTAATATGAATTAATTCAAAGATGCTTAAACTCTTATTGATACCAATTTTCTTGAAAATTATTTGTTTTCCTTTAATACATTCAATACAAATTTTAGAATTTAAAAATTAAGGGAATCAAGAATTTCAACTAACACAAACCTTTCAATTCTTTATTTAGAAATATGTCATAAAAGCTTGTGCCATAACATATTTGAACTCTTATTCATTAATTTTACTTTTGCCAAAATTACTTATATGTAAGATTTCATTAATTTGTGAGAAAAATTATTTAATTCATATAGATTATCAACTAAAAAAATAAATACCCATAATATTTGAATAATGAAAGAGACTAAAATTATCATTTTCAATTGAACAATAATAACTAGATTTATCCAAACAATATATAGAAACAAAATTTCATTTAAGCGATGGTACATAGAAAGTCTCTTTTAAATTCAAAATACAACCATAACCTGAATATGATTTATATAAGCATATTTCTTTAACAGGATCCTTTTTGTCATTTCTCACATAAATGAATCCTTCAGCATCAGTTGGTAATTGACTCCTTAGACAACCCTATATATTCACACTATGAGTAGTTGCACTTGTATCTATCCACCATGTGTCATTTGGTACTAACGATAAATTAAATAAATAAAGTTGAGAAATTTACCCTTTTTGATGAGCTACTTATCATACTTGGAACACTTTTTCTTCACATGACTAGCCATTTTGCAAAAGAAATAAGTGACAATATTATCTTATTCCTATTGCATCTTATATTATGAAGTCCCTTTGTCTACAACTCCTTTACCTTTATAATTCATTTTTCTTTTAGTAATAATGCCTCAAGAAGAATTTGTTAAATGAGCACTTTCTATCTTTTCTTGTTTCAATCTCTCTTCCTCTTGCACATATTGAGCAATGAGCTTATTACGAGTCTATGTTTTCTTTTGAGTATTATAACTTACCTTAAAAAATTAAGTTGTGTAGGAAGGAAGATCAAGATTAAGTGCACAAGAATGTCATTAAAAACTCTAATTTTAGTGCTCTCAATCTAATAATAAAATTAGACATCTCTATAATATACTCCTTTATGTTTCCATTATCTTTATACTACATTGAAATGAGCTTGCTAAAAATGGCACTCATTTTAAACTTTTAGAGCTAAAGAAAAAATCTATTATTTTTCATAGAAACCTTTTAATATAGTCCTCTTTAGGCATTGCACCAATAATAGTATCTTGAATAGAATACTTCATGATCAAAAGACTTACACAGTTAGAACGCTCTCACTTTTTAAAGTAATCTTTTTGTTCAATAATGCTTTTTGCAGTAACGGTAAAAGGATGTTCAGTCTAAATAGCTTAGTCAAGATCTATACACCCAAGAACAATGGTAATATTTTTTCCATTTCTTAAAGTTTATGTCCTTAAACACATGAATTTTGTTCAAATTAGTAGATATAGAAGAAACATTAATTGAAAAGAATAAAATATACTCATAATTAAAAACATTATCATTTTTATGCATAACTAATGTAAATAAAAAAATCAACAATGTATAGGCTTGAAATGAACTGTTAATAAATTGGACCCATATAAGAAACTTAATAAAATATTGCAATTTAGTCTATAGAATGAAATAATAATTTATAAATGGTGCTCTTAAAATTATAGTTAATGAATATTGATAATAAAAACTATCAACATATATTTATCTTTAGATCGACATATTGTATGCATGATCAATACAAATATTATCACATATTTTTTGCTACCTATAATCTAACTAAAAATAATCTTTTTTGAGCTGATTACTTTTACATTGATTCAAACATAACCTCTAGGTAGTATTTATAGATGAACCTTTTATAGACTTTAAATTCACTTTTGCAAGCAATTACAAATCCAATTTCCTTTATGAACAAGACTTTAATGCTCCACCAATTATCAGAGTTCTATTTTCGAATATGATGAGGCTTGATTTTGGATCACATGAGTACATATAAGCTTAAGAAAGTGATATAAGATGTGGAGAGTAATTATTTAATATTTTTAATGTTTGGGTCATGATAGTGGTAGGCCAACATAAAAAACTATTTAATATAGAATTTGTAATATTTATTTTCTAAGCAATAGTATAGAAAAGATAACCATAGGCAACCCCCCAAATTTAAGACACATTGGAAATGATTTATGAATGTCTCTAATTCAAAATTTAAAAGTTTAAAATTATTTAAGGGTTTTGATAACTTTTCTAGATTTTTTAAGATGAAGTCTAGTTGACTGTTGTTTATGTTGATAGTTATTGATCACTCAAAAAAAAAATATATTTGAGGATGCTCTCTGTCATCTTTATTGAGATGGGTAGGAGTATATTTTTTGTAAGGCAGATTGGTATATATTCAATCAAATTTATTTTAACATTATGTTAGGATTTATTTAGATATGGGCTCTACTCTTTATGGATGCAAACCTCCATAGTTAATTACCCCTCTTACCGTAGTAAGAGAGTACTCTTGATTAAGGTTGGAAATAATCATATCTTTCTGATATGAGTCGGCATCTAGTGGTGTGCGTAATATGACATAAATGACTATCATTTAATTTAAAGTGTATATTTGGGGATGATGACACACACAATCAAGATCCCATTAATCCGTCATCTTGGGCTATCATCCCTAGTCTACTTAGTTAAAGGAAATAGTTTCTAACTAAAGAATACTTCTCAGCAGCATTGGGTTGCATCGTCCAAGATGTCCTTGTAGACCTAGGGTAATATTTACTTAAGGTGATAAATTTAAGTCAACCTTAGCTACCATAAGGGTTTTTTTTCCTATTAAATATTTCATAATTCATGGCTCAATGAGCAAAGCCATTAAGGAGCATATGGGCTATTGCTATGATCAAAATATAATGGAGCTATATAGAAGCTAGGTTATCTGGTGGGGATCTGGTCATATCAACATTTCATGTGGTATCATTAAGCAGCAAAATTATGCAGATAGATGACACAGGCCACGTCTTTACTGACATAAGATTACTTGAATATAAATATAAATATATTTAATTTAACATCAGCTATTTGTGAAAAAATTTTCTTAACTTATCATCCTTGATAAATAATAATGGATGGGTGGATGAATGATTGTTAGTTTTCTCAATGTTAGAAATGCCAACATTCAGTAGAAAAAGTGGAAGAAAATGATTATTACCTTTCTTGTCACCTGTATAGCAACACAGTTGAAAGCTTAGCATTATTTCATTTCTGTTAAGTTGATACCCACTAGTAATATCAATGAGGTAACCAAGGATAGGGTCATTTTGAATTTTGTAATTCAAAAGGGCTTTACAATTGATATAGAAAAGATAATTTATAATTCTATTTGTAATATGTTAGGGGAAATACTATTATAAGGTATGGTCATTCCTCTCTTATTTATGATTCCTGAAGTACGACGGGTGAGTTAGGAGAGCCCGATGAAAAAGTTTTTATTTAAAAAAATCCTTTAACAAAAATGTTTATTAAGTGGTGAGGAGAGCTAGTGTCCCACAACCTTGACCTTAATCCTCTAAACCATTAAACGAGCAAGTCTCTAATTTTAGTAGAGAGATAGGTGAGAGTACCCGTAGGCAATAGGCTTTAGAAAGAAAATCTGATTATCATATGGATCAACATCAAAATAATTTTTTTTATATGACCCAGTTCAATATGGCATTGGTCCATATATTTGAAAATTATGATTTTAGGGATCCAGGTCAGACATCTTTTCTGGTGCCTCATTATCCATCTTATGTAGCTACCTCGCCGGAGCTAGACATAGAGGAGGAGCATGATTATGATAATTTGTTTCCTTCTTTCATTTTTATTTTTCTCTTTTGTTATTATTATTTTTATTATAATCTTTTTTTGTAATAAATTTCTCATTTAATAAAAATGTGTATTCTTTATTTCTATTCTCTTGTGTTTGTCACTATGTAATGCTTGTAAACTAGAGCCTCAACATTAAGTTGAAATGATTGAACCAGAGAGCTTATCACATTGACACTATATTTATAATGCCATGACACTGTGGGGTATAATTTGGATTACACTATGAATGTCCTAATAGTATCTTTTGAGTGTAGAAACATAGTGCCTTAATGCTATGATACAGGCTTGCATGAAATGCATGACAAAGCTTAATTTTTTGAGGACTCAGTGCCTCAGCGCTATAGGTATAATTTGAATCATGATATAAATTCCTTAACATTATCACTTGGGTTTCAATTCTAAGGATATAGCACCTTGGAGTTGGGATATCATTGCCATGGAACTATGACATGCCTGCCTAAGCTTAATTTTCTCGAGAACACAGTGTCTGTGACATGACACTGTTTTATTGATATCTAAGATTCAAAGTTTTTGCAGCATAACACTTTCGTAGTGCTAATTTTTATAATTTTCTTAATGGCTTAGCATTCTTCTCCCTTATTCTGAATCCAAGATCAATAGAGGGAGGGTTTCATTTTTCACTGGAACTAAGTTCAACGGTGGAAGCTATAATGCCTCAACGCCAAAAAGATAGCGCAATGGCATCATATAAGAGATAGGGGGCTCTAAAGTTAGTGCTTTGATGCTAATAAAATTCTACTAAGTTCAAGAACTTAGCACTGTGACACCCAATTTTAGGTGCCTCGGTGCTCTAAGTAGAGCATTCAAGATTTCATTCATGAGTGCTTGGTGCCTCGGCACTGAGCCATGGTGCCACGATGCTGCGGGATGGAAACGTCTATTGAACCAAATTTTTTTATGATTTTAATGACTTTTTATAAAAATTTCACAGCATAACACCTTAGTAGTGCTATGTTTTTATATATTTTAGTACAAACACACTCTTCTCCTTGTTTTAATTCCAAGATCGATAGAGGCAAGGTGTTCTTCTCATGTCGGAACCAAGTTTAACAGTGGAGGTCTTCAACATTCACCATTCAAGATTCTAGAATATTTTAAGTCCGAGGGAGCATTTTTTTTCACTCTGGATCCAAGATCGATGGAGATGTGCTCTTTTATTTCTCACCAGATCCAAGATCAATGGTGGAAATTTGGTTAAATTTAATTTTCAAGGAGAAAACCACTTAAAATAAATATTATTCCAAAAATCATTTATGTGGAGTAGATGGGAGATCATTCTTATGGCAATGAAGAGTGTGCTATTAGAAAGCACATATCATCAGAAGCAAGAATGCAATAAGAAACTAGAGAGAGTGAGTGTGAAGAGAGAGAGAGAGAGAGAGAGAGAGAGAGAGAGAGAAGCTAGGGGAGGGCTGCTCTCCCCTTTTTATAAGCCATTCTCTCTAAGAGGGTGATTTTTTGCTGCTGTAACCATTCCTACCCCATTCCCCTTAGACAGTTATTGTTACTGGAGCGAGGATGATATCTTTCTTGATTTAAAGAAAATTGATGATTCATGAAAGGGCCTCGGCTCTGGTATCATAGTATCATGCTGGTACCATGGCATTGCAGTGTTGTGCCATTTAATCAGGCAATCATTGTTGGCGGTTTGAACTTCTAGATTATTTTAAGGCAGAAATAATGCCTAAGCACTGTGATTGCAGTGTCGCGATGCCTTAAAGCTGGGATGTATAAATTTTGTCATTTTTTCATTCATTTTATTTCATTTTTTTAGATGCAAATAAAATTGCTCCCCAATGAATGTGTCATGTCGATTGGACATAATACATTTGTTGCTTCATTATTTATTTATTTTTGATTTTATGCAACATAATAAATAGAGAGAAAATATGATCTTTAATCATTTTCATTTGTCATGTATAATAATGACATAGTAAAAGTTACAATTACAAGTGATTGGCTTGAATTTCTCTAATATAGATAGAGGCTATATGAGTTCTATAAGCCTTAATAGGCTGCCTCTCACTAGCTTCATGAAGATGCTGAAAGGAAACCTCCTGGTCATAGACGAATAAGGAAAAGACTGCTCAAGTTCAATTACTTGGGCATCTCTGTGAGCAATCTTCTTCTATAGCTAGAATAACTTACCTAATCATAGTTCTTCTTTCTAATAGATATTGTATCCTTATCTATAACTCTCTTAATTCAATTATTATGTTGAGGAGCTCAATCTATGCTCTAGAAAGCTCCCTATGGTAAGATCTTAAAGCATTTAGACTATGCTCAAGATCTTGGTGAACCAGAGAGACTTGATGTGAAATGGAGTTGAGTGATGTCTCTAAAATAGTGATTGTAACAAATAAGACCTCCTAATAAGTACTACACAATGAGAATATCCAAAACTCAACATCTCTACATAAGGATTCTTAAACATGTAGCTCTCTTGCTTTAAGACCCAAAGTGACAGCACAATCCAATAGAGAGTTTGCTTCCATGGAAAAGATAGGATGCTCAGGTAAGACTTTTGGATTAACACTCAAGCAATGTCATAATAGCTAATGCTGAAAAGTCTCAACTCTATACTTCTTCTAAGAGATATATAAAAATTGATAGGTTTAATTTCAAAAAAAAAAAGTTAGCTAGAGAGAGCCATAATTTTAATATTTAAAAGATTATCCTAATAAATTTTAAGTTACTTACATTTTATTAAAATTAATTAAAAATGTGATTTTTTTTTCTTGAAGCCTAATGATCATAGAATCCTAAACAAATACTTTATAATAAAGAAAAGAAAAAGAGCAAAACTAAGCAAATAATGTAATAAATTAGTCACTATGTTGTGATGGTTGTAAAAGAATAGGAGAATAGGATAAAAGTACAAAAGGGCAAGCAAACTATGCCTATAAATACAAACTCATAAAAATTTTAAGAATAAAATATAAATTAATTTTCATGCTGCCATTGGTCATTCTTCTTGTTCAAAATGTATGTTCGTCCTTCAAGATGCAGTATCTCTGAATTCTGGGTCGAGAAACTTATCTATATATATTTTTAGCATAGAAAATTTTTAAAAAATATTGTGAATAAAAAAAACTACAAAACTAGATGGAGCTATCATAAAACTTATGGTGAAATTATAACACACCACAGAGCAATTATAACTAAATTAATATTTTATTACATGACCCTCTATAAAGTAAGATTAAAGCATTGGTCATACGTTTAACACAAGTAGAAAAATATCTTTATTCTAATAATAATACAACAACAAAGGCACATAGCACATTACAATATATATAATCAATGATAAAGAATTCTAGTTTTACACTAGTAACCTTATCATGTGTAGCATAAATAAAGCGACCTAGCTACAACCTCCTTATGCTAACGACTACAAGGATGTGAACTTTCACAACACTTAAGTCTATGCAGGTCAGTATAACCTAGGGATATCTTATATGATCATTAACTTACTAAACAAAATTAGATGGCCAATTTTATCATCTTAAGGCTTATCACTTTATTTAGGTTTTGTTGAAAATAAGTGGTAGACTTTAAGCTGCTCAAATGTGATAATTGATCATATAAGGATATGATCATGATTGAATAACTTTATTATTATATGAATTTTTATCTAATAAAGATAAGAAAATTAATCATGTCTTAGGTTAATCTAAGCTCTAATGGGATACAATCTAATCTAATGTGCTGACTATCATAAAAATGTATCAATATGATGTGTAGTTATTGACATGATCAATTAGAGAATCATAGTTTAATATTCATGTAATGTTTGAATACCAAAGATTATAAACAAACTAATGTAAAGCTTATAATATTTAGAATACAAAGAAAGTGTGAAAATAATCCATTTAGGAGAAGGGAAAGGGGTTTAGGTGTATACTCAAATCCTAATGTTGTTCAATCATAATAGCTAAGTTAGCTAAGGAATGAGTTAGTCATAAGTGCATAACTTAGTCAAATGAGAACCAACTCGTAGTGGTTGGTTAATTCCAACTGAACCTGATCCAAAGAGATGATCAATTTCAAAGTAAATCTAATTGTAAGAAAATAATCCATGCAGAGTTAGGTCACGATGTATGACCACTTCATGAAAATTCCTCAGTGATACAAACATGATTGAAGAGGATATCAAAGATGTTGATTTAATGTGTGTTTTAGGGGTAGAAGGACAATAATTAACCTGAAGGACTAGCTAAGTATAAGAAAGCTTAGTAATTAAAAAATAATGTATGTTATGATGCATTTGTCTATCAGGTTGATTCAAAAATCAATCAAATCCTAAGATGTTATGTAGCATGATCTTAGATTGTCTTTCTCCAACAAGTTGACCTACCTCAAGGAGGTGATCATCCCATGTGCACATGAAGTAGTGTGAATGAGATGAATTGGAATAATCAATCCCAAAAAAGACTAATATTGAGATCAAAACAATTAGACTTAGAGATCTATAATGCAAGTATGTACACTTGATAGATGTCTAATCTAATGCAAATGGATGCAAGGAATGTTATGACATATGCATGTGTTTTACTATTTTCATCCTTGAATTATGAAAAATGTTTATGATTTGAATTGATTTAAAGTATATTTTAGGTTGATTCATGATCAAAGGCAATGTTAAACTTATAGGCCCCACCCAATTAGTTAGGCCCCACTTATTAATTACCCATCAACATGTTTTGCCTTCAAAATTGTTGAGTTTATTTATGTTTAATTATTTAACTTCAAATTATTTTGAATTGTTGGATTTTACTTGATTTTTATTTAATTTTCTTAAATTCAAATATTCATATTTATTAGTCATTTTGTTTGTAAAATTAATTCAAACTTTATTAAAATTTTGAAGAAATTATTAAATTGTTTAAAATTATTTAAATTAATTTGAGATTTTAATTAATAATTTAATGATTATTAATTATTTATTATCATTATTAAATTGCTTATTTGATCATTAAATTATAAGTTTATTGATTGTAAATTATCATCTTAATTTATAGAACTTATGATAATTTTATGATGACCTAATTTATTATTTTAATTATTTTCTAATTTTTATAATTTATAGTATTCATTAAATTATTATTTAAATCATTAAATTTCCATTTCTACTTTGATTTAATTTTCCAAATTATCATGAATGATTATAAAAAATATATGGAATGTTTAAATTATGAATTTAAACATCTAGTGAATTTATCATCATTTATTATTATTAGTTTTTAATTTTTAATAAACCTTACGTAACTTTGAAAATTAATAATATTTTTTATTTTATTTTAGAAAATTATAAAATTTACATGTATCTTAGATTATTATGTTAAACACTTTGTTAGTTTCTAAAAACTTTTTAATGTATTGCTAAATTTTTTTTATTTTTAAATAATAATTAATTTTATTTGAAAATTCATATTTAAATTTTTTTAATTAATAAAAATATAAAAATTTATTGTTATTTAGATAATTATTTTCAAAAATATATTAGTTTTTAATTATATTTTATATATCTATTATTTTTCTAATTCGAAATAATATTGTAACCAACTAAAAATTGCATAATTGATTCATTTTAATTTAGAAAATTATATAAATTTTTTAGTAAGTTTGGATTAGTGTTGTTTTATTGTGTTATTGTTTTTAATATTTTATGAATATTTTAAGTTTTATGATTTTTCAATAATAAAATGTTTGATTTGAAAATTAATATTATTATTTTTAGTTTAATGAGCTCTGAGATTTTTATAGAAAGTTCATATAGTTCTCCCAGATCATTTATAAAGTTTCATGAGATAATTTTAAGCGGTTTAATAATTTAAAATAGTGACTAAATATATTTTTAAAATTAGAATTAAGTTTTATAATTTGGGTTTGATAATTTTCTTGGATTTTATGTGTAATTAAGTGGCTACTCTAAAAGTTTGAAAGCATAATAGAAATAGATAATTCAGGAAAAATAAAGTAAAAGATAAACTTAAAATTTAAGCTTGAATTCATTGTTTAATAGTCCTACCTCTCTAGGACCATTGGATCTGGTTAGATTAAATTCAATACTTCAACCATCATGTTTCTCCTTGAGATGTGTCATGATTAGAGGCTTTGGGTTTGGCTTGGTTTGACGTGACCTGAACTAAAGGCAACACTAATTCATGTTCCTATTATTGTTTAAAGCAAAATGCCTCATTGGGAAGCAAGAGAGAGAAAAGAGATTGATCCCATGGAATATGAAGCCACGACATACCCCATGGAGCCCAAGAACAAGATATGTGGAAATGAGGAATTATATCTTAGTAAGGTTGAAATAACAGTGGAATTGATTTGGGTAGCTTCATCTAGTTGAAATGAGCTCGCCTGCATATTTAATTGAGTTGCCTCCCTTTGCATTGATGGGTTGATTAAAGTCTAGTGAGGAGGTGGTTACAAATTGGCCTTGGATGAAATTGGGTGGCCAAGGAAATGAGGAGAAGATTAATATTTGCTTGGGGAGTAGAGATGAGACTTTTTAACCTCTTAATTTGATCAATTAGTGGCCTATTTGCAAGGAGGAAGAAACCCAAGCACAACCATGATTGAGCTTGATTTATTGTAGGTTGGTGGTGAGTTAAAGCTCAACACAACTAAAAAAGGTAGTGGGAGATAAGATAAGGTGATAAGAAGGGTGGGGGAGCTACTATCGTCAGTTGCCTTTGGAGAAGCTTGCAACTTGTTACCTAGCCTATTCGACATGCTAGGTGATTAATTAACATATTATACCAATGAAAATTGAGTTTGTTCCATTTTAGATTATGAGTTGCAAGGTGATTTTACCCTTTATTGGATTTTAAAATAATTCCCAAGAGATTTTTGTGAATTTTTACTTAATGGGTCAATTAGACCCACCTTTTGATTTGACTAACTAATGTGGGTCAAATGTGTTTAATATGAATGAGAGAATTGTAGCAAATACTCTCCTCTAGTTCATGCCAAATTTGATGAAATGCTTTGTCCATTTGGTAAGTTAATTTCAATTTCAAATTAGGGCATGCTCATTTGAGTTTAAATTTGACACATTGACCCATAAGATTTAATTGACCCACATGGAGTGGTCAAATCAACATAGGTTCAACTATACAATTACTTTTCATATCCTTGGCTACAATGATGTCCAAGGGTTTAATTTATTACAAAGGTTAAGTTGGTTTAATTAAAGCCCTAAGTGATATGTAGGCATTAATGGGTCAAAGCCATTTTCAAGACTTCTTGGGTTTATACCAATAGATGAATGGGCCATTTAAGATATTGATACTATAATAGACATCAAGAGAAATGATTTATTTTAATTTGGTCTAATTAGTTTGAACGTTTAAGGATATTTTTGTGTCATTAGCCTAATTTGGTTAAATTGAGTCAAATAGAGTTAATTGGGTTAACTTGATGGAATTGGTCCCACTAATGGACCCTAAAGTGTCCACTTGAATACACATGAACTTATTGGATAGTTTGATGACTATTGAAGAAATTTATTAATGTCAACTCATATTGGACCAAAGGTTGATCTAGGTTTGACTAAAGTTTTCATGGCCCATGGTCAACTTTAGTCTATGGTCTTGATATTTAATGATTCAAAAATTAATAGAAAATGCTTTAAAATTAAAATCGAATGTAATGTCTCATAGGATTGATAAAGAAAGGCGTTTACCTATAGGTTAGGGTATGAGATGAAAGTGGATGGGCTCTTTTGACTCCACCCTAGATCAAATCACTAACATTATTTTAAGGTTTGCAAACCAAATCTCATAATCAAGTACATATGAAACTAAACCAATGAGATTGATTGATTGCTTGATATCCAACACTTAAATGCACTAGGGAATCATTGAAGTTGAAAGTATACTTTAGGGCTAGGTTGGATCAAACTTAAGTTGTAAGAAAGATTTTGTGAAAGATCATCCTACATAGGCTCCTCTCAAGGCTCACTAGAGCCAATCTAATAGGATAATTTGATTTGTTATGTTTATTATTTAATGATGATTTAGAATTTGATGCTATTAAAGTTTTTGATGTCAACACTATCATAGAAGAACATGCTAAAAAGTATTCATGAATCAACTTTTGAGGACACCAAGCCACTATTCTTAAGTAATTTCTTTGATTAAACTTTTGATCCAACATTTCTAATTTGGAGAATATTAGATCCTAAATTTGACTACAAATTGCTTTAAGTTATTGAACTTAATTCTAATCCTACATTTTGCTTGTTGGTTGAGGCTTTTAAAGTAGGCATGTCATGATCAAGGCTCTATTAATCTGCCCAAGTAGGCATTGACCTTTTAGACTTTTTTTTGAATTTTCATTATCTCTTCTAATCATTTAATGCATATTTGAATCAATATCTATTCCTCAAAGATCCATGTTTTGTTCTTTATCTTTGTGGGCAGTATCTAATTTTTTCTTTAGTCAACATTTATGGTCATTAACTTTTAGTGATCATTTCCAAGGAAATGAATCACACCATTTTAACATAATTCTCATCATCACCGACATATATAAATTATTTAATGTTCACATCACTTTTAGTGATGTTGACACTCATCACTCTTTAAACCTAGAACTTGATTTAGGCACTAAGGTTTCCTCACCTAAATTAAATACACTTATATGGACTAGGGGACACTAACCCAAAACATAGAAGACTTACAAGGATCATCCCTAGGACTAGACCCTTACTTAGACTAGGTGGGATCCAACGACCCTGATCTTAAACTAAACCCCATTAATTAAACTCAATTGATTATATATCATCTAAAGTCCCAAACCATGCATAATTAGTATTCAATTTGGCCAAGTGACCAAGTTGATCTAATGTGACCCATTTGGGCCTAAAAGGGTTGAACTAAAAAATAATTCTAATCATTTGAAATTAAGCTCACCCAAACTCCTTAGAGCATCATTTCAACATATTTGAAGCCTTATCAGGACTCAATTTAGCTAGTTGGCTCACCTAGCACAAATTGGCCAAATTGAACCGTATAGGGCCAAAATTAAATCTAACTTGATCCAAGTCAAATTAAGCCAACCAAAGCTTCACAATCATTCTAACCACATAATTGGACATTCCTCAATATCAATTGCAATCTAATTTGATAGCCAATTTGACCCAACCTAGCCTAAAATGATCTTAAGGGTCAAATTGAACCAAACTCCCATTCAATTAAAATCAAACTAAACCAATCACTATATTCACTTTCAAAATGATTATTAATCATGTTCCAATATTCAATTGAAGCCAAGTAGGTCAATTTGGCTAATTGCCCACTTAATGCCATTTGACCCACTTTAACCTAAAGGGTCAAATTGAACCAAATCTTGATTTAACCAAAATTAATTCAAAATAATTATCACAATCAATCTCAAGGTAACCATTGATCATCACCCAACACTTAATCAAGCCCAATTAATCTAATTCAACCCATTGATCCAACTTGACCCACTTTAAATTAAAAAACCAAATTGAACCAAATCTTGATACTATTCAAATTGAATTTAATAAACACATACAATTAGTCCCAATTTTCTAATTGAACACTTTGAATGCTCAATTGAAGCTAATTTGAATAACTTAACCTAATTGGCCAACTTAGCCCAAATTAAAAAAACTGTCAAATTAAACCAAAACCCAATCCTAGCCAAATTAAATCAAATAAAAATCTATAATCAATCCCAAATAAACAATAAAACATAACTCAACTCGTAATTTCACTCATAACAACAACAACAACAACAACAATATGTCTTTATCCCACTAAGTGGAGTCGGCTACATGAATCCTTCATCTCCATTATGTCCTATTGTGTGTCAAATTCTCATTTAATTCAAGTATACTAAGGTCATTTTTATACATCTTAACCAAGTCTTTTTAGGTCCACCTCTACCTTTATTAACATAAGGAAAATCTAATGCATCTACTCTCCTAACCGGGTCATTGGACAGTTGACGCTTTATGTGGCCAAACCATCTAAGGCAACTCTCTCTAATCTTATCTGCCACTGGAGTTACTCCAAATTTTTCCTAAACGTACTCATTTTGCATTTTATCTCTAAGAGTAAAGCCACTCATCCACCTGAGTGTCCTCATCTCTGTAACACTTAACTTAATCTTATGCTTCTAAACTCTTAATTGGACTTGATTTGGCTAATTTGACCAAATTGGTCAACTTGACCCATTTTTCCCATATGAACTAATATGAGCCAAATTTAAATCTACTCTAAATTAAATCAATCCAATTGCACTAATGTGTTCCAAATTACCATTTGAGCATAAATCAATAGCCCCTTAGGCCCAATTTGGTCAATTGATCAACTTGACCTAATTGAACTCAAATTGGCCTATATGAATCCAAATAAGAGAAATTCAACCAAACCAAGCCCAAACCTAAACTTGGCATAATTCATCCTCACATGTCTAGCCTACCCAAATAGATCCAGCCCATGGTGAACTCAGTTCAGCCCAAACCAAAACAACCAAGTGTTTTAAATAGGAAACAAATCTCAAAATAAGAAGGTCCAACCCCTCCCTTTGGCCAAGATGACCCCTTTATCATGCCTTGAGCCTCCTTAACTGACCCATGCTAACCCAAGGATGTTTAGTCCAGCCATTGACTAAGGAGAGGTCACCCTCACCTTGAACAGGCTGTGGTTTAGCAACGATGGGCTATTCACTTCACCATTAGTCACCAAACACCCTCAACCATTGAGGGAGGTCTAGTTTATCAGTCTAGAGCCAAGTTTGGCCTGTTGACTCCTTGGCGGCTACCATGGCTTGAACTAACCAAATTGAGTAGTTCATATGAGGAAGAGGGTATACACCTCCCCAACCTTCCAAACTCAACACACACCTTCAAAAGACTCCTAGATCTAGTCTCCAAGTCTCCCAAAGCTCCCCATGCTCCTAAATCTAGCGAGACCAACCCCCCTTAACCTGAGTGTGTCCCTCAAACCTAACTCATCAAAACTTTACCCCACCTTAATTTCTCCCCCTCACACCTTTCTCACACTCTGGTGAGTAAGAACGCGTTGAGGAACACTTGATTTGAGAAACTAGAGATGGAGTTTCATTAAGCTCTAGTGAACTCATAGTAATGTTTAGTCTCGAGAGAAAATGACAAGGAGGGAGAGGTGACTTCAATAGCAAGGCTTCACCTCTTTAAGGAGAAGTTACCTCTGCCAATTTCACCAACGATCTTACTCCGACAAGGTAGATTTTTGAAAATCATAGAAAAACCCTAGGTGTTGGTTTTTTGTGAGGTCTGTGTCATTTGATTCGATCAAGCTATAAACATCATTAGAATTGCACCCTTTAAACACTTTGGAATTAATTTTACCATGAAATGAGCCTTGATTGGGTCAGACCAAGTGGTGAAAGATGAAAGATATTCATTAGAAGCTTAATTGTGATTAAAGAAGTTTATTAGGACTTCTGGTCTTAATTATTTCTCAAAATCACCATTAAGAGGGTTTTAATTAATTAAATAATGCCTTGATTAGCCTAAGATTTAGAAAATTCATAAAAATACACTAATCTCTAAAAATTCCAAATGAATCTTCTTTACACTCAGCTAATAGAGAGTTAATCATTTAAATTAAAATCTCTAAATGATTTTTGTTATTTTGAAAATAATTACCAAATTAAGATTTTTTGCATTTAATTAATTAATCACTAAAGATTAGCCCAAATATCATGAAATTTGGTACTATTTATTTATCATGTTATTTTGCATGTTCATAAATTTTATCATAATTTTTGGGCTTGTAAATTATGATAACTTAAATTTATGGTCTTTTGTGTATTAATTGGATTAAATAATTATGAAATTTATTTAATTAATAAAAGTCACAATTTCACTTTTAAATTTCTTTAATAATGAGACGGTGTATGTGGGATAATTTTATTATTTGGCTTTTCTTCAATAGGTCTAATCAATTATAATTAGAATGTATTAATTAAAGAATGTTGATAAAGCTTAAGTGGTATCATTTTCCTATGAATGACCTTAGCATTTGATAGCTTAAGTAGATTGCATTTTTATGTTCATTTGATACTTTTTATTCACTTATAAATGTGTGATTAATTCATGGATCATTCATACTTGTGTTTAAAAGTAAAGTCCTTAAGTGTATGAAATATGAATAGTGTGACCCTTCACTATTAAATAAAAAATAAATTTTCATCATATATCTCAAAGTATATGAATATATCTATAAATCTAAATTAACAAAAATGAATAAAATTCTCATGTGTATAATATACACTCTTTGAAGGTATATAGTTTAAACACATGGGGGTGTAGGGCTACTAGTCTGAAGGATGTCTTAAATACATTATCTCCCTAATTTAACAATGACATGTACCTAAAAAGTGGTGTAGAAAAGTATATGTAGAATATAAATTATTTCTAAACCTCATATCATAAAGATTTCAAAAATCCATTTCATCCATACTCTTGTTTATATTAATGCATGAAAATACATGGATATTTTGATGTGAATTAATCAAGTGATTAAAATCTCACTTTTTAAGCATTTATGTAATCTTATGCTGTGAGATTATAAGTCCTAATCATTGTAATAAAATATCATGTAAAAAATAATGATTTAAAATTTGAAAATATAAAGTCTCACTATAAGATAAATTATAATGTTCGTTAGGCTTCCTACTTATCCTTCTTTAGATTACATTAAGAACTCTTGCTGTATAAGCTCTACCACTTAATTTTCCAACAATCATTAATCCTTTATTTTCAAGCCTTGAAATCCTTAGAGAGGTTAGTTGATCACTTTAATCAAGAGTTTTCTTTGGAGATCCATATCACCTAAGATGTAATTAACTACGGGGCTTGCCCCTATGAGGAACTTAAGAACTTAGCTTAAACTAAACTTGTCTTACTTTAACCATATAAGGAAAAAAATCTCTAGTACACCCATCAATCTTAGGAGTCATTATTAAATGAACAAGTCTATCGTAGGATGTTATTTCTATCTTTCAAGATAGTATGTTATTCATTGATGTCATACTCGATCATTTCAATATGTTCTCTCAAAGGTCTTCTTGGTGTCCCCATCATAAATTTAAACATTATAGATTTTTATGGCGACTCCACTAGGGAAGGTTCCTCTCTCCATCTTTAGTGGTTGGCTAATATTTATATACATCAGTAGTAAGTCTATACCACTCATAGGCTTAGAATACCTTTCATTCCATTGAACACCTCACTTATTTTTACCTTGGGTGGGTGTGATCAACATCTTCTTTTTTTTTATCCTAGAACTTCTTATTTACCATAATCGAAAATGTAAGTTCTAGGACCTACCCATTGAACCTCTATTGGGGTTTCCATATATGAAAAATTTTAAACTTTGCCAAAATTTGAACAAAAATAATTTTCTTGGATTCTTAAACATATTATAAAAACTATCATTACGTTCAAACTTGGAGAGTATAATCTTCTTTCCAATAAATATTGAACCTATTATTTATAAGGAGGTTCTAATTAAAATCTTTACAACTTTAAAACTCACTCACTATAACCAAATTTTGAGGGTTATGAGACTACAAAATCTACAAAATCAAGTGATTAATGCCTTTCCTTCTTACAATAAGAGGAGCACCCCTTTTGTTGTATAGTATGCCAAATCAATCTACTCAAACTGGCACCAAGTCTCCTAGATTATTGATTTTTTATTCACCATTAGGGTTAGATTTGGCTATGGATCAGGCTTATTTGGCCAACACTCTGATCATCAAGTTTGGATTTGGCTTCGAGGATTTGAAGGATACTTACGATGGTCTAGCATTCATTATAGCAGATCATCAGAAGGTTGAGGATAAAAAGCAACTAATTCAGTTTAATTTAAGGTCTGAGGTAGAGTTCCTCTTACTAAAGAAGATAGCTGAGGATCCCACCATAGCAGTACCATCCATTATTTCCACTATTAGTATGTTTGCCAAAGTTAAGGCAACATCCAGGATAGTCCCGACCTCCAAAGGGAAGGCCAAGTAGAGCTGGTGTCTATCTCATTTGTCCCATCTATCTTCGAGATAGGTTCTAGCTCCTACAATATTCCTCTCTCTAGGACTCAAAAGAAAAATAAGAATAAAAAAAACCAAAGATGTATGAAAAATTATTTTGGGAGATAAAGACCTCATCTCAGATTGCTAAGGATGGTCATTATGAGGCCTCTCCCCTCTTTGAGGCATTAGTCAAGGAGAAGAGAAAGCCTTATGTCAGTCTGAAGATAGTTCTTAGGAGGGTTGAGAGATTTCTTGGATTATCTGAGTCTGCCATAATCTGGGATCTAAGATCAATCATCTCTTAGAGTGTGTAGAGCTAGATCAAGAATAAAAAGGCCTTAAAGGTCAAGTTAGTAGTTCTGGTAGATAAGAGAGATAAGAGGAGATTTGTTAAGTAGTCAGCAGCCTCAACATTAATGTATAGGCACTTTAATACATGATAAATTGATCGCACGAGTAGACCTGAGTGTATAGTTCTCATTGGGACAAATTTGAGAAGGAAAGTGTCCATAGAGTCGGATCTAGTGCTATCACCATCACTCCACTTGCTCATCGACCACCATCCCCCATCCAATTAGCAGCATCCGAAACTCTCCATAAATATTAGAAGCAGTCTAAGGATAGGAAAGCCGAGCACGCTTATTTAATCTATAACTTTATTAGTAGAGAAGAAGGAGTGATGGCCTAACAGTGTTATCATTGCTCCATCTCTAGCACATAGCGGAGAGAAAGAGGAGAAAGAGAGAAAGGCCCATACATGAGATGGCACTCGAGCTAGTCAGTGTACAGGCAGAGTAGGGAGTTCAAGATAACATGGATGTACTGGGCCAAGTCATGGCCAACATGCATTCATACATGCTTTGGTGGATCCTCACAGAGCTCTAGAGGATATCATAGCAAACTATTTGGTCATAATTAAAGAGATAGTCAGGGATGACAGAGATAGCGAAATGGTAAACTTTAATACTGATGAGGATGACTTGTTGGATGAGATCATAGAGGGTTTGCATGGTGGATACTAGGATATCCTCACATAAAGAGCATCATTATAGTGTTGATGCACATGGTGATTTGATCAAGGAAGATGAGACATTGGACTTGACACATCGATTGTTGCAATAATTAAAATGGAAAGTCGATCAGATCACTCACATGGAGAAGAGAGTAAAAGAGCTTATATCAGCTATCCTTGCCCTTCAAGGTAAAGCAACATGACACTAAGCCACACCCATGGAGACTGAAAAACCTAAGGTGGAACATGCTTATGATAAACACAAGTGCACTACTCGAGTAGACAAATAAATAAGCAGTTTGCATAAGAAGGGTACTAAGAGCATAGTGTTACATGAACAACATTAAATAAATGGTGGAACAATAGGTGAAGGAGGCATTGGTGCAAATCCAAGGGACCTCATTAATTCCAAAGGGTAAACTCTACCCTAAGGAGTTTGATGTAGTGCAATACCCCAAGGAGTTTGTACCACCATCCTTCAAAGTTTTTGATGGTAGTGGGAACCCATGATAGTTTATTATGCACTTTAGAGCTAGTTGTTGTAATGCAAGAGGAAATGATACTCTATTATTCAGATTATTCATTAGTAGTTTAGTAGGGACTGCATTTGACTAGTACACTAAACTTACCAACAATTTAGTGAAGTCCTTTGCAAAATTAGAACAACTCTTCATTACAAGGTTTGTAGGAATACAATAAAGGGTAACTGTATGTGGCCTCATAGTGGTGAAATAAAAACTTGATGAGCTCATTATTGATTATATTCTTAGATGGCACAACCTTATGATGAAATACAAGTATCAACTTCAAGAACAACATGATGTTAAAAATTTTCTCAAAAATATTCATGCCCAATGGCTTTCATGCTTAAGGGGTTTACAATTAAAACATTTAGAAGCTAATCAGTAAGGCGACTAACCTTCAAGAGGAAGCCAAGAAATTACCTTCTCTGATTAGTCAAGTAAACCCAAACCTCAAAAGATATTTGAGAGGAAGTATGAGTAGTCTTAGTAGAAGATAAGGGGAAGCAACTTGTGAGAATTCAGCAACCTCCACTTCCACCCCAATAACCACAATGGTAGTAGCAATAGTAGTATCATTATTCATTTTATCCACTAGGAACTATATCTTACCTACTCTTACTGATAGGTTGAACAAATCTTAATGATTTAAAAGGGAGGTGATCAAGAAAATTTTTAATAATCTTCTTTAATAAACCTATTTTTCAGCTACCCAAACCCAAAAAGTTGGAGGATGTTATCGAAAGTGATCATCCTAACTTTTGCCTATACCAACGCATGTTGGGCCACATCTTAGAGTATTGCATTACCTTCATGGATTGGCTTGAGCAAAGTTGCAGATTTGGAGCCATGGTGATACTTTAAAAAAATACTTAGTAGAACAAACCATTGGTTCTATCAAAATAATCTTTGAGGAATCATTCGATCCTCTTAAGATCAAAGAAGGTTGGAAAATCTCATTATTCCAAACCTTTAAAAAAATCACCTCTAAATCAAGAAGCTTTTTTTACAGGCACCTGAACTAGCTCAGACTTCTATTACATTGGTAGGTCTGGCAGTTTCAAAGGCTAGCCCATAGAGTTTGTATGCCAAGCAGAAGCCACCACTATAAACTTAAGATATAACAATGATATCACCACTTGTTCTTCTTACCACTATTACTTCTAGGTACATTTTATCTGTGGATGGGGGAATCAAGTCATTCATGCTACTTATTTTATTTGATTTTTGTTTCAAACCACCTAATGTAAATAAATTAATGAAGAAAATTTTCACTTATATATTCTCTTTGCATCATGACTTTAAAAATTTTGTCTCTAATGATAACCCCTCAAATCTTAATAATTAAAATGATTTTGATCATTCTCTCTTTTTTATGACTCTAATAATAACATCCCTATCTTAAATCTTCAAGATATCCCTATTGAGAAAAAGTCAAATTTATCCAACTCTGATGATCCATTAGGAGAAGCTTCGAGTGCTTTCGATGAGCTGACAAATACCACTACGACTCCTCCAACCAAAGAGATCGTCAAGTCAACCTTTATAGTGGTAGAGTTCTACCCCTAAGGATGACACCTCAAGATAAGGGTAAATAGTTCATTTACTCTAGTGAGTAGATAAGCCCTCCATAAGATGCTCTAACAATGAATACACTTATGGAGAACCAACACATAGTTAACTATGATGTCCTAGCCCATCTAAAAAAGTTGACAGCAAAGCCAATCATATATGATGCCCCATCCTATTTAAAGAGATGAGGGAGTACTTAATCAAGGCCTTACTAGATCTTAAAATTTGTTTAGCTCTGCGGTCGCTACTTCCACAGCCATAGAGGAAGCTTTTTACTTCAAGGATGTCTTGGGACTTACCTTTTTAGATTAAGATTTTCTCTTAGGAACTACCGATCACAAGTGCCCATTGTACATCTCCGTGTACATAGATAACTTTAGATTGACTAAAGTGCTAGTTGATCCAAGTGCATCAATCAACATCATGAGTCTAAGAACCTTTACCTACTTGAGAATAGACATCACTAGACTTAGTTCTAATAAAATTATGTTGAAAGAATCAATGAATAAGATAAGAGAGCCTTAGGCTCTATCACATTATTATTGCACTCTATGATTGGAAGATTGAAACATAGTTTCACATTATAAACTCAGATACATCCTTCAATAGCCTACTTGTTACATGAGAATAAGATGGTATCATCTTCCCTACATCAACGTATCAAATTCATTTGCAATGGTATAAAGTATTGCATCATAGGAGATCTAAAATCCTTCTTGGTACTCGAGGTTAAGATATACAAGAATGTAGCCTACTAACTCTCCAAAAAATAAACCATGTATTCTTATGATGTTCTAAATAATATCAATTATAACAAAAAAATAAAAGCAAGAAGAAAAGAAAAAAGAAAAAGAAAAAGCAAAACAAAATCAAGAAGAACAAAAGAGAAAGAGAAGAAGACTTGGGGAAGGAGGTAGAGTTTGACATTGCATACAAGTTATATCTTACCTCTTCATTTCAACGAGTTGGTGAGATGTCCTGACCTCCCATAAGATGAGGATGATATATGCTCTGAGGAGGCATTGGAGGGTGAAGACCATTCTACGTTATGCTAACTGAAGCTCCCCTACTATATACATAACTTAGAATCTAGATTAGAGGATGAGTTTTATGTAGTTAATTCACTGGTTACCTCCTCATATTTGAAGACTAAGTTAGCAGTGACAGTGGAGCTAAGTAGTGATGAAAAGTAGGTCCCCTAGCAAAGCAACAACAAACAAGATAGTGACAGGCTTTGAAATGAAGTCGCTGAGTTGCTTTGCATGAGAGGCTGAACTAGTATGTGTGCACTCTAGCTCTAACCCTACATTCTCTAAAGATTGTTGATGGTTTGGTAGTTAAAGCTACACCACAACTGAGTGAGGATACCAAAGCATAGAAGTTCTATTTAGGAGCATCATCCTCAGGTGCAAGAGTTAATGTAGAACTTGAGGATGAATCTTTCAAAGAAATAATAGAATTGCACTTGATTAGTACTCACCTTGTATTTAGAATTTAGCCAAATAGGGATTAATACCTCACACATGGTCTAGAAATAAATTAAATTACCTCAAAAAATTATGAAAAAATAAAAGTAAGGCCATTTATATGACTTGAGAATAGTTTCAAATGGTTGTGATGTTGTAACTTAAAGATGAACCATTTAAAATGTGCTTTTAAGGTGACTTCAGGAAGTTTGTCATATGACACCATGGGATTGAGATTAATGGAGAATATCAAAGCGATATAAAAATGCTGCCTCCTAAGGTTCTAATCCAACTCAAATCCTTTCAAGGAAGGTTTATATCAAAGATATTTTATATCAAACTTATCTAACTAATGCCAACCCTTAGTGACACTTACAAAGAAAGATGCTAAATTTTAATGGGATGATAAGTGCTAGCACACATTCAATAGGATCAAGCAATACCTTATGATGCTTCTTATTCTAGTTGCCAATATCATAGGCAAACACTTATTCTCTACACAGTGAAATTAAGTGATTGCCTTAGTGCCTTATTAGCCCAAGCTAATGCCAAAGGGAAAGAAAATATGCTTTACTATTTGAGTCATCACTTAATTCTTTTATAAGCACAAATGTCCATCCATGGAGAAGAACTGCCTAGCCCTCATATTTACTGCCAAAAGCTAAGGCACTATATACTTTCTCATAAAATCAACCTAATTTCTAGAGTTAATCAATAGCATATCTCATGACATGGCTGATATTATTTGGATGGTTGGCATGATGGTCCATAATTTTATAGTAGTCAACATTATAATCATGCCCCTTTACACTATGAACGAGCAAGTGCTAATAAACTTTCTAGTGACACATCCTCTTCCCACGATTCTCTTTTAAATGATGATCTCTTTGATGAGAAAATCATGAGTTTAGGGAATGAGAATAGCTATCTTTGGGAGTTGTAATTTCATGGGGAGGCTTCCTCCCAAAGAGAGATGAATTGTAGTTCATTCTCTTTATCAAAGTGAGAATAGGGATAGTCTTCTTAACTCCAGACTATGGGAAGATTTAATTCTCATATCACATCTCAAATCCTTTTATAAATAATGAAGTTAAGTATGAAGCTCTGATCACTAGTCTAGAGGTTGCCATTTCACTAGGCATTAAAGACATTAACATTTTAAGGGATTCATAATAAGTAGTTAATCAGATTACAAAAACTTATGATTTTCTCAAACCCAAACTCCATCAATTATAAATACACCATGAAGTTGTTGAAATAGATTCATAAGGATACTCAATATAGCATTTCTCGAGGTGGAAATGCCATAGATGAGGCTTTAGTAAAACTTGTTAAAGAAATAACAGATCCTGACAATGAGCCTATGTCGATAGAGGTATGCAACCATCAAGTTTTACCTTCCATCGAAACTGAGCTCATCGATAGACATCTCTAGAAGGGGAGGTTGCCACCACCAAAGATGATGAAGAAGCTAATTGGAGATGTCCTTTCACTAAATATTTATGAGAAGGAAAACTCCTTGAAGAGAAGTCTCAAGCCCATCAAATCAAATAAAGGGCATTATCCTATGCTCTTATTGATGGCATGTTATATATATGGTCTTTTGATCACATGTGGTTAAGTTTTTTAAACAAACATGAAGCCCAAAAAATAATGGCCAAGGTACATTCGAGACTATGTGGAAAACAAAAATCTGGTCTGAAATGAAAGCCAAACTTAAAAGACTTTGATACTATAGGTTGATAATGATTACGGATTACATGGAGGTAATGTATCGCTATCACTAGTGTCAGGTGCATGGAGTAGGCCTACATCAACCACCCAACATTCTCCATATGATGATTGCTTTATGGCCATTCATTCGAGTGTTGGAGTACATACATAGTGGATATAATAGATCCTTCTTTCTCTAAAGGTTATCGCTTCATTCTAGTAACGATTGATTATTTTTCTAACTTGGCAAAGATAATTCCATTGATGGAAGTCAAGGCCTACCATGTCCTTCAGTTATTTAAGAATCATATTATTTGTAGACTCGGTGCAACTGTTGAATCATATCAGTAATGACACTACCTTCAAGAGCATGAAGATCAAAATCTTCACAAGGAAACATAACATGGATTAGAGGTACTCCACCATAGATTATCCCTGGGAAAATAGGTTAAAAAAATCCTTCAATAAAATTCTCATCCAAACTTTAAAGAAAAATACTCAATGGCAACAAATAATAGTGGCATGAGCAGTTAGTTAAAGCTTTATGGGCCAATTATGCCACATATAGGACTCCAATACAATCCACTCTCTTCTCCATGGTGTTTGAATTTAAAACCAACCTTATCATAGAAGTTCAACTACCATTGCTAAAGGTTATTATAAGCAACAAGATTATAATCAAGCAATATGCTTATCTACAGTTAGAAGAGCTCGACAGTCTTGAGAAGTGATGACTTCAAAATTTGTCAAAGCCTTAACTATACAAAGCACAGATGGTTCAAACTTACAATAAGTTTGTATGCCCAAGAGGTTTTGGGGTCAAAGAGCTTATTTTAGTTCTTAGGAGATCGATTTTTGCCCAACACAAAATGGGAGGCAAGAGTGAATCAACATGGGAAGGACCTTTCATCATAGAAAAGGTCCATCAGTGTGGATCATACTAGCTGATCAACTATAAAGGTGAACACCCGATGCTTCCTATCAACTGGTGACACTTTAAAAAATATCTTGCATGATTGTATCTAAAAATAAAATTTATCAATATAATTATGTTTCCACATCAAAATTGATAAATATATTGAATGAGTCCAAATTATCCAAAATATTTCAATCACTTGATCTCCACTAAAATTTTCTTCCTATCCAAATCATATTATATTTAGACTTGGGTTTACCTCTAAAATCCCTCTATAATGTTATTAGGGTATATGTAAAAAGAACCCATGCAACAACTTATTACAAATAACACATCTAGGATTACCATGAGAGATGACCATGATCCCCTCTCTTAGTATATACACACATAAGCTGAGATAATGCCCTAGTAGTCTCCTCTTAGTAGTCGCCCTAAGCTAAATAGTAATTATTCCACTAATAATACTATCCCTATGGTTAATTATATTTAGGAAGATGTGAGTCATTAGGCTTTCTCTCTATCTTAACCATTGCACATAGTACAACTTGGGTACAACCTATTGGATGATTAATAAAGGACACCATAAGACCACGATGTAGACAAGACCCCACAACCATCTTCCGCTAGATAACTCACCCCTAGTAGCCACCCAAAATTGATAGTAATTAATTTTGCTGATAAAAAGATATCCCGATGACCAATTTCGCTCAGGATGATGTAAACACCATATGATTTCTTCCTAAATTGATTATCGTACACCAAAGGGCACCCATAGGTTGGATGGCTTCTTATTTCCTCACAATAGCCCACCCTAGTGGGCAACACCATTTAAGAAGATATGAGACCTTGCATTTTCTTCCTAAGTTAGACACTATATGCAAATGAGATTTATATGTTTAGGGATTAGAACAATGCCTCTCATAGTACTTTTTCTTATAGGCATTCTATTTGGATAACATCATTATGACCCCTTTCTAATATGACATGGGTTTCTATTAGATTGGACAGCCTCCTTTCCTTGTAGCCACCCCTTTGGTTAGATCATGCTATTCTGTAGATGCATGGACTATCCCTTTGTACTGATGAATCTAAAGTAGGCTAAAGCCCCCATATCTTAGAGTATGATCCTTTATGGTGTCTTTCCTATTAGGCATCTTGTTTGGCATCATCACCATGATTTCACAGGTATAGCTTAGAGTACTTTAAGCTAGGATAATGCCATAGGTTAGGCTCGACTTCTTGCGCAGTTGGTAGATCACCACGACAAATGATTTTTCTTGGGATGATGTAAGTCCCCAATACTTTCTTCAAGTTCAACCATCGCATACTACAGACAACCTTAGATTGGATAGACTTTATTGTATGGTCGATAGACTGCTACATTAAGCCAATAAGTCTAAAGTAGGCAAAATCCCTATGGCTCCTTAGTGTGGCTCATTGCACACTGATAAAGGGGGTCCATATATATATTTAGGGTTTGGATCATGCCTTCATGCACCCTTTATCAAGTGACTATTTTAGGTTTTGATCATGCCATTATGGACCCTCTCCTAATAGTTACCCCTATAGGTTAGATAATAATATTTTGTGGATACACAGACTGTCCCTTTGGGCTAGTAAATCTAAGACAGGCCAATACCTTTGATTGCATCTGTTTAGTGTGACCCATCACTCAATGATTGGGTCCACTTCTACACACACACACACACACACACACACACACGCACACACACACACACACACACACACACACACACACACACACACACATATATATATATATATATATATATATATATAGAGTTAGGGCCACATCTTCATGGTCAATTTTCTGATAGACTACTTAGGTTTGGATCACACCATCGTGACCCCTCTTTAATAGTCTCCCTTTTAGGTTGGATAACATTATTCTGTGGGTTAGTAGGCTACCCTTTTAGAGTAATAAATCTATGGTAGGTCCAAGCCCCAGTGGTTCTCCTTAGTATGGCCCATCACACACTGATAGGCCTATACACACTATTCAAAAATTTTGGGGTGAGATCTGACTACCAAGTCCCCTTTTCTCATCATGATTCATACATATTCACATATTCTTATGAAGCTCCTCACTAACTTCATAACTAGGCTACGATTCATCTACAAGGAATTTCTTCTTAATTCTCATCCTGGGTTGTCTTTATGGAAAGCTCTTTCACATTTTTTCCATTACATATAATCAAAAATTCATAGGGAGCCTCTTCTTAATGCCCTTAGCATAACGTAAAATGAATTCATGCTCAGGGGGATATTCCCCAATGTCCCTTGGACAAAATTACTTTGAAGGAGTTCTTCTTTATTTCTCTAAACTTTAAAGCCTATAGATTCAATTCATGAGTCTTTGAGCTTATAATCTATACCATGAATCTCAAATGTTTGTTTTATGCTTAGAAGCATCGACACTTAAATGTGAGTATCAGGTGAACTTTATCAAGATCAGCTTATGTATCAAGTAAAGTACAAGCACCCTTGCTTGCTATCCCTCAGATTCATCTGACTAGTTCAATCAATGCCAATACGTGTGGTGTACCTTATCTATTATACCGATACATATTAGGGGGTCCTTTTGTTGATTAAATTTTAGTGAGGTTGACACTCATCACTTTTTAGACTTAAGACTCCATCTAGGCACTAAGATTTCTTCACTTAGAGTTAAGACACTTCTAGTGACTAGGGCACCCCAAGTCTAGAAGACTTAAAGGCTCAACGCAAGGGCTAGACCCCATCTCAAACTAAGTGAGGCCTAATGACCCCATTCTCAAACTAAATCTAATATATCAAACCTAATAAGTTATATGTCACCCAATATACTAAACTTATCTAAACCATATCTAATTGTTGTTTAATTTAGCCAAGTGACCAAGTTGATCTAATGTGACCCATTTAGGCCTAAAAGGACAAAACCCAAAATTGATTCAAACCATTTGAAATTGAGTCTACCCAAACTCCTTAAAGAATCATTTGAACTTGATTGAAGCTTATCAGGACTTAATTTGGTCAGTTGGCTCACATAGCCCAAATTAACCTAATTGAACCTTTAAAATCAAATCCAGTTTGATCCAAGCCAAATTAAGCTTATCCAAAGCTTTACAATCATTTTAATCGCATACTTGGACATTCCTCATGTCAATTGCAATCAAATTTGGCCAACTAGCCAATTTGACCCAACTTATTCTAATTTGACCTTAAGGGTCAAATTGAATCAAACTCTAATTCAATCTAAATTAAACTAAACCAATCTCTATAGTCACTTTTGAAATGATTATTGATTATGTTCCAACATCTAATTGAAGCCAAGTAGGTTAATTTGGATTATTGACCCACTTAACCCCATTCGATGTAATTTGATGTGAAGGGCCAAATTGAATGAAATCTTGATCTCATTCAACACCCAGTCCAATTGAGTCCAATTGAGCCAATTCAATCCATTGACCCAATTTGATCTAATTGGCTAAATTGAACCAAATATTGATCCCATTCAAATTGGATTAAATAAACATTTACAATTAGTCTCAAATTGAGTATTGAACATTTCTTAATGATCAATTAAAACAATTCGATTAACCTAGTCCAATTGGTCAACTTAGCTCAAATTCGACTAAAGTGTCAAATTGAACCAAAACCTAATCCTAACAAAATCAAATCAAATAAAAGCTTAAAATTAATTCTAAATGAATAATTAAACATAACTCGAGTTGCACTCAACTTGCCCAATTTGACAAACTAGTCAATTTGATCCATTTAGCTCATAAGAAATCGTTTGAGTCAAATTCAAATCCACTTCAAATTAATTCAAACTAATTACACCAATGTGTTTCTAATCATCTTTTGAACACAACTGTTGACCTCATTTTTAGAATGAGCTCTCAACACCTCCATCTTAGACACGGATTTCTCTTAGACTTTAAGAGTTTTCTTAGTTTTAAGACACATTTAGTGATTAGGTGGACACTCCCCTAGCCCTAGAAGACTTAGAAGAGTTAGCCATAGGAATAGGTCATGCCTTAGGGGTGTTAGGAAATCTCCTACCCTTTAGCTTAAACCATTCCTCACTTTCCTTCTTTCAAGTCAAATTCCAAATCAATTCCATTTAATTTTTTCTAACTCAATTAAATTCCATGATTCAATTCCATGATTGAGATCCATGATTGAAACCCATGACCAAATTCCATCAAAAATTTAAAAGTTCAAATTTCCTAAGTCCTTAACCCTTTCTTAAGGACTTAACTGAAATCATGATTCAAACCTATTCAAAACTTTGAGATTTTCTCATAATTCATTTATATTCTCATTTATATTCACATTTAAAAATGAAATATAAATTCAAACCCATCAAATCAAATTCAAAATTCCAAATCAATTCATGAAATTTTCCTTAAGTCCCTTTAAATTTTACTTTAAAGGACTTAGCCAAAATCAACTCTAAACCTTCATCAAACCTATTCAAATCCATGGGATTTTCTCAAAACTTATTTATATTCTCATTTATATTCTCATATATAAATAAAATATAAATATAAATCAATCAAATCAAAGGCAAAAATTAAATTCAAAATTTAAAATGCTTGAAATTTCCTTAATTTCCTTAATTTTTCATTAATGGATTTAACCTAAACTTTGATCAAACCTATTCAAATTCTTGGGTTTTTCTCAAAACATATTTGTATTCTCATTTATATTCTCATATGTAAATGAAATATAAATATAAATCAATCAAATCCAATTCAAAGAAAATTAAATTTCAATTTAAAAATTCTCTTAAATCCTTTAAATTCCCTTTAATGGATTTAACCCAAATCATGATTAAACTCTAACAAATTCTTGAAATTTTCAAATGATCAATTTATATTCTCATTTATACTCACATATATAAATGAAATATAAAATCAAACAATTAAAACCAAATCCAAAAATCAAACTCAAATCAACTCAAAATTCAATCTAAGTCTTTCAAGTCAAAATCTTGAACTTAGCCAAATCACTTTCAAATCAAGCCAAATCCTTGATTTTCTCTCATGGATCAATCAGTCCTATAATCATGAGCTCATATATAAATCCAAACTTCAATCATTCAATCAAAATCCAAATCAAAAATCAAACCCAAAACCCTTTCATGAAATTTTCAAATGGATCAAAATCCATTTGACTTCAAATCACTTGTAAATGAATTTATATTTCAATCATAAGTCCATATACAAGATCAATCAACTTCAAATCAAGCTTTAACCAAGCCATTTGACCCACTTAGGCTCACTTGACCCAAAGTGACTAAAGTACCCTTATGAGCCAACTTTTGATCCTAACCAAATTGGATTGAACTAAACTTATATATCCCTCTCATCATGATCAACAATCATCATGAGATGATCAATCAATCAAATTGGGTCAAACCTAGTCAAACTTAAGGGTTGACCAAGTCAACACTTAACCTAAAATGAAACCTTATATAGCCAAAATCTACCATAGGCCAAATTGATTGAAACCATTGATCTAAGTTCACTCATGACCTATGTTTGAACTTGACCAAGCAACATTTGAGCATAACCTAGCCCAATTGGCCCACTTGACCCAAGTTGACCCATTTTGACCTAAAGGGCCAAAATGTGTCAAAACTTGATCTAAGCCAAATTGATTGAAACCAATGGGTCAAGTCCATTCTAAATCATCTGTGGAACTTGACCAAAGCCTCAATTGGCCAACTAGACCTAACCTAGCCCAATTGACCTTAGACCCAACATGACCTAAAGGGGTCATGTTGAGCCAAAATTGAACCTAACCCAAATTGATTGGAAAAAAAGATACCAATCCACTACATATGACTAACCTAACCTAAACCTACCCTTGACCTACCTCAAATAGGTCAAATGGGTCAAATGGGTCAACTTGACCCATTTGACCTAAATGAGTCATATGAGCCAAAACCAAATCTATACCAAATTGAACCAAACCAAAGGCACCAAAATATTTCAAATGGTCATATGAACCTAACCCATTCCTTGGTTTGACCCAATTTAACCAATTGGTCAACTTGACCCAAGTTGACCCATTTTGACCTAAATGGGTCAACAAGAGCCAAACCCTATCAAATGGATTCCAAATCCATTGAAACTTTGCCAAACCTATTTTCTCAACATACCAAACATACCCAATGTGAAAAAAATAGCAAAATGACCATTCTACCCCAAGGCCATAGAATAAATTTTGGCCAAACCCATGGGTATTTTGGCCATACACTCTTCAGACCACTTGAGGCTTTCCTAAAAGCTCAAGGGGATGAGTGGTGCAACGAACCTAATGGGTTTGGGTCAGCCCATTTGACCCATGGACCAAACCTGACCCTTAGCCTTGAAATTAAAATTTCAAACTCCCCCTCAAGCTCAATTCAAGCACATGGGAAGTTGGCATTCCACACCTCTGGCCAAACCGACCATGTGCACACTCGAAACAACCAAAATGGGTCACTCCATAGGCTCAATTGGATCAAAAAGGCATGGACATTGCTGACCATCCGATTGCCATAGGGGGAGATATACTCCCCCTAATTCAATAAAAATTCACTTGACTCACACTCGAATGAGCACTATGAAAGCTTAGCAATCATAAGAGAGCTTTCCAAGGTCCCTAGAGAGGATTTGAATTCCTTAGTCTTCGATTTTGTATAGTGCAAAATAGGGGAGCTCAATCTAATAGCTAATTTCCTCAACACTTGATCTCCTTCCAATTCCTTTTACACGCTTGATCTAGGAGCTAAGTTGAATTGAGCTAAGCTTTCTCTAAAGTTCTAAAGGCAAGGAAGAGCTCAATTCAATGAAAGCCACAAGGATCTTGAAGAGGAGTTGGTCTACCCATCAATCCACTCAACCCCAAGACTTGAGAACTTCAATAGGGCTTCGTATCCACCAGATGAAGCTACCTCTTCAAGCTCGAGTGCCGATCACCTCCGGTGAGGTATGTAATTTTTTGGCCACTTAGCTTGATAGGTGTTGGTCCTATATGAGAGGAATTTTCATTACATGAGAAATCAACCATTGGATAGGTTGGTAATGATGCCTAGATGGTGTGGGTTGAGTCTTGTATGATTCTATGCTAGATCAGGCTCGAATCTCCCCTTATCATGGACGGTCTTCAAGAACTTGGCTCATCTCAGCCGTCCATCCGCTCATTTTAGTTGGATGGCTGAGATTATTTGGCACGTTTTATAAATCTTTTATCCGATTTAAATGTAGGAGAATCCTTAGCCATCTGATCTTTGATTGGATGGCCAAGGATATTAGTGTGTGCGCCACCGCCGCCTTTGTGAGGTGACAACTTAAGTTGTCCTCTCACGGTATGACGCATGTAAAGCACGCTGACCGCCTCCACGACACGTCGCGTCGTGAGCTGGTATCAAGCAGGGGTTAGTTAGGGGTTTTAATTAATTCTTAATTAATTCAAAAAAATTATAAAATTCATAACACTTCATAGATAAATCATAAAAATAAAAAGAAAAATGCCATGGATAGATAATTTCATCTAGAATATTTTAAAAATGGTTTTAATGAATTTTAACTTACCTTTTTCTCTGAATTTAAGTTCCTTTGAGAATCTTAATTAGCTAATTATCCTCTAATTAGGTCACTAATTGATCTCAAATTTCTAGGGTTCATTTTAGGGGATGACCTCTGCCTCCCCTAATTTTCATGAGATTTATTGAGGCCTTAATTAAGGAAATTATTATTTCATTCCCTAATTACCCTTCATGTAATTAAGAGTAATTAAGGTGTGATTAGTGGATTTACCCGATGATTGAGTTTGATTAAGGTCAGATCCATTGAGTAGGGATTTTATGGAATAATTTTGGGGTATTTCCCCTAAGCTATTCCCTAAACCCCATTTTCTCTCCTTAATCCCCTCTTAATTAAGGGTTAACTCATTAATTATCCCTTAAACAATTTTCAAAAATTCTAAAAATTTCTAGAACTTAATTAATCTACCTTGCATAGATGCTTAGGTGTTTAATAGCCTAAGTCTAATTAAGAAAATTAAAACCCCTTTCATAAGTATGAAAGGTGTTTTGAAAGTGCTTAAGTTAAACCTCTTAGCTTAATTAACTTTTAATTGTGAGCCAAATTGCATTAGACCTTTTCATTATTTGGTGCATTGCAAATTTAAATACCTTGTGGGTTTTATATCATCTCATTGGCTCATAGTTACTTAGTTAATTTTTCTAAGTTGGTGTAGGTAAGGGTTAATTAAGCCACTTAATTTATACCTTAACTTAATCAATGCTTAGAAATGGATTTAATTATCTAAAATTAAACAAAAAAATACAAAATACATGTGGGGATGAGTTAGGAACAAGCAAACTCATCTCACCTTTTCAAAATTAAATCAAACTTCAAACTAAATAAAAAAATCATTTTGAAATTCGTTTTGATTTATTCTAAATTTTCTTATTCCTTAAGAATGTCTTTAGTATTTAAGTAAAGTGAGTTTATTTATATGTTTTCATTGCTTTAGATCTTTCCCAACATGTTAAGTTGTATGTCATGTGATTCATGCATTCATAATTTCATGTTTCAAAATTTTAAAATGAAATTGTTTACTTTATGTCAAATGTGCATGTGTTGGTTAAAGTAAAATATGAGTATTATCACTACTAATAAAAGTATTTTCAAAACTTATAAATGAAATATCAAATCTAAAAGTATGCTATTTTGATACCTTAATTATAAGCTTGCATGTGATGGATTATAAAGTCATGTTTAGTGTAGCCTTTCCTTTCTTACTTATGTTAGCATAGTTTTGAATATGAGTTGGTAAGATGTAGGGTTCAATTGAAAAGAACCCAACACTTACTTAATTCCAAACCCTATTCATCCCTATGCTCTCACTTAAGAAGGGTTGCTTATACTTGCATGAATAAATTCCAAAAACAAAAATGAAACTACTAAATAACTTTTGCATATTCCTTCCCCATTTCATTTCTTTTATATACATGTTTGTACTTAAGGAAAGTGGTATATTAGTTTGGACAACCCTGAGGTTGCGAGGCTTTAAGTAGCCCTAAGTAGGTCTTGTACCTTACACCTTTGGTTAATAATGGTGCTGTACTCATTTATGCCTTTCTTACTTTCATGTATGTATGTGAAATTTTGGATAAGGAAAACCCTTTCTACTTAAGAAAAACCATGCATATTCAACTTCTAAATTTTCTTAAAATGGATTACTTAGCATGCATCATAAAGTGTGTTAACTATTCTCATTTGTATGTATAGATATGCTTAGGATCCATCCATATGCATGTTATATATGTTGGGAAAGAAATGAAGTAATGTGTGTTATGTGAATCTTGATTCATTTTATTTAATCTTAAAATGCCTTTCTTTTTGAATAGTTTGTTTAGAGTTTGTCTAAACTTAGGATGATTAAAAGATGTAATCAAAACATTCACCTAAATGAAATTCAAATGTGAACTTACCTTAAAAATTAATTAAGGATTTGGGAAGGTAAGAGAAGTTCTTTCTCTTTCCCTCTTTTCATAACTTAGTAATTAATTGTAGGTTTCACTTAAACCAAATTAAAACATAAAATAAAAATAACCCAAAACACTTAAATAACTTAAATGAAACCCTCCTCTAAGTTGAACATGCCCTTCACACTTAGAAAATTTGAACCTAAAGTCCTAAGATAAACATACCACAGCACACACATTAGCCAAAGTCGCCACTTCTAGCTTTAGGTTAGGTCAGTGCATGGTTTGATGTTATGTTTTATTTTGTGATGTATGTTTTAGACTGGATGTTAGGGTATATTCTTTTAGAATGAATGGTTGGACGTGCTTAGTTTAACTATTCTTTTTTGTAGGGGATTGAGGGGCGCTATCATAAATAAAATATAAATGCTTCTTACTTGCAAGTGCTTAAACCCTTAGGATAATCCATTAGCTAGGTGGACTTAGTCACCCATGTGTGGGGTGATAAGTACAATATAATGCTTGGGATTTGTGTGGTGTGATTTAACTATCCTTTGTCTTGCAAGTGTTAGTTAGATTTCTACTTTTCCTTTTATGTAAAAATTTGTATATTTAGGATTTTGGAATGATTTGTTATGGGGATTAAGATGAGAATTGGTCATAAGATCCTATCTTATGCACCATGTGAAGCCTTGGAGCATCCACCTTCCAACAACCTAAAGGAGAAACCAAAGAAGAAAAGAAGAAAAGAAAAGAAGAATGAGAAGAAAGAAGAAAGAAGAATAAAGCTTGAAGACCCCAATAATAATGAATTCCTTTGCTTAAATTGTAATTTAATTCATTTGTAATTTGGGTTGTATAAGGGTAGAGCTCGGCTACCCAATTTGATATTTTCGTTTGGGGTGCTCGACCACAAACCATTTATTCTTTTTGCGATTTGCTTTATAAATTGCTTGATGATTTGTTTAGCTTTTGCATTAAGTGGCATGACTTTTCTAGTTTTTTTTCTTGCTTTATGAATGGCCTAGATGTGGATTAGGCTCTTCAGAAAAAAATAAATCTTTCACCCAATTTAATAATTCAAATTAAAATTAAATAACACATAACCTCTCCTAAAGCTTAGGATTAAAATCAAGATAAAAGAATTATCAACCCCTTAGCTGGATGAGCATTTCTTTATAATATCATGCATAAATGCATCTTATTTCACTCTTGATTAGAGGGCTTTGACCTTTGCCAAAGAACCCGGCTTGACCTTTGAGGGGTGAAAACTCACCTCTTCCCTTCTCGCTGATTTTGGCCAATAATCTTCTTTCTCATGCATTAGTCATAAAAATCCTATTAGCCTGAGTCAAAATGATTTTCCAAAAATGAAAATAAAATGAAATTTGAATTGCATTAGATTTAGGTTTTGAAGCATGTCCCTTTACATGATCTAGTCTCTTTAGGGAGTGAGTTTAAGGACTTAGTCTCTTTCTAAATAATAACACCCCAGCTATCTTGCATAAGCATAAAGACTTGCCTACATGTATTTAAAATCATAGGAGGAGTTAGTTGGAAGCCACCCCCAGGCAGTTATAAGTCCAAACTTTTGGGTGGTTTGTCCTCTCTTGTGGAGGCAAACCATTTACCCATTTTCGCCTTAGATTTAGGTTGTGCTTTCGACCATGGATGAAGTTTCCTAGATTTAGGTTCTATGGTTGCTTTTCCTATTTATGAGCCATAAGCATAATTCCTCACCTCTTAGGCACTTCCTTAATCTTGTGTTAAGAAATCTTAAGTCCTAAAATTCTAGTGAAAATACAACTCAAATAAACTAAATCAATTTCTAAAATGTAAAGCCTAACTATATGATAGTTTGAGATGCACGCTAGGTTTCCTAGCATCATGAGCATCTCCTACTTATTTCCCATTTTGGCTTTGATAATAACTCCCTCTTTTGATCAATCCCATTTGATCTTCAAATACATAAACTAATCGATTGATAGTTCTTCCTATTGAAATCTTCAGAGATAATGACCATTTACCTTAATTGAGAGTTTTCTTAAGGGATCACGTCCCTTAGGATGTAATTAACTATGGGAGCTTGCCCCTGTAGGGAACTTAACAAACCAGGTTTAAAATAAACCCTGCTTTACTTTTCCATGTAAAGTAGGGGAAGAATCTCTAGTACATATGTAGACCCATCGTCCTTAGGAGTCTTTATTGAGGTGATTGGTTCCATTAAAGGGTAGTGACTTCTATCTTTCGAGATATTACGCTATACCTTGATGACGTATCCGATCACCTGAATAAGTACATTTGTGGATCTGTGGCATCTTACCAAGATAAATTTTTGTAAGGGTTCCTCTTTCTTTTCTCCCCACAGATTTGAAAGGTGACTCTCTTATAGAATTTTTTAACCAATAGATTTTTCAGGCGACTCTGCTGGGGATGGTTCCTCTTTCCATCTTTGGTAAATGATTGTTGTCTTTGACTATCGATAGTGGGTTTGTACTTTGGTATGAATCCAAGACTATCCTTCTCTTCATTGGAACTTAGCTTATTTTATTCTTGGGTTAAGTTAGCCAACATCTTTAGGTTTGAGGATCGCATTCATTATTGGTCTTAAAACCCCCGTTAGGTTCCTTCAATGGGTAAAATGAAAAGATTTAAAATAAAAAGAAACATCTTTTAAAGACTTCCTCCTTATCATTTTCATGATAAAAAAGGTTCATCCTAAAAATAATAATTCTTCCATGAAGAACTCTGCTTTTTCAAAAGCACCTTTTCAAAAATGCACTTAATAAAATATTTTTCACAAAATCTCTGCACCCTCATTTAACAATTCATATAATTGTTACATGTAGGGATTTTCATAAAGAAAACTAATAATATTTTTTAAAAGCATAAATGAATATCTTCTTTCAACTCACTTTGATAAAGATTTCATTTTCAAAACAAAATGAACAATCATGTTTTCCAAAAATCGCAATCACAATCATAAAGTTTTCAAATGTACATATAAAATTTTCTATTCAATATATTCACACTTATTGAATGGAAAGTTCATTTGTAAACAAAATTAAAATTTTCAAAAAGAACATGTGAACATGTTCATTTAATATACTTAGGTTTATTAAATGAAGATTTCATCTCCAACTAAAAAATAAAATATCATTTAGGAAATCTTACTTAAGCATATCCCACATATGTTTTTAAGTTGGAATTCCTCTCTTTCAAAAAGCAACAATCACACAAAACAAAAAAATTTCACATTTCAAAAAATAAAATTAATCTCCAATCTACATACTTAAATTTGTTGAATGGAGGTCCTCTTTTCAAAACATCAAAATCAACAATCATATTTCAAAAATTTGCCAAAACATATATTTGGAATTTCATTTAGCATAATCAAATTTGCTAAGTGAAGTTTCCAAATTCACAAATTCAAAATCAATAATCACAAATCTAAACACATTTGGAAACTCACTTAACATACCCAAATTTGTTAAGTAAAGTTTTGAAATCCAAAATCAAAAATTCAAAAATTTTCTAAAACACATTTGAAACTTCATTTAACATACCTAAATTTGTTAAGTAAAGTTTCCAAATCCAAAATTCAAAAATTTTCTAAACACATTTTGGAACCTCCCTTAACATACCCAAGTTTGTTAAGTGAAGTCTCCAAATCCCAAAATTCAAAAAATTTTCAAAATATATTTGAAATTTCATTTAGCACAATCAAATTTGCTAAGTTAAGTTTCCAAATCCAAAATAAAAAATTCAAAAATTTTTCAAAACACATTTGGAACTTCTTAACATACCTAAATTTGTTAGGTAAAGTTTCCAAATCAAAAATTCAAAACTTTTCAAAACATATTTTGGAGCTTCTCCTAGCATACCCAAATTTGATAAGTAAAGTTTCCAAACTCAAAACAAAAATTTCTCAAACACCTTTAGAACTTCTTCCCTTAGCATACCAAATTTGCTAAGGAGATTTTCCTATTTTCCAAAATCAAAAATGAAATCAAAATTTTAAACACACCATTTGAATTTCATTTAGCATACTCAAATTTGCTAAGTGAAATTTCTATTTCATAAAACCAAGTGGGATTTCATCTTTAGCATACCATATTTGCTAAAGTTGAATCTCCACTTTCAAAAATTTTCCAAATAAAATGAAGCACCTTAGGATCCCCTTAGCATACCAAATTTGCTAAAGGATCCTACCCTTTTCAAAAATCAAAATTTTCCAAACAAATGAAAACACTTAGGATTTTCTTAGCACACCTAAATTTGCTAAGAATCCTATTTTTCAAAATCAAATAAAATACACTTGGGTTCTTCACTTAACATAGCTAAATTTGTTAATTAAGAATTCCAAAATTTTCAAAATCAAAGCAAAACAAAATTTTCAAAAAAAAAGAAATAATCACTTTTACTTCACTTAGCATACCTAAATTTGCTAAGTAAGAATTCCAAAACATTCAAACAAAACAAAATCAGTTGGCCCTTACTTTGCTTATCCAAATTTGTTAAAGGAAAGGGTCCTCCATCACAGAAACACAAATTCAAAACAAAATGAACCTATGGAAGCATCCTATCAAAATTTTGAATCCATATTTCAACATACTCAAATTTGTTGAAGTTTGGATTCATACTCAAATCCTTTTTCAATCAATCTTTCCAAATTCAATTGAACTGCACTTAACACTTCCAAGTTGTTGGATGTGGGTTCAAATTTTCAAAATCCAAAATTCAAAATCTATGAAGATAGAAAATTGATGCAAGTTCATTTCTAATTATAGATTCTTTTCAGTCAGTGCAGTTTCAGTTTTAGTTTGCTTCAGTTAGTGCAATGGAAGGTTCCCAGAAATTTGTCTTTACTTTTCCTCATGGCATGGATGTAGCCTTGGATCAGGCTAACTTCCCTCATTTGGATCATACCCATTTGATCCATTTTGGCCATGGATTTGAGGGGGCTAGGATCACTTGTGAGGCATTCCCCTCATAATAGTCAGCATGAAGAAGGTGGCCGGGCAGAAGTCGGTCATCAGGGTAGACTTATCCTCTGATTTAGAGATCTCCTCATTGAAGAGGAAAGTTGTGGTAGTACCAGACTCAGCACCCAGAGTACCACCAATTCTAGTTCCGCACATGTGTTCCTGTGTGCTAGCACCTACCATTTGTACCCTCCAAGGGTAAGGCTCCCTGGTGGCTTGCCTCATTTTTGAGTATGGGTCTATTTCACACTCCTTTCATCTTACTCATACCCAATGTAGGAACAAGAACCGTATGGTCAAACGGTTCCATACTCAGATAGATAGAGAGCTTAAGGCAGCTGCTAGATCAGCCATGGATGAGTCTCCCATGGTCACTTCACCACTGGTTACAGAAAACCAGTTTCATCCTCTCTTGAGATCAAGAGAGGATGCTAGGAGGATTTGTTCTTTGCCTCCTCCAGTGGTGCATCTACCAGCTTTCTCGAGTAGGGAGGTTGTATGCCCTTCACTGCTCTACGTAGTGAGAGCATACAAATACTTGAGTCCGGTACCCATTTGATCTATGATATTATCCCGTATGGGGAGATCCATCATGAGAGGGCCCATGAGGCCCATACATCATATATTACTAGTAGAGAGCGATGAAGATTCAGCCGTTAGTTAGTTGCTCGCTTGACTTGTTGACCACACGCTATCATACTAATAGCCTCACATGGGACCAGCCATCACAAGAGTTCCTGCATACAGAGTCTGTTGTCTCCACCCCACCGCTCTACCCCACATCTACCATCGCCAATGCAGGTCTCAGCATCACTCATTCCATCCAAAGCCATGAAGGCCACATCCGGGGAGAAACACCCCATTAGTGATCCGGCTATGACCAAGGGATCCTACTCCTCCTACACCACCCATTAGCTTTCTCGCCCTTCGCCGTGGTGTGAGTGGCGACCCTGGAGCATTGTGGTCATTCCTTCACCAACTCCACCTATATAGTCAGATGCAGAGATGGTGATGACTATCATAAATATTCCAGATGACGCTTGGCAGTGGTAGAGGATCATCCTGTGATTGTTACCACCATTATCAATCGAGTATCATTTTCTAATGAGAGTAGCAGACAATTGACTCATCCCTTCTCGTTATGATACGATCACATCACCAAGTTGTTTGTTTACCGAGTTAGATCGATCCATAGATGAGATAGTTGCACACTATTTTATGGAGAAGAAGGAGATCTTAGAATATGCATGGTCAGATGAAGAAAGAGTCAGCTTCAATCCCAATGAAGATGACTTGATGGGGGATTCAGCTAGTGTATGCATGGCCAATACTAGAGGTTCTCTTCTTAGGGAGCAACAGGTCATGAAAGGTGATGAGGGTGATCAAGTAGACATCGCAGAATCAGCCCATCACCTCCGACAATAGTTAAGGTAGAAAGAAGAGCAGATTGATAGGATGGCACATTAGTTGCAGGACTTATAAGTAGCAGTGTTAGTGCTTCAAAAATAAGCTCATCTAGTTCATCCTAGTACAATCGATGTTAGACAGACTGAACTAGTGCATGTATTAGATCCATTTAAGACTCTACCTCCCATTGAGCAAGGTACCACTAGTCTGTATAGGAAGGTAGTGGAAAATACCTCCATACATGAAAAAGATTTGAAATCCATGGTTGAGCAGCAAGTGAAGGATGCTTTGGCTCAATCTCGGGGAGGATCATCGGTTCCAAAGGGTTGACCCTACCAGAGTAATTTGATGTTATCCAATATCCCAAGGGTTTCGTATCTCTTTCCTTCAAAAACTTTGATGGTAGTGGGAATTTGAGGCAGTATATAGCTCACTCAGCCGCGTTGCAACAGTGGCATGCTTTACTCTTTAGACTCTCTGTAGTCAGGGTATCACTTTTGATTGGTATGTTGAACTGCTAACAGTTTAGTAAAGATATTTGCTGAGTTAGAGCAACTCTTTATCAAGAGATTTGGTGGAGCTCAGCAAAGGGTTACTGTAGGTGATCTCGTTGTAGCCCAACAACACTCCGGTGAGTCACTTGTTGATTATATTCTCTGATGGCGTAACCTGAGTATGAAGTGTGAACCATAACTATCTAAACATCATACCATTGAGATTCTCTTGAAGAATATCCATGTCCCGGTCACCTTCATGCTTAAGGGTTTCACCATAAAGACATTTGAGAAGCTAATCAACAAGGCGGTTAGTCTACAAGGAGAGGCCAAACAGTTACTTTTTCTAGATCAATTGCCAAAGCAGAAATCCTAAAAGGTCTATGAGAAGAAACCTGAAGCAGTAGCAGTGGTTGACAAGGGGAAGCAGCCAGCTAGAGATTAGTCCAGAGACCACACCTCGCCTCCACCTCCCACCACCGAGGTAGCCACCTGCCTCCACCTCACCTCCATGGCTAGCCACTTTAGCCATACCACTAGTAGTAGCGGCATGCATATCCACCGCTAGGAAGCTATGGTCCACCTACTCTTTTAGATAAGTTAAACAAACCTTATTCTTTTAAGAGGGAGGTAATCAGGAAAATCTTTAAGAACCTTTTAAAGAAACTAATTTTCTACCCAGCCAGAGACTGAGGAAGTAGGCAAAGTCATGATCCAAACTTTTGCCCTTACCACGTATGCTAGGCCACATTTTGGAGGATTGCTTTACATTCAAGGACCGGCTTGAACACAAGTTCAAGCTATCCCAAAGGAATACCTTGGAACAACCTTCTCCATTAGGGTAATCCTTGGGGATACAAGTGATACCAAAACCAAAAGAAGCTTGGGATATTTCTTTTCTAAAACCTCTAAGAAAATAATTAAGATCAAGAAGCTTTCCTGCAGTGCTGAGTCTCAAACCTCCAACACCAAGGAAGGAAGTTTGCCAATGCCAACTCTAGAAAGTGGGAGCTCAACAAGAAGAAGAAGTGGCAACATGTGTCCGCCGGATAGCCCCTTATACGCCAATCGACCTGTCAAGACTCCACCTTTGCCAGCCAACCCCAGTGACTTCTACCATTTCAGCTAGCTCTTATATTTCTTCTACTAGTAGATCTCTTGTATTAGTGGATAAGGGCATCAAATCCCTTAATCCACTCACTCTACTTGACTTCTACTTTGTACCTCCAAATACATCAAAGAAATTAAAGAATAAAGTTGATTTGAATTATATCTGTGTCTCTTCTGATGAGTTGTCTTCTTCTATTCCTAATGATAACTCTTCAAGTCTAATTAACTATAATAATTTTGTTCTCTTTGATTCAAAGTTGGACTTTTCCTCGAATACTGGGTTCACCTCTTGAGATAGACTTGGAATCATCATCTTAGTGTCCGATAGGATAAGTTGTAGGTGAGCCTGAAGTGTAGGTAGAACTTGCCACCACCTTGCCTCTAGAGATTATCGAAGTCAACCTCCATAGTGGCAAGGTTCTACCTCTTAGGGCAGTACCTCTAGATAGAGGAAAATAAGTCATTGGTATTGAAGATCAAGAAGCCCTTCCACAGGATGCTCCACCCTTGGATATGCTTTCGGAAGACCAGCCGAAGGTGGACTACAATGTCCTTTCTCATCTAAGAAAGTTGCCATCTAAGCTAAGCATATATGATGCCCATGTCTTATCCAAAGAGATTAGGGAATCACTAATCAAGGCTCTCCTTGATCCTAAGATATGCTTAGCTCAGCTAATCTCTATAGGTGAGGAAGCACACTATGTAAGAGAAGCCCAAGGGATCACCTTCACAGATGAAGACCTTCTACTAAGGGACTTGGAGCACATTTGTCCCCTATACATTATAGTCGATATGGACAGGTTCAAAGTCCCGGTTCATGGGTGGTGAATTAGTAAATATTATGAGTCTAAAGACCCTTGCCTATTTGAAGATCAACATCTCTCTGAGGAGATAGGATGATGTTGAGAGGATTCAATGATCAAGGATGAGCGGGCTTTAGGTTCCATAGTGTTACCATTGGAGATTGGAAGAAGCTGAAGCAAGTTCTACATCATTGATTGAATACTTCATTCACTACTTTGCTTGGTAGGCCTTGGATACATTAGAATAAGATCATTCCATCCTCCCTTCATCAGTGCAACAAGTTCAGAAAAGATGGAATTGACTATCATGTCAATGGGGAGGAAAAGCCATTTTGAGTTAGAGAGGTTGAGTTCTGAGGATGCGACCTACTATCTTCCTCAAAACACCCTTTATCATGAACTTGGACAAAATTCAAATGCAAATGCAAAAGAAAAAGAAAATGAAGTAAAAGAAAAGATAAAATAAAATGAACAGAAAAAGTCAAGTACACAAGAAAGGGGAATTGAAGAAGAAGTGGATCCGCATATCACATTTCACTCACAGTTCATTCCTTCATATAGATATGTGGGTAGGATGGCTAAACCTCCACCAGGTAGAGGCAAAAGCAAAAACAGAGGCAGTTCCAGAGGTGGAAGACCTCAAGTTGGCCTTCAGCTAATAGAAGTTGTGTTCCAATTCATAAGAGTACCCCTACTATTCACATAGACTTGGAATCTATATCGGAGGATGAGTATAATGTGATTAGTATACCAGTCAACCCCTCTCAGTGAGTTTCATTGGAGGTGACTTTTGATCCAGCGAATTGAAGACTAGGCCTCCAAGCAAAGCAAAGTGTTCGAATCTAGTTTATGTGAAACTATTCGACAGTAGTTGGGAACCTTAGCTCTTAACTTACATCTCAGAAAGTTGAAGGTATAGTAGTTAAGGAAGTCCCTAAGTCTTTCAGTGACATGAAGTAGAAAAGATTCTTTTTTGGGTTCATCATCCTCAAGTCCAGAGCTCGATGTAGGACTTGAAGAAGATACTTTTAAAGAATTAATGGAATTACCTTTTGATGTTTACTCGCCTTGTGTTCAAAATCTTATACAGAAGGTTTAGTTCCTCACACATGGTGCAAGCACAAGTCAGAATATTTGAAAAAATTATGGAACAATACAGGCAGGGAAGCATAATCAAGAGCAGAACTAGGATTCAGTACAATGGGTCTGGTTGATGATGAAGATTATTACCTAATTGTTACTAACCATTTGGAATTTTATAGTTTCTTCTCACACATACCCAACTCTTATGAGAATGTGTGTTTAGAAACTTTAGATGATCCAGATGATCTCCAAGTCAAAGAGACACCGCCAGAGTTTGAAGAAGAGATTCATTCAATAATTGAAAAGCTAAAAGAAATCTACCTCAGGACAGAAGAAAACCCACGCCTGACATACTTCAGTTCATTGCTGAATGAAGAAGAAACTAATGACTTAGTTAGGCTATTGACTGAGTTTAAAGACTACTTCACATGGAATTATGAAGAAATGCTGATTATCTGGCGTTTAGCTAGCATTAGACCTAACATTACTTGTATTAAGCTCCTAGACACATGCGATTAGAAATTGAACAAGTCATTTTTTGAAGTGAAACGATCGATCTTTGGTTTCATCGGAAGAAAACATCCTACCTAGTTAGCTAGTGTCATCCTAGTTAAAAAAAAAGAATGGCCAAATATGCTTTTGCATCAATTTTAGGGACTTAAACAAATCATGTCCTAAGGATGAGTTTCCTCTTCATATACCAGAATTAATGGTGGACATTGCCTCATCTCATGCAGTCTTCTCTTTCATGGATGGGTCCTCTGGCTATAACCAAATCAAGATGTCTCTCGAAGATGAAAGAAACACTACTTTGAACGATTGAAATCTTATTATAAGGTCATGCCTTTCGACCTTAAAATGCGGTGCTACATACCAACATGACTCAAATATTCAAGCGAACTCATCCATCATCGGGTTGAGTATGTTGATGATGGTCTAGTCAAAAGCTTAGAAAAGGAAGACCATCTCTTTGACTTAAGTAGTTTTCAAATGGTTAAGATAATATAACCTCAAATGAATCCTCGAAGTGTGCATTGAGTCAGAAATTCCTTGGGTTTGTTGTTTGACATCGAGGAATAGAAATAGATCCTGAAAAGATTAAAGCTATATTAGAAATGCCACCTCCTAAGAGTTTAACTCAATTCAGATCCTTTCAAGGATGGTTGGTGTATCTAAGACGTTTTATCTCAAACTTATCAGGGAGATGCAAAATATTCTCAACACTTATCAAGAAGGATGCCAAGTTCAAGTGGGATGATAAGCACCATCATGCATTCAAAGAAATCAAAGAATACTTGGTGAAGTCACAAGTTCTCGTAGCCCCTATCCCAGGTAGGCCATTGATCCTTTACACTGCTGCATTGGATGACTCTCTTGGCGCTCTGTTGGCCCAAGCTGACGACGAGGGGAAGGAAAGTGCTCTCTACCTAGCCATCATTTGATTCTCGAAACAAACTATCCATCTGAGAAACATTGCCTAGCTTTGATCTTTGCATCTTAGAAGCTACGCATGCTTTCTCATAGGGTGAACTTGATCTCGCAAACCAATCCACTACAGTACCTCATGACACGGCCAACACTTTTTGGATGTTTGGATCATTGGTCCATGATACTCTCACAGTTTGATATCACATTTATACCCCTCCATGCAGTAAAAGGATAGGTACTAGAAGATTTCTTAGTAGCACACCCACTTCCTACTGATTCTCCGCTTAGTGATGATCTCCTCGATGAATAAAATAAGAACTTAAGGGAGGCCAACAGCCGATGCTAGATGTATTTTGATGGTGCTGCTTCTTTTCTTAAAGGTGAAGCAGCACTATCTATTCTCCTAGGAAAGGTAGGGGTAGGAATAGTCCTTCTAACTCCAAATTGTGATGTGATGAGATTCTCATTATCTTTCCAACCCACGCACCATAATAAGGCGAGTATGAGGCTTTGATGTGGTTTAGCCATCACTATCAATGTTAGAGCATCAACATCTTTGGGATTCTTAGTTGGTCATCAACCGGATTGGGTCCTACCAGTCCTTAAACCCAAGCTTTGTCATTACTACAGTATACCATGAAGATGTTGGATTCCCCAAAATCACCATCTACAAGGTTCCCCGGCGAGAAGCAGTAGCGGTGCCTTTGGCTTGCCAAAGAGTTGGCATGTCTGGAAGATGAGTCCATTTCAATAAGGGTCCAAAATAGACAAGTCCTATCCCTTATTGATTCGAAACTCATCAAGAGACTTTCTCTTAAAGGGGAGGTTGTCATTGCCAAAATGGACAAGGAGCTAGGTGGACCATTCATAGATTACTTGAACACTACTACCTCAAGAGAAATCACAAGCCCATCGGTGAAAGAGCTCTCTCTCTCTTATTGATGGCACCCTATACCGCCAGTCCTTTGACTAGATGTGGTTACATTGTTTAGACAAACACGAAGCCCATGGCATTGTAACCGAGGTACATTCAAGTCTATGTGGAGTGCATCAGTCTGGTCTGAAGATGAAGTCAAAGATCAAAAGACTTGAATACTATTGGCCTTCTATGATCACATATTTCATGTTTGTAGCTAGGTGATGCCATCAATGTCAGGTGCACGCTGTAGTCCTCCACTAACCACCCAACATTCTACACCATACTTTAGCTTGATGGCCATTTGAGTGTTAGGGTACTAACATTGTAGGTCCGATCAATCCTCCTTCTTCTAAGAGGCATTGATTCATCTTAGTGACTTTTTTTAAGTGTGGAAGCCATCCCACTTAGAGGTCAACTCACCATGTTTGATTTTTTGAACCATATTTATAGGTTTGGGGTGCCTCAATGAATTATATCTGATAATGGAACTGCATTCAAAAGCACAAGAATCAATAGCTTTCCCAGAAGACACGGTATAGATTGGAGATACTCCACCATCTACTACCCTAGAACTAATGGTTTAGCAGAAGCATTCAACAAAACTCTCATCCAGATACTAAAGAAGACTCTTGATGATAATAAATGATAGTGGAACGAGTAGTTGGTTGATGCTTTGTGGGCTACCACCATATATCCAACTCAAGCTTTATCTTTTTCATTAGTGTATGGATCTGAAGCCATTCTCCCCTTAGAAGTTCAACTCCCTTCACTAAGGATAGCATTGGGTAACAAGATCACTATAGAGCAGAATGCAAAGTTACGTTAGAAGAGCTCGAAGGTTTGGAGAAAAGTTGCCTACGGGCATGCCAGAACCTCAAGTTGTACAAGGCCAAAATGATTCAAGCTTATAACAAGCTAGTCCACCCTAGGTCTTTTCGAGTAGGAGAACTTATGTTAGTCTTCAGAGACCAATTATTGCCCATCAAAAGATGGGAGGCAAGTTTGAACCCACTTGGGAACACCTCTATGTCATAGAGAAGGCCTACCAGGGAGGATCTTATCAACTTATTGATTGTAAAGGGGAACACCCGATGCTTCCAATTAATGGGCTCTATCTAAAGAAATATTATCCATGAAATAAATCATGTTTAAAAACAATCATTAATAAAAAGAACAAAATCAAATTCCATTCATCAAATCTTCTCTTCTTTCAAAGTGTTGTTTGCTTATCTTGCGAATCCACCGTGACGTGTTTAGGGTAGGTGTAAGAGTCCCCCAGTGGTATCCTATCCCTTTTTCACAACATGAACACAATCTCTTAATGCTTTTAGAATATGTGTAAGAGAACCCAAGAGGCATGCTATTTTGATTAGCATAACTAAGTTAGGTGTGAGAGAACCCAAGAAGCATCCTTTCTTAGTGGGAATTCTTGTTGTCATCTGTGGCATCATTTTATAATTCCCTGGCATGTTTTAAGGTAGGTGTAAGTGTCCCCCAGAGGCATCCTATTACTTTTCACACATACAAAAAATAAACACAAATATTTTGTCTCGAGCTATTTGATGTGGGAGCAAGCTCCCTATGGCACTCACTCATTAGTTTCTCTAGGTTAGGTCTACATGCAACCTCACTAGTATGTCATTCCAGTGGTCTCTTATTTTGGAAGATGTGAGTCCCCGCACTTTCTTCCTAGGTTGATCATTGCAAACCAATGAGCGCCTTATTAGTATGGTATGCTTCACTGCCCAACCAGTAAGCTACCTCATGGTTGACTTTATTTAAGTAGATGTGAGTCCCTGTGCTTTCTTCTTGAACTAGCCATCATGCTCTAACTAGGTTGATTATATTTGAGGCTTAGGGTAAGTCCCCAGAGGCTCCTTTCCTCTACTACTTTTGAGTTGATCTAAGTCCCCATGGCATTCACTTTCGTAGTCGATAGGATATATCGAGCCAAGATAGACTATCCCGGTCAATTATAGAGGATGTGAGTCCCAGCTTTCTTCTAGGTTGATTATTGCAAATTGATGGGCACCTTAGGTTGGTTGATGTTCTATCTTTGATGACTCATTCGGTGAGTACAACACTCTTAGCAGATATGAGTCCCCGTGCTTTCTCCTTGAGTTGGACACCGAATACCTATTGGATATATGACTAACCATGTCATTTTCTCCAGGTTATTGGATTAAGTCCTTACCAGCCCCATCCCCTTTGGGCACTCTATTCAGATCAAGTCCTTTGCAATCCCATTTAGACACTACCCAGGTTACTTTTTGATTGGACAATCCCCTTTCCTAGTAGCCACCCCTGTGGTTGGAAAATTTGTTCAATGGATGTGTAAATTCTCCCTTGGTTTAATAAATCTGAGATAGGTCTAGGATGATATAAGTTCCTTCTCAGTTTGATCCCTCGCAAACTAATAGGGTCCACGATAAACCAAACTAAAATAAATAAACAAAAATTAATTCGCTTGTGGATTAAGAATTCAATCCCCCAAATGGCCCCTTCTCCCAAGCAGACGTCCTATCTTTAGGGCAGTGTCAATAGAATTCCCAATAAGAATTGCCCGACTACTTTAGTTGAGATAAATCCTTGCGGTACTCACTCTATAGTCGCCCTTAGGTAGGGTTCAATCTATTTTATCATAAGCAGGTTACCTTGGCAGTCATTCCACTTTGAAATATATAAGACTATGCATTCTTTTTGATTGCATAATGATGACCCTAGGTGGGTTTGATTTGTTGCCCCAAAGCATCACCCATGGTCACTTGTTTGGAGAATGTGAGTCCCCGAGCTTTCTTCCCTTCAATTGATCATTTGCAAAAGGCACTCCTTTGGTGGATAGTTCTCCCATGTAAGCCGGGAAGCTACTCCCTTTGGTTCAGTAAATCTGAGATAGGTCTAAGCTTCTATAAGCTCCTTCTCAGTATGATCCATCGCAAATCGATAAAATCCATTAAAATGAATAAACTAAAAATAAAAATTAATCTTTTGACTATCTTCGAGCTGATCTAAGTCCCCTAGTGGCATTCACTCAATAGTCAGGCCTAGGTCAGGTGTGATTTGTTGCCCAAAGCAACCAATCATCCTAGTAGTTCCTTGTCTCTAGAAGATGTGAGTCCACGTGCTTTCTTCTTAATACTTGACCATTGTATACCAAAAGGCATTTCTCCTTGGTTGGATAGTTCTGCATTGTGGTTGGTAGACTACTCTCTTTGAATTGGTAAATCTAAGTTTGAAGGCTTCCATGCCCTACTCAGTCGATTCATAAACTATGGGATCCATCATAATCAAAATAAATAAAACTAAAAAAAATGAAATCAATCTTGACTATCTTTGAGCTGACCTAAGTTTCCCAGTGGCATTCACTCAATAGTCAACCCTAGGTTGGGTTTTCAATCTGTTGCCTTGTCAATAGATTATCCTAACAATTGGTCTCTACTTTGGGGATGTAAGTTTACTATGCTTTCTTCCGAACAACTGCTGCATACCGAAAGGCATCCCCTTTGGTTGGTTAGTCCTACTATGTGCTTAGTAGACTACCCTTTTGGATTGGTAAATCTGAGTTTGGTTCAACCTCCATGGCTCCTATTCAGTACAACCCATTGCAAACCAATAGGATTCATCCTAAAAAATCTAAACCTAACAAAAATTTGAAACAAATTCAACCCTCTCCCCCAGTGAAGATCTCTCCCTGTGAGATTCAAATTAAATCAAACCTCTCATCCTCTTGTGGTTGACTTGAACCTGCTTCCCTAGTGGAAGGTTCACACTCTATCCCGTAGTGGATTTCTTCCCTCTCTCTTATGTCTTGGACATAAGTAGAGCCACATTGCACTAAGCTATTCTTTCTTTTTGGTTGAGGAATAGATAGTTTATTAGTGCTTGTGATCTTTCATTGTTGTTGATCATTTGATCAACACCAATATCTTGGTGTTCACTCGGTCACACCACACCTATTGGGTGCCCTATATTGACCTCATTTTTAGAATGAGCTCTCAACACCTCCATCTTAGACATAGAATTTCTCCTATACTTTAAGAGTTTCCTTAGTCTTAAGACACATCTAGTGATTAGGTGGACACTCCCCTAGCCCTAGAAGACTTAGAAGAGTTAGCCATAGGAATAGGTCATGCCTTAAAGGTGTTAGGAAATCTCCTATCCTTTAGCTTAAATATTCCTGCATCTTATTTCACTCTTGATTGGAGGGCTTCCACCTTTTTCGGAGAACCCAGCTTGGCCTTTGAGGGCCATGGTGGAAACTCACCTCCTCCCTTATCATGATTTTGGCCAATAATCTTGTTTCTCATGCATTAGTCATAAAAATCCTATTAGCCTGAGTCAAAATGATTGTCCAAAAATGAAAATAAAATAAAATTTGAAATACATTAGATTTAGGTCTTTTGAAGCATGTCCCTTTACATGATCTAATCTCTTTAAGGAGTAAGTTTAAGGACTTAGTGTCTTTCTAAATAATAACAGCCCAGCTATCTTGCATAAGCATAAAACCTTGCCTATATGTATTAAAATCGTAGGAGGAGTTAGTTGGTGGCCACCCCCAGGCAGTTGTAAGTCCAAACTGTCGGGTGGTTAGTCCTCTCTTATGGAGGCAAACCAATTACTCATTTCACCTTAGATTTAGGTTTTGCTTTTGGCCCTTGTCGAAGCTCCCTAGATTTAGGTTCTGAGATTACATTTCACCTTTGTGGGCCATAAACATAATTCCTCACCTCTTAGGCACTTCCTTAATCTTGTGTTAAGGAATCTTAAGTCCTAAAATTCTGATGAAAATATAACTCAAATAAACTAAATCAATTTCTAAAATGTAAAGCCTAACTATAGGATAGTTTGAGATGTTTGCTAGGTTTCCTAACATCGTGAGCATCTCCTACTTATTTTCCATTTTTGGCTTCAATAATAACTCCTCTTTTGATCAATCCCATTTGATCTTCAAATACATAAACTAATCGATTGATAGTCCTTCCTATTGAAATCTTCAGAGACAATGATCATTTACCTTAATCGAGAGTTTTCTTAAGGGATCCCATCACTTAGGATGTAATTAACTATGGGTTTGCCTGGGAACTTAATGAACTCGGTTTAAAATAAACCCTACTTTCTATTGGGATTTTATTCTATTAAGTCCCCTTGGTTGGTCCAACCATTGATCAAGGAGAGGTCACCCTCACCTTAGAAAGCATTTAGTTCACCAACTATGGGGCTATCTACTTCACCACTAAACACATAACTCGCTCAATCATTTAGGGAGATCTAGCTCAGTAGTTTAGAGCCACGTTTGTCCCTACCCACTGCTTGGCTAACTACATTGGCCTAAACTAACCAAAATGGGTGGTTCATATGGTAAGGGGGTGGTATACACCTTCCCAGCCCTCCAAACTAACACACATATTAATAAGACTCCTAAATCAAATCCTCAAGTCTCCTTTGAGCTCCCCATGCTTCCCAACTCCATTGAAACCAAATTCTCTTAAACTTGAGCACCATTCAAACCCAACTTCACCAAAAATTTAACCCCAGCCTTATTCCTTCCTCTCTCTCTCCCTCCTCCCCACCCTTCCTCACACTCTAGTGAGTAAGATCAAATCAAGAAACACTCATATCGAGCACCAAAAATAGGAGTTTGATCAAGCTCTGGTGAACTTGTAGTGGATCTCAGAATCAAATGGTGAGGAGGCAGAGGAGGACTTCAATAGTAGAGCTTCACCTCTTCAAGTTGAAGCTATCTCTATCATTTTCACCATCGGTCTTAGCTTTGACATGGTAAATTATTCAAAATTGTATAAAAGCTCTTGGGTATTAGAATTTCGTGAAGTCTTTATGTAATTTGATTAGATTAAGCCATAAGGATCTTTAAAATTTCACCCATTGATTGCTTTGGAATTGATTTTTCTATGAAATGAGTCTTGGTTGGGTCATATCAAACGATGAAAGATGGATGGAATTCAATTCATGTTAGAGGAAAATAACCAAACTTAGCATAACTCATCCTCACATGTCCCTTGACCTGCCTAGTTCAGCCTAATCCAAGTGAACCAAGGTCTAACCCTAAAATAAGAAGGTCCAACCCCTCCATTTGACAAAGATAACCCACTTAGCATGCCTTTAGATCTCCTTATCTGACCAAAGCTAGACCAAGATTGTTTATTCTAGCCATTAACAAAGGAGAGGTCACCCTCACCTTGGACATCCCTTAGATCACCAACCATTAGCTATTACCTTCACCACTAGCCACCAAACTCCTCAGTCATTAAGGGAGGTCTAGCTTATCAGTCTAAATCCATGTTTGGCCTTACCACCACCTGGCCAGTTACCATGGCCTGAACTAACAAAATGGGTGGTTTACATAGGGAGGAGGGTATACACATCCCTAGCCCACCAAACTCAACACAACCTTCACAAGATACCCAAATCCAATCCCCAAGTATCATTAGAACTCCATGTGCCTCATAACTCTGGTGAGACCAACATCCCTCAAACTCGAGCTTCCCTCAAACTCAACCCAAGCTTAATTCCTCTCTCTCATAGCTTCCTCAAACTATGGAAAGCAAGAATGAATCAATAAACACTCAATTTAAGCACCAGATATAGGAGTTCAGTTAAGATTCAGCAAACTTGCAGTGATGTTTGGTCTTGGGACAAAATAGCGAGGAGGCAAAGGGGGACTTCAGTAGTAGGTTTCACCTCTTCAAGTCGAAGCTACCTTGATTAATTTCATAACTAGTCTTTGCTTTAGTGAGGTAAATTGTTTAAAACTATAAAAAAGGTCTGAGGTGTTGATCTTTTATGAAGTGTTTATGCAATTTGATTCGATCAAGACATAATGATCCTTAAAATTCAACCCTTAATTGCTTCAAAATTGATTTTCACCATGAAGTGAGACTTAGTTTCTAGAATCTAGTAAATAAAGATGAATGACATTCATTTCTCTCTAAAAGAATATAACCAAACTTAGAATGACTTATCCTCACATGTCCCTTGATCTGCCTAAGTGGACCTAACCTATGGTGAACTCAGTATAATCCAAACTGAGTGAACCAATGGTTTAAATAAGATAAATTTTGAAAAGGATGGTCTAACCCCCTCCCTTTGGCCATAGCATCTCCCTTAGCATGACTTGACCTCTCTTCAACTAACCCAAAATGGCCTAAGATTGTTTGGTCCAGTCATTAACCATGGAGAGGTTAACCTTGAACGACTCTTGGTTCACCAACCATGGGTTTTCCATTTTACCACTAGCCATCAAACTCCCTCGCATTGAGAGATTTCCAACTTATTAGTCTATATCCAAGTTTGGCATTACCCACTTCTTGGCCAGCTACCATGACCTGCACTAACAAAATGAGTGGTTCCCATAAAGAGGATGGTATACACCTCCCTAGCCCTACAAACTCAACATACACATTCACACAACTTTGAAATATAATCCCTAAGTCTCCCTAGAGCTCCTCGTGCCTCCCAACTCTGGTAAGACCAACCTTCCTCAAACCCAAGCATCCCTCCAACCCAACTTCATCAAAACTCAACCCTATCCTAATTCTTCTCTCTCTCTCTCTCTCTCTCTCTCTCTCTCTCTAGCTTTCTTACACTCCATAGAGCAAGAAAAAATCAAGAAACACTCAATTCGATCACCAGAGATAAAAGTTTGGTCAAGCTCTAGTGAACTTACAAGGAAAAATAGCGAAGAGGTAGAGGGGAACTTCAAAAGTAGAGCTTCACCTCTTTAAGGTGAAGCTACCTCAAACAATTTTGCACAAATCATAACTTTAACAAGATAAATTATACAAAACCTTAGCTAATTGTTGATCTTTCGTGAAGCACAAAACTTTATAAAATATCCAATATGTTGATCTTTTATGAAGTGTTTGTGCAATTTGATTCGATCAAGTAGAATCCTTATCATTTCACCACTTGATCGCTTTGGAATCTATTTCACCATAAAATGAACCTTGGTTAGCTCAGATCAAGTGATGAAAGATGAACGACATTCATTTCATACTAGTGGAAGATGACAAATCATAGGTCATCCATCTTGCATGATTAGAATAGAGGGCCATGATTAATCCATGTTAGAAATTTTGATTTAATCTCTTTTAATCTACAAGATTAACCTTAGTAGTTTGTTCTCTAATCAAATGCCTTGAGACCAAACTATGTACGCTACTATTCAAGTCAGTTGCCATATAGGATTGATTTAATAACAAAGTTCATGGAATCATGTATAAAGTGTGGTAACGTTAGTATTGATTGTGTAAATGAATTAATTGAGATTTAAATACATCTAAATGGTCAAAACTTCAACAAATCATAACTAATTTTACAAAATCTAAAAACTACAAATAAAACTCTTTAAAAAGCTTACATAGAGGATAATAAATAAAAAAAAATTATGAATTTTTATTAAGGGGACAAAAAATAATTAGGGTTTAAATATTATCATTAATATTAAAATTAGGCCTTAATTACTTAGCTAAATGACTTGAGGATTTTGGTGAATATTCCATGGGATGTTCTTTTCTTCCCAAAATTATTTCATGTCAATTAAGTGAGTGTATTAGGAGATTCATATTTTCCAACCTTAATTAGGCATTTTAGCTACTTAATTAAAGTATTTAATTAAAAAATTATGAAAATTATTATGGATTATTAAATATACATTAAAAGCTTAATGATGATCATAGAAATTTATTAAGACTTCTAGTTTTAATTATTTCTCAAAACAATTGTTAAGAGGGCTATAATTAATTAAATAATGCCTTAATTAACCTAAGATTTAAAAAATTCATAATTAATTGCAAAAATCTCAAAAAAATATAAATGAATTCACTTTTAATCGGCTAATAGAGAATTAATCAATTAAATTAAAATCTCCAAATAGTTTTAGGTATTTTGAAAGTAATTGCCTGATTAAGATTTTTCTTAATTAATTAATTAATCATAAATTATTAGCCTTAATGCCTTAAAACTTTTTATTGTTTATTTATCATGTTATTTTACATGTTCATAAATTTCACATAATTTTTGGGTTTGTACATGATAATTACTTAATTTTTATGATATTTTGGGTATCAATTGGATTAAATAATTATGAAATTTAATTAATTTATAAAGTCACAATTTCACTTTTAGATTTTATTAATAATGAGAGGGTGTATGTGAAATAATTTTATTATTTGGTCTCTCCTCAATAGGTCTAATCAATTGCAATTAGAATGTATTAATTAAAGAATGTTGATTAAGCTTAAGTGGTATCACTTTCATATGAATGATCTTAAGGTTTGATACCCTAACTAGGTTTCATTGTGATGTCCATTTGAAACTTTTATTCACTTATAAATGTGTTATTAATTCATTGCTCATTTATACTTATGTCTAACATTAAAGTCCTTAAGTGCATGATATATGAATGGTGTGACCATTATCACTATTAAATAAAAAAATAAAAAATATATTTTCATTATATAAGTCAAAGTATATAAATATATCTAAGAATTTAAATTAATAAAATATAAATAAAACTCGTATGTATAACTCATGTGTATAATATACACTCTTTGAAAGTATATAGTCTAGACACCTTGGGGCACATGACTATTTGTCTGAAGGTGGTTTTAGATACCTTGCCCTCCTAGTTTAATAATGGCGCACAACTAAAAAGTGGTGTAAAAAAATAAATAGAATATAAATCATTTTAAACCTCATATCATAAAGATTTCAAAAATTCATTCCATCCATATTCATGTTTATATTAATGCATGAAAATACATGGATATTTTAAATTGAACTAATAAAGTGATAAAACAAATACATATTATTTTTAAAATAAAGTATTAAAAATATAAAATAAATGCATAATTATTTTAAAATAAAATATTATTTTAAATAATAAAATATTAAAATGAAAAAAATGATTATTTTTAAAATGGAATTTTAAAATGATAAAATAAATAAATATTGATTTTAATATGATAAAATAAATACATAATTATTTTAAAATGAAACATGATTTTAAATGAAATATTAGAATTATAATATTAATACATAACTATTTAAAAATGAAATTTTAAGGTGATAAGAAAAATACATAATTATTTGAAAATAAAGTATTAAAGCAATAAAAAGTTGAAGAATAAGTTAATCACCACTTATTCCTAATAATCTTAAAGTGCCTTTCATGTGATTATACCATTTAAGCTTAATACAAACTTAAAAATTAATAAAAATCTTAACACTTCATTAAGGAGGATTAAAAATTATAAAATACGCATTTAGATCTAATCTTAAGGTAGGGTATTGAAAAGGAATAAGTTTCATTATAAGTGAAACTTATGAATTTTCATACTCTATAGAATACTGAGTTTAATTTAAATGAAAATTAAATTTATAAATTAAAAATCCAATCCTTAGATCATTAATCACTTGAATCAAAACTATATTTTTGGTTAATTACTTGAACTTATCATTTAACCCATAACTCAAACTCTAAAGCCTAGATTTGATAGGTCACTGATCTTGAGCTTAAGTTAGGTCATTAACTTTGTTGTGATATATTGCTTTTCTTATTTTGTGGTGTATTATTTTAGACTGGATGTTAGGATTGCTTGTGAGCTAGTATGGATGGTAGGGCATTACTTATTATATTAATGATATTTTCTACAAGGGTTCTTCTTAATTAAAAGGATTGTTATAATATTAAACATAAATTAAATGCTTTTACTTTCAGGTGTTGTTTGCCCCCTTTAAGCATTGCCCATCAAGATAGGTGGGTTTGTTATTGGTGGCTGTTAAGTCCAATTATGTGATATATATAACTATATGGTGTGTATGTGTATTATAGCTAACCTTTATTTTGTAGGTTTAGTTAGAATTTTTTTTCTAGAATTTTAAATGTAATTTTTTGAATTAGCATTTAGATTAGAGCTATGAGATTTAGGATAAGCAAAGGCTAAAAGAATAGACATAGGAGGCTTTATGATGCCTGAAAAATCCAAGATTTGGAAGATCAAGTGAACATGAAGACCCAAAAAGGCTATTTCATTTATTGTAATTTTTATTATTGTATAAAGGTTGAGCTCGACAACCCATCTTTTTTATTTTTTTGGGATGTATAATGGAACCCAGCCTCACTAACCTTCTTATTCTTTTAATTTGATTGATTAATTAGTGTTGTGGTGTTTACTTTTGGATGGGTTGTGTGGACACCACACAGATCTTATGGGGTACTTATTAAAGTGATTGGGTATAAATTAAGGTAAGATATATTATCTCAAAAGGTAGAGGCATCATCCTAAAATGGACCTAATCACTTAATAAGAACTCCTAAGGCATGATGAGTCTTCGAATATACCAGAGATCTTTCCCCTGCTTTACATGGAAAAGTAAAGTGGGGTTTATTTTAAGTCAGATTCTTTAGTTCCCTATGGAGGAAAGCCTTTATAGTTAATTACATTATAGGAAATGAGATTTCCTAAGAACACTTTTGATTAAAGTAGTCAATTATAGTCTTTAAAGATTTCAAGGTTAAGACTATCAATAAATTAGCTATTTTTAGAAATCAAGTGGGATTATTCAATTGGAGAGACTTATTTTTTAATCCAAAGGAAGATGAGTAGGAAATGCTCATGACACTAGGAAGCCTAGTGAGCATTCCAACCTATCCTATGGTGAGGCTTTATATTTTTGAAAGTGAGAGGATTTATTTTTATTTGAGTTGAAATTTTATTAGATTGCTAAGACTTATAATCCATCAACACAAGAATGTGGAGAAGCTTAAGAGGTGAGGATTTATGCTCATAGCCCGAAGGAAACTGGCAACCTTGGATCTTAAATCTAGGGAGCTTTAATACAAGTTAAAAGCATGACCTAAATCTAAGTGGAAAGGGGACATAAAGGTTTACTTCTATAAGAGAGAATAAATTGGACTCTTCTGGACTTACAACCTCCTAGAGTGGCCGCCAACTAACACCTCCTACATTTCAAAACCATGTAGTCCGATCTTATGAAATTGCAAGATGTTTTAAGCTGTTATTTAATTTTGAAAGAGACTAGAGTCATAAACTCACTCCCTATGAGACTAGATCATGACTAACATGAGCATATGACTTAATCTAAAGAAGCAAAATTTTATGAATTTTTATGATTATTTTGACACATTCATTTGGACAAGGCTTGGATATTTTATGCCTAAATGCATGGTGCAATATAATTATTGGCTAAATGAGCGGGAGGAGGTGTTCTCCACTATAAGAGATGCCCTCATAGGTCAAGAATTCTCCTATCATGCGAGAATGGAGACCCTCCTATTCAAGAGTGAAGCAATATGTTATGCATGATGTTAGTCATACAACTTATAGCTAAGGAATTACTAACATTTTTAATTATCTTGATTACAACCTAGGCTTTAAAATGAGATTATGAGTTGTTTTAAATTTTAATTATGAGTTATTAGTTAGGTAGAAAAATTAACTTTTTCCTAAGAGCCTACTACATCCAGCCCACACATTCAAACATCAATCATTAAGAAACTATTTAAAATCTTGATATTTTAGTGCATAAACTAAACATAACAACAATCATTTTATAGACTACCGTGAAAGAATAAGAGGCCGGTGCAGCCGGGTACTACCATACACCCCAAAAAAGAGAAAAGATGTGTAGCTGAGTTCTACCCTTATACAACCCAAAATTTCAAAATAATATTACAATTTAGAATTAAATACATGTTATGTGGGTCTTTATTCTTGATTTCATCTTTCATCTTTCTTCTTTCTTCCTTCTTTTGATTTGCTCCAAAGTATCATAGGGCACCTCAGGACAAAACCTTCTAGCCACTGCTCAGCTTAATTCATATTGCAAAATTATATTTTTTAGGGAAAAATAAATCTAACTACACTTATAAAATAGAGGTTAGCTAAACATACATACAAACTCAAGTTATATTTCATAATTTGGACTTTGTACCATGCACATAGGTAACCAAGCCCATTTGTCCTAACATGGATTATGCTTAGGGGCATAAGCAATCTACAAGAAAAACTTTTATTTTTATTTTAGACCAGACCCTTAAGCATAATCCCTTGCAAAAAATAATATTAGGCTTTCAATGGACTAACATCCAATCTACGATCCACATTCTTAACATCCAGTCTAAAACATTACATCATAAAACAAAACACATCATCATTACATACATCGTCCTAACCTAAGGCTAGAAATGGTGACTTAGCATTCCAAGGTGTGTGCTTAGGCTTTATGTGGCGTGTCTCGGCTAGGCATTTAAATTATAATTTTCTAAGTTTGGAATTGTTCAAGTTAGTATGATGGTTGGATTCACTTCAAGTTGTTTAAATGATTTATAAGTTTTAATTTATATTTTATTTTGTTCAATTTGATTTACACTTAGTATCTAAGTGTTATAAAGAGAGGAAAGAGGCTTACCTTCTTTCATCCCTACCCTAAGTTGTTTTCTAAAGCATATAATTATGATTTAGTTTCTTTTAGTGAATGAGTTATAGAAATTTTTTATTAATCCTAAGTTTAGGTTAACCTTAAAGAATCTTATTCAATATGAAAGGCATATCAAGATTAATGTAATTGAATTACCATCACATAATATGTTGAACCATTCATTTTCATCACCCATAATATGCATATGATTTAACACTTAGTATACCTATACATACAACATGTTTTGACACACTTAAATGATTATGAATGCATACATGTTTAATATAAAAGGGGATTTTTACCTTCTAATCACATACACACGCACATGTATAAAAGAAGTTAGAAAGTACATGCCATTGTTAACCAGGAAAGTGAGATAATCAAATGACCTCCTTACTTAAATTCATATTTCTGGGATGTATAAATAATATACTTGCTATCTTAAATACATACAAATGTATATATAACTATAAGGATGAAAGTCATGTAAAAGATTTATATTTTATTTGATTGAATTATTTATACATGTGAGTTAAAGCTCTATCCAAATTCTAATACAAATGTACGTAGGAATAAAATTAAATAAGTACATGCCTTTGTTAACCAGGGAAGTGAGATAATCAAATGATCTCCCGGGGCTACTTGAAGTCTCGTATTCCCAGGATATCCATACTATATACTTATTATTATTCAAACATATGTAAATCTATATATGAACATAGGAAAGAAAGCACTATCCTTACATGTTATGCATTTTGATAGATTTAAATGATTATGGATACATGCATTTTTAATAGAAAAGAGGATTATTATTCTCTAATCAAGTACATATGCACATGTATAAAAGATTTAAGCAAATACATGCATTGTTTAAACCAGAGAAGTGAGATAATCAAATGACCTCCTTGGGGCTACTTAAAGCCTCGTATTATCTGGATGTCTAGACTATATACTTGCTATCTTAAATACATATGAATGTATACATAATTGATAGAATGGAAATCATGCAAAAGGTTGTATTTCTTTTGATTGAATTATTTATACATGTGGGTTAAACCTCTATCCAAATTCTAATACAAATATACATATGAATGAAATTAAATAAGTATGTGCCTTTGTTAACCAGGAAAGTGAGATAATCAAATAACCTCCTTGGGCTACTTAAAGTCTCATATTCCCAAGATGTCAAGACTATATACTTATTATCATTCAAACATATGTAAATCTATATATGAACATAGGAAAGAAAGCTTCACATTCACTTGCTTAAGCTATAAACACTTGTAAATCTTATATGTATTCATAACTATTATCACTCCAAATAATGTTATCAACTTATAGCTTTTGAAAAATAAATTTTTATTTATTAGTGATAATAGGCACACATATAATTAAATTAAGCCAGCACATGCAAGCTTACATAAGTAAATTTCATTTGATTCATTTGAATTTGAAAACATGAATACATGAAATCACATGACGTACAATATTTAAAGTGATTGAAAAGAATTATTCAAACATAACCATATGATTCATTCAACTATGCTAACTCCTAAGGATAATCAGATCAAATAAAATTATTTAAAGAAAACTAAAACTTCTTATTGATTTTGTTTTTGGATTTGAATTGAACTTAAAAAGAAGAAATCATTTGGTGTTTTCCATCCCATGTTGATGATTTAATATGTTTAAGGAAAGATAATTAATTGACTTTTATGATTTAATTAAGTTGAATCATTAAGCAATCCATTTAATTACCCTTTATTATGCTTCTTTATTTTAATTAATCATTTAATCATGAGTCACAAATGATATGAACATGAGGGAAAATAAAAGTGCAATGCTCTAATGGACCTAATGCAATTGGCTCATGATTAGAGATTAATTAAGTTAAAGAACATAGTTAAGTACTTTTATGATTTTCCCACACTTATGGGTTAAACATAATATTTTTAAGGGTCTTTATGTTATTGAACACATAAAGAAGAACCCTTAATTTTATTATTAATTATCTGAAGTTATTAGCATTTTAATTTGATTTGATTTCTTCATTAAATGATTAATAATTCTCTTAATTAAATCTCACATTAATTAACTCCATTTAATGAAATGAATTTGGAAAAGTAATAGGAAAGAGGTCATAATCACCCTCCCTCATCATATCACATTAATAAGTGATTAATAAAGTTAAATTAATTATTTTTAATAATTTAGAACTTTAATTAATCATTAAATTATTTAAAAGAGTAATTAAGGCATGAATTTCAAATTTCCTTAATTACATAGCCAATAAAGCCCAAGAAAATCATGGGAGGTAGAGGTGATCCTATTATATCAGCATATCAAGTTTGGGATTAATTACTCGAGTAATTAAGGCTAAAATAAGTCAATTAGGAAAATATTCAAACCCTAATTAATCCAAAATCAAATGAAATTATTTTTATTAAATTCTCCTCTATTTTACTTTTTCACAAAGTATTTATTTGTATGTTTTGGATTTTTTTATAATTAACTATGAATTTAAAAATTTTAGCCCATTAATCACATTTTTAAACTTTAATTAACCCTAATCCCATCAACGCCACATGGGACGACTGACGTGGTAAGACTTTCCATGTGGCATCACGATTGACCACTTAAATCATCCAATGCATGGCGTGACGGTAGCAGACACGCTTTCATCTCTGCCGTCTAATCAAAGATCAGAAGGTGGGAATGAATCTCGTGGTCCCTATAGGAATGAAATCGATTAAATCTAGCAGATTAATCAAGGTTGTCCATTCCAATCACATGAAATAGATGGCAGATGATCTGTTGCCCCCCTCCCCCCCGAATGAAGGAAGACGGACACCGTCTACCTTCCTCCACTCGTTCCAAGCTCGTTGGAGCTTGTGGAGGTTCGGGATTGTCTCAAAAACATTCAAGGATCAAATCTAAAGGAATCTAATGGTGAGATTTACAAGAAATTATAAAAAAATTAACAAAAGACCAACACTAAGGCCTATTCTATGGATTTCCAGAAAATACCTTACTGAAGCTCAAGATCGGCAGCTAATCAATCGAGGTAGCTTCGTCTTGAGGAGACAAAGCACTGTTAAGAACATCACGCCTTGACTCATCATCGGCAGCTTTGTGGACCATGTTGCTAGAAAACTCATCAGTATCTTGAACGGGCCTTCGGTGCTCAAATCGATTGGGAATTGATTCGTTACTCCTCATTGATGCTTAGTGAATATGTGGGAGAAGTTAATTTGAGAATGGTTGAGTTTGAGAGGAATTGGACAGAACTAGGCCTCTGTTTGGCTCGGTTTCATCATCGTCAGCAATGGGGAAGCTCAGGGAATTCAAGGGAATGCTCAGGAAGCTCATCTTGTATTGCTTAAGCTTTGAGGATGTTTGTCGTGGAGTGAGATTGAACAGGGAGGAGTATGCCCTCCTCCCCATTCAAACTGACAGCTTGGATTAATTCTACCATGGGCATGTTCGGCCGGCTCAGGCGGCCGTGGGTGGCAGGGACTCAGTGAGGTGGCTCAGTTTGAGTGGTTAAGTAGAGGGGAGTGTTTCCAAGGGCTGAGATGGTTGTCCTTAGTTTCCTATGTGTGCCAATGGGAGGAAGTGGGTAAGTTCACCTCAACTTGGCTCATGGCTGACCCAACCAGCTTTAGGTCAGGTGACTAGTACTCCTCATGTCCATTTGGAACTTACCATGGCTGCCAAGGGTGAGAGAGTGGGTTTGACCATCCAAGAATGGATTTTGTCCCATTTGGAAGGCTTTACCCAATGAGTAATGGGTCAATTTGGGTTGGACTTGGGTTGGGTTTGATTTGGGCTGACCCATGGTGACCCAAGGATGGATCATGCCAAGTTTGAATGGGTTTGGGCTTGGTTTGAATGGGTTTGGCTCAATTTGACCCATGTAGGTCAAATTGGGCAAGGTTGGGTTAAGTTGACCAATAGGTCAAATTTGAGTCAAACCATGGGTTGAGACAAGTTTAAATGATCATTTAGGATGTTTGGGTTTAATTTAATTTGATTTTGAGTAGATTTGAATTTGACTCATATGAGTTCATATGGGTCAAATGGGCTAAGTTGATCAATTTGGTCAAATTAGAAAAATTAGCTTGGGTTAGGTGTTGGTTTAGGTTCAATTGAACATTTGAAGATAATTATAGATTTTAATTTTAATCAATTTGGATTTATGAATGATTTAGACTAATTTGACCCTTTTGGTCAATTTGAGCTAAATGGGTCAATTGGGTCCAATGGAGGCTTTGATCATGTTCAATAGTCAATTTGGAATAGGTTTGAGCCATTGGTTTCAATCAATTTGGGATAGAATTTGATTTAGCCTAATTTGGCCTTTTAGGTCAAATTGGGTCAACTTGGGTCAAAGGGCCAATTGAATTTGGTTTGACTCAATTGATGGTTAAGTCATGTTTAACGATCAATTTGAAGTTGATATGAATCATTGGTTTTAATGGTTTGAATTGGAATGGGATTTAGTTCATTTGGCTCATATAGGTTAATAGGGTTAACTTGGGTCAAGTGATTGATTGAGTTGGTTTGACCCAATTTATTGCAATTGATCACTTAAGGATGATCAATAATCAATATAGAAGGGTTTCGATAAGGTGGCTCAATCTAATTTGAGTTGGATTAGAGTTTGGTTCAATTGGGTCCTTTAAGTCACTTTGGGTCTAGTGAGCCTAAGTGGTCAATTGAGCTGGTTTTGGGTTGAATTGATGTTAATTGAGTTGGTGATTGATTTGGGATTGATTGATAGCTTCGATTGCAATTGAATTTGGTTTAATTGAATTTTGGATCACTTGGACATTTTTGGTTCAAATGGGCTAGCTTAGGTTAATTGAATTGATTGATTGAATTGATTGTGGGTTTTGGCTTGATTGTAGATTTTGGAAGAGTTTGAGATGATGATTTGGATGGTTTGAGAAAATCAATTGAGTTTGGTTTGATTGAAGGAGGTTTAGATTAAGTCCATAGGATTAGTTTAGGATTAGGATGGGTTTGATTTTGGCTTGAAGCTTGTATATGGATTGGAATTTAATTAGAATTTTATTTGATTGTAGATTTGGTTTTGCATTGATTTGAAGTTGGTTTTGGACTTAAGGTTAGGCATAAGTCATGGGTCAAGCCATAGGGTAGGTAGGCTTCCTTAGTCCTAAGTCATAGCTTAATCTTATGACGAACCCTCTTAAGTCCCTAAGTTTCGATCAAACGTTCACTTAGTTACTAGAAGTGTCCTATGACTAAGAAGATTCTAGTGTCTAGAAGACTCCTAGGTCTAAAATGAGAAGATTGAATCCTCACTCCAAAAGTGAGGTCAACAAAAGGACCCCCAATAGGTGTGGTGTAACTAACAAGGCACAATGCACGTATTGGCGTTGACCGAGATAATCGACAGTGTCCAAAAGGATTGCAAGCACTAATGAAGAGTATCTATGCTTAAACTGTGAGGTAGATAGAATCACAATCTTAGTGCAATGCAACTCATCTCATGCCAAGGGCATAATAGAGCCAAGAAGGTTTGGCTTGAATTGGTTGAAGATTGATTTCATGTCAAGGACATGAAGAGAGATCTGCTGAAGAATCGCATATGAATCGGACTTGATTGTATATTAATTTATGCCAAGTGCATAAAAGGGAATATTCGTTAGGGATAGACATTTGATTGGGTTTATTTGATTTAGTTTGGGAGGAATCCATTGGGGATATAGATTTGATTGAATTTATTTTAATTTTTTTTATTTGTGGAAGGGAGATCAGCTCGGGATATATGTTTGAATCTGCTGGGGATCAAGATTGGATTTGTTTTAATTTTTTATTTGATTTGATTGATTTGATTTATTTGTTGATTTGGCTCCATTAGGGAGATTAATTTGGTTGATTTGATTTAATTTGTTTCGATTTGTTGGTCAATTTGTTTTATTGATCGAGACTTGACTCCACTAGGGGAGTATGTTTGAATTTGAATTTGTTTTGATTTAATTTGATTTGATTTGATTTGGTTTTGCATTGATTTGAAGTTGATATTGGACTTAAGGTTAAGCATAAGTCATGGGTTAGGCCATAGGATAGGTAGGCTTTTTTAGTCCTAAGTCATAGCTTAATCCAATGGCGAACCCTCCTAAGTCCCTAGGTTTTGGTCAAACATTCATTTAGTTACTAGAAGTGTCCTATGGCTAAGGAGAATCTAGTGTCCAAAAGACTCCTAGGTCTATGATGAAAAGATTGAATCCACACTTCAAAAGTGAGGTCAATAAGTGTGTTTACATTGATTGTATAGTAGAAATTACATGCTTTTTATAAGTTTTATTAAATGTGATATTTTGATGGCCTGGATTTTGGTAAGCTCTTTAGGATTTAAATTTTCTACTTCAACTTAAAATTAACTTGAACTAAAAAGTTAATAACTCATAACCTTATCTTAAAGCCTAGAAATTAATTAACTAAAAGATTTAGGAATCCTAGGTCTATAATGAATGTGGATAACATCATGCAAGGATATTATCCTTCCTCCTTTAAAAAAAGTAGTTCACTACACAATGAGGGGGGATAGAACCATTGACAACAATGCCCTTGGCTGAAGAACACCCTTCTCACAGAGTAACCCAAAACTTAATCTCATCATGCATGTAAACATAATTTCCACCCAAAGTTGAGTCAAAATTTAAGAGTCTAAAATTTAAAAAGATAATTTTAGTTGAATTAATTAAGACATTGTTCATGTCCATCATGATATAGTCTCTTATGCATAGAGTTTAAGCTCTTACACTTTTATTACTAATAAACAATAATCATAGAAATCTTACATTTATAAGACTTGGCCTCATGACTTGAAAATATAGGAGGTGTTTGCTAGCAGCCACTCCAAGCGATTGTATTTTCAGAAGAGTTTGGATAGAGTCACTCTCTCTAGTGGAAGTGAACCAACTTATCTTAAGTTTTTCTAAGTAGAATTAAGATTAGCTTTTAGTTTGTGTTGGAGCACTTTAGACATAGGTTCAAAACGTTATTTGTTTCTCTTTTTCTATAAGTATAAATCCTCACCTCTTAGGTATTTCCATAATTTTGATTTTGTGAGATTATAAGTCCAAGTATTCTAATAAAATATTAAGTAAACAATGACAACTTTTAATTTCAAAAATATAAAGCCTCATCATAGTATAGATTAGAGTGATCACTAGGCTTCCTGGTAACATGAGCACTTTCTACTTATCCTCTTTTGGATTTTGTTAAGAGCACTTCTTATTTATGCTCTCCCATTTTATTTTTCAACAATCACTAATCCTTTGATATCAAACCTTGAAATCCATAGAGAGATTCATCAATCTGTTTAATAGAGAGTTTTCTCAAGACATTCATATCTCCTAAGATGTAATTAACTATAGGAGTTTTCCCTATAGAGAATTTAAGAACCTAGCTTAAAATAAACTCTCTCTTACATCATCCATATAAGATAAGAGAAAAATATCAAATATATGTAGACTCATCAATCTTAAGAGTCATTATTAGATGATTGAGTCCATCACAGGATGATATTTCTATTTCAAGATAGTATGTTATTCCTTGACTCCATACTCAATCATTTTAATAAGTACACCCTAAAATCTATATGGTGTCCCCATCACAAATTTCAAATACCACATCTAACAAAAGTCTTTCATGATGTTTGAGTAATTAATCATATAAGGGTTAAGATTAAAAGTTGAAGGAGTCAATTTATCCTTAAACAAAAGTGGGACAACACTAGCATCAATGAATACTTAATCTCTCTTTCACAATTAAAAGATTATTATTTTTATATTATACTCGAAACTGCATAGAAATTCCACAAAATATTTTTTTACTAAAATAATTAGTTGACTTCTCTATGGTGATTTCTTGCCACAATAAATGAGTTCTAAGAAAAAAATAAGAACATATTCTCAGATCTCTTATCGTGACTCTGCCAAACCTCTTCTTTCTCGATCTCCTCTTCTTTATTGTTGAGTACAATTTTTCTCTTCTTCCTAAATGATATCTTTATGCACTCAAATATAGCTTATGTAATGCCCACCAAATCCTATGGATCATAATAAGTCAAAATCAAGGCCACTTGAATAATTAAATAGCATTAATTAGCCAATAATAAAAAAAGTCCTCATAATACGTACTCAAAAGTGAATTTAAGTAATCAAATATATTCACCAGATCTTCTTTATATTCGACACAAAAATTATTTCAGGTTGTATGAGTCTCACGTTTAATCTTATTAATATTGGTTATATGAGTCTCACGTTTAATCTTATTTATTTTTATGATAACAAACGCATACTTGGATGTTTTAACATATATGTTGAGTATTTCAAATACATTTATTTTGAAGATGTGCGAGATTATTATTTTACATAGCCTAGAGATCGCACAATATTTGTTTGATGCAATTACAAGTATGGAAGAATGCAAGATAATTCAAGATGGATAGTTTGGACCACAAGATACAATATTTTAGGTTATATGGATTTATAAGTGCCTTAGATGTTTATTGAAATGATTATGTTTGCTCATAATTTCATTAATATGTTCTATATATTATTGATTGTTAATAATGAGCTTAAATTTTATATAAATAAATCATCCTTAACTAATTAATATTCAATTTCAGATATTTAAAAAATTTTATACACTTCATACATAGTGTTTGAATTGTCTAAATAGCAAATAATAATTAATAATAGTTATTAAGTGTAACTAGTTTATATTTTTGAAAATTTATCTAATATAATTAAAAATTATATTTTAATTTAACATTTTCATGATAATTAAGATATGTGTGATTATATCCACATTATGTCATAATTTTTAAATTTTATTTACTATATTTAAAAATTGATAAAAATACATGAAATTTAGTATTTTAGCAAATGTCAAATTTAAATAATGAATTTCAAATTGATTTTAGCTCCAACAGATTTCTTGGATTTTTTTTACTTTAATTTGATAAGTTACAAGGCTCGCTTTTGATTAAAATTGAATTTATTATGATAATTTTAAATAGTAGCTAATTTTTAATATTGAATGAATGTTACCTGTTTTGAATATATTAAGAGTCATCATTGGTGGTTTTTGACTTGCCCCCATGACTACCCATTTTCTAACTATTTAAAATTAATATTTATTTAATATAAATTAATTTTTTATTGAATATTATAGTATTACATGATAGAATGATGTTAGAATAATATATTTCTTTGAAATTATTCAAAATAATCTTCTTGCTTACAGATAGCCCTCATTTAGTTCATGAAAGGGCTGCTATTTCAAATTCAAAAACTCTCCAACAAATCTACGAGAAACTTATTAGATATTTATTTCAAGTGTTCTCCAAATATTACAAGATCAAATCATTGGTTTGGATGCTTCAACATCTTCAATTATGCAAGCTTTCTCAAATTAAATGACTTGAGTTTATTTTATGATCTTAATCTCTTTTTTTCGTTCATACTATTTCAACCATCTATTTATTTAATCTTAACTTTTTAGTGGATTAGTCTTTGAACATCATAGTTTATGTTTTTTAAATCAATATTTTTTCAATCATTTTTTTGTTAAAGCCTCTTGTGATAGTTTGCAGGATTTATTTCATCTTACTCAAATTTTTTATCTTTCTATAAATGTCTTTAATTTTTTGAAATATTACTTCATTAGTGTTATTTGAAGGATCATTTATTATTAGATCTATTTTAAAAGTTTATTTAAAATTAATTGACTATGTTGAAAATACTTTCATATTTAGTATATTACTCTTTTTAATTAAAAGCTTATCTAGTTTACTTAGATCTAACCTATACTCTTTTTAATTAAAGTATTTTGTGATCTTTTATATTAATTCACAATATCATTTTGATTGAAATCAAATAAATTATTTGCTGAAATTTCAATGTATTTGCTAGATTTATTATATATCAAGTTTCTTGATCAAATATAATTTAGAAGAAATTAAATTATTTTATTTGGTACTTCTCATTTCATTCCAACTAATATCTTTTATTTAAATAATTTTTATCTTACTAAAATTTAATAAGATTTATTGTTTTTATTGTTTCAAAATTTATAAAAAAAATTGGGTGAAAAGTTAATCATTCTTAAACTATTATATACATACTAGTTATAGTTTCTCTTAAACTTAAAATTATTATTTGTTGAAATTTATTTTATTATGCTATAGACTAATATGAATTAATTTTAAAATTATTTATATATTAGTCTATAAATTATAATAACAAAATATTTTGTCATATCATTTTATAATATTTATTATATCATTTCTTATCAAAATTAAATGAGTATTCTATCTTTTCAAATTTATAAATTCTAAGAAGATCATTTATAAGTTGTGAGATTACTTTTTGATTTAGATAAATTGTTATATTTACGAAAGATATATTTTATCAAAATTTATTATTTTGTATTGTTTCTTTTTGTGTTTTAAAATTTTTATTGGAGTTGCATTCGTCCTTTTTAGGAGAGTATGTGTTTGGTGTAGTGATTGTACTTGCCCCATTATAAGAGAGTACGATTTATAAAATTATTTATAGTTAGTGAATTCCTAGCCGGAGATGATTAGGTGTGGATGTAAGTCATTTTTGAGATTTAGCTGAACCACATAAAAATTATGTATTTGTTTTCTCTCTTTACTTTATTATACTTTATTATTATTATTATTATTATTATTATTATTATTATTATTATTATTATTATTATTATTATTATTATTATTTGCATTGTGAATTATAGCTTGTTATTATTAAATCAAAAATTAATTTTCTACTAAAATTAAAATTTGAGATATAGCTTTTAAATTTTGAAATAGTATCTAATTCATCCCCCTTCTTGGGTGCCATAGAGATTCACATATATTAGCCATGTCATCAAATAAGGTTAAGTGAATCCATTAGATAACTTCAATTGAAAGCTGAGAACTCCATAAGAGCTCCTAATGTATTCTTACAACAATCGCTACTTAAGCTTTATTATATAATTTTATTTTTATTATAAGAATATAGAATTTTCTATAGCATTGTGTTTTGGTTTAAACCTTAAGTTGGGTAAAATGGTGAGCCTGATATTGAAAAAAATTATATAAATTAGTCATGTATTTACCACAAAATAATATAGCTTCTATATCTATATTGTGTCTCTCTCTCTTTTTTCGAGCTTGATTTATTTTTTTCAAAATAAATTTTTGATATCACACATAAATAAGTTCATCTCATACATGAAATTACCAATTATAATCATTTAATCCACTTTACTGAGTGAGTGAAATTAGTTATGTCGAAACCAATAAAAAATTAATACCAAAGTATCTACTCACCTTTGACCCAAATTTTTACTGTGTAGCGTATATTTAAGGGAGCCCAAAACCCCAAACCCACACTGTTTGATTCTGCCCCTGGAAGAGAGTTTCGAGAAGTGGGAAACAGGAAACAAAGAGAAAGAACGCAGGGATGAGCATGCAGTTACCCTACGAGCCAAGAGCAAGACGACGATGGCCAGCCGAAGAGAACAGGTTTCTCCCTCTTCTTCCTCTCCAACTTTTCTTGTATTTCGAGATGCTAAAATTAGCTTCTTCTTTTTCTTCCATCTTCTTCCTCTGGATACCTTAGCCAACGCAGAAATGGAGTTCCTTTCCCTAACTCTGATTCGTTATTATGGATTTTTGGGTTTTTTTAGTATTCTTGGAATACATGCATTCTTTACCTTTGTTTTAGTGAACCATCAGTCCATGCTGTTGTATCAAATTTCAAATAAAAGAGGTGCTTCTGCTGCCTGCTTTTGGATTTTCAGAGTGAATATTTTTTTATTATTTTGATTAACTGTGTTTTATCTTTTGGTGGCCTCACAGTGTACCTGATATAGATGTTTTATTTTTTTTATTTAATTTTATTGAGCATCGGTTTATTAATCTAATATTTTTCTCGAATAGAGTGATTTAGCCATCCGAATTTGGGCAATTCGAATAAAATCAGCTAAATTATATTGAATTACATTCATGTTATTGTGAGGGAGTCTGATTTTACGAATTCTAACTCTAAAAATAATAATTTAGAGTGCTATCTTGTAAGAAAAAAGTTGTTTGTTTATGAGAATATGAACAAGCGAAAAGCAAAACTATGGTTCAGGCTTGAAATCAAAGCCTAATTTTAGGGGGAATTCTAAGACGATTTGAAAAGCTCCTATTTCTTCAAAAAGGCATGTTATAGGTGCAGAGTCAAATCACTAATATCATTTTTTTTTTCATTTTTAATACATTTCTTCTCAATCCAAGAAAACAGATTCGAAGGCCTTTTTTTCTTGCAGGAAATGTTAACATTTTGCCGGAATAAACAAAAGTTATTAAGTTGGATTGAAAATGGAAACTACCGGTAAATACCAAAATAAGGAATGGTTATTGAAAAAGGGAATTTACATACATACCACACAATTCTTATATATTTACATATCTTACATCTAAACTTCAATTTTTAGATATTTAACACACCAATCTTGAATATCACATCAAAAATACTATCATCACTCACTTTTTAAAAATGAAATGCCCCTTTTAAGCATAAAAAAATGTTAGATGAGTAAATATGTAACTTTAGGTATTATATGTAAATCAATAAAAATTGTGTGGTATGTATGTAAATAATCCCAAGAAATATGTCATCACTGCTCAAAAATGAAGGATTGGATTAATTATTATATGTTATCTTTATGATTTTGTAAATAAATGTAATTAAAGTTCGAAGAAATCTATAAAATTATTACCCAAGTGTTTTAATTAATCCAATCCTTCATTTTTGGGTGATTTTTTACAATTCGAATTCAAATTTTTTGATTGCTAGTCTTAAGCTCAACAAACTATGGTGGGCTGCATTTTATAAGCAGTTTGAAGGATTTTTTCAGGGACTTTATGGACGGCAAGCGCACATATCATAACCGCAGTGATCGGCTCCGGAGTTCTAACGCTTGCATGGGCGATGGCCCAGCTTGGTTGGATCATCGGGCCCATCACCCTCATCCTCTTCTCCTTAATCACCCTCTACACCTCCAGACTCCTTGCCGATTGCTACCGCAGCTCTGACCCCATTAATGGCAAACGAAACTCAACCTATATGAGCGCTGTCAAATCAAATCTTGGTCCGTTTTCTTCATCATTAATCCCCGGGTTTTCATCTTCAACGTCATTATTAAAGATTAATCTGAAAGCTAACTGATACAGGCAAAACTCAGATATGGATGTGTGGGCTGAGTCAGTATATCAATCTGTGTGGAACTGCCGTTGGATACACCATCACTGCCTCCATTAGTGCTGCGTAAGCTTCAGTTTCACAATTACTGCCAGTTTTTGTCAATCAGAAGGTTGATGTTCTGATCAAAGAGAGGGAAATGAAATTGCTGCAGGGCTATTAGCAAGTCTCATTGCTTCCACAAGAATGGTCATGAAGCAGACTGCAGCGTCTCATATAGCATGTACATGATTGCCTTTGGTGTAATTCAAATTTTGTTCTCTCAGCTCCCAGACTTTCATAACCTTTGGTGGCTCTCCACACTGGCAGCTGTAATGTCCTTCACTTATTCCCTGATCGGTGTTGGCCTTGCGCTATCCCAAATAGTCTCTGGTAAAACAATGCTTATCCAACAACTCGATCTACTTGAGTACTTTTCTTTAGTCAAAAATTAGATTAAATTTGTTTTATGTGCAGGAAAAGGTGGAACCACTACTATCACTGGAGCAGTGGTTGGCGTCGATGTGACGTCGACAGAGAATATTTGGAATGTCTTCCAGGCTCTTGGAGATATCGCATTCGCATACTCCTACTCTTTGGTGTTGATAGAAATTCAGGTTAAGTATAAAATCACGCACTTTATTATAAATGTGTACATTAATTTCATTATCATCTCTGTGAAACATTCAGGATACACTGAAATCAACACCAGCAGAGAACACAGTCATGAAAAAAGCAAGTGTCATAGGTGTGCTGACAACCACATTTTTCTACATGCTATGTGGCTGCCTTGGATATGCAGCTTTTGGCAACAAGGCACCAGGAAACATGCTCACTGGGTTTGGATTCTTTGAGCCTTTTTGGTTGATAGATATCGCCAATATATGTATAGTAGTTCATCTGCTGGGTGCATACCAGGTTTGTCATTTCAGTATAACTCAAAAGCTCTCATGTTTTGATCTGAATATGAGTTTAATATCTGATTTAATTTATGTATACCAAAGTAGGTATTCAGCCAACCCGTGTTTGCCGCCGTCGAAAACTGTGTAAACCAAAAGTGGCCGAACTTGAAGATATTGAATATGGAGATGACTGCTACGAGCTGGAGATGTTTTCCAATCAAAATCAGCATGTTCAGGTTAGTCTGGAGGACTGCATTTGTCGTGACAAGCACGGTTCTCGCAATCATCATGCCATTCTTCAACGATATAATGGGAGTTCTGGGAGCGGTTGGATTTTGGCCCTTGACGGTGTATTTTCCAATTGAAATGTACATGAGACAGACGAAGATTGCAAGGCTAAGCCCTAAGGGAATAGTGCTGCAGATAGTGAGTTTTATCTGCTTGCTTGTGTCCATTGCAGCAGCTATTGGTTCTTTTGAAGGAATCATCGTATCACTTGGTAAATATAAACCATTCCAGACCAAGTCATGAACAACCGTTGCTCTACAATTTAAGTAGTATTTATGGGAAAGTAATTCCGAATTCGTACGTAGGTGAAATAATTCTTCACTGTCATTCTGATCAGTATCTATGTAGCTATTGTTGAATATAAAAGATGGCTGTAGATTATGAAGATGTCAGTCAAGCATTCTACTCCTCTCAACAGATAGAATCATAGCATTCAGCTTATGTTACGTAGCATCCAGCAAAATATTGTTACAAATCTTATCAGATTCTTCACTGATTTTGAAGAAGATAAAATTTTATCCATGTTACAAATCCTTTTCTGCATAATCCAACCATCAGATTTTCAATCAATCAAGTTCATTGAGCTCATGGTATTTATAGCTTTGAGATAGTTCACAGATTAGAGACTTTTCCAATTTCAGAACGCTATCATTAGCCTCCATTCAACCACTAGGCTCGATCATGTGATGGGTGGATCAATCCAGTTGACCAAGGAATGCAATTGTTCAAATGTTTTTTTAATCAAGAGAGTAGTTAGTGCACCCTTTTTGAAAAGATTAATAAATATTTTAGGATTGTTATGGCTAAAAATTAGATTATCCCTTCAAAAATTATAAATAAATCACAATTCTCTCTTTTCACACTCTATGGAGATTTAAGATTCTAGAGAATTTTATAAAATTTATAACTATTTATAACTTCTAACCACCCTTTAAAATTTATAACTTTTCTCTGAACTGTTAGGTCGACATCCCCCATTGTGAAGTGAGAATTGTTAGAAAACATAATAGAATGCATCTTTATTTGATTGAATTATAATCATAGTATAAACATGCTTCTATAAAAAGCAAAAGAAGTAAGCTATAAAGATGTTACAATAAAGGAGAATATCTTAAAAAAAAAAGATATATTATAAGTAGATTTGAACATTTGATCCTTCGTTATATTTTCCCACACGAACTCCTGCAAATAGCTTGGTGGCACCAAATTTAACACAATTTTGTCTTAAACACATGCCAGCCTTTAACCAAAGGCTTTGCAATATGTTCTTTCCTTCTCTTAGCATTAGCCGACCATATCTTTTTAATTTAATTTGAATTCAAGATATTATTGTGTTTGCTTGTTTAAAATCAAATTCTTGCCAAAGTTATTTTTCCCTCCTAATTAATTTGGTTTGGCCAAAATCCACATATTTTGTCATGGGAATTGCTTAATTAATTTACGAGTTCTCTCTCTTGCTTAGTCGATTTCTCTCATTCAAGTTTGAATTTAATTTCATGTGATCTTTTGTTTAGAATCAAACTCTTTCTATATTTTTTCCCCTCCTCATTTTTTTGTTATCTTGGTTGAACCCTCTTGGATCTTGGTTTATTTAAAAAGGTTGTGTCTTAGCTACTCTTCTTCTTGATAAACATCTCCACTTTGGCCGACCACTTGCTAGTTGTACTGTTGGACTGAATCTTAGATCCATTGTGCTAAAAATATTCTCTCTCGATTGCTTCAACTTTGACCAAGAATCACATTGGAAAAAGATTGAAGAACAACTGCTTAAGTCTATCTCCTCTCTTCTCAATGTCATCTACATTCAAGTGGAGGTCATATTCAAATTTTTTTAAAGCCTTGAAAGCTCACATCAAGTCATTGATTTCATTGCTTACATTCATAAGTACGTAAGAACTTTTATTACATTTGAATCCACTGAATTATTGGTTTTATCAATTTGACTTAGATGAAATGATTCATGTGCTTTATTGTTAAATTTTCTCTCTAGTCTCTTTTCACTCTTCTTTAAGTGATTTAAAATGTTTACTTTATGATTTGATTGAATTTAAATCTTAAGATTTTCTTTTCATTAATATTGGTATTCATATTTAAAGGTCTTAGCCATTCACTTTTGTGCAAGTATTCTTAAAGATTATATTTCATTCTTATATCTTATGTTAGGATTATTTTTCAAGTGCACCACGTTACCATTAAACATTCATAAAACATATAAAATAAGCTTGAGCAATTTCTCTTTTCTTATTTATCTTAATATTGATTAGCAGGTTTGAGTGCAAAATTATTTTTAAATTCGAGAGTTAGATATTCAAATTGTAACTTTTTTTCTTGTTCTTTTGAATTTTGTTAGGGTTGTACTTTCCCATTATAAGAAAGTATGTAGTTGGAGTTATATTTGTCTATTGTAGGAAAGTACGGTGTTGGGGTTATACTTGCTTGGTGTAGAAAAGAAGGGAGATAGGTTATAATCTAATTTTGATTAGTGAATTCTTAGTCAAGGTGAATAGGCATAGATGTCCAAACCACATAAAAATCTATGTCTCTATCTTTTCTTTCTACACTTTATTTTATTTGCATTTGGCTTAGTTGATTGCTTTAATCTTTAATTATAATCATTCATATTCTTTCATAGCTATTTTTTTCTAAAAAAAGTAAACTCTTAAGTTTTAATTTAAAAAAATATTTTAATCACCCAATTCACACAATAGGCCCGATGTATTCCTCCATTTCAACATCCAATTCTACTAATACCATCCCCATCTATTTCATCATCACTCCTTATATCTCCTATCATTCACTCCCCTCTTCATTTCATTGCCATTGGTCTCTTTCTCTTTATCATCTTCTTTTATTATGATGTATGCTGACTCATCCATTATTGGACTACAACATCAACACATATTTGTATCTTTGCATTCATACAAGCTTTTAGATTCTCAATCATAAAAGCTACATGATGTCACATCTCTCTTGTGGCTCATCCTCTATTAAAAAAGACATGAAGGTCTATAAGGATTAAGTGTCTTAAGTTATGCATTAAAAGCCATGGTGTTTATTTTTGGATGTATGGGATGTCACCACAAATCGTAAAGGGTACTAATTGAAGTGATCGGGTATGATATTGAGGTATGATGTACTATCTCAAAAGATAGAGACATCACCCTTCAATGGACCTAGTCACCTAATAATGACTCCAAAGGCATGATAGGTCCTTGAATGTACCAAAGATTTTTTTCCTTGCTTTATATGGATGAATAAAGCAGGGTTTATATTAAACTGGATGCTAAAGTTCCTTATGGAGGTAATCCTCCATAGTTAATTATATCATAATGAAGGTGAATTCCTTAGAAATACTCGATTAAAGTAGATGATTATTATCTCCAAAGATTTCAAAATTAGATTATCAAAGGATTGGTTATATTTGGAAAATCAATCGGGATAGATCAAATGGAGAAGACTTAATTTTGGAATCCAAACAGAATAAGTAGGGAATGCTCATGATACCAGAAAATCTAGTGAGCATTCCAATATCTATGTTTGGGCTTTATATGTTTAAAAGTGAAGAGAATTATTTTATTTTGAGTTAAAATTTATTAGATTGCTAGGGCATATAATCCAACAAGACAATATTGTGGAAATGCCTAAGAGGTGAGATTTATGCTTATAGCTCGAAGGAAATAACAACCTCAGATTCAATATCTAGGGATCTTTAGTAAGAGCTAAAGCATGACCTAAATCTAAGCGAAGATGGGCATAAGGTTTACCTCTACAAGAGAGGATAAACCACCCATTGGATTAACGAGTGGTGCCTAACTCCTCATTCGATTTAAATCCATGTAGACAAGTCTTATAAATTTGTAAGATAATTGGCTATTTTTAATTTAGAAAAGACTAAGTCCTTAAATCCACTCCCTAAGAGACTAGAGCATGAGTGGTATGAATAATAACTTAATCTAATGAAAAATCTTTTCAACTTTTATTGCAATTTTGACACTTTATTTTGGACAAAAGGCTTTAGGATTTTGATGCCTATATGCATGCCGAAATAAGATTGTTGGCTAAATCAATGAGAAAAGGGTATTTTCTACCACAAGGATGCCCTCACAAGTCAAGCATTCCCCTATCGTGCAAGGATGAAATTCCCTTATTTTCAAGAGCGAAATAATATGATATGCATGTTGTGAAACATTCAACATTTAGCTAAGGGATTACTAAATCTTGAAATTATTATATTTAATACCTAGGCTTTATGGTGAGATTATGAATTGTTTAAAACTTTAGTTATGAGTTGTAGTTTGGTAAAAAAATTATTTTATCCTAAAAGCCTAATCTCATCTAAGCCACACATTAAAGCATCAATCATAAGAAATTATGAAAAGCATGTTGTTTCTAATGCACAATTTAAGCATATCATCAAATATTTTTATAGCTACCGTAAAAGAATAATAGGCCGGTGCGGTCAAGTGCCGTCGTACAACCCGAAAAGAAAAGATGGGTAGCCAAGCTCTATCCTTGTACAACCCGGAATATAAAAGAATAATTATAATTTAATTAAACGGATAAAATGCTATGGGGGGTCTTCATTCTTCATTCTTCATGTCTTCATCTTCATGTCTCCATTTGATTTGATTTACTCCACTTCAAAGGCATCACATGGCCTCCTAAGATAAAACCTTCTAGCCAATGCTAATCCTTATCCTTATAACACTAATCCTAACTTCTAATGCACAAAAATTACATTAAAAATAAGAAAAATAAATCTAACCACACCTTTAACATAGGGGTTAGCTAAATACATACATAATATATATATATATATATATATATATATATATATATATATATATATATATATATATATATATATATTGGACTTAACACCATGTACATAGGTAACCAAACTCACCTATCCTAACTTGGATTATGCTTAGGGGTTTAAGTAACTTGCAAAGAGAGTATTCATATTTATTTTTAAGCATCCCTTTAAGCACAATTTCCTACATAAAATATGATTAGGTTAATCATGGCTAACATCCAGTCTACGAAACATACATCCTAACATCCAGTCTAAAGCAATACATCATAAAATAAAACATACACCATACATACACCATCCTAACTTAGTATTAGAAGTGGTGACTTAATTCTAATGTGTGTTAAGATTTGTGTGGTATGTTTCAACTAAGCATTAAAGTTATATTTTTCTAAGTATAGAAGATTTCTATTTAACATAAAGGGTTGATTTCACTTTAAGTTATTTAATTAATTTACAAATTTTAATTTGTGTTTTCTTTTATTTTACATGATTACACTTAGCAACTAAGTGTTATAAAGAGAAGAAAACAAGATTGCCCTCTTTCATCCCTATCTTAAGTCACTTTTAAAGCACATTAGTTTGATTTAGTTCTCTTTAGTGAATGACTTATTAATGATATAATTAATCCTAAATTTTTGTTCACTATAAGTAATTTTATCCCATGTGAAAGGCATCTTAAGAATATTCTAATTGAATTACTTTCACATGACACATGCTAAATCATTCCTTTCCATCACATGTAATATGCATAGAATTTAATCCTAAGTGTATCTATGCATACAATATATTTTTAGCACATTGAAATGATGAATATAGATATGTATTTGAAGTTTATATTCTTTTAATTGATTGAATTATTTAATTATATTAACTTAAAGCTCTATTCAAATTCTTATACAAAAATACATATGGGTGAAATTAATTAGGTATGTGTCATTATTAACTAGGAAAGTGAGGTAATCAAATGACCACCTTGGGGCTAACTAAAGTCTTGTATTCTCGGGATGTCAAATTATATACCCATTTGCATTCAAACATATGTAGATTTATATACATGAACATAGAAAGAAATCTCCAAATCACATGGCTAATTAATTCAATCACTTAGTCAATTATGAATGCATGAATTTTTGGTAAAAGAAAAGGGTTCTAATTCTATAATTAAATACACACACATATGTATAAGAGACATAAGATAGTACATGCCATTATTAATCAAGAAGTGAGGTAATCAAATGACTTTCTTAGGGCTACTTAAAGCCTTGTATTCTAGGATGTCTAGACTAAATACTTGCTTTTCTAAAATACATATGGATGTATACATAAATAAAGGAATGAAAATCATGTAAAGATTGTATATTATTTGATTGAAGCATTTAGACATGGATTAAGGTTCTATCCAAATTATAATATAGGAACACATGTAAATGAAATCAAATTAGTATGTGCCACTGCTAACCAGAGAAGTGAGGTAATCAAATGACCTCTTTGTGGCTAACTAATGCCTCGTGTTCCTAGGATGTCTGGACTATATGCTTATTAACATTCAAATACATGTAAAACTACATATGAATTAAGGGAAAGAAAGCTTCATTTCACATGCCTAAGCTATAAGCACATGCAAACTTTGTACATATGTTCATAACTACTATCACTCTAATCAATATAATTGATTCATAAACTTTAACAAGATAATTTAAATTTATTAGTGATAATAGCCACACATATTATAAATTAGTCTAACATATGCAAGCTCACATAAAGAAAAATCATTTGATTTAATTAACTTTGAAAAGATGAATGCATGATTTCAAATGACATACAACATTTAACATAAATAGGAAAAGAATAAAAAAGCATAAACACATAATTTCATTCAACCATATTAATTCTTAAGGACAATCATATCAAATAAAATTATTTAAAGTAAACCAAAGCTTCCTTAATGTCATTTTTTATTTCATATTTTTATTTGATTTAAGGATGTGAGAAAAGGTTTGCTGATCCTAACCCATTCCTTTGTTTATTAATTAATTTGGTTTAACAAAATATGATTAAGTTGATTTTATGAGTTAATTAGGCTATAATATACATTAAATCCATTGATTAACCCTTCCTTATGTTACTTTAATATAATTACCCAAATAATTATGAGCCAACATGTTATGCACATACATTGGAAATTAAATTAGCAATGACCTAAGAAATGAAAGGGGCCTAATGCAATTGGCTCACAATTAATGATTAATTAAGTTAAGGAATTTAATTAAGTACTCTTATAGTTCTCCCACACATGTAAGTTAACTATAATTTTCTTATGTTATTGAACACCTAAGGGTCTACCCAAGACTTAATTAATCTAGTTCTGGTATGATTATGATTTCAATTTGAATAATTAAGTAGTTTATTTAATTAATTAAGTCTTAATTAATTTTATTAATGAAATGAATTTAGGGAAATAAATTGGGGAGGAGGCCTCAATCCCATTCCCATAGGTTCATTCACTGTTGGATAGTGATTAACCACTTAATTAATTGACATTATATTCATATGATTAATTAATGACTAATTAACTTATAAGGGTAACTAAAGTTCAATTTGTCAATTTCCCCAATTAATTAAGCAACAAATCCCAAGAAAATTATAGGAGGCAGAGGTCATCCCATTGAATTAACTCACAAAGTTTGGGATTAATTATTTAAGTAATTAAAGAATAATTAAGCTAATTAATTTCTCAATTAAACTTTAATTAAGCTTTAATTACTATTCAAAATTAATTAAGAATATTTTTAATAAATTCTCTTCTGATATACCTTTAAATTGAGTATTTATTTAATTTTTATGATTTTTTTACAATTAGTTATGATTTTTATAAGTTTCAGCCATTAAAATACATTAATTAATCATAATTAACTCTTAATCCCGTGGCATGTCACGCTTTCCACATGGTGCCATGGGATTGGTTATTTAAACTTATCCTAGTCAGCGCTTATGTTGCGGCGGTAGAACAAGCCTTCTTGTACGCCGTCCAATCTTAGCCACGATCAATCTCGCGACACTAAAGGATAAAATCAAATAATTCTATCGATCTAATCATGACCGTCCATTCCAATCATGTGGAATGGATGGTGCGTGATCTATCATCAGAAGAGCGAGGGAGAACGGAGTCCATCCGCCATTGCTCATGTGATCCAAGCTCACCCGAGCTCATATTGATCTCAAATTGATCCCACACCTTCACGCGAAGGATCCAGAGGGATCCAATGGTCAAGATCGCGTGAGGTGAACATTTCCTTCAAAAAGCTCCAACAAAATTTTACTCCAAGGTCAGTTTCAATAGCATACCTTATCGGAGCTCAAGACCTGTTCCCAATCCAATTGAGGAAGCTTCGTCTAGTAGAGATGAGGCCCTATTGATCAGCACAAGCTCCAATTTGAGGTGGATAGCTTAGAAGGCCAACACACGAGACATAGGTGGTCGATGTTGATTGAAGTCCACCCTCCGGCTGTCGAGAAGTTCGGGAGGCGATTCGTTCTTGTTCGACTACCTCTAAGGATGGTGTATGCAGAGTTAATTGCACTTTGGTCAAGCCTTGAGCAAATGGGATCGATAGAATGGCTCCCCTATTTTGGCTTGAAGAAATATGAGAGTGGGGAATGTAGAGTGAGCTTGGGAGCTTGGGGAATGTCTTTGGTGACTCATTTTGGGTAGCTAGGGCTCTAACGAATGCAAGTGTTTGTGATTGAGTGAAAATGATGGGGTGTATACCCCCCTTCCCTTGGATCGAATGACTCGGGCTAGTTTGGCTTCTTATGGATGTTTGGCTATCGGTGGTGGCCAGGAATGGTAGGGATTCTCCTTAGGTGGTTGATTTGAGTGGCCAAGGCATGAGAGGTGGCTACCAAGGGGGATAGTTGGTGTCTTTGGTGGTTTTAAATGCTCTAATGGGGGAGGTGAGGTGAGGTGATTTCACATCCCCATGGGTCATAGACCAACCCTGGGTCAGTGAGGCGTGTCCTAAGCCTAGGTGGACTAATGGGAGAGTGCCAAGTGGTCAAGGATTGAAAATGAGCACTTACATGAGTGGTTTGCCTCATGTGACACCCTTAGCCCAAGGGTATCTTGGTCATTTGACATTAGATTTGATTTAAGAAGATTTGAAATGAGTTAAAAGTAGATTAACCCAAATTTTAAGTAATTTGGAGTTCCATTGATTTGATTTGACTAAATTTGATTCACTTAGGTCAAATTGGGTTAGGTTGGGTCAAGTTGACCAAATGATCAAATTTGGTCAAATCAAGGGTTTGGTCAAGTTAATATGATCATTTGGAGTGTATTGGTGTCATTGGTTTGGTTCAATTTGGTTTAGATTTTGTTTTAGTTTATTTGAGTTCATTTGGGTCAAATGGGTCAAGTTGACCAATTTAACTCAATTAATCAAATTGGCTTGGGTCATGGCTTGACTTGGGTTTGGTTGACCATTTGGAATATGTTCTAAGATTTGGTTCAATTCAATTTGGATTTGATTGGGTTTTAGGTTAGTTTGACCCTTTAGGTCAACTTAGGTTCAATAGGTCAATTGGGTCTAGTGGGTCAATTTGGCTCAATTGAGGCTTTGATCAAGTTCAACAATCAATTTGGAATGAACTTGAGCCATTGCAACCAATTTGATTTAGATTTTAGTTTGACCCATCTTGGCCATTTAGGTTAATTTGGGTCAATTTGGGTCAAGAGGGCCAATTGGGTTTGGTTTGGCTCAATTGAAGGTCAAGTTATATTCATGTAATGATTTTGAGTTGATATGAATCATTGGTTTCAAGAGATTTGGCTTAGGTTGCAATTTGGCTAGTTTATGTTCATATGGGTTAAAAGATTGACTTGGTCAAAGGGCTAGGTTGACTTGGTTTGGCCCAATTTATGATAATTGATCAACTTAGGATGATCAATAATCATGTCATGAAGATTTGGATTGGCTTTATTCACTTTGGTTTGGATTGAATTGGATTTTGATTCATATAGGTCAAATTGATCACTTTGGGTCAAGTGAGCCAATTGGATTTAGTTGGCTTGATTTTGGGTTGAGTTTGATTTAGTTGAGTTTATATATGGATTCAAGATTGATATATGAATTCAATTGTAATTGGGTTTAAATGAGTTTTGGTTCATTTGAATATTCCGAGTCAAATGTGCTAAAGCTGGGTTTGACTTGGGTTGATTTTTATTTGGCTTGATGATTGTAGATTTCATTTATATTTGGGATGGTGATTGAAGATATAATTGATTTATGAGAAAATCAATTGAATTTGGTTTGAATTTGAATGAAATTTGGCTAAGTCCATGGAATTGGCTTAAAGGGTTTAGATTTTGATTTTGATTTAGTTTGATTTAGTTTTGATGGTTTAAATGTATATTATATTTATATTTGTGAAGATGATTGAAGATATGATTGATTCATGAGAAAATTAATTGAATTGGAAGTGATTTGGGTTCAGATTTGGCTAAGCTCATGAAGCTTGATTCATGTGGCTTAGGAAGGGTTTTGATTTTATTTGATTTAGTTTTGATGATTTAAATGTATATTAATATGATTGAAGATATGATTGATTCATGACAAAATCAATTGAATTGGAAGTGATTTGGGTTAAGATTTGACAAAGCTTATGAAGGTTGATTTATGTGACTTATGAAGGATTTTGATTTAATTTGATTTAGTTTGATTTAACTATGATCATTTGAATGTAGATTTGATTTATATTTAGGAAGATGATTGAAGATGTAAATTGATTATGAGAAAATCGTTTGATTATGGATTGATTTAGATGGGATTTTGGCTAAGTTCATGAAATTGATTCAAAGGACCTAGGCTTGGATTTGATTTGGATTTGATTGTAAGTCTAATAGATTGATTGAAGGGTTGAATTGATATTTGAGAAAATCACTTGAGTTTGGATTGATTTGACTTTGGCCAAGGCTAAGTCCATAAGATAAAATCATAGGGCTTAGGTTGATTTTGAATTTGGATTTGATCACGAGTTTAAATCATCTGACTTGAAGTTTGGATTTGGGTTTGGAATTAGTATTTGAATTAAATTTGAGGTTTGCTTTGAGAAGGTGAACATGGATTGGGTTTAGGCTATATTTAAGGATTAGGGTAAGTTCCCTAGCGGCTCCTTTCCTCCTGACTACTTCAAGTTTGGGTCCAGTCTTTCCTCGTGACTCCCTACTTAGTACAACATGAGGGTAGCTTATCGGCTACACAGTAAGACCTACCAAACTAATAGGGCGCTCATCCGTGTGTAGTGGAAAAGTAAGGAAGGAAAGCATAGCAGACTTACATCCTCCAAAATATGAAGACCACTAGGGTGAAAGACTAGCAAGGTAGCACGTCAGCTCGACCTAGAGCAGCTACTGAGTGAGTGTCGCTGGGCGCGTTATCCCAACTCAAAGTAGCCTAAAATAAAAGATGTGTCTTTGTGTGTAGTTTGTGTTTCTGTTGTGTTGATGAAGGATATGATGCTGCTTGGATTCTCTAACACCTACCATAAACACATCGAAGAATGGATGAAATGGTGCCATAGGGGCAATGTGACTCCACCAAGAAAGGATGTCGCTTGGGTTGCTTACACCTAACTTAGTTGTACTAGTCAAAATAGGATGCCCCTTGGGTTCTCTTACACCTATCCTAATAGCAGTGGAGAAAATTTTGAGTTTTGGATGTAAGTTTGAAGGAATGTTTAGATTAATGAAGAATTTTGAAGGGTGATTATAGATTGATATTATTATTATTATTATTATTATTATTATTATTATTATTATTATTATTATTATTATTATTATTATTATTATTATATTTAAATTTGGACTCAACCAATGTAGATGCTAAAACATAACTTTACTAAGGAATTGATTTTGATATTGATTTTTTTTTTTTGAAATTTCTTTAGGTGTGTGCAAATGGAACAAGAACAACTAAGACTAGTGTTCTTTCATTAAAATTCTTGGGACCCAGTCAAAGCAATTGATCATCCATAGTGAAAGAAATTCACCAAGGCTTCTCATGTATTATGCTCAAATTTGCATTTGAATGAAATAAATTTCTCATTTTAATTACTTGAATTATTCTCCAAATTTAGAATTTGATTTCAAGTGTAATGGCTCTTGAGGTAGTGTTTGTTGACTAGAAATACAAGACACTCTCCTATCATAATGGTTTAAACTATTTTCCATCATTTAGGCCTTTTAATGATCAGAAACAAAATCTTGATTTGGAGAGTTTTGAGATAGACTAACTTTGAAAGAGTTTAAACCATTTATATTCAACATTAATTGAGGCCTCTCACTTTTTTTTTTCTTTCTTCTCCTTTTTTTTATTTGGAAGACCTTCAAGCTTTTCAATTTCTCTTTTTTTTTAGGTTACATCTCTAATATCACTTTAATCTCTTTCAGATCATTTTTTGTTATGCCATGATGCTTTGCTACCAACCCTAGAAACTTCCCTAAAGTCATCCTAATTATATATTTTAGGAGATTCATAGTGTTATAACTAATCGAAGACAACTACTCAAACGTAAAGATGGTCTTCCTTTTCTTCTATTGAACACAAGATCATCAACGTAGCATTTGGCTTGGTGATGAATGAGATCGTCAAAGATTCGAGTCATGGCCCACAAGTAGTATGGGGCCAACATTTTTAAGGCTAAAATGAACCTTATAATAGTAAATTCTTATGAAAATTATAAATGCAAATGACTTCTCATCCTCCGACATCATTTGACCCATCCTTGAATGAGGTGACTGCATGTAAAGAGGCTATGTCCACTATTAAATTTGATATAGGTAATGTGAATTTTTCTTCAAGACATGCCTAACTTAGATCTTCAAAATTGACGTATCTACGAATTTGAATGTTCTTCTTTTTGACTAGGCATAATGTAGGGTAATCATGATAGTATATTTCTTCTTCAATAAGGTTAATTTCAAACTTTGATCCTCTTCTTGATTCAAATGTTCACATCAAAAGTTTTTAAAATAGGAATAGCAATAGGTTCAATTTTGAGTTTGTAAACTCTACCTTTGGAGATGTATTGAGCACTTTATTATGGTCTTAGTTAAAATAGTCTTCAAACTACAAAAGTAACCTAACAAAGTCGTTGGCATTTTCATTTTGACTTATTATATATGGATGTTGGGAGGGTGGACTGACCCTCTTTATGTTCTAAGGTTACTTTCTTGAAACTTATTAGTAAATGATATAATTTCCTCCTCAACTTCAGGGAGTGCATCTTCTACTTGAAAGTCTTCAAAATTCTTTGAGCAAAGTAGGTAGACTAGGTAAAAGATGATTTTATTATATCATTTGAAGGTCTATCTACAAGCATTGAATCCTCTTTCAAGCTTGAAGTAAGAGATATGAAGTGAAGATTTGATATATATATATATATATATATATATATATATATATATATATAGTTAGAGAGTTAGAGAGCAACCCACTTCCAATCATATAATAATATCATAAGATAGTAGAATTGGAGTCAATGAGCTTGCAAATAAGTTTTTAGTCATATCATACACGAATCATCCTTTAAAACTTTTTTTATTGCCATCTAACTCTAGAGAGTTGTCAAAATTTGACTCAAAATTTATTTCATATATTCTTTTCTCTCTTTTTCTTGAATTTACACCTCGTACACATGATTCATCCTTTGGATTCCAAATCAATGTGTTTTATTGGTGCTTTACTTTTCTCTTTTCTTCTTCTCTTTCTCTTCTTCTTCTTCTTCTTTTTTTAGTCTTTGTTTATATTGTGTTCTCTAGAGGAGATTGCTTATCTTTCTTTTCCATAGGATATTCTATGTTAAGTATGACTTGAGGAGGTTTCCACTAACTAAGCAAGGAATATTCAGGTTAAGTTCTAATCAAACACTTTTCTATCTCTGTAGATAAGGTGAGGGTGCACTTATTATTCAGCTTAGTGGACAACCTTCCAAGATAGTTTAGGACCATAAGATTAACCTTAAGAACAGTTTGATGCCCTTATTTTGGATTGTGAGGTGTATCTTAAGAAAGATTCAAAATTTGATTATTCCCAACGACTGGTTTGCTTCTTCCTATGGTGTTGATCAAAGTGGTAGGACCCTGGCACTATAACAATTGACTTCTGTGATATCTTCTAAAAGAGAGGTAGAATTGATGTCTACATACTCTTTTTTTGGTACATAAAGCTTATCCCATAAGACCGTTAAAATATGATGATTCTAACTCTTTATCGATAGTGACACCATGAAAGCTTAAAATGGGGGCATCTCTATCCGAGTTGGAATCATTAAGGACATCAAGTTTGTCAGTACTGCTACTTTATGGATTATGATCATTAGTTTGAGTGTTGTCTTCTTTTGGGAATTAGGATTCAAGTCATTTGAGTCGTACTTATCTTGAATAGATAAGACATATACAAAGTGCTTGTCAATTTCATTCTTGGCCCCTCAAGGAACCTCCATGGCCTTTCTCATTTATGGTGAGAATCCACATTTTGGTTTTAAGTTGAATTCCAATATAATTATTTTTATTAACCATAACTTTATGACCAATAATAATTAATATTGCATTATCATAAGTTATCTTAAGGTTTTCAAGTTCTATGTCAAATTTGATTCAGACATTCTTGATAGATTTAAAGAATTTGGACCCACACTCATCAAATTTGAATATGATAAGGGGGTTTTCAAATAAATAGATTTTGATTTGGAGAGATTTGAAGAGAATTTCTTTGGAACCTCACTAGTCAATGTTGATATGATTGTAAGTTCAGAGCTCTTTGTCTAGGATTTAAGAAATTTTGGAACCTTACTTTTCAAATATTAATATGATAGCAGGTTAAAAAAATTTAGGATTTTCCTTTTGGTTTTGAAAATGGAACTCTACTTAACAACTTGGGTATGTTAAATGGAGTTCAATTGTATGTTAATATTGATTGTTGTGTGTTGATATGTGGTTTTGTTTTGATTTTTGAAGATAAAACTCTCATTTAACAAATTTAGGTATGTTAAATAGAGTTAATTTTGTTTGAAAATATGTTTTAAAGTTTTGTTTGGAGAATGTCTTGGCATTTTTAAGAAGAATTTTTTGTTTGTTTTTTGTTTGTTGTATTTGTTGTTTGATTTTGATTTTGAAAGAAAACTCACATTTAACATATTTAGGTATGTTAAATGGGGTTGGTTAATTTTCTTTGAAAAAGGGTTTGAAATTTATTTTTTAAGAAGATTTTTTATTTGATTTAGTCTTGATTTTGAAAAAGGAATCTTCACTTAACAAATTTGGGTATGCTAAGTGGGGTTCAATTAATTTTATTTTGAAAGGGGTTTTGAAATTTTTTGGAGAATATATATATATATATATATATATATATATATATATATATATATATATATATATATATATATATATATATATATATATATATATATATATATATATATATATATATATATATATATATATATATATATATATATATATATATATATATTTATTTATTCATGTGTGTGTGTGTGTGTGTGTGTGTGTCTTTGTTTAGTTTTGATTTTAAAGAGAGAACCTCCATTTAACAAATTGGATTATATTAAATGGGGTTCATCTTTTGAAAATTTTTGTAAAAGATGTTTTTATTTTACTTTTAGATTTTATTGAATTTTTTTTAAGCATGGGATGAACCTTGCTTCATGAAGCTAATGGTAAGAGATTCTAAATTTTATGTTTGCTTATTTTTCCTTTTTTTAGTTAATTTATTTTTACCTATTGGGGACTAATAGGGGTTTTGAGACCTACATGGAGTGAGGTCCTAAAACCTAAAATATGTTGGCTACCTTGCTTAAGAATGAAATAAGCAAAGTTCCAATGGAAAGAAAGATAGTCTTAGGCTTATATAAAATATAAGTCCTCTATCAATGCTTGGAGACAATAATTGTCCACTTGAGATAGAGAGAGGAACTATCTCTAGTGGAGTCACTAGAAAAATCTATGGTGTTTATTTTGGATGTATTGTGGGGGGACCATGATCATAAATGGTACTTATTGAGATGATCGGGTATGTCATTGAGGTATGATGTATTATTTTGAAAGATAGATGCATCACCCTTCAATAGACCTAGTCACCTAATAAGCATTCCTAAGGTATGATGGGTCTTCAAATGTACTAGAGATTTTTTTTTCTGATTTTAATGGATAAATAAAGTAGGGTTTATATTAAATTAGGTTCTAAAGTTTTCTATGGAGGCAAGCCTCCATAGTTAATTACATCCTAAGAAAGGTGAATTTCTTAGGAATACTCTTGATTAAAATAGAAGATTATTATCTCCAAAAATTTCAAGGTTAGACTATCAAAAGATTTGTTATATTTGAAAAATCAATTGAGATAGATCAAATGTAGAAGACTTATTTTTGGAATCCAAACGAAATAAGTAAGGAATGCTCATGATACCAGAAAATCTAGTGAGCATTTCAATCTATCCTATGGTTTGGCTTGATATGTTTAAAAGTGAAGAGAATTATATTGTTTTGAGTTGAAATGTATTAGATTGCTAGGACTTATAATCCAACAACACAAGATTATAAAAATGCCTAAGAGGCGAGGATTTATATTTGTAGCCTGAAATAAACAACAACCTCAGATCCTACATCTATGGAACTTTAGTAAGCCCTAAAGTACAACATAAATCTAAGCGAAGATGGTCATAAGGTTTACCTCCATAAGAGAGGATAAATCACCCGACCGCTAGGCTTACAACCATCTAGAGTGGCCGCCAGCTAACTCCTCCTATGATTTTAATCCATGAAGGCAATTCTTATGAATATACAAGATAGTTGGGCTATAATTAATTTAGAAAGAGTCTAAAGTCTTTAAACCCCCTCCCTAAGATATTATAGCATGAGTAGTATGAATAATGACTTAATATAATGAAAAATATTTTCAAATTTTATTCCGATTTTGACACTTTATTTTGGAAAAAAGGCTTTAGGATTTTTATGCCTATATGCACGATGAAATAATATTATTGGCTAAATCAGCAAAAAAGGGGTGTTATCCACCACAAGGAATGCCCTCATAGGTCAAGCATTCCCCTATCATGCAAGGATGGAAATCCTCTATTTTCAAGAGTGAAATAATACAATATGCATGTTGTGAAACATTCAACATTCATCTAAGGGGTTGCTAAATATTTTAATTATCTTATTTCATGCATAGGCTTTATGGTGAGGTTATGAATTGTTTAAAACTTTAGTTATGAGTTATAATTGGGTAGAAAATTTATTTTATCCTAAGAGCCTAATCACATCCAAGCCACACATTAAAGCATCAATCATAAGAAACTATGAAAATATGTTGTTTCTAATTCTAATATAAACATAGCATCAAACATTTTTATATCTATCGTAAAAGAATAATAGGCCGGTGCGGTTGGGTAACATCGAACAACTTGAAAATAAAAGATGGATAGCTGAGCTCTGCCCTTATATAACCCAAAATATAAAAGAATAATTATAATTTTATTAAATGGATAAATGTTATGGGGGGTCTTCATTCTTCATTCTTCATGTCTTCATCTTCATGTCTCCATTTGATTTGATTTACTCCACTTTGAAGGCATCACATGGCCTCCCAGGATAAAGCCTTCTAGCCAATGCTCATCCTTATCTCCCATACACTAATCCTAACTCCTAATGCAAAAAAAATTATATTAAAATAGGAAAAGTAAATCTAATCTACCTACAAAACTGGGGTTAGCTAAACACATGTATAATTCCAAGCAGTTATATATATTTTTTGGACTTAACACCTTGCACATAGGTAACTTCCACCTGTCCTAACTTAAATTATGCTTAGGGGTTTAAGCAACCTGAATAGAAATCATTCATATTTATTTTTAAGCATCCCCTTAAGGACAATCCCCTGCAGAAAACACGATTAGGCTAATCACAACCTAACATCCAATCTACAAATCATACCCTAACATCTAGTCTAAAATAATACATCACAAATAAAACATACACCATACATACACCATCCTAACTTAGGACTAAAAGTGGTGAATTAATTCTAATGTGTGTGTTAAGATTTGTGTGGTATGTTTTACCTAAGCATTAAAGTTATATTTTTCTAAGTGCATAAGACTTCAATTTAACATAAAGGGTTGATTCGACTTTAACTTATTTAATTTATTTGCAAATTTTAATTTGTGTTTTCTTTTATTTCACATGATTACACTTAGCAAATAAGTATTATAAAGAGAAGAAAAGAAGATTTTCCTCTTTCATTCTACCTTAAGTCACTTTCTAAAATAGATTAGATGATTTTGTTCTCTTTAGTGAATGGCTTATTAATTGATTTAATTTATTCTAAGTTTATGTTCACTTTAAGTAACTCTATCCCATGTGAAAGACATCTTAAGATTAATCTAATTGAGTTACTTTCACATGACACATGCTAAATCATTCCTTTCCATCACATGTAATATGCATATATTTAATCTAAGGTATATGTATATATATATATATATATATATTTATATATATATATATATATATATATATATATATATATATTTGAAGTTTCTATTCTTTTATTTGATTTAATTATTTAATCACATTAACTTAAAGCTCTATCCAAATTCTTATACAAAAATACATATGGGTGAAATTAATTAGGTACGTGTCATTATTATCTAGGGAAGTGAGGTAATCAAATGACCTCTTTGGGGCTAACTAAAGTCTTGTATTTCCAAGATGTTCAAACTATATACCCATTTGCATTCAAACATATGTAGATTGATATACATGAACATAGGAAAGAAATCTCCAAATCACATGGCTAATTAATTCAATCACTTAGTTAATTAGGAATGCATGTATTTTTGATAAAAGAAAATGAGTTCTAATTCCATAATTAAATACACACACATATGTATAAGAGACATAAACTAGTACATACCAGTTAACCAGAGAAGTGAGGTAGTCAAATGATCTCCATGGGGTTACTTAAAGCTTTATATTCCAAGATGTCTAGACTAGACACTTTCTTTTCTTAAATACATATGGATTTATACATAAATGAAGGAACAAAAACTATACAGAGATTATATTTTTATTTGATTGAAGCATTTATATATGTGGATTAAGGTTCTATCCAAATTCTAATGTAGGAACACATGTAAATGAAATCAAATAAGTACGTGTCACTATTAACCATGGAAGTGAGTTAATCACATAACCTCCTTGGGGCTAACTAAAAGCTCATGTTCCAGATGTCGAGACTATATACTTATTAACATTCAAATACATGTAAAATTACATATGAATTAAGGGAAAGAAAGCTTCATTTCACATGCCTAAGCAATAAGCACATGCAAACTTATGTGCATATGTTCATAACTACTATCACTCTAATCAATATTGAATCATAAACTTTAGCAAAATAATTTGAATTTATTAGTGATAATAGCCACACATATTGTAAATTAGTCTAACATATGCAAGCTCACATAAAGAAAAATCATTTGATTTAATTAACTTTAAAAGATGAATACATGATTTCAAATGACATATAATATTTAATATGATTAAAAATGAATAAATAAACATAAACACATAATTTCATTCAATCATACTAATTCTTAAGGACAATCATATCAAATAAAATCATTTAAAGTAAACCAAAGCTTCCTTAATGTCATTTTTATTTCATATTTTGATTTGATTTAAATATGTGAGAAAAGGTCGGTGATCTTAACCCATTCCCATGTTTGTTAATTAATTTAGTTTAATGAAATATGATTAAGTTAATTTTATGAGATAATTAGGTTATAATATGCATTAAATCCATTGATGAACCCTTCCTTAAGTTACCTTGACATAATTACCCAAACAATTATGAGCCAATATAATATGCACATACATTGGAAATTAAATTAGCAATGATCCTAAGAAATGAAAGGGGTCTAATGAAATTGGCTCACAATTAATGATTAATTAAGTTAAGGAACTTAATTAAGTACTCTTATAGTTCCCCCACACATGTAAGCTAACTATAATTTTCTCAGATTTTTTTAGGTTGTTGAACACCTAAAGGTCTACCCAAGACTTAGTTATTCAAGTTCTGGTATGATTATGATTTCAATTTAATTAATTAAGTAATTTAATTTGTTAATTAAGCCTTAATTAATTTTATTAATGAAATGAATTTAGGGAAATAAATTGGGGAGGAGGCCTCAATCCCATTCCGATAGGTTCATTCACTATTGGATAGTGATTAACCACTTAATTAATTGGCATTCTACTGTTCATGTGATTAATTAATGACTAATTAACTAAAAGGGTAATTAAAGTTTAATTAGTCAATTTCCAATTAATTAAGTAACAAATCTCAAGAAAATTATGAGAGGCAGATGTCATCCCATTGAATTAACCCACAAAGTTTGAGATTAATTACTTAAGCAATTAAAGAGTAATAAAGCTGATTAATTTCTAAATTAAATATTAATTAAGCTCTAATTTCTATTCAAAATTAATTAAGAATATTTTAATAAATTCTCCTTCAAATACCTTTAAAATGAGTATTTATTTATATTTTTATGATTTTTCTACATTTAGTTATGACTTTTACAAGTTTTAACCATTAAAATACATTAATTAAGCCTAATTAACTCTTAATCCCATCAGCACCAAGTGACATGCTGATGCGGTGTGCTTTCCACGTGGCATCATGAGATTTGTTATTTAAACTAATCCTAGTCAGTGCTTGCGTGGTGAAAGGCAGAATGCACTTTCTCGTGTGCCGTCTGATATGACTGAGATCGAATGACCACGATCAATCCCACGATGCTAATGGATAAAATCAAGAAATTCTATCAAATATAATCACGATCGTTCATTCCAATCATGCGGAATAGATGGTGCATAATCTATTGTGACGCAAGCGAGGGAGAACATAGTCCATCTGCCATTGTTCACGATCCGAGCTTGGATTGATCTCAAATCAATCCCACTCCTTTATGCAAAGGATCTAAAGGGATCCAACAATTAAGATCACGCGGGGTGAACGTTTCCTTCAAAAAGCTCCAACAAAATTTTACTCAAAGGTCAGTTTCAATGGCATACCACCGGAACTCAAGTCCGGTGGCCAATCTAATTGAGGAAGCTTCGTCTAGTAGAGATGAGGCCCTGCTGATCAACACAAGCTCCAATTTGAGGTGGATAGCTCGGAAGGCCAACACATGAGGTGTAGGTGGTCGGTGTTGATTGAAGTCCACCCTCTGTCCATAGGGATGCTCGAGAGGCTATTCATTCTTGCTTGACTACCTCCAAGGATGGTGTGTGCAAAGTTAATTACACTTTGGTCAAACCTTGGGAAAATGGGGTCGATAGAATGGCTCACTTGTTTCGGCCTGAAGAAATCTGAGAGTAAGGAATGTGGAGTGAACTTAAGAGCTTGGGGAAGGTCTCTGTGGCTCATTTTGGGTAGCTAGGGCTATAAGGAATGCAAGTGAGTGTGATTGAGTGGAAATGAGGGGGTCTATGCCCCCTTCCCTTGGATTGGATGGCTCAGCTAGTTTGGTTTCTTGTGGATGCTTAGCCATCAGTGGTGGCTAGGAATGTCAAGGATTCTCCTTAAGTAGGTCGATTTGAGTGGCCAAGGAATAAGAGGTGGCTGCCAAGGGAGATAAGTGGGTGTCCTTGGTGGTTTCAAATGCTTCAATGGGGGAGGTGAGGTGATTTCACCTCCCCATGGGTCATGGCTGACGCACCCACCATTGGGTCAAGTTGGGTAGTGTCGTAGGAGCCTTGGTGGAGTAATGGGAGAGTGTTAAGTGATCATGGAATGGAAATGACCACTTACATGGGTGGTTTGCCTCATGTGACACCCTTAGTTCAAGGGTATCTTGGTCATTTATCATTGAATTTGATTTGGGTAGATTTGAAATGAGTCAAAAGTGAGTTAGCCCAAATTTCAAGGGATCTAGAGTTCATTTGGTTTGATTTAGCTCAATTTGATTCACTTAGGTCAAATTGGTTAGGGTCAAGTTGATCAATTAGTCAAATTGGGTCAAACTAAGAGTTGGCTCAAGTTCATATGATCAATTGCAGTGTATTTGTGTCATTAGTTTGGTTTAATTTAATTTATATTTAGTTTTGGTTCATTTGAGTTTATTTAGATCAAATGGGTCAAGTTGACCAATTTGACCAATTGATCAAATTGGCTTGAGTCATGGCTTGTCTTAGGTTTGGTTGATCATTTGGAATATGTTGTGAGCTTTGGTTGAGTTCAAATTGGATTTGATTGGGTTTTAGGTTGGTTTGACCCTTTAGGTCAACTTAGGTTCAATAGGTCATTTAGGTATAGTGGTAAATTGGGCTCAATTGAGGCTTTGGTCAAGTTCAATAATCAATTTGGAATGAACTTGAGTCATTTGTTGCAACCAATTTGATTTAGATTTTGATTTGACCCATCTTGGCCATTTAGGTCAATTTGGTTCAAGAGGTCCAATTGGGTTTGGTTTGGTTCAATTGAAGATCAAGTCATGTTCAAGTATTGATTTTGTGTTGGTATGAATCATTGGTTTCAAGCGATTTGGCTTAAGTTGCAACTTGGTTAGTTTAGGATCATATGGGTTAAATGGTTGACTTGGTCAAAGAGCTAGGTTGACTTGGTTTGACCTAATTTTTGTTAATTGATCAACCTAGGATGATCAATAATCATGTCATGAAGTTTGGATTGGCTTAATTCACTTTAGTTTGGATTGAATTGGATTTTGGTTCATATAGGTCAAATTGATCACTTTAGGTTAAGTGAGCCAATTGGGTTTAGTTGGCTTGATTTTGGGTTGAGTTTGATTTAGTTGAGTTTATATATGGATTTGGGATTGATATAAATTTAGTGGTTTGAGTTCAAATGATTTTTGGTTCATTTGAATATTCCACATCAAATGGGCTAAGTTGGGTTTGACTTGGGTTGATTTTTATTTAGCTTGATGATTATAGATTTCATTTATATTTGGGATGGTCATTGAAGGTATAATTGATTTATGAGGAAATTAATTGAATTTGGTTTGAATTAGAATGGAATTTGATTAAGTCCATGAAATTATCTTAAAAGGGTTTAGATTTAGAATTTGATTTAGTTTTGATGATTTAAATGTCTTTTTTATTTATATTTGTGAATATGGTTGAAGATATGATTGATTCATGAAAAAATTAATTGAATTGGAAGTGATTTGGGTTAAGATTTTGCTAAGCTCATGAAGGTTGATTCATGTGGCTTAGGAAGGGTTTTTATTTAATTTGATTTAGTTTTGATGATTTAAATGTATATTTTATTTGTATTTGTGAAGATGATTGAAGATATGATTGATTCATGAGAAAATCAATTGAATTGGGAGTGATTTGGGTTAAGATTTGGCTAAGCTCATGAAGGTTGATTCATATGGCTTAAGAAAGGTTTTGATTTAATTTGACTTCATTTTATTTAGTTTTGATCATTTGAATGTAGATTTGACTTATATTTAGGAAGATGATTAAATATATAAATTGATTATGAGAAAATCAATTGATTTTGGATTGATTTAGATGAGATTTTGGCAAAGTTCATGAAATTGATTCAAAAGACTTAGGCTTGGATTTGATTTGATTTGGATCTTGGTTTGGATTTGATTGTAATTCTGATAGATTGGTTGAAAGGTTGATTGGTATTTTAAAAATCACTTAAGTTTGGATTTATTTGACTTTGGATTTGAAATCATAAAATCATGATCATGAGTTGAAAGTTTGGAATTTTGAATTTGGGTGGAATTTGAATTTGAATTTGAATTTTTGAGGCTATAGGGTGGGTGGATCTCCTAAGTCTTAAAGCATGGCCTAATCCTATGGTTAACTCTTTTAAGTATATAGGCTTAGGCTAAGTGTTCACATAATCACTAAATGTATCTTAAGACTTAGGAGTTCTTAGTTTCTAGAAGAGTCCTAGATCTATGATGAAGAGTTTGAGAACTCACTCCAAAAGTGAGGTCAAGGAAAGCCTTATTTGTAAATTATCCCTTTTTCTTCCAACAACCATTATATGGCTATTGAGCCAATCAACATAAAGGATTCTAAATCTCTATAATTAAAGACATATAATATTGCAAGACACTAATGAAACATTCAAATGTCTCATTAAGCATTTACTAAATGCTTAATTTGGTACTTTATAAACAAACAAGAATCATTGGATTATTTTAACTCCATATCATCATCATTACCAGACACTTTAGTTTGGCTACACTATACCTTTGGCTTTAAAAACTATGGGTAAAAAATGTGAAGGTTTAATCATGTCATCTACATAAATTTTCTTTTTTTATATTTATTCTAATTTTATAAAGAAATCCACAATCATAGTTTAACTTATTACATATAATACACATAATGAATTTTTAAGAATAAGTTAATATTTTTTTATTTAGCTCTTGAATGGATATATTGATGGCTTTGAATTAACTCACCACCTCTTAACTCATATGACAAATGTACTTCAAGTGCTCCATTAAATCAAAGAAAGTAGACATAAATATTCTTTCCAATTTTTATAGATAATTGGAATTCAATTCACACTATAATAAATAATTTTTCTCAAACAAATGGAGCATAAATCATTTAATAATTGGCTTGTTCAATTGATAGATTTTAAATTGCTTAAGATAAAACAATAAAATAGTTTTAAGAGGAAATTCCATAAAATTATGGTTATGACTTTTCAACCTAAATGTTTTTTTTCATAACTCATATATACACATCTGCTTAAATTTAAAGGATATATTTTTATCATCTTTAATCTCCATTTAATATTGAAAGAGAATTACATTTCTCTACTCTATTTTTAAATAAAGCATGCTTGATGGTTCCTTCCAATCATTTGATATACTAGTAAAAACATTGAATAGGAATCAAATAAATAATCACCACCACTATTTTCAATGTGAAAAAAAAAATTCATGTAATATGGATGTAGAAGAATATGTAGGAAAAATAGTAAAACTATTCCTAAATTTTATATTTTATTATTGCTTATTATAAAGTGTGATAGTATATATATATATATATATATATATATATATATATATATATATATATATATATATATATATATATATATATATATATATATATATATATATTTGTGTGTCTAAAGATCACCAAAATTAAAATAAATCAAAGTAATTAGTCAATACATGAAATAATAAGGAATTAATCCTCTATATTTATAATGTAAGCTAGATCTTAATCTTATGTAAGCTTAGCCTTTGATTGGTTAAGATATTGAGGTCCACAAGGGTCCAATAGAAATAAAGAGTAAACAATAGTTATGGGTCCCACAAATTTCAACACTCTCCCTTAAACTGGATGGTATATGTTTACCATTCTAAGTTTATTTAAAATCTTTTTGAACATGGGGTTGTATAGCTTTTCTGTGAATATGTTAGCTAGATTATTTTCAATTGATGCATATTGATTGCAAAATAATCCACTTTCCAGATTCTCCTTCAAGAAGTGCCTATAAGTTTTCAATATTTGTACGATTATAGTAATACATTTTGTGTAATATTAATGGTAGACTTATAGTTATAATACATCTTCATTGATTTTTCCACTTAACGTTTAAGCCATTCAGTATGATATTATCCATAAAGCTTGTAGGTTATTTTAGCGATTGTCCTTAATTTAGATTTAGTACTAGATCTTAATACAACAAGCTATATCATGGTCTTCCAAATTATTAGATTTGCTCCCAATAATATATAATATCCTAAAGTGAATCACTTATCCACGTATGACCCAACATAGTTTGCATCAGTATATCATTCAATTTGTGAATTATCATGCCTTTTAGACATAATTCATTTGCTTGAACTTGATTTAAGATATCTATGAATTATGTAAGCAACCATAGTACATAAAATAGAAGGGGATTAATCCTCTTATAAGGACAATGACCTTAAGGATTTATAGGAAATCAATCAAAGGTCTATGGATCTTATTCTACATGCATTAGGAGTCAAGCCATTGATTGGATGATGATCTAGTGCATGAAGCCCACAACAAGGGCCAAACCATACAAAGGAACATGCGAATAATAGATATAGTTCCCATGGCTTTCAATAATGGATAGTATAATTTTCTTGCAATACTCTACCCTTATGCTAAAAAAAATCACTAGTTATCCCTATAAGTGTTATTTTTAATTGCTTTTTTTAATAGATATCATGGATAAGCACATCTTCTTACCTAAATATTTTTAATTCATCTAATAAAATAAATAAATATACATGTATTTTACCCTTTGAATTATGGTCACTAGAAATAATCCTTGTAAAAAAATAGAGTTATACCCATCAGGGATGACATTGTAAATGTACAATTGTTAACAACATGTGCAGTGGAGGATTAATTATATTATAAAGTAAACTCATCATTATAATAACCATGTCTAATATTACATAACTTTGAAATAAACTTTAGATATGTGTTACCAATATATTTCCATGCTCTAGCATATGATGGATAATATAAAATACATGATTTTTTCTTTCTTATGATGTCATCTCATATATCCAACAAAACTAATGAATGCATGTAACCTTTCTAACCATGTAATAGAAGGTAAATAACATGATCTTTTAAATCAAATCTTAAGTGTTAGAGATTTAATATAGGTGATCTATAATGTTTACATTCATTATGTAGTAATATCAATCTTATAATGTAGCATATATCAACTAGTATAGTAATCTATATTTCATCATTTAGACTAATTCAAACATCAAATGTCTGGCATATAGAAGTTGATTGGTACAAGATCACTTATTGGATTGGTCTTGTACAACTTGATAAACTTAATAAAATGTTCTTGAGGCACATTATAATTTATTTTAATGCTTATCATACTAACTACCATAGATATAATTAATTGATTAGTGTATCCATGTCATAATAAATATTGAGGAGTATGAAACACGTCAAAAATTATTGGGACTTTCTATTAAGAAACTCTTCAATATTTTGTTCAACAAATTTTTATCAATTTATGGGCTAGTAAAACAAATATCATATCTTGATTTATATGAGTTTGTTTACCTTTAAGTTATATATGATTAGAAGAAGAGTCATAATAGATATCAACATTTGTACAATATGGTTCATACTCTCCAAGTGATGCCCAAAACTCATAACTAAGTTGAAATACTCATTAATATAAATCTTCTCTCACTTCATCATACATTTAAAGTATTTGGTTTTTGTGTTTAAAATAAGAACACTTAAAATTTTCTTCTTAGAATGTTTGAAGTTGATATGCCAAAAAACAAACTCTCAAGTTGATTAAAAAATTTATTTGTAGATCTATTTCATCTAAAATTAAATTTATAGTGCATCTGATACCTTTTTATTTTGATATCCAAGCTACATAATTAAGATAATATCATAAATAATTATTCTTAATATTTTTTGTTAACAATGCAATTGTAAAGTCCAAAATTCTAGATATGAAAAGTGGAGGGTTGCATTAGGTAATTGATAGCCAGTGTAAAACTAGTCAAAAAAAAAATATGACATGAATCCTTTAATACATGCGTCAATACTAAGGTGTTTAAGAAATATACATATATAGCTTGAATAAAATGCAATATTACAGTATGCTTGTAGTGTTAAATAAACAAGGGTTCTCATATTATGGATGGATGTGAGTAAAGAAGCTAGTTTATGAAAGTTAAATTAGGATAAAATTTGGAATATAAGTAATCCTACTAGTAAAATGATATATAGATATTATGGTTTGAAGGAAGATAAATATCTTATGTATCCAAGAATTAAATGAGTGGGGAAAATGGCCATGGAGATTGATAGTTTATAGAGATTGTATAGGTGTAATTATAGATAATACTTTGAAAAAAAATATTATGAAAAGTAATAGAATTGGAGCTAGAATTATTTTTAAAGATTGTTGTTGATGCAAATATTATTAATATTATAAGTGTTTATAGTCCTCAGGTAGGTTTAGATGTATGCTTATAAGAAAAAAATTGTAATGACCTAGAAGAATTAATATAAAAGATACCTCTTGAAAATAGAATATTTATTGAACAAGATTTAAATGGATATGTTGATAGAGTGATAGAAGATTTTAAAAGAACTCATAATGGCAATGATATGGAGTGACTAATGAAGCAAGTGAGACAATATTAGACTTTTCATTAGCTTATGATTTTGTAATTGTTATTACTTTATTTAGAAAAGATATGAACATATTATCACTTATAAGAATGGACCTAGTAAAATGCAGATTAACTATTATCTTATAAGGAAAATAAATTATTTAAATTATAAAAATTGTAAGGTCATTCTAGGTAAAATTTAAAGCACATCGCATTGACTTCTTATTTTGTATTTTAAGATGAAAGGTTAGAAGATGAAAAATAAATAAAAGCATTGCCTTTGAATTTGATGGGGGTATTTAAAGAATGGTAATGATAATATTTTTAAGAGTAAGCTACAAGATCTTAAACTTGGAATGTTCATGAAGAAGCTAAATATAATGTGAAAAAAGTAACTAATAAAATTAAACAAGTTTCAAAATGTGCTTGGAGAATCAAAAGAAAAAGCTCCTATTAATAAAATAGTTGACAATGGAGTCAAATGTGTAAGAAAAGATCAAAAATAAGAAGTATTACCTTAAAAATTAATTTAGATGTAAAAGCTCAGAGAATTGGGAAAGATATAGAGTGGCCTATAGGATTTCTAAGAAAGCAATATATAATGCAAATTATTCAATATTTAGTGTTTATAATAGATTAGATACTAAAGATAGTGAAATATTTATGTATAAGTTAGCCATGCAAATAAATAGGACAAGTAAAGATATAGTTCAAGTAAAGTGCATTAAGGGTGAAGATTAAAAAAAATTTCTTAAAGGGAATGTTCAACATATGTGGATGAGATATTTTAATAAACTTTCTGATAAAGATTGCGAGAATACTATTACTATAGCGACCTTAATACCCTAAATGAAAATTGATGTTTTACTTTTATAATTGTTGAAGATGCTTTAAAGAAAATGAAGTGTAGAAAAGTAGTAGGACTAGGTGATATTCATCTAATAGTAGTGAAAATACTTAGGAGATCAATAAATTTCTTAACTTTCTAATCTATTTAATATCAATATAATGACTAAAAAGATATCACATGAGAGTGGAGAAAGAGTTTATTAGTTTCAATTTTGAAGAATAATGGTGATGCATAAGAGTATAGAATTAATAGAAGAATTAAGTTAATGTGTCATACATTAAGAATGTGGGAGAGAGTAATCAAGTACTGGTTACATTGTGATACATATGATTTATGCTAGGTAGGCCTATTATGGATGCTATACATTTGTTGAGAGATTAGATGGGTAAGTATGCAGAGAGTAAGGAGGATCTACATATGATATTTGTTAATTTAGAGAAAGCATGTGATAAAGTGCTAATGGAAGTGCTTTGGAAAGTTCTAGAAAAGAAAAGAGTTAATAGTGTGTATACTCAAGTCATTAAAGATATGCATCATATAGTTGTTACTTGTGTCCAAACGCAGGGAGGATTGACCACATATTTTCCTATTTTAGTTAGATTGCATTAAGGATCCACTTTAAGCTCATATCATTTTTTCTTTAGTTATGGATGTTCTTATTAAACATTTAAAAAAAGATGCACTTTGGTGTATGCATTTTGCTGATAATATATTTGTTAATAAGATTAGAGAGGGAGTTCAAGAGACATAAATTATGAAGGTCAACCTTAGAGTCTAAAGGCTTTTATTTGAGCAAATCTAAAAAAAAAAAATACATGAAGTGTAATTTTAGTTGTAGAAGATCAAGTAGTGGGGTGGTGACAACTGGTGAATAAGTCAATAAGAAAAGTGAAAGTTCTATTAATGAATGTGATGGTTAAATAGATGGGATGTTATTATTAGAATTCAGGTTGGATGGTTGAAGTGGACGAATGAATTAAGCCTATTGTGTGATAAGAAAGTATCACTTAGACTAAAGAGAAAATTTTATAAGATAGTGGTGAGACCTATAATGCTTTATGACACATAATATTGACCAGTAAAAGAAAAGCATGAAATTAAGTGTTGTGGAGATGAGGGTGCTCAGGTGGATGAGTGACTTTACACTTAGTGATATAATGAGGAATGAATATATATGTGAAAAGGTTGGAGAAGCTCTAGTGGTAGATAAGATTATAAAGAGTTGACTTAGATGATTTGGTCACATAAAATATCAACCATCAAATGACCCAATTAAAAGAGTAAATGCATTAAATTCGATTATATGTTAAGATATGTAGAGGTAGACCTAAAAATACATGGTTAAGAAGTATAAAATTTGACCTTGTATTATTAGGATTAAATAAGAATATGACACTTAATAGGAAACATTGGAGAAAAATATTCATGTTGACCCACCATATAGTGCAATAAAGGCTTATTGTTGTTATTATTATTGTTTTATTATTCCTAATATTTTGGGTTAAAATTATATTAATAATTTTTCTTTAACTATGATATGATGATATACACATAAATCAACTTATAAACATATTTCATTTGAATTTTAATAACAAGGCCTACAAATTAGGAGCCTTAAGCCTTAAAAGTCTAAATCTAACCATGTACATGTACTTAATCATATTCTTTAAAAAAATCCTAAAAATTTAAAATCTTTAGCCAAAAAATAAAAAAGCAACACTATATATGCACTAACCATATTTTTTAAAAAGTGCTAAAGGTCTAAAAACTAAACCCTTAAAATATAAAAAATAAATACAAGACAATTAAGCATGTAAAATACTTACAAATATAAGAGAAAATACCTTCTAAGGGTATATCTAAAGTGAAATAAGATAAATGATCACCATGAGCTTGAAAGCTTTGTGGAAAGATAATATTCATTAATGTGATCTAAACATTAATGATCTATTCTTATTGACATGTATCAAATGTTCCATAACATAGAAATATTTTTGTTTGAAATATGGGCATTTACATACATACCACTTCAAACTTCTTCAACTACATATCTAACACCTAAAAATAAATAAATTTACTTATATAACACCTAAAACACATACAATACCCTAATTCTACCACTCGTTTCCTCCTTTGATCTCTACCGTTGCCACGCAAACTCAAACTCGAAATCTCAAGCACGTGAAAGCCCTCCATGCTTCGCAACTAGTCTCCTAGGTGTGACTCTCTTTCGGCTCTCTTCCTATCTCCCCTCCTTCATGCCTTCTACCTGCTATGATGGTTTGCAGGCAACTCCATTCCTATCCAAGAGGCTCCAGGTTTCACAGCAGCAGTTGATCTTCATTTGATTTGTAAGAGAAACTCGATGTTCTTTAATTAATGCAGCCAAACTCTTAATCATAGTAAGAGCTACAATTAATCGGATTCATTAACAAGAATTATACGGGCAGCTCTAATCGAGTTCCCAATCAGGATAATTCAAGCATTGGAATTTTTCTTCAAAATAAATTTCTTTGGACCAAAATATTTTTTGAAAATAGAATGCCATTGTGAGATTAAGTTCAAAATTAAGCTGTTAGAGTTTTTGAAGAAGATGATTTTAAAAATGTGTATATATTTAATTTTAATGATGTTTATAAAGTACATCTTACCTTGATATATGAAATAAATTTACTTCCCACTATTACATTTTTGAAGTTCTGCAAGTGTATTTTGAGCAGTTACATGGATAAACTTAGTTAAAAACATTAATTGGATTTCAAATGAAGCTTTTGCATTTTGTGATTTCGCAATTTTATTCTACGCAGTTACATTATATAACGTAGTGTCTTTGCTTATGACAAACTTTCTCCTAATGTAATAAAAACCTGCTTTTTTTATTACCCTCTCTCACTCAAACTAGTAGCCATTGTACACCGAGTAGCCCCTTAGCCATTTTGGAGCATGCCTCTCTCATTGACGTCGTGTGTTGTTTGTATTTTCCCTAAACCCTAAACATTGAATAAAATGGAGCATCATATGTATACATGGAATGCATTACAGCAATGAAGGCATAGATATCTACAGGTATGCAAATAATTTTGATTAAAATAGAAAATTTAAACCTTGAAGCTTGTAGTTATGCAATGAAGCAATGAACATTTTCACCTCTTAGATATACGGATTTAAAGTTCTGTTATTATAAGAGTAACTGGGCAATAAATTTCAGAACTCTTATAATAAAATTTTACCATCAATATGGGAGTGGCAGATCTGAACGGGAGTTAAAATTCCAGAGACACAGAGAGAGAGAGAGAGAGAGAGAGAGAGAGAGAGAGAGAGAGAGCAGTGATTGAGAACTTTAGTTTTTTTAGCAAAGTGCTTGAATTTCAGTCCTTGCACATTGAATTCGCTAAAATGTCTAAAAAAAAAAAAGAATGGGGATGGGACGGAGGGTAACCGAGTTGATGATAGTGATAGATTTGAGCTATTAAGTACTTTTAGGTGTCATATAAGTAAATTCAAAGTTTTAGATATTAGATATATAATTTAAGGAGTTTGAAGTGATATGTATGTAAATCTCCCTTGAAATTATCAAGCACTTCAAGAAGCTTTACCATTGTTCTCTCCGACAATCAGATCAAGGGGTGTTTTGGTTCACCGTTATCTTGATGGCTGTATTATCTGTGTTATAAGTCAAATCAAACAGCCCATTAGAACGTGATTGGTTTGCTATTATCCACCAGTTGGATAATAGCACTCACAGGAGGTTCAAACTCATCAAATGTGAACAAAATTAAATTAATTAAAAAACATTGTAATATATTAACTAAATCTAGAAGAAAAATTAAGCAATTTTTTTAATTCCTGTAATTCATAATTGCCATGGAAATGCTAATCTTGAAGTGCCCAATAGTAAACATACCATATAAAATGCAGCAAGCCTAGCTTTTACACAACAGATAGAAAAAATAAAATAAAAAATACAATACAACTGAGAGCATGAAATAGTGAACAAAAGGACCTAAAGAAATTTTAAAAAAAAAAATCAATGATAACATATCTAAAAATAATAATTATAGAACTGAGCTTTAAAGAGAACCATGCAAAAACAGGTAAGCAATTTGAATCAATGCATAGCTTACGGAGCAGGAGTTCTGGCTGAAGCCTACTAATAAGAAAAAACGAAATAAATTTGAATCAATGTATAGAACAGGTAGATTTATTATTACCGTTACTAGCCTTCTGAGACAGCTACTGATGTAGCTCAAGAAAACGATATAAATTTGAAAATAGATACGAGAATAGCTGTTCATGTAACCCCAACAGGAGAAGGCAAAATTGAAAAATAGATCTGAGGGATTTCATTACTAAGAAGAAAAAATGTGGATAGGCGTCACTCACCATAGAAAATGGAGATTCACTCGCCCAAGGACTAACTCACCGATTATATTGGTGATCCACCCCAAACAAGAGGAACTTCTCATCCAAGACTCTCAATTAGAGAAATCTGGCTTTTACACTAAGCGTTTGGCTTTCTGATTCTTGAAATTTCTTTAAAGTATTCCGAAAACTATTTGTCTTTTACTTTTAAAAGGGGCAAAAGCGAACTTTCAGGTGAGATAATAAAGCATTCAAAATTATTCAAATGGGTATCAAAATTAAAAATTCAAAAAATAAAACGCTAAAACGGAGCCTAAATCATTTAAGGATAATTTTCAAAAAGCGATGTTAACATTTGAATAAAGAAAATCTCATGACTTAATAAGGCCACAAGATAGAGGCTGAATCATTGAATCATGGTAATTACTATACATGTAGAGGTTAATGTAAAATTCAATAAATTTAGCATAAATGCATGTATGCATATTGATGTGCATGTGTCGATTATATACACATTAGTAGGATTGTAATATCATAATAATAATATCTATGTTATAACCAAATTCAGATAATCAAATATCTATAGAGTTAGGTAATATTCAACATTAATCCTCAACTTTCTTCTCCGACCACTATAATATGACTTTCTTATGATTAATTAATCAAGTTTGAGATTAATCTCAATCTTCATAATATGATTCTAAGCTAGTTCATGAGTGAGCACATATTTAATATGAAAGAGACAAAACAATTTTTAGATTTAACTTTTAAATACTTATAATACTATTTTACTTAAACTATTAAATTATAATTTACCCTAACTGAGTTCGTTCATGAACAAACAAATTGAGTTTGGGTTGACTTTAGCTTGACTTTCTAGCTCAGAGAGCTCAATCCAAGAGCCATTTATCAAGTTGAGCTCGAGCCTCCTCACAAGTCGACTTACTTGCTTATTCCCCTAAATCCACTCTTCCACTATTTTGAACACAATAAATAAAGTCATTTAAATTGATAATGTAATCAATCACTAATAAGTAATCTAATTTGATAATTTATTTAATACCTTAGCCAGTGTCAACACAAAATGAATTGCTATAAAAGTTTGAAATAAAGCAAATAAGAAAAAGGAAATCAGATATATCTCTAATTCTACAATAAAATTTTAAAGTCGTTTCAACTAAAAAATGGAAGCAATGTAATAGTAGCGAACGACAACCTAGTGCTTAAGGCATAAAAAATGTAAATGCACAATCAATTTTCAAAAAGAAAAAACCTTATAGGAAGATAAGGAACGACATATACTTAAAAAATCCTAAAGAAATCATGCGAAATTTTGCCAAAATGGATGCAAAAAAAGATGCAGCAATGGTGGGTGGCCAAGTGGCTCTCTAATAGGTCAAAGAGTCAAATGGGGAAGAAAGCGATCTGGATGGGGTCTTAGTTACAGTAATCGAAATTAATTTATTCCAAATAATGGATCAATTAATTATTAAAATCATAAAAATAATGAACAATATTTAAATAATGCCAAATTATATTTTAATTATATTTATAAAATATACATAAAACATAGAAAAAATAATGCAATATATTTGGACAACTTTGGGGATATAAAATTCTTATAATGTGTGGTAGTTCTTTAGATCTATTAAAACCTAATTCCATATTTGATAAGTTAATGATGTCGATTATACTGTGTTATGCCATATGATGCTGTCAGATTGGGTTAGTTGATGTGGGTCTAAGGAACATTATTTGTGATCTCCAAATAGTAAGAGGTAGTTAATGATTTGTGCAATCAAATTAGAGCCATTAGATCTTGACTTGCTTTAACCTACGATGAATTTAAGCATGTTTAAATGGGTATCTAAGGTCCTTTATGATTAAGCTAGACCTAAAACTTATGTTGACTAATATCAATCCTAGTAAGAACTCTAATCCTAGAATGGGCTGAGTTATAAGCTAGTTAAGGTTGGCCATAAGAGACTAGCCTAACCTAGATTAGTTTTGTGGTGCGTAAGCCTTTAGGTTTAAGTTAAGATCTATAAAGGCCTCATATGTTTAAGATTGGCATGAAGTAAGGCTTGAAGGATAATAAGCTAAATTGAGCAAATGGAGATAAGAATAGAAAATAAGGGCAACCAAATGGGATAAGTCTAAGATGGGCGAACTCATTAAGCCTCCAAGTAGTGTGAGGATAATGAGGATTGGTTCTTAAGTAAGTTGAATCAAGCTAAGTCCCATTGGGCAAGTTTTGGCTAAACTATAGTTTTAGAAGCAATTGAAAGGGAAGGATAGGGCCTTATGATTGACCAATTGGCCTATATGAGCTCATTAGACTTTCAATGGTCCTGATCTAAGTCTCACCTTGGCTTAAACTAAGTTGAATTAGGCCCATTATATCAAACTAGTCAACCTATAGATTTGTAATGACCCAAAATGATTGAAGTGAGTCAAGGAGAGACTCTAAGGTCTTCCCCATTAGGTTTGATTGAGGCATTACCAAAACTAATGGCAACAAAAATAATATGCTAAAAAAATTTAAATGAATTACACATGAATTACATTGTCAAAATATTGTGAATATTTGAATATTAAATCAATATTTTAATTTCCACTCACAAATAAAATATTCTATGTTATCTTCAAATGAAAATAACAAATAAAGCAAATGAAGTGTATAAAAATAACAATAAAATCAAAGTACACAAGAAAAATATTCTCGATTATAGATGGGGGTTCAAATTAAAAGAGATGACAAGGTTTTAGTTGAATGAAACAAGAAAACTAGTGAAGGAAAAAAATGATTTGTAAATGCTAAATCTATGTGGATTTGATCAATAGAGTTGCCAAGAATATTTTTTGTTTACGATAAAGATAGATTAATAGAATTTCTATCATTCCACCAACTAGCAATGTGAAGCCCTATAAAGATTCAATTTGTTAAGTTATCTATTAAATTTTTTTCAATATTTTTTGTGTAGTTTGTCCCATTACAAATGATTATGCAGCACCAACAAAGCTCATCTTTCAATAATATCTATTGATAATTAGCTATTTTTTGAGGTGATATATATATATATATATATATATATATATATATATATATATATATATATATATATATATATATATATATATATATATATATATATATATATATATATATAAAACTGTAAGATTAATATAGGTGTTCTTTCTATCAGACTAAACATTTGTCTCATTTAATTTTATTTGTATAAGAGGGTGAAACAAAATGACCTGAGTTGAGTCTAATATGTGTAGATTTGACACATCAATTCCAAAGAGTTGGTGTTAATGGATAAAAGGTATTATTACTATATTACAAATAAGACTTATATTCAATGCAAGATTTTTTAATGCCAAGGGCCAAAACATAAGAACTCACACATATAAGTCATTATTCATCTTTAGACCATAAGGATATGGTATAAAGCTCCATCCATCATGAGGATTGATGGAAGATGATTTTATTATTTAAAAAAGTTAAGTACAAAGTATAAATTTAATGTAAGTGGAGTGCAATCTTAGGATCTTGCAATAACTTTTAAAATTTTAATCCACCAAAATACATAACAAGCCAATCTTACATTGACTAATCTTCCTTTATGTGAATTTTACTAATTTGCTTTCCTTTTTTGATACATGAAGTGATGTTAGTCTACTAATTCTTCATGTGTATTGAGTTCATCTTATATATGATATATCACATGAGCTGAAATATAATATATTAATATGAAGGTGGGAGGCATTGCTATTTACATATTATAAAATTGTAAGTTTATGGATGATATGAAATTCTTTTACTAAAAATATGAAAAAGTTAGGGGTTGTTAGGGATCACTTATTTTTTTAATTTTATTATTTAAATATTTTGGTTTGAAATAAAATATGTTTGATGGTGAGTTGTTTTTTTTTAAAAAAATCTCAAAATATCCAAAAGTTATTTTGAGTGTTTTAAAAATGATGTGATTTATTTAAAAAAATAAAATAAAAACACTTGCCTATTTGGGATCAATTTTGGTTTATGTTTATGTTTATGTTTGTGCTATTATATTATTTTTAAAGTATGTTTGTTTAATATATTTTTGAGTGTTTTTTACTTTTATTTTTTAAAAGAAATCATATTATTTTAAAAAACATGCAAAGGAACTATTGGGTGTTTGTATGCTATTAAAACATCTATCACTGCAAAATATACTTTATTTCAAATCAAAATAAAAAAAAAAATAAAAATAAAAATATTAAAATAAGGGATCCCAAACATCCCCTTAAAAAATTTAGTGAGGGCCTCTTTGGGATCAATTTTGTTTTGTATATTTTTTGTTTTCATTTTTATTTTATTTTTTATAATATATTTATTTAATATAATTTTGAAGGTATTTATTTTTATTATTAAAAAATCACAATATTTTTATGTTATTTTAAAAAATATGTTTATATAAATGCCCCTTAAGCACACAATTCTTATGCATTTACATAACTAACATCTAAAGTTTGATATTTATAAACATAACACTTCTTCCATGAAAGTTTATGTGTGAGATTTTTTAAATATATAAGAATTGCGTTCTATGTATGTAAATGCCCCGCTTCAAATATTTGGTTGTTAAACAACTATCACTATCACATATATTTTATTTTAAATAAAAAATTGACAAGATGAATTAAAAATTAAAACATAAAATAAAAAAAATAAAGTGATCTTAAATGCTAATAAGTTTGTTTTTAAAAATAATATATATATATATATATATATACTAAAATTATTCCTAAATTGGTCCTCGATGTATAGAATTCTTGATAGATCATGTTAAAAGAATGTAAAATTTAGCTTTAGATTTTAGAGAGAAAGTTATTTTTATGACTCAAATTTTTGATCTAATCAAAACCTAGAAAATCTAATTTTTTTATATTTTATATTTTTGGATTTGCCCTTTAAATATTCTTTTAACAAAAAAATTGGCCATTAATAGCCCAATAAAGTGCAAGCGTATTTGGGTATAGAGCAGTAGACAATTTATCGTAATATATAGGCAATGCCCTCAAATATTTGAATGAAACATCTTCACCAAAAAGGGAATTTTTTTAAAATAAGTATCATTATAAACATAATTAGGAAATTAAGTATCATTAGAAAAATTTAGAATAGATATAAAGTAGCCACGCCTAGTCGACGAGTTAAGAGTTTAGCCTGACTTAGGGCGAGCTAGTTTAAGCTTTGTCGAGGTTTAATCGATTTCATTAAATTAAGTCGTGCTTCACTTAGTGGGTGACTAGGGGAGGGATAAAAAAAATCGAGCCGATCGACCCTATTCTTCCTATGTTCCTCTCGATCCGCCCCTTGTTGCGCCTCCGACGACTCCAACCGAGCCGCCTTACCTTTTTCCCCTTTCAAGCACGGTGATCTTCATCTCCTAGCTTCCTGGTAGTCGTCGCATTTCTCCAACTGCTGGCATTATTCTATCTTCTCCTTCTAGCCAAAACCAGCTCATTTTCTACCCCGACAGCCGCGTCCACAACGTTTGATGACTTCCCTCTCCGTCTAACAGCCCTTGGAGCCCAACATTAGCTTCCGGCGATGATTCCGACGGTTCCATTCCATTCGACGAATTTTCCTGCGGCGGATTATACAATTTTTTGCGCACATTCCCGTCGATCTTCGTCAACATACGGTATATCCCTATTTTTTCATTTATAAATTAGTAGATTATGTATTCTAGTGCTTAGAGTTGTATGGTTAGAATTTTGTGGTTAGATTTGATTTGTAATTTTGTGTTAGCATTACAATTGATAATTTATTTGTAATTTTAGGTGACAATAGGTCGAGTATATTATTATTTAGGGTCTACAACGTATTTTTGAATGGTATGAGTTGGGTTTGAGTTGTTGCAGTTGGCCTATGAGCTTAGAGCCCCGTTACTTGTAGTCACGTTTAGGAGGCGTTTGTGTAACGTGTCGATTGGTTTAAATTTCTTATGATTTATGTAGTTTGTTCTACAAATAAATTTGGACGCACAATGTTTTTTTAGATTTAAGAAATATTGATACGATTGGTTATTTTTTAATTATTTAAGGAATGAATAGAGAGAAAATTTCACTGATCCTTTTTTATGGAGGCGAACTAAGTATCAATGAGCAGTTCACTCCAAGTTATGTGGGAGGGAAAAATCGTCCAGTTAAGGTTCTGCGGCACAACACCTTACTGGAATTGAAATAATGAATTATGAGGTCCTTGCATTGATTGATCATTCGTAAAGACATGTCGTTATCTGGTGGGTAACGAATTTATAGTGTCTGTTATATCTGATAATGAAGTTTGCGATGTTACACTGGACGAAGCTTCTCGTCAGATATTAGTGTTGTATGTGAAAGTGGAGGATGTTAATATTGCATCCATGTCAGCTGATCTGGTAATAAGTTTAGTAGATATACCAATGATACATATACGATTTCATGCACTGTACAATACGACTTTGATGAATTGATTCCCAGGTAATACCTTGTCAACCTTTCCTTGTTTATATTTGTAATATTTAATATCAAAGTTTTCCGTCATACTTATGAGTTTTGTGGCAGCGATGATGTTATTTATCGTTCAGAGGAATTGTATGTGCCTAAGAGTCAGTATGATGAGTATTATGGCAAGTGGTTCAAGTAGTGAGAGTGATGATATTAGTGATGATGATTGTCGTGATTAGAATTTGCCGCCAAAGAATGATCTTTTAAGAAATCATTCACTCTAGAATATTGATAGTGAAAGTCAGATGTTCTCTATAAACAAGTATGTACGGATGTGTCAAAAGTATGAGAGATTGGGATAATGATATTTACTTTGACGGTCCATCTGATGAAAATTTCCTAACAGACGATATTGAAATCCTATGTGACCTTGTCGAAGGAATGTGTTTTACAAGTAAACGGAGTCTTCAATTTGTTGTTATTGGGTGATGTATAATGAATAATGTTCAATTCTAAATAGTTACCTCTAACCAGAAGAACTATACAGTTATATGTGTACATCATGATAGTCCTACTAGACCATGTAATTGGCATTTGTATTGTAACAACAGCCGATACTTAGGGGGTGCTTAGAGAATATGTAGAATTGGGGAACACCATAGATGTATCAATACAATTAGCACAGGAGGTCATCGACAGTACATTTCTAAATTCTTAGCTTATTTCACTATACTTATGATCAGACATCAAATTGATCTAAAATCTATGGAGATTATAGGTAGAATGGAGTCAAAGTTTAATGTTAAAGTTTTCTACATAAAGGCTTATGATGCAAGGCGTAAGGCAATAAAAATAATCTTTGGCAGTTGGGAAGAGTCTTACAGGACTCTCAGCCTTTACATAGAATCAAGTTTTACTACTTTACCAAATACGGTCTACAGAATTCAGTCTAGAAGTACATAATGCTTCCAAAGACTTTTTTGGGCATTTGGTCCTTCCACTATGGGCTGAGGTATCTTCTGCCCAGTGCTCAGCTTAGACGACACATTTTTGTTAGGCAAATACCATGGTACGTTATTAACTGCTATTAGAATAGATGAAAATAATGGGTTGTTTCCTCTTGCCTTTACTGTTATAGAGTCTGAGTCGACTGATTCTTGGTTGTGAATTTTAATATGCTTACATGATATGCTGCCTGTAGTATCTTCTAGACGTGATTTGTGCATAATATCTAATAAACATGATGGTTTGTTAGGTGGGAGTAAAGAAGTTTTTCCATGGGCTGCTCACAGACATTGCTTGCGCCATCTTCATGAAAATTTTAAGAAGGTGATACGTAGATTAGGGATTGGTGATATTGAATTTCTATGCCAGAAGATGCATATGGCAGGAAACACTAACCATATTCATGAGTTTAATCGTTTGATGTCAGATATTAAAAATGTGAAAGAAGAAGCTCACAAATGGCTTGTGGAATGCGACCTTGTTAAATGGTCACTTGATGGGATGCATGCATTACGATGACTAATGCATCTAAATGTTTCAACGGTGTTTTGAAAGGTGCTCGTGGTCTGCCAATTCAGGCTCTAATTACTGCTATTTATTATAATTTAGTTGCCTTGTTCATGAAAAGACTTGCCTCTACAACTCAAGAATAGGAGGAAAACTTATCTATTTTTACCCAAAGGGTATCCAGAATGTTACAGTGTACTGAGAGGGAAGCAAGACATTTCCCTGAACCGGTGAAGATCAACTCTCGAGAGATGCAGGTGTTTGACAGGTCAAGCCTATCATTTAGAGTTTACTTGCTTTATAATTGTTTGTGTAATTGTAGTTGCAACAAAACAGTCATATATCATTGGTCATGCCTGCATGTTGTTACTGCACTGGGTTTTAGAAGAAAAAACCACCTAACGTGTGTCATAGTACTACACGCTGCATCTGTATAAGCTCACATACTTAAATGATTTTCACACTTTGCTTGACCATTCTGAGTGGCCATCTTTCAGTGCATAGCATGGATTAGTAACATTACAGCCACTTAATTTTCATAGAAGGTCAAGTAGACCTCGTACTAGTAGGTTCAAAAAATACAATGGATGAAAATAGAGCTAGCAATAGTAGAACCTACGATTTATGCAAGATAATTGGCCACTACAGGTCATCGTGCCCACACAATATTAATAGTAGAAGGTATGTTGTAGATACAATCTATATGTTTAGTGCATGTTATTTAGACTTTCTTTATAGATTGCAATACTTTTATTTTGTCTTACTTTATGCTACAGTTTTCCCTTTCATTACTTAAAACTATTTTGACACCGACTCCTGCATTTATTTTCTTCAATAGGTACGATGGCCGATGAGCACGCCCACTAGTTAGATGCCAGCATCGGGTCATGCTAGGGAGGCCACTCCACAGTTGGAGCCGCCACCTACTGAGGTCCACCCTAGCATAGCCTCCCTACGTGGATGGCATAGAGCCGCTCACCCTGATATTGTAAGTAATATGCAATTTCTTTTTCTACGTTACACCTGCATGATATTCATTTTGGATAATTACTGATTGATCATATATATTTTTTGCAGAGCACTATTCTAGAGGCTGCTTCACACTTGCTTATGCTGAAGGAGTGACCCATCACTTGTAGAAGATTCATAATGGGCTATAGGCAGCAGACCTACAGTGTGCTAGCCAGTTTCATTTCATCCGCATAGATCATCATCTGCTTACTGCCTTGGTTGAGAGATGGTCTCTACAGACCAATACCTTCCATCTAGTTGGTGAGATGACAGTGACGCTCCAGGACGTGGCGATGATCTTGGGATTACATGTTGATAGGGCACTTGTTATTGGATCTATTGTGATCGATGAGGGGAAGAGATGGGCTAGCTAGCCAGATTGCTGCGATGAGTTATTGGGATGACACCCTATACCAGATGTGGGGTACCATGACCCGATCAGTCCACACATCAGATCGACCTTCAGGATGGGCAAGGCACAGGCGCAGACATGCATGCCATTAAGGTGGCTTAGGTTGTCTTTTTTTTATAGAGAGTCATACGCTCATCTGAGCACTGAGGAGTTCTTCAGACACCTACGTGCCTACATTCTATTTCTTATTAGGTGTTTCTTACTATCAGATACATAAAGTTCTAAGGTCCACCTGCAATATCTTCCACTTCTCGAGGACCTAGATTCATTCATTATGCTGGCTATAAGAGGAGCAGTTCTGGCCCACCTCTATAGAGCACTTTAGGAGTCAACTAGGCTCAACAGGGCCAACATGGCTGGCTGCCTACACCTCCTACAAATATAGTCTTGGGAGCATAGTCATATGGGGAGGCCGACCCTACATGTGTCATATCCGACTGATCTTGATGGTCTCAATATTGGGTTGAGGTATATTTTACTTTCTGCACTTTCAAATTTTTATCTTATATGTTTGTTTAAACTGTGTTGTGTGCATATGGAATGAGAGATATGTTTGCCAGATGCCAATGGTGAACATTGCATTATATAGAAATGAGCTGGATGGCTTGCTGCATACTCAGGTTGGACTTGTAGAGTATATTTTAATTCAAATTTCTATAATGCATATTCTAATTTAACATAATTTTTAATATGTACAGGTGATTTGGGAGCCCTACACTGAGCATATCACGCTACGTCTGTCACATACATGCTTAGCAAGCTCTGATATATGGTTGATACGAGTCCTACTGATCAGTTGGAAGAGGGTGGAGTGGCATTTACCTGATTGAGTGCTGCGATAGTTCAAACTCATACCTAGAATAGATGTGGAACCAGTTGACCCTAGTTTCAAAAGGGTCGATGGTCGAGGCAAAAGTGAATGTCGAATGGGTTGATTACCACCAGGTGCATATTGCCACTTGGGAGAGGCAGAGGGATTACTTCATCGAGGCCTTGGATGAATATGAGGATAGGCTGTCAACTATCAACTAGTACATGTGCTGGTTTAGATCTTGGGCTTCTCTCTACTTACTGGTCGCCCCGACAGATCCTTCGACCACTTACTATCCCAGAGCACATGTAGAGCGTATATATGTAAGCATTAACATAAGTATTCATTTGAATTTAATATGTTACTTGAGGCTAATTTCACACACCATTTTTTCATATAGTCAGAGCGCATCTTGGCGACTCAAGACATCTTCCAACTGTACTTCGACCGTGTGGATGAGCACGAGCTACAGGGAGCCGTCGATAGGTACGAGGTGCTATGTAGAGACTTGTGATTATGTGTACATATCGAGGACACACATTACATATTAGAGCCTACAGAGGATGTCCCATACCATGATTGGAGCACCGGGCCATTTACATATGCTGATCCAGGTCTATCTATGTATGCTGATCCAGGTCCTTCTACATACCAGCCTACGTATGAGTCACAGCCACCTATCTTCTGTCACAGGACTATTCGACGCAGACTTCCAAAGATCTTGCATTGGAGGACCACCATCAGCTGCGTGATCATCCATCACGTGCACCTGACTAATACACACCTGGGAGTGGTGCATTTCCACGTCGATGATGGAGGTGCTAGATGTTTAGGATAGTATATTTGTGTGTCTGTACTACATTTGTTCTTATCTATTTTTTTTTTGTTTCTGGATCATCCATTTATGTAAATACTTGTACTCACTTTTTGGAATGACTTGTAGAACTTATATTCATATTTGTAATGAATCATCCATATGCATAAGGGCTTAAAGCTTACAAATGGAACATCTGAACCTAAAGCAAAAAACATAAGAGCTCAAAGCCAATCCTTGATGTAAAAAAATTTTTTTCCTCTGCTTAGTGGGCGACTAGCCTGCAAATCCTACAGACCTAGTTGCCCACTAAATGGGTGACTAGCTTTAGGTAAATGAAGCCAGTCGCCCATTAACTGGGCGACTGGCTTCACGTTAACGTGTCAACTTTCATGCCATGTCAACTCCAAGCATTGGCTACTTCAGCCAGTGGGCTATACCTATTTCTAAATTTTGTTTAATGATACTTAATTCCTTAATTAAGTTTTAATGATACTTATTTTTTTAAAAAAAGCCCCACCAAAAATAATTATTTTTTATTTAAGAAAAATAATACTATCACTAAGAAATTCTATAAATATTTTGAATTTTATTGACAGATTTTCAAGATTTGTTTTATTAATTTTCAGCGAGTGAAGTTTTTTTATTTATTAATGCCTACTTTAAGAACTAGAATTTTCTTTGGGAAATATGCCTTTCAATAGTTTCTTTTCAACTTATTAAATATAAAATATATTTTATAGTAAAATATTATGTATTATTATAATGTATTATATGTACAACTTTTTTATGATTTCAAAATCTTGAACTTGCATTTTTATTTAGTAAAAAAGAGAGAAGAGTCTAGGCATTAGCCAAAAAAGTGAATAGCTCCTACATGAACATGACAAATGGCTATATAACGAAGAGGAAAGGCTAACATGCCATGACCAAAGATGTGCCATCCATTTAATTAAAGATGCAATATCATACAAAATAAAAGAAATTGCATGGTATTTCTTTATGATTCCATAATTCCCTTAAGAAATGAAGGGGTGATTTAATTGTTTGTATTTAGACTTCAAAATATAAGAATTTTTTTTAATGAACTATACATCAACAAGTATGTGACTTAAATATGTGACTACAATATGACTTTTGTATGGATATTAATAAAATTTAGGTGTATACCCATGGTATACTCAAATTCACTTAGCTCATATCAAGTCACAACTCGTTTAGTGATCATGAAATCAAGTTAGTTTAGGTGCATCATTCAATTAGGAACTTGCCACATAACTAGAAGAGCTCCCCACAGCTTGGAGTTGAACTCAGTTGCAGATTGCTAGTCACTCACTTTAAGTACAACTCAGCTAGGACTCACCTATGCAATCACCTTAGTCTTTGTACTCAATGAATCGTCCCATTTATAAGGCCAAATCAATATAAGGATCCCTTCACCATCATGTCAGATTACTTATATGTGTCTATATTTAGGCAGTCCATCATGTATATACTCTCACATTTATTATTTCTTATTTCGGTACAAATATTCTAGTTGTTAAGCGATTGTGAGACATACTTGGGATCTTTTAGGGGGCTCTTTTTACCTTTTTTTTATTAAAGATTTTCAATGGATTTTTACTAGTCTTTGGTCTTATCTTTGAACTCTTCTTTGATACATTAATAAAAAAATTCTTCCAAATTATCTTGAATCCATTCTCTCTTCTATTCTCTATTTCCACCAATCTTTGAGTTACACAAACACCAAATGTTGACTTCAATGCCTTTTTGGATGATACTCTATTCATACTTACAATGAAGAGACACATGCTCCAAACTAAGATAAAATCTTGAATTATTTAACGTATTTTCCTGAGAGATAATAAAATAAGGTTAATGCCAAAGTTTAAAATTCATCACTTGGAGTCATATAGTGGAAAATCTAACTTGACATATTATAATACTTAAACCTCATCAATAAACCTTAATGATGCTCTAAAATGCCCACTCTTCTTCACTACTTTCAAAGAGTTAGCTTTGAGGTGATTTTCATTCCTCCCTGATGTCATTATAACTTCTTTCATCAAGTTCAATTGAATGTTCATTACTTAATTTGATAGTGCATAAAGACTTCTTAAAAGATCGCTAGCACAATTATTGACATGACAAAAACCTATCAAGTCCTTTAGGAAGTATATAGTGTCTTTTAAAGGAGGATGTTTAAAGTAAAATATTTGGAACCTACAGTTGCACAAACTATTCATACTAAAGATTTGAGAGAAGGACCATTTTGATATGCCTTCACCTTTAGCAAACTAAGACTTTGGCTGAGTTGTTTGAGCTTATCAATATTCATATATCTATAGTAAAGTCGTTAAATCTTTATGGTGATTCGATAAGAAGGGATGTGTTCAAGGAAAGATCATCCACCACTTATTCAACATGCTAGAGATCTTCTTTAAGTTAAGAGTGTAGATGAAAGGTCAACATCTCTCTTAACCATCTTCACCATCCACCATAGAGGTGTAAACTTATGTGAGACTAGGGCCAAGATGAGACATCTAGCACCCCACTATGGGGCACTATAATTTACTCACCCTTATTAGAGAAAGTATTAGTAGAAACACCACTTTCTCACAATCACCTCATTACATGTCTCCATGGTTAGGCTAGTTATGGCCATCTAAAATAAGAATTACTTTAAGTCCTATAGTCCCATGAAGGCTTGTGCTCTACCTATAAAGATGCTATACTTATCAATGAGACCATTGGGATGATATTAAGGAGTATTGACACCCCAAAAACTCGGTGGAGGAACTAATCAAGGAAGGCAAACTAAAAGTGTTGTTTATAGCAAATCCTAGATGGTGACTTTGATAGAAACTAGTTGAAGATTAGGGCAATGTATCTATACCTACCATAACCATTTACATTATTAAGGTGATGCAAGTAATCTTTGGGAGAGATATTATTGAACCTTCAAAGTGAGCTAGCCTTTGATTAAGATCAGGAGAGGTGAATTTGGCATCAATGGCTGGAACACTAAATATAGATGTTATATTAGTCAATTTTTCCATGAGATAAATTGATGATTAGTAATCAATTTCATGATGTTATGATGTTCATTACATTGATTACTAACTATCATATGAATAACATGCTAATAAACATTAATAGTCTTGTTAATAATATATTTGAATTAGTTTTTATTATCATAAACTTGGCCAGTTTAAGGATTACACCTATAGTTAGCCCACTTTATGGATTCTCAAAAAAGTGACAACAAACAAAAGGAATGATCAATCTCATATTTACTTAGAAAAATGTTAAAAATAATTTGCAACCATGGTCAACTTCATTATTATCAATGCACAAATCCCTCATAATGTCAACTTTGGGAAACTTTTGTAAACATTTTCATAGACATGGTGTCAAACTGTTATACGGGCATTAAATTTTCTATTGTCAAACAAGAGTTCATATTGAAGGGCAACCTCTTTTAATCAATGACTTGCTACCTCTATGTAGTCGATGACTTGGGGTGAGCACCAGAAGAGGTGCTACAAATTGAAGTCAATCAATCAAAAGAATGGATATAATTAAGATCATTACAAAAGTCAAAGCAACTAATGAAGATGTTAAGCAAGTTCAAAGATTATGGTCTTTATAAAGTATAGACCAATAGGAATATGCCATCCAAGCTGTGAGAGAATATCTTGATGTATTCACATGGATAATAGTAAATATGTCAAGGATTACTATTAGTATGAACTACCACAAATTGAATGCCAAAAAGATGCCAAGCCCATAAACCAAAAGATGTGAAAGTCTGTAGCTTTAGTCATCAAACTTATTAAAAAAAAGAAATATATAAGTTACTATATGCTAACTTTATATGATAAGTCTTAAGTAATTATCCAATGTAGTGATGGTATATAAAGTGTATGAAAAGTGGAGAATGCATGTTGACTTTACTAATATAAATTCAAATTTCCCAAATGACGAGTACTTATTACCACAAATTGATGTAGTAGTTGACTTAAAAGTTAGTCAACTAGTCATGAAATTTTTAGAGTATTCTTCAACTATTATTAAACCAAAATGCACTGCACTGATTGTGAGAATATAATATTTATCACTAGAGAAGGCTTATATTATCACAAAGTAATGCCATTCATCTTGAAAAATATAAGGGTGACTTATCAATGAATGTTGGATCAAATTTTTAAAGAGCAAAAGTGGAGAAATTTTGAAGTAAATGCTCCTTGGATTTCTCCTTATAGTAGAAGGCCTCAAAGTCAACCTTGATAAAGTTAATGTTATACTAGAAATAGAATATCAAGAATAATTAAAAAGTACAATGACTAATTGGGTATGCCACCAAACTTAATTGATTGATCACTAAAGTAGGTGAATGTTACTTTCCATTCTTCAAAGTTTTCAAAAGCACAAAGTAATTTGAGTTGATAGAAGAATGTGAAGCTACCTTCTAGCAAATGAAGTCTACAATCACCTCACTGCCACTTTGACAAAGTCGATGATTTGGCCAAAGGTTACTTCTTCAATTAGAAGTAGGCAAAGATGTGGTAAGCTTAGTCTTAACTTGAGAAGAAAGAAAGAAGCAATGATTGGTTTAATATGTTAGTAAGACCGTATAAGGAGTCGAGCTGCTAAACCTAATTATAACAAAATTTGCACTTGCCCTAATCATTTTATCTTGTTTACTTTGTCCATACTTTTAGACATATTTAATTAGGTAGGTCATAGATCACCCACTTAAAGTAGTACTTGTCAAGCATGATCACTTCGAGAAGTTGGTAATCTTACTAAGCATGTTTAACATATCTTTAATTCCATATATGATGATTAAGTCTTAATCAATCTTCAACTTTCAAGTTGACTTTAACATTCCCAACTTAAAAATCATGACATGCTAATATTAAATATGGATTTGATCCATTAGGAGAATTAAGTTATGGGAGTTGGAGTAGTTGTGAAAACTCTAGTCAAAATAATTTTTCCTCTTTCTATAAAAATAAAATTCAAGTCATCAACAATAAGATTGAATATAAAGCACTACTCATTAGATAAAGATTCACACAATAATTTAAAGCTAACATCTTATGACATACTTTGACTCATAGTTGATGGTCAACCAAGTCAATGGTAATTATGAAATGCATGATAAAACACTACCATTGCCGGTCCCAAGTCCGGATGGAAAAAGTGGAGGGTTGCATTAGGTAGTCGACAGCTAGTGTAAAAATTGTTGAAATAATCATGACATGATTCCTTTAAATCATTGTGTTAATGCTAGGGAAGTCCGAAGCGGCACATGCTGAATACAATAAAAATGTGCTAGAGTCAGCGCCGGGTGTAGTGTTAAATAAGCAAGGGTTCCCACATTATGGACGGATGCGGGCAAAGAAGTTAGTCCATGAAACTAGAATTATGTTAGGATCTTGGAATATAGGTACTTTTACAGGTAAATTAATGGAATTAATAGATATTATGGTTTATAGAAAGATAAATATTTTATGTGTTCAAGAAACTAAATGGGTAAGTGAGAAGGCCAAGGAGATTAATAGTTTAGGTTTTAACCTTTGGTATTCAGGTAAAAGTCAAACTAGAAATAGTGTAGGTGTGATTATAGATAAAAGTTTGAAGGATAATGTTATAAGTATTAATAGAAGTGGAGATAGAATTATATCTTTAAAGATTATTGTTGATAGTTATAAGTGTCTATGCTCCTCAAGTAGGTTTGGAGGTAGCTCAAAAGAAAATTTTTGGAATGAATTAGAGGGATTAATACAAAAGATACCTCTTGAAGAAAAAATATTTATTGGGGGAGATTTAAATGGACATATTGGTAGAGTGGTAGAATATTTTAAAAGTATTCATGGTGGTTATGGATTTGGAGTGACTAATGAAGAAGGTAGGACTATATTAGATTTTTCCTTAGCTTATGATTTTGTAGTTGCTAATACTTTATTTAAGAAAAGAGATGAACATATTATTACTTATAAAAATTGACCTAGTAAAACACATATTGATTATTTTTTGATAAGATAAATAGATCATTTAGATTGTAAAGATTGTAAGGTCATTCCAAGTAAAATTTTAAGTACCCAATATCGACTATTAGTTTTAGATTTTAAGATGAAAGGTTGTAAGAGAAAAAATAAACTAAATTATTGTCCTAGGATTAGATGGGGACACTTAAAGAACACAAATAAAAATATTTTTAAGAGTAAGCTATAAGAAATTAGAATTTGGGATGTTCATAAGGAAGCTAACGCTATGTGGGAAAAAATATCAAGTGAAATTAAGCAAGTTGATAAAGATGTGCTTGGAGAATCAAAAGGAAAATCTTCTTTTAATAAGAATAGTTGGTGGTGGAGTCAGCGTGTGCAAGAAAAGATAAGAAATAAGAAGCATTGTTATATTACTTAGTTTAGATGTAAAAACTTGAAGAATTGGGAAAGATATAAAGTGACCTGTAGAGATTCTAAGAAAGCAATATATGATACAAAAAATTTAGATTTTGGTGATTTATACAATAGATTAGATACCAAAGAAGGTGAAAGATGTATGTATAAGTTAGCCAACCAAAGTGATAGGGGAAGTAAAGACATAGTTCAAGTGAGGGGTATTAAGGATGAAAATAATAAAGTGCTTTTCTTAGAAAAAGATATTGAAAATAGGTAAATGAGGTATTTTGATAAACTTTTCAATGAAGGATCTAAAAGTACGATTGATTTTAGCAACCTTTATACCCTAAACAAGAATAGAGAATTTCATTTTTATCATCGTATTAGTAAATATGATGTTAGTGAAGCTTTAAAAAAAATGAAATGTGGAAAACCAGTAGGACCTAATAATATTCCAATAGATGTGTGGAAATGTTTAGGAGATCAAGAAATTTCTTGGCTTACAAATCTTTTTAATGTCATTTTAAAGACTAAAAAGATGCCAGATGAGTGGAGAAAGAGTTTGTTACTTCCTATTTTTAAGAATAAAGCTGATGCATAAGAGTGTGCAAATTATAGAGGATTAAGTTAATGTGCCATACATTAAAATTATGGGAGTGTAATTGAGCATAGGTTACGATGTGATACAGAAGTTTCTCACAATCAGTTTGGTTTCATGCCAGGTAGATCTACTATGGATGCTATACATTTGTTAAGAGGTTTGATGAAGAAGCATAGAGAAAGTAAGAAAGATCTACATATGATATTTATTGATTTAGAGAAAGCTTATGATAAAGTCTCAAGAGATGTTCTTTGGAGAGTTCTAGAATAGAAAGGAGTTAATATTGGTTATATTCAAGTCATTAAAGATATGTATACTAGAGCTGTTACTTGTGTCCAAACACAAGGAGGATTGACAAAATATTTTCCTATTTCAGTTGGATTACATCAAGGATCAACATTAAGCCCTTATCTTTTTTACTTTAGTTATGGATGTTCTTATGAGGCATTTAAAAGAAGATGTACCTTGGTGTATGCTTTTTGCTGATGAAATTCTTCTTGTTAATAAGACTAGAGAGGGAGTCCAACAGAAACTTGAATTATGGAAGTCAACTTTAGAGTCTAAAGGTTTTCATTTAAGTAGATATAAAACTGAATATATGGAGTGTAGTTTTAGTTGTAGAAGTTTTAGTGATAGTGTTGTGACTTTGGTGATCAATCATTAATAAGAGTGAGCGATTCAGATATTTAGGCTCTATTGTTCAAAATGATGGTGAAATAGATGGAGATGTTATTAGTAGAATTCAAGTTGGATGGTTGAAGTGGAAGAATGCATTTGGCCTATTATGTGATACAAAAGTTCCACTTAAACTTAAGGGAAAATTTTATAAGATGGTGGTAAGACCTGCAATGACTTATGGTGTAGAATGTTGGCCAATAAAAGAGAAGCATAAGACTAAGTTAAGTGTTATAGAGATGAGGATGCTCAAGTGGATGAGTGGCTTTACTCTTAGAGATAGAATGCAAAATGAGTATGTTCGGGAAAAAGTTAGAGTAGCTCCAGTGGTAGATAAGATTAGGGAGAGTCCCCTTAGATGGTTTTGCCACAAAGCGTCGGTCATTTGATGACCCGATAGGAGAGTAGATGCATTAGATTTGCCTTATGTTAAGAAAGGTAGAGGTAGACCTAAAAAGACTTGGTTAAGATGTATAAAAAATGATCTTAGTATACTTGAATTAAATGAGAATTTGACACATAATAGGACATAATGGAGACAAAGGATTCATGTAGTCGACCCCACCTAGTGGGATTAAGGCTTGTTTTTGTTGTTGTTGTTGACATAAATTAGATCACGTAATTCTTATCTATGTGAAGCGACTTAATTGACTAACCATCATTGGAATTGACACATCATACCATTGAAGAAGGCAAGATAATGCAAGTAGAAGAGACCACTACCCTGGAAAGTCACTCAAAGTGTTAAAATCAAATATAATTTATGATCAAGGGAGCACAATACACTTTACTTATAAACATTTTGTTTAATGATAAGTTAGTTTTTTAAACCTTAGATGCATTAATAAAGGATAGAGAGAGAAAATAGTGATTGAAGTATAATCAAGTGAGTGTGAAAGCCACTTAGAAGAAAGAACACTAACCCACATAATCTTATAATTAGATAATTTATGGAAAACACCATGAAAAGACACTAAAAGTTATTATAAAGGTTTAAGTAGTGCCAAAGAGTCATATCAATGTAAATGAAACTATAAAATAAGTTGCAGCCGAACACTAGTCTATTACCATTTGCCTTTTGGGGAATGGACCTAATTAGTCTCTTATTAGTCAACAGTGGCCAAATAAAGTTTATTCTACTAATGGTTGACTACTTTTCAAATTTGATAGGGCCAAAGATACTTGTTAATATTATTACACAAGTTGCCTAAAACATTACCTGGCCAGACATCATTTACAGATGTGGGATTTTAATGACAATCATAACAAATATTCTATAGTTTGGCAACAAAAAAACTCAAAAAATGTTGCTAGTTTTAAGATTGACACTTCAAATTTACCTTAGTACACCACCCATGAATAAATAGCTAAGTTCAAATGTAAAATAACCAATAATGACAAAGAAAATTAAAGAAATGAAATGCTAATAGGTAGAGACGTTGCCCTTAGTCTTGTGGGCACAAATAACAACACTCTCCTTGATAACTACTTAACAACATTTTCCGTATCTCATGGGATAGAGACCTTATTACCAATCAAATTCAAATTGCACAACTAATGAGTTATGAAAAGCACTAGTTATCAGATAGACATTATTGAGTGGGAGGAAAAAAAATAAAGAAGGCATGGAAATAGTGATAGACCTAATAGAAGAACTCAAGATATAAGTGTTGCTGAGGTAAAAAGAAACCAAGATGTGAATGATAATGACTTCAATGATAATATCAAAGAATGAATTTTTTACACAAATAGGCTGGTATTGAAGAAAGTATATGCACTAGCAAACCAATTTGCACTAGGAAAACTTGACTCAATATGGGATGGGCCATAAATTTGAAGCAAGTTGGCCCATGTGATTTTCAATTACAGGCACACTCAGGAAAGAGGGGCCAAGGACATGGAGGCTTGTGACCTAAATAGATTTTACCTATAAGAAAAATTTTTTTATCCATTTTTTGTATTCAATTATTTTATTTGTATATATTCATTCATCAATATTCAAATATTTAAAATATACATTATCAAAAATATCTAGTGAGTAATACTAAATAAGCAAAAAATAACTCACCAAAGACTCAAAAAACTCGTCCCATGTACCATAAGCTACAGGTTAGTTGCTTTCATTTTTATCAACTATATTTTTTCAAACTTGGAGAATTAAAGGAATCTTTAAATACAGGAAATAAATAAAGGAATCTTTAAATACAATCAATGTTTTTCATTATCTATAGCTAACCAATAAGTAATGTCAAATAAAAAAATTATAATTGGAAGAAAATCAAGTTAATTAGATTCTTGAAATTTAAATATGACATAGCCAACTTGAATGAAAACTACATTCAAATCAAAAGGTGCTTAAAGGTGATGAAATTACTTACTAGAAAAGTCCTATAGGAATGCCAAAGTTCCTAAGAAGGTAAGTTTATGTCTAACATGGTTGCTTTTGTCTATAGGCTTACTCATTTTAATGTGCAAATTGCATTAAAATTAACAACCTTTAATGTATGGGAAACTACTTATAAGCCAAACACATATATACTTATTCACTTCATAAGATCATACTTATTAAAAAAAATCTTCAATTTACCTAACTTTAGTGAGATGACTCCACTTGTATAATAATATCTACAGTAAGCAGCATATGTGGCTCTTCTAATTAGAGAGTTTGGATGGATGCCCTCTTGGTAACTATGAGTATAGCATAAGGTGAGTTACATCTATGGTGATGGACACATCCACAGTGAGTTGGCTTCCCCACTATAATAAAATTTGCATGAGAACAATTTTGTCCATTTTATTGGAGAGTTTTAAGTGGTTTACATTGCAAAGACTATTGAGTTTGATGAAAGGTGAGGCATATGTGGGGAAACCATTAAATAACTCGTAACATCATAATTACTTTTAAGTATGATTGGGTGATAAATCATATGCGTATAAGCACAAGGTCGTATCAAGTAATATAAAGTGAGTAGAACATTATTCCTATAAGGATTGCTCATCAATTACTAAAATTAAGTTGAGTAAAGAGCTTACAAACTTGCTTGTTAAAGACCAACTGGAAGTTCCACAAACTAGCCTAACCATGTCTTTATCATAGAACAACATGCGGCAATGGAAACAATTGATAGAACAAAATGTACAACCCAATGACATAATATTGATGTGATAATAGAGGGTCAACTACCCATTCCAACTAATCTTATCAGACAACTCAATAATGAAATATTAACCCATACACCTTTTATGTCAGAGCAACCAATAAATCAAGAAGGTAACCATTTAGATAATCTCAAATGTCAATCAAAACAAACACAACTTGATGATGAGCTCTCACCATCATTTACACAGCACATGAGCAATCTAGAGGACTTAGACCACATAATTCAAGAAATAAAGGAGGACTGGCTAATACAGAAATCTAAAAGAACCAAGCACAAATGAATAAGGGAATTAAGGCATATAAATCTAAATGATGCATCATTTAAAGGAAATATCTCCTCAGCTAAAATTTTAGCCAATTTGAATGATGGGATTGCTATTAGAGCCTCTAGGGGATTAAAGTACTCCAAGCATGACTAAACTTTTTAATTTGGAACATTAGAGGCATTTCTAACAATGCAAGCTCTAATAGACTCAAGATTCTAATAAAAACTTACAACATCCAAAATTTTTCCATCCTAGAGCCACTTATTCAACCTCACAACATTAAAAAGCTTAGAAGAAAAATTCAAAGCTTCAATATTGCTTAAAGCTGCACAAATAAAATTTTGTTGTTTTGGAAAAGCTCTTTTTACATTGACCTCTTGATTAATGACCCCCAATTTCTACATATACACATAAGTTGTAACAACTATTCTATACAAGCCACCATTGTCTATGCAGCTTGCTTTGGGGATTCAAGAAGGGATCTTTGGACAAAAATCATTGCCATCAGCCAAAATTGGTAGCATAGTTGGCTAGTTGTAGTGATTTCAAAATGATCACAAACTCCAATGAGAAAATTGCGGTAGAAAACAAAATGAAAGTATTATGGGGAAATTTTCTAACTATATTGAAGATGCACACCTAATTGATCCTGGTTTTAGTGGATCACCTTACACATGGAATAGAGGGCTAGTATTTAAACGGCTTGATAGAGTTCTATTCAATATATTGAGGTTTGGTCATTTTCAACATTCTGTAATAAGGCAACTGAGCAGAACATGCTCAAACCATGCTCCCTTACTATTAACTAACCTTTACAAACCATCCAAACATGTCTTCAAGTTATGGAATATATGGACAAAGCCTAATCTCTTCATCGATTGCCTTCAAAGTGCATGGACATCAAATTTAGCTAACCCATGGACTAGATTATGTAGTTTACACAAGAACTAAACCACAAATCTCAAGTAATGGAATTGGAAAGTCTTTGGTGACATACACCAAAAAACTAAGGTACAATAACAGAAAGTATCCCTCCTTGAAAATTTTTGTATCAATGACACCTCAATGGGAGCTGAAGAAGATCTCAAACAAGCCCAACTAACTCTCAACAACCTCATTACTATGGAAAATTGATTTCTTAGCACAAAAAGCTATTGTAATTAATCTCAAAGAAGGTGATAGAAATACAATATATTATAATGCTTGCATCAAAAAGAAGAGGGAATATAAAGCCATTACAAGAATCAATTAAAATCATCATTGGTTGCAAACATGGGAATACATAATTGAGGATGGTATCAACTACTTCAAAATAACTCTTCCTAGAACAAGAGGTATAACTGAATTTATTTTGTGATGATTTATTCAAAACATTATTGAGGTAAGCTAGTTGGACTTAGAATACACTCCAATGGAGAACAAAATTTGGAATAGTCTTGACTCTCTTTGTGGGTTGAAAGTTGTAGGCCTTGATGGTTACACAACACACTTCTATGAACACTCATGGCATTGGATTAAACTGGACGTTATATCTGCTATCCAGGCCTTTTCTAAGGGTAATGACATGCATAAGTTTTTTAGCTCCACAACCATCACACTCATCCCCAAGTCTAATGACAAGTACAATTAGGAGGATTTTAGGCCCATCAGTTTATCATTAGTTATAAGCAAAACAATCATCAAAATTGTATCCATTTATCTCTAGCCATACCTCCCAAAACACATTTAAAAAAACCAAATAGCTTTTGTCCAGGGTAGGAACATAGCTAAGAATATTCTATTAGCACAAGAGCTTATCCTTGACCTTGATAAAAAATGTAGGGGAGGAAACCTTATTATAAAATTACATATAAAGGAAGCCTTAAATACCATTAACTAGAATTTCATCATGGAAATTCTGAAAGCTAGAGGTTTTCAAGAGAAATTTTGCTCCTCGGTTAATAGACTACTCTCAAACAAGTACTATTCTATCATCATTAATGGTGAGGCATATGGTTTCTTCAAAGAATCAAGAGGAATAAAGAAGGGTGGTCCTTTATCTCCATCCCTTTTTATACTAATGCTTGATTACTTTCCAGAATGCTAGAAGTAAATCACAACTCCAATAGAGCAACCAACCATACAACCAAAGGGAAAATAAATATATCCCATTTTGCATTTGTTGATGACTTATTATTACTTTGTAATGGATCCAAAAGATTAATCGGAAGAATCATGCTCATTCTTAATACCTTTGAAGAAGTCTCTACGATAACGTTCAACAAATCAAATTGTTTATTTATATTAGGGAAACATTGCAAAATAGACTATAAATGGATCGAAGACTACACAAGTTTCACCCATTCCCACCTCCCGCTCAAATACGTTGGAGTCAATATACATAAAGGATGATAAAACACTCAATACTTTGATGGTGTTATAACCCATATTCAAGATAAAATTAATTCATGGGAGAACACTTTCTTATTAACGAGAGGGAGGATTACCTTGTTGTAAAGTATTCTCAACTCTATCCCTCATTTTTCCTTGCAAACTATGTTAATGCCAAATCAGACACAAATCAAGATTGAAAGAATCTTTAATAGATTTTTATGGAGTAGGTAAAATGTTTATATATACATTGGGTGTGTTGGAAAAAGATGTGCAAACTGAAAAGGGAAGGAGGGTTAGGCTTCCGATCATTAGTAGAATCTATTCATATCAACCAAATGAAACTATGGATAAAATTAAGGCAAAATGATTTCTTATGAACATCCTACTTAGCAAATATTGCTGGAAGACCCATCCAACTATGATTCAACAATGAAAAATAGACTCTAAACTCTAGAAGATTTTGTTGAATGATAGAGAATCAGCTAGAAATTTGATTTTTTTGCATATGGGGAATGGAGGACTTAGCTTCTCAAAGGATCACTAGTTTCTAGAAGGGTTACTATCCAAATTAATAGCAAAAACCATCACTCATCAGGTAAAAGGTTGTGATTTATGGATTGTTAAAATTGGAACATCCCAAAGCTTAGATAATATCTTCTTGAAAATGTTCTAAAATAGGTATCTAGCATCCCTCCTATTCCACATACAAAGGACAAATTGACATTGAAATGTCAAAATGTTAAGCTCTCCATGTCTAAGATCCTTTTCCATGCTACAAATAATTCTAGTAGAGCCCTTGAATTGCAACCTATTTTTTGGAATGTTGCTATCAAACCATCTAGGTCTTTTTCTATGCTGGAGGCTGTGGCACAACCTAATCCCCACAGATGATATATTAAAACTTATGGGCCTTAAGATTACTTCAATTTGGCACCTGTGTAGAAGGGATGAGGAAAATACAACACATTTTTTCATCACATGCCCAATCAACAAAGAAATATGGGATGGAATGCACTCTTAATTCCAAATTGATAAATCAATGAATGACTCAATACAAAGCTACTTCAAGGTCTAGAATAGTTCAAATCATTACATCAAGAAGGACCACAATTACATTATTCCCCACATTGTTGTATGGTTCATTTGAATGGCAAAGAACTCAAGCAAGCATGGAAAGCCAATGAGAAGGTGTCATGGATATAATGTCACATATCAAAAACCATATTGCTAAACTTGGAGCTACAAATCTATTCAAAATTCTTTATATACCTAGGGAGAAGCTATTAAGACTGTTTCAATCACTTCTCATACAATTGAATGAATCAAAAACTGAATGTATTAAGATAAACATCAATGGCAGTTTCAGGACAATAGACAAATCAACAGGTATTATAGGTGTCTTTAGAACAAACATAGGCCAATGCATCTTCCTATTCTCTATCCTTTGCTATACAATGAATACTCTTCATGTTGAAGCTTTAGCATACAATACAACTCTAAGGTTATTAGTCTCTCTCCATTTCAAAAAAAATCTGGATTGAAATAGATTCTTCAACACTTTGCAATTACATTTCCACTAGTGAGCTCTATCCCTATTACATTACTTACATCATTAAGAACATTATGTTAATCTCTAATAACTACATCCATCGAGAGGGAAACAAACCTGCAAATAATTTGGCAAAGATGGGATCACTTGCAGATAGACCAATCTTCTCACATCAACCTTTACCTCAAGTCCTCCATACACTCAAAGAGTGACTTACTAAATTTTCCTTACATTAGAAGCTTGTAATGATCTTTACTTTCCTTTTGCTTGACCTTTGACTATACAGATATTTTAATTTCATAGTAAAAGTCATCTTTGCTAAAAAAAGTTAAGTAAATTTTATTTAGATATTACAATTAGAGTGATAATGCAAAACTATAATCTACATCTAAATAGTTCAAATAATTACATCAAGAAGGACCATAATTAAATTATTCCCCGCAATGTTGTATGGTTCATTTGGATGGAAAAGAACTCAAAAAAGCATGGAAGCCAATGAGAAGGTGTCATGGAAACAATGTCACATATTGAAAACCATATTGCTAAACTTGGAGCTACAAATCCATTAAGAATTCCTTATATAACTAGGGAGAAGCTAATAAGACTGTTTGAATCACATCTCATACAATGGAATGAATCAAAAGCTGAATGTATTAAGATAAACATCGATGAAAGTTTTAGGTCAATAGAAAAACCAACAGGTATTGGAGGTATATTTAGAACACACATGCCAATGCATCTTCCTATTCTTTATCCCTTGCTATACAATGAATACTCTTCATGTTAAAGCTTTAGCATACCATACAACTCTAAAGTTATTAGCCTCTCTCCCTTTCAAAAAAATCTAGATTGAAATAGATTCTTCAACACTTTGCAACTACATTTCCACTAGTGAGCTCTATCCCTATTACATTACTTACATCATTAAGAACATTATGTTAATGTCTAAACAATTCTCAGCTATATTCAACCAAATCCATCGAGAGGGAAACAAACCTGCAAATAATTTGGTAAAGATGGGATCACTTGTGGATAGACCAATCTTCTCACATCAACTTTTACGTCAAATCCTCCATACACTCAAAGAGTGACTTACTAAAGTTAACTTATAGTAGAAGCTTGTAATGATCTTTACTTTCCTTTTGTTTATCCTTTGACTACACTATCATTTTAATTTCATAGTAAAAGTCATCTTTGCTAAAAAAAGTTAGGTAAGTTTTATTTATATATTAAAATTAGAGTGATAATGCAAAACTATAATCTACATCTAAATAGTTCAAATCATTACATCAAGAAGGACCATAATTACATTATTCCCCTCATTGTTGTATTGTTCATTTGGATGGCAAAGAACTCAAACAAGCATGGAAGCCAATGAGAAGGTGTCATTGATATAATGTCACATATCAAAACCATATTGCTAAACTTGGAGCTACAAATCTATTCAGAATTCTTATATAACTAGGGAGAAGCTAATAAGACTGTTTCAATCATTTCTCATACATGGAACGAATCAGAAACTGAATGTATTAGGATAAACATCGATGGATGTTTATAGATAATAGACAAACTAATAAGTATTGGAGGTGTCTTTAGAACACACACAGGCCAATGCATCTTCCTATTCTCTATCCCTTTCTATATAATGAATACTCTTCATGTTGAAGCTTTAGCATACCATACAACTCTAAAGTTATTAGCCTCTCTCCATTTCAAAAAAATATAGATTGAAATAGATTCTTCAACACTTTGCAACTACATTTCCACTAGTGAGCTCTATCCCTATTACTTTACTTACATCATTAAAAACATTATGTTAATGTCTAAACAATTCTCAGTTATATTCAACCACATCCATCAAGAGGGAAACAAACTTGCAAATAATTTGGCAAAGATGGGATCACTTGCAGATAGACCAATCTTCTTTCATCAACCTTTACCTCAAATCCTCCATACACTCAAAGAGTGACTTACTAAAGTTTCCTTACATTAGAAGCTTGTATTGATCTTTACTTTCCTTTTGCTTGACCTTTGACTATACTGTCATTTTAATTTCATAGTAAAAGTCATCTTCACTAAAAAAATGTTAAGTAAATTTTATTTAGATATTAAAATTAGAGTGATAATGAAAAACTATAATCTACATCTAAATGTAATGAAAACCTAATTGATTAACTGAAGAAAAAAAATATTAAGAGATCTTAATATGAATAAACCTAGGGTTTGAGGTTCACCAATATTATTTTTTATGGTTATGATTTTGGTTAAATAAGGAGTATATTTTGTTGATTGAGAAGATTTCTATCTTTCTCTTTAAAACTGAGTAATCTTATTTTTCTTGCACAACTTAGCTACCTCTTGAATATATTTAATGCAAAAAAGACCCATCAAGGCTCTTTAGATCTCAATATGAACAACATAGCTTCATTGTAGTTATCTTTAACCTGCTATCCATCACCATAGTATTTTATTCACAATAAGTCCATTCTCTACCTCAGGCTAAGTGCTTAGGACTAAATCATCCTTGAATAGCACCATTCATTTTCAAATTTGTCTAGATAATTTTCAACATGATTTTGTATATTAATTATTGAATTTGTTCCTTCCATGTAAATCAATAAAATTTTAAAATTTAAATCATATGCATCATGAAATCTTTAAATATTTATAAAATTATGTGTCAAATGCATAGTATAAGGAAGAAAAATATATGCCACACCAATCAAACTCTCCCAACAAAGTCCAAATGCATATAAAAAATAATTATACAAATTTTGAAGAAAGGTAGATCCTTTAATTATTTTTATGATATAATGTTGTGAATAACTTATTATTTACTTATTTAATGTGTTAACATTTATCCTCAATCAACTACTACATACTATGGAGACTAATTGATATTTAAATAATATACTAAACTACATAATAGATATAAATTTATTTTAACACATTAATTCACATTTTTTGTAAACTTATGCAAGTTATATAAAATCAAGTCTACACTAATCAAGAACCATTTTAACATGACCTATTCTAAAATCACATCCATTTCTTGAAAAAATTATGCTTGGTGAGCACTTAAATAAATTTTAGCAATTAACATAATAGTTATAATTGTTTCTTTATGAAGGGATCTTTAACTCTAAACAACCAACCTTATTTCAACATTTATCAACGTAGACGTCCCTTTTTATCACTTTACAAATGTTGACTCACATAATGTTTTTTTTATGCTAGACACCCATCTAATTTTACCTTGTCTCTTTCCATCATGCTATTTGTGATTGTGCATGTATACAATCAAATAAATCAAAATTGTAATTCATGTTATAAGTTATAGAGAACATATGCTACTTAGCTCATACTTAGCTTAAATTATTTTTACATGTATTATATAAAGATACGTATAAATGTGATTAATAATAGTAAAGACTAGCATAAATAAGTATGCAATATAAAATCCAAATAAACTATTTTGTACAGGTAACCAAATAGTATTATAATAGTTAATTTAGTTTCATGGTTTCATATTTGTTTACGAATAAATAAATAATTTTTTATAAAATTGATAATTATTACAATTCAAATATAATTTAAAATTAAATAGAAGAAAAATAATATAAATAAGGAAATTAGACTACTCCGGAGTACACAAAGACACATACAAAAATATAAATTATCCCCCACACTGGAATGATGCATTATCCCCAATGCATAAGTGTATGGTACATAAACTTCCTAGCAATTAAGGGTATTCGTTATTGTTTTCCTGCTTATGTGTCCTTGTCTTCCTCTATCTTTAATCTTTCTATTTTTCTAATTTAAAATAAAATATAATAGAAGTTAATAAAATAATAAAAATAGATAACTAATTACTATGGCAGAAATGTTGGGTTGCCTCTCAACGAGCTTGCTTTAACTTCTTTAGCCTGACATCCTTCACAATATTTTGTCTTGCCTGATAACAAGTGTTGTTGTTTTTTATGCTTTCTATTGGCTACCCCCTTCAAGTATTCTTGTAGCATGGACTTGGTTACCCAAAATTGTATGAAGTTCTCTTGTCCACCTTAGGGATCATTTTTTATCTTGGGATTATTATGTGGTCTCTATTTTTCTTTATTTTGTATCCACTTTCATTCAAATTATCTAGGCTATCCTCAAGTGCTTAAATGGAATGCTTTGACTACTCTAGTTCTTAGTTATTATCATGTTACAATTCTTCTCATAAAGTATATTTTTATAATATTCATATGTCTTAAATATTGAAGCTTCATTCTCAATTTTTAATTACAATTTTCCTTTTGAATATCAATTTGAACCTAGATTTTTGCAAAAATTGACCTCCCTAAAGTGGCTAGCTTTTTAGGTTGATCCCCTTTCATATCAGGAATGGGAAAGTTAATATAAATAATAAATTTTAAATCTTTATCATCACTTCTTCCAGGTCCTTGATCTCCACTTTTTAAGTCTTAGCTGGCCCCAAAGAATCTTCCTCAACTTGCTTGATTTTGGGCTGCTCTTGCCTTACTAAATCTACTAGTTATCTTTCACTTATTAGAGAACCTAGTTTAATGTGGTCCCTTAGGTTTACCTTTATATTTCTAGGGAACACTATAGACTGATGGCTTAAGAGTAATTGTGATAGTTGCACAATCTAAAACTCAATGATTATTATGGTCATCTCTTGCCTCTGTAATGAAGCATTATGCCTTTGTAATGTCACATTACTGCTGGTCATAAATTTGTCGTGCTAGTAGTTAGCTTCACCAAGCCTCCTTTAGTGATAGCTCTTCTAACTTTTACTATTATGGGCTTGCCTATTGAGTAAAATTAGGTGAATGATAGCCTCTTTACTGATAAAATTTTTAGTGGATATGATAACCACTCATTTACAATCTTACCTGAGTGTTCTTTTAAGTGAAGTTAGGGTGGCTTCTCCTCATAAAATTATAAGTGTTGAAATAGGGATTATTGGGCTTTTGACTCATTGTAAATTTATTTTCTCTGGACATGGTTGAACAAATGAATTATTTGTTTGGTATTCTACATATTGTGACCTCCTCCATAGTGGTCACTCCAAAAGATTAAATCATGTGTCATTAGTATTATAAGCGTGAGCTAAATTGCTTTACCAATGACACAACCTACATTGTGAGGGTTGTAATAAAGTTAAATTATATGATATAGCCATTAGCTTTGTTAACATGATCCCCTCACTTGACCAATAGTAGTTATTCATGACCATCTTCTCCAATAAGTTATATCAAAATTCTTGAGACTTATGATGGTGTGATTAGATGTGGCATCAATCAAGGTGTGTGTTGGTCTAGTAAATCCATTATAGAAGTTTTGCACCTACATCAATTTGGGTAGCCTGTCATGTCAGAACTTAAAGATTTTTGAACCTCTCTCAAACTTCATGAAGAGTCTCTCCTTCCATTTACACTAAGTTAGAAATCTCAATCCCTAATTATCTTATCTTGGCTAGCAAAAAGTACTTAAATAGGAACATCTATGCCAAATCATTCTAGCTTGTGATAGAATAACTAAGCAAAAAAGTAGAGCCAAATTGTGTCATGATCTTAGAGAAAAGAGAATAATCTCAATTTGATTGTGTTATCTAAACTCCATTATATTTTAAGACATCACAAATTTTTAAGAAATATGTGACATGGGCATTTGAATCTTTAAGTGCTAAGCCCTAAGTTGGGAGCTTTAAATCATTTATGAGGTGGACAGCTTAATTTCCAGGTTGTTTGTCTGAACACTAGCTTAACTATAGCCTAGGTATGAAATGCATGGTAGGAAATTTGCATAATCTCTTAGATCTTTGGTCTCCATGGCCATATCTCCTCCATCTTTTAAGTTTACCATTTTTACCATCTAGGCTTAATCGGTTTGTCTTTTCTCCCTAAGCCTTCTTAACAATGTTCGCTCAATTTTTAGATTTATAAGAAGTAGTGACTCACTGCTAAAATGGTACATGCAACATGTACAACCTACAAAATATAGTAAATATAAAAATAAAAAAATAATAAAATTAGTATTAAAAACATTATTCAAAGTAATAAAGATTAAATCAACATCAATATTGCTGGCAATTTCTGGCAGTAGCACCAAAAATTTGATAGATTAATAATTTGTGCATGCAAGAGCTCATACTTAATTCAAGTAACAAAGAGTAAGTAAAGTATCATTCTCACAATGATTGCATGTTTATTAGTTAAAATTAAATTAATTAATATTTGGATTGTAAAGAAAAACCTAAAATTATGCTTTAATCTACCAAATGGCTAACTAATTAACTAAAGCAAAGGTTTAGTGAAAAAAAACTTAATATGAATAAACCTATAGATTGAGGTTCACTAATGCTATTTTATGTGCTTATAATTTTAATCAAATAATAAGTAGAATTTACCAAAGTCTAATTAAGGTGGCCACTGCCTTTCTCTCAAAAGCCTGTGGTCCTTATTTTCTCACATAATCTACCTACCTCTTGGGGATGGATTTAAAATAAAGAAAGATATGTGGAGGTTATTTAAATCTAAATTTGGACTACATAGATTAGTTGTAGTTATCTCTAACCTACAATCCATCTCCAAGGTATATTATCTATAATGTATATATTCTCCACCTCTTAATATTAAATAGACCTCCTAAACTTTTGATAGATGGCTAGTCCATCACATGCAAGCTCAGGATAAAATATATGGTAATAAAAATAAAACACTAAACTTTTTAAAATCAAAATTAAAATAGATTAATATGTTTACAACTAAATTTCTAGAATGGGAGCTCATGATTAGCCATGGATAACTTAAATATGAACATTAATACAATCAAAAAAAGATAAGGAAAAAAAATTAAGAGAATAACTTTGATAACATTTATTCTTTATCTTAGCTCCATGCCCTTGAGATCCTCACACTACAAAACTTTTAGAAAAATAGCCTAAAAATGTTCTTTAAGAAATCTCTCCTAATGGCTTCTCTAAAAATTCTCTCTTAATTAATTCTCTAAAAAACTTTATGTACCCTCCAAAAACTTGATAAAGAAGGTAAAAAGTTGCTAGAGACGTCTCCAAATTCATCCACAAATGCTACTTCTATTGGACTACATAAAATCTCTCCAAATAGGTTAGAAATCCTTATGAATTTAGGGAAATTAATGCAAGTTCCCAGGGTTGGACTCTTAGGTGCATTCTCTTGGTCTGGATGCACTTTAGTAGTTTAGGCATGCAATTTATGTGCTAGAATTTGGGAGCTTAAGTATCAGGTGCTCTAACTTATGCTACAATTTGATTAGGGTTTTGCACATAGAAACTAACTTCTTTATCTTCTAGATATAGATGGGTACCTAGTTATGGTACTTAGGTGCTATCTTGTTCACTTATGCTCTATATTATGTGTTAAACACCAAATTAGCTTGGGATTATTCCAATCACTCCCACATCTATTCTTAATTATTCTTTACATAATTTTACTGATTGCATTTTGAATTTTGTTCATCCATGTATATCTACAAAATTTTAAAATTTAAATCATAAGTGACACAAAATATTTAAAATTATTAAAAAATACATGTTTCATAGTTTAAGGTAGAAAAAAAAATATGTGCAGCTTTCATACCTATTAGGGCACATCATAACTACAAGCATTCTATAGTACATTAATCATAAGTATTGATGAGCATATTTAAAAAAACATAACTATGTGTGAGTATAAGGAAAACTCAAGTACAAAAAATAATACAAGTATAGAAAGAAATAGATTAGTGTAAAATATTTCTATATTATGCATTTTAAAAAAGATTATAAAAAGAAAGGAGGGAAAATTAAAAAAATTTCTTTAATTACATATTCATAATTGTTACAAGTATCCCTTATACATAAAATTAAAAAAAAAGGAGAAGAACGAAAAAAGTGAAGGTGTTAAGTCAGCTTGCAACACTTGCAACACTCCCTTTATCACTTTCAATGGGATCTAATGCTAACTCATAAAAGTTATTCATGTTCAAGAAAAAGTTGTTAAGTTGGGCATTGTTAAGTAATCTCTAAAAGTAAAATTTGATTCTCTCCATAAACTTAAGCCTGAATAGATCCTCACACTTTAGAATGTTTATAAAATTAACACAGATGGCTTCTTTATGTTGGAACTCTACTTCTTGTTAACAAAGTTCCTCTTAGTGGTGGGAGAGTTTAGAAGTGACATTATTCTTTTTTTAATGGTGATCCTCTTGGATCCCTTATTTAGATTGAATTTTTCCCCCAGTACACCTTTATTATCCTACACTCTACATCTAACTTGCCATGCATGTTAAGAGTCATTATAAACTTTTAGTTGAGATCATAAGTTGCTTGTTGAGTAACTATGTAGGCATTAATTGTAAAAATGCAACTTTAATAAAAGAATATATTCTAACACTTGTGAACTAGTGATAAGTAGTGCAACTCTAGTATGAATTGTGTCACTAGTGGATTCCACTATATGTGATTCATAAGAGTTTATTATGTGTGCATGTGAAGTTGGCCTTTCTCTTTCTAGCATCTTCCCCTTGTCCTATAGCTTCTCCACTTGTCTCATTAACATAGTTCTAGTAGCCAGACGAGCCACATCCTCTCTTGACTATGACATGACCATCTTAAGTGGAAAGTACACAAGTGAGAATGGCTTTTGGCTCCATTATACAAAATGAAATAGTCAAGAATGATGCCTCACCAATTCATGGAGACCTAAGAAGAGACTAACCCAAGAAGGCAAGAACCATTGGATCCATGAGGTAAACCATAAGGTTGATACCACCTACAAAAAAAAATGACAAGCACATCAGATAAACAAAACTTCCATAGTAAAATATAACTAATACAGGTGCTGAGTACTTATTATATAAATTTAAAACATTTTATTTGGCTCAAGTGTATGTTAATATAAAGAGTATTTCCCTAACTCTTCTTGAAGAACTCCCACTCCTTCATGCTTAACTCAAGGATGACTTCTTTTTTCTTCTTCTTCTAATAATAATAATAATAAAATAAAAGGCACAATCGGCTCAAGCCATTCAATGAATGAATGAATGAATAAAACATATTTCACAAGTTTTAGACCTTATTTTCCAAGCCACAATTCAATTATGAAAAATAAAAACAATATTTTCATTTTTATAGTCCTTAGTTGTGAACAAATGGTGGAATATAGTCAAACTCCAACAAATCCATTTAATGCATAAATAAGAAATGAAGGTGATGAAACTCTAAACTAAATTTAGCACTAATTGTGTTAACACTAAGAAAAATTTGAGGATGTCCACCAACTTTGGGCACAATGGAAATCTAAATCTATGCCCATAGTGGTGAAATGAGATGTAGGACTTGTTCTAGAACACCGTGTTGAATCTTTTGTTCTTATGAGCATGTCACTTGATAAAGTTTGTATTAACACAACATTACCCCATGAATGCCTTATATACTAGCAACGTGGTCACATTGAAGACTCACAATACTCAAAATTTTGGAATGCTTGAGTGCATTTTCTTAGAGAAATTATAACACATTGGAACAAAGAAATTGAGCATAAATAAAGAGAAAGAATGCTAAGAGAATAATGATATATAATAATTACTTTATCACTTGGATACATATTTTTAGTGAGAAACTTTTAACTTTTGAGGTGATATAAAATAAATAATTAATTTATAGATCTTCAATCTTCTCTTTCATCATTGTAAAATCTTGTCAACTTTGTTGCTATAAATTTGTTAATACCTCTTAAACTCAACACATCAATGAAAAAAAGTATAAGTCACCATATTACTTGAACCATTCATATTATAAGAAAATAATCAACACAAGTATAAGAAAATAACAAAGATATGTAAAAGTACATAAAAAACAAACTAGACAAAAAATTTAATTACAATCAAACTTGTCAGTACATAATTCTTATTACAACATTGCATTCATTATATTTATTTTCTAAAAAGGTGTCTAAATTGTCTAATATGGTATCTATAGAGACCATTTCTATCCTTATTAGTTATTATAGGATGAAACATGCCACAAACTGAGGTGACTTTATCAAATTATCATGATGATAAGTAACCATTACCTCTATGTGTAGCTCCAATAGATCCTTACATAATAACTCTACCTTCTCTACAATGGTCACACTCACATCTTTCTCTAGTGAGGTCACTCTCATTTATAAGCTAGTCACTTTATCTCAAAAGTTGGTGACTTGAACTTTTTATCCATGCAAACAACTAAAATGGGAAGTAAATCAAATATGTTGAGCTAGTGACACCTAGTGACTCTTTACCTAGCTATAAGGTAGGTGGCAGTGGGGGGTACTTGTTGATCCCTAAGCTTGCTCTCAAGAAAAGGTCTCCACTTGCATTGGAGTAGAGGTCACTCCTAGCTCGCCCACCACAAGAGAAGTTTCCATATGGGTGATGACCACTAATGTAGTTGAGGCGAGGTGGTTGGGGTTGGTATTGTGGAATTCTTGTCACCTTTTCTCTCTCTTCATAATTACAATCACCCTTATGGAATAAAATGATGAAAAAAAGATTAAGAAACTCCCTTTCTAGAATACTATGTGATAATATAATGAGTCACTCCACTTTAATCATTTTAGGCATCATCACCCATTCCAAGATCTTCAAAGCCTCAACTTTATTCATTGTATAACTTAGAAACTCAATTATAGTTTGGTGGATTTTAAGTTAATTTAGGTTGGATCATCTTCGTTCTACTAAAATAAATATATATAGTGTTAAAACCTTTTCTTCAACAATTATAGACAACTAGCGCCACTCTATGGATAAATTGGAGCTACTCACTTATCTTACTTATAAGTAAATAAATAAATTTTAAATATTACTTGACCATAACAAAAAATACATTGTAATACAAAGATACCTTTGTGAGGTTAGCAGTCACCTTGGTGCTATGAATGGATGATCTTTTCTTGTGAGTAACCATCGTGATATCCCACCTCCAAACTATAAACCTCTTTAAGCTCATGTTGAGGCGAGGCCACCTTAGTAAGTGCACCACTCACCATTATGGCCACCTTACTAAGAGTGCCATTTGCTACTCTATGGGTCAACTTAACCATTAATCTTTGATTTCAACAATTTCCACCTTATGCTTGTACATTAGTGACATCCATATTTGACAATTGTCAATGTTGCCTAATAGCTTATGAATGTTTATCAACAATGAAAATGGATAGTAAATGAAATGAGCCAATTGCTTCATTGACATTATCATTTATAGGCCAAGAACATTTCGGCCAACACATTAGTAGTCAATTAAAAATATTTATGGTATATGCCCTCAAAAGATGTTCACGGGATAATAAATAATTAATTTAACCTCTTTCATATAGAATAAAGATTTATTTAGGTTATTAATTCTTGTATGTTGCTTCTTTAATAACTGAGGTAATTAGAAAACTAAACATATACTTATGGTGCACTAAGATTCACTCCATCCATCATAGAGCTCAGCCTAAACAAGTCACAACTCACCCAAGGGCCAAAAAAAAAAATAAAGCCAGACCAGGAGCAACTTCTAACGAGAAACTTGCCACCTCATTTTAAAGGTTGATCACAACTTTCATGGTGAAATTGGTTGGTGTACCCACTAGAGGTGTTTAGTTGGCTAACTTACTAACCACTTTCTAAAAATGCAACTTGGCTAAGACTCACCTAATGCATTCATTCTTTATTCTAGACCCAATGAGTCATCCCATTTGGAAGGTCACATCAGTAAAAGGCTACCTTCACTATCAAGTCATATCAGTCTATTGATGTTTATTTTTGGGTAATCTATTATGTACGGACTCATCACATTTATTATTTCTTATTTATGTTGTGTCTATTCTTGTAGTTCCTCCTTATAAATAATTGGTTAAGAGATGTACTTAGGACTTTGGTAGCCTTTTTTTGACATTGTTTGGGCTTTAGAGGATTTCACTACTCTTTAGCTTTATTATTTTTACTCATCTTTAAGACATTAATAAAAATTACTTTTTGAAAATCTCATGGAATTCTCTCTTTACTAATCTCACTTCATTCTACTTGCTTAAGTATTTTCTAACACCATCGCTCTCTCTCCTTCCATCTTGGCCTCAACAAACTAATCTTGTGAGTAAGTTTTGGTGTTGTCCTGACACAAACTAAGATTCAACATTTGGACAATCTTCTGTAGTTGATTAAATTTTTTACAAGTATAAATAATTGAATCTCTTATAAATTTGCATTTACTTATACATAGAACTTCATTTTAATTTGTTAAACATTCATTTTATCAAAGTCATCATTAGACATTATATTTTATATAATCATAATATAACTCTTTGTTTAATCTTTTATCAAAATGAATGGTAGGCATAAATTTAACATTTAAATTAATTCAACTAAGAAATTTAATTGAGTTAGCAATTCTCTATGATTTTAGTGATTGATCCACACACACACACACACACACACACACACATATATATATATATATATATATATATATATATATATATATATATATTGGAAAGTCTCAATGATCATGGTCCATTAGATCAAATAAAAGATTATGAACAAAGGTAAGGGCATATAGGACATATAAATCTTCATGTAATTTTACTTAGTTCCTTAACACTAAACAAAAAATAATTACAAAATGGTATCAAACTTTAAAGTAAAACATAAAAACTAGAGAACATGGTAGGCATATAAAGAAGAGTTCAAGGAAGATAGCTATATTTATGGCCATAATGTGAACATATTATTTAATTATAATTAGGAAATGCATGTAACACCCACATAATGATTAAATCAAGTATAAAAAATAACCATCATCACCTAGTCTTCATCACCCTAACAAATTATTAGATCACTAGGTTGGAGGTTAAAACCATGCACCATGTGAGTAGAACCATTAGCTTGGAGTAAAAAACTATCACTTCCCCTAGCATCACAAAACTGACCCAACCCAAACACAGTAGTACTCATGTACTTAGCTATAAAAACTTTAGGTGATAATTTTGCTTTCTAATGTGCAATGTGGATTTAAAATTTATTTTGTAATGCTAAGATAATGTTGTAGTATATAGGTAATGCAAAAAAAAAATCTCTTATTAAAATGAGTTACTTTAAAAATGTGTTATTAATGATCATTCAAAGAAATCTAATTATGATTATTTATTGCACTAAAAAATAGTGCAATGATAATGTGTATCATTGCATGCTAAATAATTGACTTGTGTAAATTCTGTGAAAATTTTATTATATTTTATGCCTATATTAAGCTTAAAATCTATAAAAAAATAAGCTTTTGTAGTTTATTTTTATGTTAAAATAGAAAAATATCATATTATAGAGGGAATTATAAAAAAATGCACCCAACATTGTAGCGTTGGATCAAACCTAATTTAAAACCCCAAAATAGAGGACCGACTGTGTTTTTTCCACTATACCTTGATGCTAGATTTGTAGCATTGAGGCACCAGACTCAGTGGTGTGGCACTACATTGAAGTGCCAATGCACCAAAATAAAAAATTTGAAGAAAAAAATCAGAGAGCATAGTGCCTATGTGCTACATAACCATCATGCCAATGTACCAAAATAAAAAATTTGAAGAAAAAAATCAGAGAGCATAGTGCCTATGTGCTACATAACCATCATTGCAACACCAGCGCCCGAAAAGAGCATTTTCAGTAGTTTTAGAAAACAGTTTGAGAAGTTTTTGGAAAAGTTTTCAAGAAGGAGCGGATTAGTAACTATACAAATGATATTTTAGTGTAAAAGAGTTTTTGGTAGTGTGTGACTCTAGTGTGAGTATAGTGCAGTGACATAATTGACAGAATTCCAAGTGTAGTCTTCTATAAAGTGTGTTAGTGTGTGATCAGTTATAGTGACTTATAAAGTAGTGGAAGGTGTTTTAATCCCATTGAAGTTAAGGAGAAGGTATAGGATAGAGTTTTCACACTGAATTTGTTGTGGTTCTCTTTCAAGAAGCAGAAAGTAAGAAGTCAAGAGTATATTTAGAAGAATTACTTATTTCATTACTTTTTTCTCTAGTTATCCCTTTGGTCTAATTCATGGATCTAATTTATTGTACTAAGAGTAGCTATATTAAGTGCGCTGTGATTTTACGTGGATTTTGAACGTTATTCTATATTAAACTTTCTTAGTGAAATAGTGATATAAGAAAATTATTTATGCTCTCAATGTTCACTGTGTTTTAATTTTTACTGGGCTTCATCTACATACAATCTGGCAAATTGTAATGTTAAAATTAATTGTTAGAGTCATAGAGAGAGTGCTAGAAGAATAGTGGAAAAAATGGGTGTAGTAGTATGTGACAATTTAATACACTTAATTTTTAGGACCCGCAACCAATTCAAGCAAGATAAGGAGAAAAGTGAACTTTGAAAATTTAATCAGCACTAGAAAGTAAACTAATTAAAAGGATTGGTTTAGTTATATTGTTCAAAGATAGATAATATATAATTTATGCTCCTGGCTGACACTACATATTTAAAAAGCAAAAATAGAACTAGCGCCTAAGTGCTACATTTTCAGCGCCATGAAACTATGCCCAACAGAAACTTAATTTAATCAAGATAACGTTAGAATTACACAAAATCATAGTACTAATTTAACTATTTAAAAACTTGATATATACCTATCATTAAAATATAATTTTTTTTAATTTAAAAAGAGTTTGGGCTTTTACATTGTTACTTAGTTGGATAAAATGTATAACTTAGATGACTAATAATTAACTTAGAAATTTGACATTCAATTTTCATGAGAACGATACACTACTTATCATTATATTACTTTATTCAGCATGTGGACTTGCATATACTTTTTAGCCAGGTCAAATTTTTGATGCCATTGCTAGGGATTGAGGTGATTGAAATTTAGTTAATATTAGTTAATCTAAGTAATTTTCAATTCAACTACTTTGTATTTATTTATTTTAGTACTTTGTGATTTACTTTTTATTGCCCAGTTCAAATCTTATATTTTAATGTTAGTGTATGCATAGTGACAAAATTGTTGAAATTATACCTTTGAATTTAGAAATAGAAAAGCTCTATTAGAAACTTAGAAAAGTGTGTAGGATTCAACTTAGAGAAGTAGAAATGACAAATCAACTAGTAGATGGAGAACATTCTACTCCTCTTAGGGACTATGCTACACCTTTGATAGACGGGTACATCAAAGTATTGCTAGACCAACAATTCAAGTTAACAATTTTGAATTGAAACCTTCAATAATTCTAATGGTGCAAAATTTACAATTTGGGGGTTCATGTTGACCTCATTTTTGGATGAGGCCGATATCATCCCAAATCCTTATAATTAGGACTTATGATCTTTGATTAAGAGTTTTTAGTTAGACACTTGGGACACTTCACTTAGTGACTAGGTAAAAAAGTCAAAATCAAATAATAAATTAAAATAAATGCTAAATTTAAAACCAAAATTAAACAAAATATTAAACTTAAAACTAAAACTAAATTTAATACTCTAAGGTGAAAGCTTAGGCCATCCTAGTAAAGCATTTTAGGATCTAACCTAACCTAATTAGATTAGATGAACCTAATCAAACCCAAAATTAAATAAAAATCTAAAACAAATGCATTTGAATTGAGATCTAAATTATTGAGGTAGTTGGGATGGTTAACCTGATTGACTCATTTAAGCCCAAAATCACTCGAGTCTAAGGAGAAGCAAAAAAATCAAAACAAATCAAAATTAAATCAAAGAAAAAGCATTTAATAAATATGCACATACAAATAAATCCAAAAATAAATCCAATTGAGGTTTAAAGTGGTCAACCAAGTCATTTGACCTTGAGTTGACCCATGTAGGTTCCACCAAATCAAAAGTCAACAAATTTTAATTTGGTCAAAATGAGACATTTTAAAGGCTCAAAACCACCAAATAAATATGACTTAACAAATTTGAATCCAATAAGGCCTCAAGGGGTTAATTGGGTCATTGACCTAAATAGGCCCAAATGAACACTATTAAACCTAAATTCAATTTAAATTGAAATTAATTCAAATCAAACATCCAAAATCATTTGAAAATCATAAATGAACAATTCTTTGGGTTTAATTTGAACAATTTGGTCATTTAATAAGTAAACCAATCTCAACCCATTAGGCATAATTTGGGTCAAAGTGGGTCAAAATCAAAACCCAACTTCAAATCAATTAAAATTAATTATTCAAAATCATATCAAAGACTTAATAAAACATGATTATAACCAAAACACATTTCAATTATGTAAAATTGGTCATTTGATTTAATTAAATCCGACCTAATCTAAGATGGGTCAATTTGTGTTCAAATTAAAATTTAACCGAAATCTAATGAAATTAATTAATCAATTTATCACAAATGGTCAATAAATACAATCAAACTTAAATCTAATTTTAAAAATGTCCAAGTAGACCAAGAGATCCAATTTGACTTCTTTGGGTCAAATGTATCAAAAGGACTTAAACCTTATTTCAGCCATATCAAACCTAAATTTGAAATGGTTCAATTAATCCTTAAAATAATAAATGAACAATTAATAATAATTGGAACTTAAATCTAATCCTAATCAATCAAATAGAATAAACTAACCTAATCCAAAAGCAAAAAATAATAAAATCAATTAAACCTAAACACTTAAACCAATGTTTAACTCAAATAAACTTGACTTTGACTCATGGTCCATTATGGCCTGACTTGATCAGTCAACTAACTAGCCCAAGGGGGTGCAGTGCTAAACTAATCCAAAAGCCATAAGTTGATGAGGTGGCCATGGGAGAGGCAAGGTGGAGCTTATGGAAAGCATGGTGGGAGCCCCTCCTCCTCCCAAACTTTATCCATGCTTGCTTCCTCACTTCCTTAATCAATTCAACCATCATCTTTGACCTTCTCACCTCCTTTTCTATCATGGTTGACCGCTCCTCCACACCCCCCCCCCTGCCTCCTCCCAAGACTTTATCCATGCTTACTTCCTCACTTTCTTAATCAATTCAACCATCATCTTTGACCTTCTCACCTCCTTCTCTATCATGATGGGATTCCAATTCCCTTGGCCAACCAACTCTTTATCAACCCAATGAAATGGCTCTCGACAAAGTATAAATAGTAGGAGGGAAGCCAAATTCAGGACATTTGCACACTCCAACACCTTCCTCAGGGCGAATCAAACTTGAACGAATCTTTCCCCTCCTCCTTAACTTCTATGATCACTCCCCACTCCAAACTCCATGAGTGGCCGTGTGTGTTAGTCTTCACGTCAATCCATAGGGAGACAAGCCTTGATTTCTCTCCTAGAGCTTCGTCTAAATCCCTTGAACATTTTAAAAATGGAAAGAAACATCAAGATCCAACACCAGTGAGGTACCTTCAAACCAAACCTCTACTCGAGTAAGATCAAACCATATATATTAATTGTAAATTGATTCATGATCATTTTGTAATAATTTACATTTTCATCATGTAGATTACCAAATTTTAATGCTTACGTGCTAACAGTACTTGGCTTCCAATAGAGGTTGAAGATAGAGTCACCGATGTCAGATCCATCTATTTGGGATGGACGATTGTGATTTAAAAGTTGATCTAATTTAAACTCCTATAGAAACTATGAGATGAATCTTGGTGATCCTATCTTTGATAAGATGTCCTTGATTTAAACATTCATCCCCATCGCTTTAAAAGCTAAATCCACATGGATTCAACTAGCCAAATCATGCGGCGCCCAATTAATGTTGTGTTAGCATTGAATGTGTTAAATGGGAAAACTCAATTTCTTGAATTTAGAAAATACCAAAAAAATGTATAGAACTTCAAAAATTCATAAAAGTTAAAATATCTAACAAAAATATGCAATTATAGAATATATAGATTCATCTTAGTGAGAGGAATCCATTAAACTTAAAATCCCCAATTTTATTAGGTTTTTTGGCTTAATTTAAATATAATTAGAAATAATTAAATATAAATTAAATATTAATTAATAATCCAATCACTTTAAAACTTTAGTAGATTGAAATTAAGGTTAAAATACACCTTAGATAAAATTTTGATGATTTATTGGTGATTAAATTGAAAGGTATACAATTTAAAATCTTGAAACCTTAATTTAATAAAATAAATTAATATTAATTTAAAAAATTAGGGAAAAATATAAAATTAATCTAAATCATCGAAATAAATATTTTTGAATTCAAAACCACTAATAAAACTTACGAAAACTTGATAAACATCAAAATAGCTTAATTGTGGTTTAATTAAATTAATAATTTAAGTAATTAAGTTGAACTTTAAAAATTCATAATAAATTAAGTAATAATCTAAAAATTCAAAATAAACCCTCTCTAGATTCAACATCGAGAGAAATTAAAGAAAATCAAAAGCCCTAATGAATGCTTAATTTTGTAAGCCTAAGTTAAGTTTTATTGAAACACTAAAACCTCAATTAGTCTTAAAATACTCATCTAATCAAGATAAAACTTTAGGAAGTAGAAATTGGCGTAGAACCCCACTTGCAATCATAATTTGAATGTCAAATGACTTCTAGATCAGAGGCTATTTAATTATAAAGTTATAGGTCATTTTAGATCAAATAGCAAATAAAAATATTACATAAATTATGGGAATCTGTAAAATTAATTCAAAACATCTCCAACAACATCAAAAGACTTAGAAAACATTTCTTAGCCCACTAATGCTAAGGAATCATAAAAATCACATATTTTTTGGCTTAAGAAATGATTAAAAAAATTAAATTGATTAAAGAAAATCATAAATTTGAAATTATAAAATTCATAATAAATTTAAATTGGTTTAAAATTATAATTGATCATTCTCTCAAATTAACACTTGAATAATAATCTACTAAATGTAGAATCATTATTTTTTTTTATATTTTAAGAATAATTGAATTTTGATAAAAATGGACAATCATCAAATTGAGCTTAACACACAAATTCACAATGTATTAGAAACTTGGGATGGCTTAGATTAGGTTTAGAAATTTAAACATTTCATTTCTTCAGATTTCCTAGGTTAAGATCAATAGCCAAATAAAATTGAATAAAACCCTAATCATAAGAAGCTCAATTAAGTATTAAATCTTTAATTATAAAAATACTCTTTAAATCAACAAAAGCATATGGATTGAACAATTATATCAAATGAACTTAATAAAGACTTAAATCATGAAATCTAAATAACATATCAAAACCAAATAAATTAAAATAAACTATTTAAATAGTGAAATTAAAAGGTTTTGACTCCACTTTAAGAAAAGAATAAATTTAATCAAATGAAACTAGTTTTGAACCTTAACTTAACCAAATAAACCAAATCAATCAAATTAAAGGATTCAAATATAACAAATTAAATTCAATAGAAAGAATAAATGTAAATTGAACTTTAAATAAATAAATAAAGTTAATCAAACTATAATTTAATAATCAATATAAAAAATATGAAATTAAATAATTATAATAGATTTATCTTCAATTTTAATCAAATCAAAGAAGCATAAAGCTGAATATAAACTCCAAACTATTAAATCATATTCAATTACTATCTATTCCAAACAACATCAAAATAATCCAATCAAAATAAAACTTAAAAAAAAAGTTAGATAAATTAAAGGTAGATTTACATACATACCACACAATTCTTATACATTTACATATCTAACACATAACGTTATATATTTATTTATCTAATACTTTCCTATATTTAAAAAGATGCATTTCACTTTTGAAAAAGTAAGTGATGATGGTATTTTTGATGTGATATTGAAGATTGGGATGTTATATATGTGAAAGGAAAAGATGGTTAATTGTTAGATATGTAAATACATTAGCATTGTGTGGTATGTATGTAAATCCCCTTAAATTAAATAAAAAAAGATCAAATTAGACCAAACAATCATCGAATTAAAATCAATATACAAACTCTTAGAATGGATTTTTATTTTAGGATGAAGATTCCATTTTACTAGGATCAGGATGTTGAATAGAATGGGTTCTACCCAAACATAATTTATTTTATTCATCATGCTTTAAAACCTAAATTAAAATTTAACACAAAAGTAAACCTAAAATTAAAATAAAATTTAAAATTCATTAAATTAATTAAATTAAAATGATTCAATGATAACATTGAATAAATTCTGAATCTAAATTAAAACTTGAATCTAAAAAGGCCTAGTATAGACTTGCCACACTAGCCCTCTTTTCACACACAAAATTATTAGATCACTAACCCTAGAGTTAAGTCACACTGTTGATTTGTGATGATTTGTGATGTGATATTTTTCTTATTTTGTGGGGTAATATTTTAGACTAGATGGCTTGGAATTGTTTACTCGCTAGTCTGGATGTTAGGTTGTTCTTTTCAACTAACACCTTTTCTATAGGGGACTGTGCTTAAAGGGACTATCATAATAATATAATAAATATTATCTTCTTATAGGTGTTTCTTATGTTGCTAAATATAGCCCAATATAATAGGCTAGGCTTGATAGCCATTGGTGTTAAGCTAGTATATTTGAAATATAAACTATTAGTGTGTGATATATATATATATATTTTTAATATTCATTTTGTATGATTTAAGATTTTATTTTAGAAGTTTAAAATATAATTTGAGCCTAGACATAAGTTAGGAATTATGAGGTCTAGGGATAGTAAGAGTTGGCTTTACCTGTTGGTGATCCCCTATGGAGCCTGAGAAGGTCTCTAAAGAAGGAGACGATCTTTGATGAAGAACCAAATAAATCAAGACTTTAGTTCTAGGTTAGGTTGCATGAGGGAAGAGCTTGGCTATCCATTTTTCTTTTCTTCTAGGGTATATAGTAGTACCCGGTCGTACTAGCATGTTTCATTTAATTAATTTTGACTTGATTTATTTTGGGGTGCACAATAGTATTGCATGTTTTTTATATAAGTTTCTTTCTATGATTGATGTGTTATGTGATGAAGCATGGATAAGTTAGGCTCTTAGGAAAACTAATTTTTCTATCCCATTAAATTAAAATAACTTAAACATAAATAAACAATTCATACCCTCACCATAATTAAAGCCTTAAGCATAAATAACTAAAAGTAACTAGAAATAACTAAACTGTGAACCATGCAAGCATATTCTTCATGCTTCTTGAATTGGATGCTTCACTTATTACACATAAGCAGGCATTTGACCTATGAAGGTGATCACTTTTCTTTGGGAAGTGTGCCTTCTCATATTGATTTGACACATGACCTGTTTCTAACTGCATGTCATCTTAGGCATGAATTTGCATACCTAAAACTGTAAATAAAATTATGAGTGAAAAATACATTAAAAATGAAAATTGTTCCATTATTTAGGTGCATGATATATTAAACATGATCTTAGAGTCAGGGAGTGACTCTAGGCTCTTAGCTTTTTTTTTTCTATGTATAATAGCTCAACCATCTTGCATTCATAAGGTTGAACTCATGGATTTAGAATCGCTTATGTGGTGTTAGTTGGTAATCATTCCATGTGGGAAATAAGTCCATAAAAGTCAGAGATAGGTCTATTTTCTCAAGTGAGAAAGAGAAACAATAATTTAAAAAAACAAGCAAGGTTGAGCCTCTGACTTATGTCAGAAGCATTTTTATATTCAAGTTCTAAAGCATCTTATTAGAATAAGTCTTCAACTTCTAAACGTTTCTACAATCTTAGGCTATCATAATTTAAGTCCTAAATTTTGTATAAAATATTAAATAAAAATATTAATAGTTTTATTTTCAAAAGTATAAAGCCCAATAATATGATAGTTGAAACGTTAACTAGCTCCCTAGTATCTAAAATATTTTCTACTTATTTCAGATGGGCTCCTTAAAAAGAACTCTTCCTCCTTGAAGCATTGCTTTTGGAATTTTTGAACTCACAATCCTTTTAAGATAAGTTTTGAAATCCAAATAGAGGTAAAAATCAATTTCTTTAATTGAGAGTATCTTAGAGGAATTCTCTTTCTTTTAAGATGTAATTAAATTTAAGGGCTTATCCTTATAGGAAACTCAGGACCCTACAATAAATAAATCTTGTTATATTGCACTATATAGTTCACATAAAGAATCTCTTGAACATCATAGACCCATCTATTTTAGGAGTTTTTTATTAAATAATCAAATCCATTGTAACATGATATTTTAATTTCTTGAGATGATATATTATCCTTTAATGACATATTTGATTACCTAAATAAGAAATTCTTGAAATTTGTGTGATGTCATAAATGTTTTCTATATTTCACCTATAGAAGATCCAAATATGTATATTATAATTTTCTTAGAAATTTGTGCAACATTCAAATATAGTGGAGTTAATGATGATGCCAATAGATTTAGGTTTTTTTTTTGCTTACAGATAAGGCTAAAATATTATTGAATTTACTGCCTCAAGGATTTATAATATCTTGGAATGAGTTAGTTCAGAAACTCCCAGCAAAATATTTTCCACCATCTAAAATATCTAAACTAAGAAATGATATTACATTTTTCATTCCATTAGATAATGAATCGATATATGAGGTTTGGGAGAGATATAAAGATATAATAGAGAAATGTCCTCATCATTCATTACCTGACTGATTGATTATTTAAACATTTTATAATGGCTTAGTAGGTTCACTTAAGATTATTATTGATGTAGTGCCAAGGGGTAATCTTATGTTTAAACCAATTGATGAAGCATACACTTAATTGAAAAAAAAACTAATAATTTTTAATGGTTATCTGATAGATTAAACCTTAAGAAAATAGTTAGTGTCCATATACAGATGTGACTGCAATGCTAACCTCACAAGTAGCATCATCATCTAAGAAATTAGAATGTGTAGGGATTAATCCAAATCTAAGTCTTATAAATCAGTTAGGAGAAAATAATGAAGTGTTTTCTATAGAAGATCAAAATAATCAAGGAATAGAAATGCTGAATTATGTCACTAATAAAACTAATGTTCTCTATTCCACTATATTTATCCCAAGATTTAGGAATCACCTTAATTTTTTATGGAACAATAATACTAATTATAATCAAATTTGACATGCATAGAAATGGAATAATAAGAACTATAATAGCCAAAATCAAAATTATAAACTAATTATTCCACTTGGATATCCTTCACAACTTAAAGATATAAAAGCCAACTTTGGAAGCATTAGTATTGCAAATGAGGACTCAATTATAAAGCCAAGTAGCTTTAATTGGAAATTTAGATATCCAATTAGAGAAATTAACTACTAATATTGCAACAAGACCTCAAGGTAACTCACTTACCAATATTGAAGTAAATCTTAAAGATAAGGGTAAGAAGTAATGTAAAGCAATAGAATTAAGAACTGAAATGAAATTGATAGAAAGAAGAATAGAGAAAAAAAACTTAGAAAATGAGAAAGAGGAAGCAGAAAAAGAAAATGAAGAAATTGAAGCAAAGAAAAAAAGAAGCAGAGAGATATGTATAGAAAAAAAGAGAGAACGACCATCACCTCTATTTCCACAAAGATTACAAAAACATAATGTAGATAACCAATTTTCAAAAAATTTAGATGTTTTCAAGAAATTATCCATAAACATCCCTTTTGCTGAAGCATTAGAATATAGGCCTTCTTATGCAAATTCATGAATGATATATTATATAAAAGAGGGATATTAAGAGAAAATGAAATGGTAACATTAATAGAAGAATGTAGTGCAATAATTCAAAGAAAAGTTTCTAAAAAATTGAAAGATCCATATAGTTTTACAATACCTAGAACTATAGGAGATAATTTTTTTTGGGAAAGGCTTAAGTGATTTAGGAGCAAGTATAAACTTAATGCCATTTTTTAATTTAAAAAATTAGGATTAGGAGAAGTATAGGCTATAAATGTTAACTTTATAATTAGTAGATATATCTTTAACTTGTCATAGAAGTAATTGAAGATGTTTTAGTTAAGTTAGATAACTTCATATTCCTTGCAGATTTTATAATATTAAATATGAAAAGAAGATAAAAAAACCTTCATCATAGGGAGACCTTCCTTAGCCATAAGAAGAACCATGATGAATGTTCAAAAAGGAGAATTAATTATAAGAGTATAGAATCAAAAAAATAAGTTTAATGTGTTTAATGTTATTAAATATTTTGATGATAAGAATGAGGATCATTATAAAATTGGAATAAGCAATAATAAAATAAAAAAGAATTGGATTCTTACATAATAAATAAATTAATAAAATAGAAGTGTAAATCAAGGAAAATTAAAATGAAGATATTCAATACCTTAAAGCTAAACCCAATCAAATTAAAGAAAAATGTGAACCTTTAGAAATATCTATAAGAATCAAGAGTCTTAAACCCTCTATTATAGAACCCTAAAATTTGAATTGAAACCACTTTTTAATCATTTAAAATATGATTATTTGCTTATAATTATATTGACAAAATTAAATGAAATTCAAGAAGAAAAGTTACTTGAAGTTTTAAAAAGTCATATCAGAGCATTTGGGTGGACACTAGTAGATATTATGGAAATTAATTCCTCTATATGTATGCATAGAATACTAAAGAAAAAAAATAGTAAACCAAATGTAGAAATTTAAGTAAGACCAAATTCTATTATTCAAGAAGTGCTGAAAAAAAGAAAATTTTAAAGTGGCTAGATGCAAGAATTATATATCCTATATTAGATAGTACATGAGTTAGTCCAATTCATTGTGTGTTGAAAAAGGGAGGAATGACTATTATTCATAATAAAAATAATGAAATCATTCACACTAGGATGATCATATGATGGAGAAATTGAATTAATTATAGAAAATTAAACAAAACCACTTAGAAAGATCATTTTTCATTACCTTTCATTGATTAGATACTAGATAGGCTAGCAGAGCATTCATATGATATTTTTAGATGGGTATTTAGGGTATAATCAAATTGTCACTACACATGAAGATCAAGATAAAATAATATTCACTTGTCCTGATGGGACATTTTCCTTTTAGAGAATGCCATTTGGTCTATGTAATGCACCTGCTACATTTTAACATTGCATGATGGCTATATTATCTAACTTGATTGAAAATTATATTGAAGTTTTTGTGGATGATTTTCTATGTTTGGTATGACATTTATACATTGCTTAGAAAACATAAGCATATTCTTAGGAGATGTGAAGAAAAAAACTTAGAACTTAATTGGGAAAAATATTATTTTATGGTTAGAGAAGGAATAATACTAGGTCATCAAATCTCAAAAAGGAATAGAAGTGGATAAAAAAAAGTGCAAATAATAGAAAAGCTTCCACTCACAGCTAATGTTAAAGGAGTTACAAGTGTTTTAGGACACACTGATTTTATAGGAAATGTTTGAAAGTCTTCTCAAAAATATCAAAATAATTGTGCATCTTATTTGAGAAGGATATGCCCTTTGTTTATATACATGAATGTCAAGAAACATTAGAACTGTTAAAATTTAGATTAAGCTTATCATTCATTATTATTACACTTCATTGGAACCTTCCTTTTGAACTGATGTGTGATGTGAGTGATTACACTATAGGCACGATTTTAGGAAAAAGGAAAGACAACATATTTCATGTGATATATTATGCTAGTAAAACTCTTAATGAAAAATAATTAAATTATTCTACCATAAAAAAAGAGTTATTAGTTGCTATTTTTGCCTTTGATAAATTTAAATCCTATTTTTTTGGAATAAAAGTTATAGTATATACTGATCATGTAGCCATTAAATATTTATTAGAAAAGAAAGATGCTAAACCAAAATTAATTAGATGGGTTTTATATCTCTAAGAGTTTAATCTAGAAATTAAGGATAGGTCAGGAACTAAAAATAAAAAAATTGAACATTTATCAAGAATAATAGCTAAAGAAAAATTAAAAGTAACTGGAGAAATTAAGAATGAATTCCCAATTGAATAATTATTTACATATAAAGATAATGTTATCCCTTGGTATGCAGAAATGGTGAATTATTTACTTAGTGAAATCATGCCATATATAATGAATTTCATCAGAAGAAAAAAATTTTACTTGATGCAAGATCTTATTTCTGGGATGAACTATTTCTATATAAGAAAATGTACAAATCAGATTTTGAGAAGATTTTCGATGAGAAATTTTAGACAGGTTAAAGTGATGTCACGATTTTGAATATGGAGGCCATTTTTGGAGGAAATAAAATAGTGAGGATTTGATTTGCCTACCATAATTAAAGATGCTCATGAATATGTTAAGCATTGTGAGAGATGTCAATGAATGGAAAATACTTTGAAACATCAGGAAATGCCTTTGAACTACATTTTAGAAGTTGAAATCTTTGATGTATGGAGAGTAAATTTTATATGACCATTTATTTCATCATATGAAAATGAATATTTTCATTATTAAATTCATGTTTTTAAGTGGATAGAAGCAATTTCCACACCAAAAAAATTATTTTCATGTGATTAAATTCTTTAAAAAATATTTTTATAAGATTTAGAATGCTTAGAATCATTATTAGTAATGAAGGTACTCATTTTTGTAATAAATATGTGAAACTGAAATATGGAGTGCAGGATAAAATAACTATTGCTTATCATTCCCAAATTAGTTAGCAAGCTAAAATATCAAATAGAGAGATAAAAAAAGATTGTAGAAAAAAGGTAGGGCATACTAGAAATGATTGGTTAACAAGACTAGATGATGCATTATGGGCATACATGACTGCATATAAAACCTCTATTGGAATGTCTCCGTATAGATTAGTTTTTGGAAAAAACTTGTTACTTACCGATAGAATTACAACAAAAAGCACTTTAGGTAATAAAGAAGTTAAACCTCGATATGATGAAAGTGACAGAAAAAAAGACTCATTAACTTGAATGAATTGGAAGAAATAACATTAAGAGCATATAAAAATTTGAGGACATATAAAGAAAACTAAAAATGGCATGATAAAAACTCCTCAAAAAGCAATTTGAGTCTGGAAATTTGGTACTATTATTTAATTCGAGGTTGAAATGATTTTCAAAGAAATTAAATCTAAATGGTCAGTTCTCTTCCTAGTAATCAAAACATTTATACATAGGGTGGTTAATAATTAGGATATGAAAAATGAAGAAAATTTTAAAGTGAATGATTAACGACTTAAGTCTTACTATGGAGAAAACTCAATTCAATTTAAAGAGTTCATTAAAATGATTAACATTATATAAAACTAAGCACTAGTCCAATTAGGTTGAGGATATGAAACCAAGCCCTTGTTAGGAGGAAACCCAATATATTATGTATGTTAATATGAATAAAATGTTAGTTTAATTTATGGATTAAGTTGTAAAAGTTTTTTTAATAAGAAAATAAAATTAGAAGAAAAAAATTCAAAAGTTAGGCATAGCTCCTAAGCACTGCTAATTCAATGCCATGGTGCTATCCCTTTATTATAGTTTGGTTGTCCAACACCATGACTCTATCCTCTTATTATAGTATAGTTGACCAGCTCCTATGCACTACATGTACATTGTCGTGGTGCCAGTCAAAAGGAAGCCTAAATCTGGTAGATAGAATGTCAAAATTAATATTAAAAAACATAAATTTATGTCAGTTCCTTAGTGTTGAACCTAATGTCTTGACACTAAATTAATGCATTTTAGACAATCTAGCAAGAAATTTATGGAGAAATGGTTACATAATTATGGCATTAGAATATGTTGAGACCATTTGACTTGCACTTAAGTGCTATGTTTGAGTACCATGATGTTATATTAGTATGAAGTAGAAAGAGAAGTTAGTGCCTAGGTACATTAAAAGTAGCATCATTGAGCTAGAAAACTCTATAAAAAAGAACCAAGGGCTGAATTCATTTTCATTCCTAGCTTAAGCCTTCACAGCTTCTTGTCTTTTGCACACTAATTCTTAGCCTCTCTCCCAACACAATAGCAAAAAAAAAATGCTCATCAAAATATTGCATAAGAATAATACGAGGGTAGGCAACTTTGATGTCTATCACTTCGTTAGTGTTGAGGCAGAAGAAAGGTACCACCATGCCTGATCCATAAAAATTTAATCCCTGAGTGAGGATTCGATAAACTTGATGGAAGCATGGAGAGGATTATTATTGATAGGGAGGGCTAGGAGTATTTTTCCTATGAAACTCACCCCATAATCATCCATATGATGAGATAATTCTTCACTAATGTGAAAGAACCAAGGAATGACAGATCCTTTGATAAGGGGAAATGGGTAAGTTTCGATAGTACTAAATTAATTTTTATTACTATTTACAAGACTATGCCTACGTTGAATATCTTGCCTACCATAATAATAATCCCAACTTCAATGAGATCCTAAGATACCTCATTAATTTAAATTCTAATGTACAGTGGAAATGAAGGAAAGAAAAGATTATCAATTTTCTTTCCATTGGTATGACTAATGAGGCTAAAGACTGGCACTAATTCATTTCAACCAAACTGATGCTGAGTGAGGATATTAATGTGGTCACCAAGGATCAGGCCATTTTGAATTATGTAATTCAATAAGGCTATTCTATAAATGTAGGTAGGATTATTTATAATTTTATTAGTAATATGATTAAGGGAAGTACTATAGTAGGCTATGATCATCCTTCTTTAATTTATGTATTTATCTAGTTGTTGGAGTAGTGAGAAATCTAGACGAGGAGGTCATACTTGCTCGAATTACCCTCACCAAGCATTCGATTGGAGGGATAGAATCAAAAATGGATGTGGGTGAAAGTTCCCGCACACCTCTATCTAGATCTTGAACTTCAAAAATTTGGGGGAGTAGCTTCAAGATCTTGGGAAGCAGGTGTCCAACTTGCAACATAAGGTTGAGAAAAGTAGCAGGTGGCAACAGAAGATGGGGAGAAATTTGACCATTACATTGGTCAGCAATAGTAGTAGTTCTCTTATATAGCTAAGTATAACTCAGCATTAGCTCACATGTTTGAGAACTACTGACTCAAAGTTGGCCCTAGTAAAGTTACATTTCCTGAAGTACCATAGCCAAGGCTATCTTAGTTACCTGGCGAAACCAGCAGAAGAAGAAGAAGATGATGATGATGAAGAGGAGGAGGAGGAGGAGGAGGAGTAGTTTAGGATAGTTTGTTTTTTTTTTTTTCTATTTTAATTTGTAGCTTCTTATTCATATTTTTGTTAGTTATTGTATTTTCTATCTTTCTTTCTTTCTTTATTATGCAATATAATTTTAATTATTCATATTTAATATAATTGTGAATTTTGTTTAATATTGTTTGGCATTATTTTGGAGATTTTTTTTTTAATTTTGCAAAAAGTTTCCTTGTATCATCTTGCTTGTATAATCTTAGTGCCTAATGCCTAGGTGCTACACTAATAACATTATGATGTTGTACCATGTTAGTAAGTTTTATATAAGTTATATGCCATCAAATATTCCCAAAAAAATGATTAAACTATTTTCATATTATTTAACAAAAGTTGGAACATTTGTAGCACCTAAAGTGTTGAAATTAAATAAATTATGAAAAAAAATTAAGTTGAAAAATTAAAATATACAATAAATCACTTAATTTTGAATTTACAATCAATTATGTTAACTAGGTTAATTTAGAGAAAACTAAGAATTTCTAATACATCAAGCAATTTCTAAAACACACAACACATATAAGAGATTCTTATTGAATTTAATAAATTGGCTTGAAATAAATAATCATAGTTATTGAATAAATAACATAGCCTAAAGTAGTATCAAATAGAAATTAATAGATTAAGTGAGAAAAGTAATAATTGGTTAAATTTATCTAATAGAAAAGATGATGAAAAACATATAAAAAGTATGGGTTACAAAGGCAATATGATGACAAAAAGGCAAGATGAAAATTTGTGCTATCAAAAAAAAAAAACATGAGGGTGAGTATCATACTTATAAAACAAATAATAGTCATCTATAATATTAATAAATTAATAAAATTATTATAAGTAATCTAATGTGTTAGCTTTAAGGGAGAAAATCTAGATTGTGATTATTTATCTAATATTCTCTAATATTTATTAAATGCAATTTATTTATATTTATAAGAATCAACTATATACTTAAAACACATAGAAATTTATGATGTAAAAGAAATATTAGTTTGACCAAAAAGTTGGGCAAATATAATTAGAATATCTTCATAATAAGAAGTCTAAACTTCAAATTAAAGGCATTCCAAGATTATTTAATTTTTCAAAATTTATGTCATACGAAAACTCCAAGAATTTATTAAATGTATTGGATTACTTGAGGACAAGTAATGGTTTGAGTTTAGGGATATTTGTTTTTTGCAAATTATGTAAGATTTTTATAATATTGTATGTATATATTATGCTTAAAATATGTGAAAACTATTCTTTTATAGTTTTTTTGTTTATTTTCAAATAGAAAAATATCAAATTATTGATAAAATTATAAAAATTGGGCTTAGCATGCAGGCCCTATAAAAATAGCGATGTAACATTGGATCAAACCGAATTTGATGCCAAAAAATAGAGGACCTAGGGCCTAGGCACCAAAAAATCAATGTCGCATTGGTCAAGACTTCAAAATTTTTGACATGTAGATAACAAGCACTCGAAACTTGCACAACGATGCTATGAGATGATCAAAATGAGAGCTCAAGATAGTAAAAAAATAACTTGGCACCATATTTATAACACTGAGGTGTCAAACCCAGCACTGAGATGCTACATTGAAGCGCCAAGGTGCTAGAATCAGATATTTGAAGCCTAAAATCAAAGCGTGTAGTGCATAGGCACTACAGAACTAGTACCATACCATAATTGCCTAAACAGAGCAGTTTCAGTAATTCCAAAAAATGGTTTGATATTTGGAACAATTTTCAAGAGGGAGTAAAAGAGTTTTTACTAGTGTGTAAGTCTAGTGTTAGTGTGAGTGTACTGCAGTGACAATAGTAAAAGAATTTCAAGTGTAGTGTGTTGTCGAGTGTTTTAGTGTGTGTGTTTTATAGTGAGTTCTAAAACAGTGAAAGATGCTGTTTGTTCATATTGAAGTTAAGGAGAAGATCCAGGATGGAGTTTGCACTTGAATTCATTATGTGTCTTTGCTAGGAAATGTAAAAAAGATAATTAAGAATGGATTTATAAAAATTACTCAGTTCATTCTACCTTTTTTTTTCCTTAGTTATCCCTTTGGTATGGTTCATGGATCTATTTCCTTGTACTATGAGAAGCTAAATCGAGTGTGGTATGATTTGATGTGGATTTTGAATGCGTTTAAAATTTATAAGAAAATTACTTATACTCTCAATTATAATACTAATAATTTAGCCAATTATAATGCTAAAATTAGTTGTGACCTAGAGTCATTGAGAGAGTCCTGAAAGAATAGTATATAAAAAAAAATCAATGGCTGTAGTATTAGGTGATTGTTTGATATACTTAATTTATAAGACTTACAGCCAATTCAAGGGATATAAGGAGAAAAGCGATCTTTCAAAAATTAATCAGTAATAGACAAAAAAAACTAGTTAAAGGGATTGGTTTAATTATATTATTTTAGAGATAGATAATATAACATTTATGCTCCTAGTTGGTGTTAACCTCGCTTTTGGAGTGAGGATTGTTCACTCTCATCTTAGGTTTAGGACACTTCTAGACACTTAGGTTTCCTTAGTGCTAGGACACTTCTAGTAGTTAATGAGACACTAAACCTAGACCTAGAGACTTGTAGGGCATGACCCTAGGTCTAGAGCTTACCTTGGGACAAGTGGACTTCACCTACCCTATGGTCTAAATAGACACTCATACCCATCAATTAATTTAAACTTAAGCCAAATAATTGAAATCTCAACCCCAAGCCAATTAATTGACCTTGGTTGAATTTGGTTTTTGATCTAAACTCCAAGCCAAATTAATTTGAATCTTAACCCAAGTTAACCCACTCCAATTCTATAACTCCATTCAAACCAAATCATGCAAGTCAAACTCAATTTAATTCTCTCAATCATTATAATTATTTGATGGATCATTTCAAACTATCCCAACACTTGTAATCAAGCAAATTTAATCAATTAGACTTAATTAACCCAAGTTATCCCATTTGACCTAAAAGGTTCAATTGAGCTAAAACCCAAGCAAACCCAAATCAACTGCAGTCAAAGGCATCAATGAACTTCAAATTTATCATTGAATATATTCCAACCATCCATAGCCTCAATTAGTCCAAATTGACTTGACCAAACTACTTAACCCAAAGTGACCTAAAAGGCCTAATTAGGCAAAGCTTTAGTCAAACTCCCATTTAATCAAATCAAGCTATCCATCCCATGATTGATGATTGTAGGTCACTATTGAACACTCCACCACAATCAATTGGATGTAACTAATCTAATTTGGCCCCTTACCCAAGTTGACCCAAAGTGACTTAAAAAGCCAAATTGGATCAAATCATGTTCTAAGCCAAACTAATTGCAACCAATGACTCTTATAAATCATAAATTGAATATTAATCATGACTCAACCACCTATTGAATCCAATTGAACCTAACCAAGATAATTTGACCTCTTGACCCAAGTTGACCCAATCTCTCCTAAAGGGCCAAATTGGGTTAGATCAAATCCTCAAACAAATTGGATTAAACCAATGCTTCTAATTAATCACCAATTGAATGTTGGACATGATCCAACCTATAATTGGACCCAATTTGGTCAACCTAACTCAATTGACCTACTTAGCCCAATTTGATCTAAAAGGTCAAATTGAACCAAATCACTCCCTAATCTAAATAAATTCAAATCAACTCTTCCAATCAATCACTAATAACTAATTGAACATGGACCTAACCCATGCTCAAGCTAATTTGGCCAATTTGGCCAAATGAGTTTTAACCAAAATTGAAAAAAGAAATAAATCCCAATCTAACCAAAATTGAATCAAACTAATTGTACTAACTCATTCCAAATGACCAACTAAACTTAACCAAACTCTCACTTTGACCCAATTTGAACAAAATGGTCAACTTAGCCTAATTGACTCCATTTGACCTACATCAATCAAATTGAGCAAAACTCAACTAATCAAAGTTCAAACCCATCCAAACATGGCATGACTCATCCTTGGGTCACCATGGACCTATTTAAGTGGGCCCAACCCATGGTGAACCCAGGTTGGGTCAAACCCATTGAACCAAGCCCTCCAAATAGGGAAAAATTCCCATTTAGAAGGGTTCTCCACCTCCCCACTCTTTGGCAGTCATCTTTACCCTTCTTGGACATAGTACCACTAACCTAGCCTAACCCAAGGCTATTGGGTTTAGTTTATGGCCAAGAGAGGGAGAGTTCACCCATGGGCAATCATTGGTCCACCTAATGTAGAGTGTACACTCCATGGCAGCCCACTACACTCCCTCAGCCTCTCACACACATCCAACTCAGAAGTCCCCTGCAACCATAGATTTGGCCATTAAGTGTTGGTTCTTTTTGAAATGAAATGTAATTTCAAGCAATTTTTACCATAGAATCTCCTTAAATCTCTTCCCTAATCATTTTGGATTTGATTCTGTTGTCAAATGAGCTTTGGCTTGGATCGATAAGCAGAAGGTGAACTGTGTCCATCTTCTAGTGTTCGCAAGATGGCGGATCCCTGGCCATCCATTCTGCATGATTAAAATGGATGGTCATGATTAATCTCACTAGAAATCTTGATTTAATTTCTTAGTAATCATCATATTAATCTCAACCATCTGATCTGAGATGGACAATCAAGATAAAATCACATCCACCACCATTGAGTCAGCAATTGCATTCAGATATTTTAAATAACCAATACCACAACACCACATGGAAAGCATTTCCCCATCAACATCCACATGGCATCGAAAGTTTAAAATGACTTAATTAGGTCTAAAAATATAAATAAATAGCCATAACTTCAAAAATTCATAACTAATTATAGAAAAATAAAAAAAATACAAATAAACTCATTTTGGATAGTTTAAAGAAAGAAACATTTAATAAAAATAAAATTCCTAAATAATATTTAATGAATAGTGCTTAATTAAGTTTGAAGGTTAGGCTAATTATCTTAATTAATGCCAAATTACTTGGCTAATTAATTCCAAATTTGGCATGTTGATTCCATGAGATGTCTTTTGCCTCCCATATTTCTCTTGGAGTTATTTGCCATATAGTTTAGGAAATTCCAAAATTTCAATCTTAATTACCCTCTTTAAATGATTTAATAATTATTAAAATTAATGAACAATAAAATTGGATAATTTATGGTAATTAATTAATGTAAATAATGGGGTAATATAGGAATTAATTAGGACCCCCTCTCCTAATTATTTCCAAATGTATTCCCTTAAAGGGTTTAATTAATATGCTTAATAATTTAGAATAAATTAAGAAAAATTAATAATGGAACATAGATGAAATCAATTTAAGTAACTCAAGTGCAACCTATAAAACTTTTTATATGTTTAATAATATAAAGTCATTAAAGAAATTATAATTTTTCCATTGGTGTGGGAAAATCATTAGATTACTTATCCAAAATCTTTTCCTTCTTTAATTTTATTAATTCTTAAGCATGAGTCTAATTGCATTAGATCCTTTTAGGTGCATTGAAAATTTTATTTTTTCAAAGAATATCATTGAAGGCTCATGTTTAGGTAGTTAATTAAATTAGAGAAGCTTAGAAAGAGTGATTAAATTGATATAATTAATATTGAAATTAATTAATCCATAAAATACATCTAATTTTCATCCTTTAACATCTTAAATAACAAACATGGGATGGAGTGAATTCTAAGTAATGCTTACTCCCCTTTTGGTTTTAAAAAATTGAATACTAAAGTCAAACATTAAAGAAACTTTGATGTGATTTAAGGGATGTTAATCTACCTTGATTGTACTTAAGTTCTAATGAGATCAAGTATGTTGTGTGGTGATGCTCAATTTCTTCATTTCAAATTATCATAAATGTGCTTGCCATGTGGATTCATCCAATTAAAAGAATATGATTGCATCTAAATTGCATGAGTTAGACAGATGTTATAGTATGGTGTGGCTATTATCATTAGTAAATCTCAAACTATTTTAAAACTATATATTAGTTATGAATTAAATGATTTGAAGCATAAATCATTGCTTATTAGTAATAATTAATTATGTGAAAAATGAAATGTTAATTTACTTATAATCAAAAGATGGCAAATAATGGTTTTATTCCTATATTCATATTTATGCATTCATGTATTTGAATTAGCAAGTATATAATCTGGACATCCTAAGAATATGAGGCTTTAAGTACCCCCAAAGTGGTCTTAGATAATCTCACTTCCCTTGTTTAACAATGGCACATACTTGCTTAATTTCATTTATGTGTGTGCATACATTAGAACATAAAGTAAAACCCTTTTCTTTTTGCCATTAAGATTTACATGAGTAAAAGATATTCATACACAACCTTTTCATGATTTTATTTCTATGTTTATGTATATTCTTATGTGTATTTGAATTGACAAGTATATAGTCTAAGCATCCTAAGAATATGAGACTTTAAGTAGCCCCATGGAGGTCTTAGATAATCTTACTTCCTTAGTTTACCAATGGCACATAATAACTTAAATTCTTTATACATGTGTGCATATGCTTAAATATGAGATGATATCTTTTTTTTCCTATCAAAATAATGCATCAACATTTATTAAGTGTGCAAAAATATAGGTACATTGAATGTATATATGTACTAAACCAAATATTAAAAAAATTAAAAAGAAAATAATGTGGATGTTATTGATAATGAAAGGAAGTAGTGGAGTATTATTCATGTGATGGTGACTCAATTTTATTGATCTTAAGATGCCTTTGATGTTTAGATAAGATTAATTAAAACTAGACTAAACTTAGGCTCAAATAAAATTTATGAATGGCCTATTAAGAAAGTTAAAGCAATAATAATATACCATTAGAAATCAACTTAAGTTAGGGATGAAAGAGTCAAGTCTATTAGATCTTAAATGAGAAGTGGACAAAATAAAAATGCATAAGTTAAAATTCCATCAAGCTACTAACTGACTTAAAGTGAAGACACCCTTAATGGGTAATTTAAACAATCTTAAACCTTAAAAAAATTCTAACTCTAAAGCTTGATCAGGACATACCACACTAAGCCTTTACACACACATTAGAATACTAAGTCACTAATCCTAGTATTAGGTTAGGATGGTGTATGCTATGATGACATATTTTATTTTATGATGTAATATTTTAGACTCGATGTTAGGATTGTTTGTGCATAGACTAGATGTTAGGTCATTATTAGCTTAATGATATTTTATGTAAGGGATTGTTCTTGAGGGGCCACTATAATAATAAATGAATATAAATGCTCTTTCTTGTAGGTGTTGATTATGTCCCTAAGCATAATCTAATTAAGACAGGTGAGTTTGGTTACCTAAGTGTAGGGTGCTAAGTCCAAATGCATGAAATATAATTGATTACTTTGTATGTTTATTTTAGCTAATGTCTGTTTTACAGGTGTAGTTAGATTTTATTTTTCATAAAGATATAATTTTTGTAATATGATTAGGATTATTGCTATGGGGTTTAGGATGAGCAGTGGCTAGAAGGCAAAGACTTGGGAGACCATGTAAAGTGTGGAGTAAGCTAATCAAAAGAAGAAAATAAGAATAAGAATTGAAGACCCCCATAGCATTTATTCTATTTATAAAGTTTAATTATAATCCGTGTTATATAAGTGTAGAGCTAGGAAACCCAATATCTTTTTTTTATTATGTACGGTAGTACCTAGCTGCACCAGCCTTTTATTGCTATATGAAACTTAAATGTTTGATTAGTATGTTTATATTGTGCAATAGAAATGACATGCTTCTCATAGGTTTCTTAAAGTGTGTATATTTGATGTGTGGAATGAATACAGTTGACTCTTTAAAATAAAATAAAATTTTCTATCCTCACTAAATAACTCATAACTAAATTTAAAAATCCCTTAATTGAATGGTTAAATGCTATAACAACATGCATGTCATATTGTTCCATTCTTGAAAATAGAAGATCTCCTCTCTTGCATGATAGAGGACAAGCTTGACCTTTGAGAGTGGTCCTTTGTAGTGGTGAACACCTCGTCTCATGGATTTAGCCCACAGCTCAATTTTATCATGTCTTTAAACATAATTATCTCAAGCTTTATTCAAAATTAATGTGTCAAAATGATAAAAAACTTTGTAAATTTTTAACATTAGTCTAAGTCATGTTTGTATACCAAACGTAATCTAGTCACTTAAGGGTTATTTGTGACCAATATTGTTTTCTATTATTTTTATTTTTATTTTTATATTGTTTTTAAAAACATGTTTGTTTAGAGTGTTTTTAAGTGGTTTTATTTTTTGGTTTCAAAAACAAATAACATTATTTTTAAAAATACTCAAAATATCTAAAAGATGTTTTATTTTTTATTTTAAATAATTCATACAAACAAATAATTTTTATTTTTAAGTAAAATATAAACAAAATAAAATAAAACATAAAATAAAAAATAAAAAACAAATGTGATCCCAAATGACCCCTTAGGGAGTGAGTTTAAGATTCTAGCTTCCTTCCTAAACAAACTATAGCCTAACTATCATGCATCTACATAAGACCGATCTACATGCTTTTAAAGCATAAGAGGAATTAGCTGACAGTCACTCAAGTGGTTGTAAGTCTAGAATAGTTGGGATGTGTTCTCTCTCTCTCTTATGGAGGTGAACCACTATATCCTATTCTCCTCGATTAAATCTTAGGTCATGCTTCTAGCTTATGCTAAAGTATTTTAGACTTAGGTCATGAGATAGTTTTTTTCTCTTTTTCAATAAGTATAACTTCTCACTTCTTAGGCATCTTCATAATTTTGTGTTGTTGAGTTATAAGTCCTAGTACTCTAATAAGATTTCAACATAGACAAAATAAATTCTCCCCTTCAAAAATATAAGCTTTATTATAGGGCAGATTGGAGCATTCACTAGGCTTCCTTATATCTTGGATGCTCCCTACTTATCTCCTTGTGGAATCTTTAAATAAGTCTTTCTATTTGAACTCTTTCCATTTGACCTCTATTGACAACCAAATCTATTTAGACTTGAAATCTTTGAAGATATTTATTAACTAATTTAATCGAGAGTGTTCTTAGAAAAATTTTATTTCCTAGGATGTAATTAACTATGGTGGTTTGCTTCCATAGGGAACAAAAGAACTCATCTTAAAATAAACCCCACTTTACCAATCCATGTAAAGTAAGAGAAAGATCTCTAATATATATGTATACTGATATATCTTAGGAGTCATTATTAGGTGATCGAATTCATTATAGGATGATGTTTCTATCTTTCGAGGTAGTACATTATACTTTAATTTTATTTTTGATCACTTCAATAAGTACCCCCTAAGATCTGCTTGGTGTTCTTATGACTCCAAATTAAAATACCATAGCTGACACTACATATTTAAAAAGAAAAAAATACAACTATCACTTAAGCGCTACATTTTCAGTGCCATGACACTTGCCCAATGCAAATTTAATTTCATCAAGATAATGTCAAAATTACTTAAAATTATATTTCTAATTTAACTTATTAAAAACATCACACCTTCCTATCATTAAAATATAAAAATTTATTATTTTTAAAAGTTAAAAAGAGTTTATGATTTTACATTATTACTTAGTTGGATAAAAAGTAAAACTTAGATGGCTAGTAATTAACTTAGACATTTTACACTTAATCCTCATGGGAACGATACTCTACTTATCATTATATTACTTGATTCAATATGTGCATTTACGTATACCTTTTAACCAAGTTAATGATGGAATGCAATTTGAGTGCATTATATAGTTGTTGTTTAACTTTATTATAATTTATATAAAATGACATGTCATCTCCAATAAAAAAAATAAAATAGAATGATAGAGAAAAGTCATCTTTTTATCACCTTGCAATCTAAAAAGAGTGTCATTTCCCATGATAGTAATGGCAATAATAGAAAAATAAACAAGATAAAGCTTGGATAGGTTAGAGATATTTTAATTTTGACATAACTTTTGTCATTTATTTTCTTTTAGGTCTTATATTAATAGGTGTGTGTATATGCATCAAAACTTAGAAAAAAAATCATTAGTTTGAATTACATCCAACATACAATATTTTCATTGAAGGGGTATTGATTATTTATAATCTAGTGTATCTATGAAAGCATTGAACGCACTTGGATTTTATAAAAATTGGTTTAATACGGCCAATTACTTAGGGGTCATTTGGGATCACATTTGTTTTTTATTTTTTATTTTATATATTTGTTTTATTTTTTATTAATGTTTTGCCTAAAAATAAACTTGTTTGATTACACTTGTTGTTTTTAAAAATAGAGTGTTTTTAAAAATAACATTAATTTTTAAAAAAAATAAAAAAATAAAACCACATAAAAACACTCTAAATAAACATGTTTTCAAAAATAACATAAAAATATAAACAAAAAATATAAAATAAATTTGATCCTAAATAGCCCCTTAGTATTTGAGTCTTTTTTTATGCATGCATGTATATCAATGGATCAGTGATCATTAAATGAAAATATCTCCAATAGCTTCTTGATCAAATGCCTATTTTCTATTGCTATATGTTATGAAATTAATCTAAAGAACCTATTTATTCATTCTTACTACTCATGATTTGAAACAAAAAAATTTATTTTATACATGATATGAGCTAAGAATTAAGAAGTGTGTAAATCCTCAGTGAAAACATTTGGCCTCTTTATGTAACTAGAACAAATTATTTTTACTAACATAATTTATTTAAGCATTGTATGTAATATATAAAGTAGACATGTTAAGGGAATGCTTTGAGAATTGTGAGTAACTATGACAATCAATAAGGTGATAAATTGGGTGATTTAAAAGTTAAGTTATAAATTTAAACTTAAACTTTTGAATCCCTTGGAAAAAAAATATTTTAGGTTCATATGATGATTTTAAATAGCACAAAACAAACAAAAAATGCAGGAAAAACAAAAAGAGATAACACATAAGAGATTTTAATGGGTTAGACATGAACCTCCTAAGAAAACTCTAATTTAAAGTGGTCAGCTAACATCTCTATAGATTTCAAAGTTTAGAGCAAAGGATTGATACGTTTTGGATGGCATGATACCTACAAAATAAAGGTTAGCCATAACACACACATACACACCAAGTTGCTATATTTCATAGCAATAGGGTTAGCATTAATGGGTAACAAGCCTGCTTATCCTAATGGACTATGCTTAAAAGGGCAAGCAACACTTGCATGTAAAATCTTTTAACTTAAATCTTTTAATAATTACAACACTCTTATAGAAAATAATATTAGTATAATAAATATCATCCTACCATCCAGATTATCATCATACAATTCTAACATCTAGTCTAAAATCATACACTACAAAATAGAAAATTAATCCACAACAAAGCACCATCCTAACTTATATCAAGTATTGGTGACCTTCATTCTAAAGTGTGTGCAACAGATAGTGTGATGAAACAAAGTTAGGCCTAGGAATTCAAATTCCATTATTAATGAATGGTTTAATTTATTATGATGAGGTGGTTCTAATCCAAGAAATTAATAGACAAGGAATGCATTTTGTATTGTAAATTCAATTTTGTTTAAGTTGAGTTTTATATTTTTACAAGTATGAAAATTTGTAAATTTTACTTGAGGTGAAACCTATTCCACCCTACCCTTAAGTTAAATCTAAGGGGTGTATTTTATTACTTTTAATCATCTTAATAAATAGTTAAATTTTCAATTAAATATTAAATTTGAATTGGGCTTAAATGAGGTCATGATTATATGAAAGACATTTTATGATTAATGGGTGTAAGCTATGATCCTCCTTATAGCTTTTGTCCAATCCTCTTTATCACTTTAGTATTTCATTCCAAATATCAATTTTTAATTATTATTAAGAAAATACTTGGTTTACTTTACATTTCACTTATGAATATTTTATTCAATCATGTATGCTTATGAATGTATATTTTATATTGATTTTAATTAAGGATTTTAGTAAGTAATGCATGCATACATAATTTTGTACATGAATATTCATGCATTTTATAGAATGAAAATAAAAATTCATATATATGTGAGTATACATAAACATACACTAAACCTTTACAAGTACGTGTCATTGTTAAACCATAATTATAAGGTCAAAACTTTCTTTGGACTAGTAACCCTGTAATCTTGGGTGTTCAGACTATATACTTATTGGCCATGAATATGTATGTATAAACATTTATGTAAATAGAATTACTAGCTTAATAATTTTAATGACCACAATATTAAAGGATAATTTAATTTACATATTCATCTCCCTCAATAATTTTTTATGTATGTGCCATTTTTAAACTAAGGAGGTGAGGTATCTAAGACAACCTTTGAACTAGTAGCCCTACACTTCCGAGTGTGCAGAATATATACCATAGAGAAGTGTTGACGATACATATGGTTGATATGATTTTATTATATTTTATTAATTCAAGTTTATAAATACATTTGTAACTTATAGAATGAAAATAAAAATTCATATATATGTGAGTATACATAAACATACACTAAACCTTTACAAGTACGTGCCATTGTTAAACCATAATTATAAGGTCAAAACTTTCTTTGGACTAGTAACCCTGTAATCTTGGGTGTTCAGACTATATACTTATTGGCCATGAATATGTATGTATAAACATTTATGTAAATAGAATTACTAGCTTAATAATTTTAATGACCATAATATTAAAAGATAATTTAATTTACATATTCATCTCCCTCAATAATATTTTATGTATGTGCCATTTTTAAACTAAGGAGGTGAGGTATCTAAGACATCCTTTGAACTAGTAGCCCTACACTTCCGAGTGTGCAGAATATATACCATAGAGAAGTGTTGACGATACATATGGTTGATATGATTTTATTATATTTTATTAATTCAAGTTTATAAATACATTTGTAACTTGTATATAAGGCAAATACTTTAAAATTTTTTAGTTATAATGACATTGATGGCATGCTTAGCATAGTATAAGCTTGATATTTAAAATTTTAATCATGGATGCAAGTGAATATGAACCAAACATACATTTACAAGTTAATAAAGATGATGATTAAGTGTCATAAAGTAATCCACTTAGGCTATTAATCCTAGGTCTAGTCAAATAAACATAAGACCTTCTTAGTCTAGTTAAACTTTTTAATTAACCAATCAAATTGAAGTTAATTTGACTTATTAGAGAAAATTAGACATTCTAAAATTATCTGACAACCATCTCTATTAATTAGATGAATTAAATTTTAAATAAATGATTTTTATGATTTAATTAAAGTTTAATAATTATTTTAGCCAATTAATCCTAAAGATCATCAAAAGTTTAATAATACATCAAATATAAGCCCTAATCTTAGGCAAAAATTATAGAACATGCATAGGAATGAATAAAATATATTCTAGAAATTTTAATGACATTAGGAATGTATTTTATGACTAATTAAATAAATGAAAATAACATAAAATCATTAATTACACTCAAAATGCCCAAACCAATTAGGACATTTGAATTCAGTAAAAACCTCTCTGATAGCTAAGCACAAAGAGAGATTGATCATAAATTTTGGAGCCCTCGATAATTAGTTATGAATTTTATAAGTCCTTGAATAATTAAGTTAATTTTTAAATTAATTAAAGCCCTTAATGATAATTTTAAGAAATAATTAGGACTAGGGATCTTAGTAATTTTCTTTGGCCACCATTAAGCTTCTTCAACATATTTAAGAATTCAAAAATGATTTTAATAATTTTTATAATTTACCAAATTATTCAATAGCTAGAAGTTGTCAATTAAGGTTTGAAAATACCCATCTAATACACTCCCTAAATTTACTTGAAATAATTATGGGAGATAAAATTCATCCGAAGAAATGTTCACCTAAAATTTCAAACCATTTGGGTAAATAATTAGGAATTAATTATAACATTAATAGAAATATGAAAACCTTAATTAACCTCTTTCTACTTAACAAATTTTTGGGCTTTTATTTTTCTCTTATTCTTCTCTATTTTTACTTTCCAAAATATTTATTTATATTTTTTTAGATTTTCTATAATTAATTATAATTTTTATAAAATTTTGGCTATTTAAATCTAATTAAAACCCTATTAAATGACTTACACAATCAACAACCATGTTAGTTGTGCTTTACACTTGGCACCGTGGGATTGATCATTAAACCAATCACACGTGAATTTTGATGTGGATGGCAGTAGACAAGGTTTCATCAAAGTTTCCCTATTAATGATAGAATAACTATGATTAATCTTTTCAATTTAAAGGATTAATTAGGATAAATTTAATGTGAATTATCACAACCATCTGTTCCAATCATGTAGAATGGAGAGCTCATAATCCATCTTCTTCTTTTAGTAAAAGATGAAAATCGTTCACCTTTTGCCATTCGATCTGAGCCAATTAGTCTTGGATTTGAAGGGGAAAGAAATAAAAATGACCAATGGGTGATGTTCTAGGGATCCCTACATTTTTTTTATCAAAGCCAAATGTGCATTTATTTTATAAAAGATTAGCACCTAAAAATATTTCTATGATTTGGAGAGCATACCCCTTGGTTTTCACTTTTGGGGTTGAGGGGAAAGCATGAGAAAGGTTAATAGAAGTTTAGAAGAAGTTTGATGATAGGTTGTGTTTGGTGCATTTGCATTGAGGAGGAGCTTTGTCTTATCAATGATGGGGTGCATGGGAAGCTCTGGGGAACTCAAGGACACTCTCTAGGAATACTATGAAGGTGTGTTTATGAAATGAGAGTTTAAATTCAAGAATCCAATCCTATATAAACCCATATTTTTTGTGGGTTCAGACATGGGTAGCCAACCAGGCAGTGAGCATAGCTCATTTTGGCTTTAGATTTATGAGATGAAGTCCCTTAAGTGATTGGCCAAGTTTGGTGGGATGAGCTAAATGGTACAACACATGATTGGTGAACCAAAGGTTGTCCAAGGTGAAGGGGACTTCACCTTTTTCAATGGGTGAGCAAACTAGGATTGCATTAGGTTTGGCTCAATTGGTGTAAGTTCAAGGCATGAGGGCTTGGACTTAGCTATTTAGTATTTTATTTTATTTAGAATCTTTGGTTCACTTGGTTTTGGCTGAGCAAGGTTCACCTTTGGTTGAGTTCACTTGAGCAGGTGTGGATGGGTCCAAGGATGAGTCACGACAAGTTTGGTTGGGTTGGGCTCATAGACATATATAGGCCAGTCTTAGTTTAATTTGGTTAGGTTGACCAATAGATAAAATTAGGCCTGAGAGGCTAGTGGGTTAGGTTCATATGGTGATTGTAAACACCTTGGCATAATTTGTTTGAAATAATTTGAATTGGGTTGAGATTTAGCTTATATGGGTTCAAGTAGGTCAAATAGATCAAGTTAATCAATTTGGCCAAATTGATCAAATTGAGTTCAATTAAGGGTTGAGTCATATTTGATAATCAATTTGGAGTTGATCATGGGTTTTGGTTTTACTTAATTTGTTTAGATTGAGTTTTTATTAAATTTAGCCCTTTAAGTCAGATTGAGCTAAGTTAGACCAATTTGGTTGAATTAATCATTAAATGGTGTTCAAAAATCAATTTTAAATGATTGTAGTTGTTGATTAGTCTTGATTTATGTTCACTTAAGTGTTGGTTGAATGTGGTTATGGTGTTTTAATTTGGATTTGTAGGGACACCACGCAAATCTTAACGGGTACTTATTGAAGTAAACGAGTGTGACATTGAGGTATGGTATACTATCTCGAAAGATAGACACATCACCGTACGATGGACTTTTATCACCTAATAAAGAGTCCTAAGGTAGATGGGTCTTCGTATATACTAGATATCTTTCCCTTACTTTACATGGATAAGTAAAGTAGGGTTTATTTTAAGCTCGGTTCTTTAGTTCCCTATGGAGGCAAGACCCCATAGTTAATTACATCCTAAAAAATGAAATAGCTTAAGAATATTCTCAATTAAAGTATTCAATAAATATCTCCAAGAATTTCAAGGCTAGACTATCAAAGAATTGGTTGTTATTAGAAATCAAATGGGAATATTTGAATAAGAAACTTCTTTATAGATTCTAAAGGAGAATAAGTAGGAAGAACATATGATACTAGGAAGCATAGTGAGTGCTTCAATCTACCCTATAGTTTTTAAAAGAGAAAAAATTATTTATTTGAGTTGAAATTTTATTTGAATGCTAGGACTTAGATTCCAACAATATAATATTATTAAAATGCCTAAGAGGTGAGGAATTATGCTCATAACCAAAGAGAAACAGTCTGCCTCACAACTTAAGACTAAAGTACTATAGCACAAGCTAGAAGCATGACCTAAAATCTAATCGGGAGAAATGGGATATAGTGATTCACCTCCAAAAGAGAGAGTGAACAGATGAACACATCCTGACTCCTTAGGACTTACAATCACCTGGAGTGGCTGCTATCTAACACCTCCTACTATTTAAAATCATGCAGGCTAGTCTTATGAAGATGCAAGATAGCTAAGTTATTATTTAATTGGGAAGAAAACTAGAATCCTAAACTTACACCCTAAGAGACTAGATAATGTTTGGTATGAAAGTATGACTTAGACTAAAGTTAAAAATTTAAAAGTTTTTAAAATTATTTGACACATTTAATTTGGACCAAGGCTTGGGACAATTATGCCTACATGCATAATAAAATTAAGTTCTGGGCTAAATCAACTAGAAAAGGTGTTCTCTATTACAAGGGATCACTCTGAAAGGTCAAGCATATCCCTTATCATGCAAGAGAGACACAATATGATATGCATGTTGTTGTAGCATACAATCATTCTGCTAAGAGGTTGTTAAATCTTTTATTATCTTGATTAAAAGCATAGGCTTTAAAATGAGGTTATGAGTTGCATTAAGATTTATTTATAAGTTACTTAGTGAGGACAGAAGATTTAATTATATTCTAAAGAGCCTATCGCCTCCAAGCCACACATCAAATTATTACACTTTAAAAAAAATATATGAAAAGCATGCCATTTTTATTACACAATCTAAACACAATAATTAAATATTTGAATTTTGTAAAAGAATAAAAGATCAATGCGGTCGGGTACTATTGTACACCTTGAACAAGAAAAGAAAATAGGTAGTCGAGCGCTACCCTTATACAACCCAAATTATAATTAAATTTTACAAATAAAATGAATGGGGATCTTTAATTCTTGTTCCTCTTTTCTTCTTGGATTTGAATACTTCAAGCTTTACAGGGCCTCTCAGGTCTTTGCCTTCTAGCCACTACTCATTCTAGACCCCATAACACTAATCCTAATCCTATTATAAAACTTACTTTTTTATTAAAAACAAAATCTAACTACACTTGTAAAATAGATGTTAGCTAAAGAAACATTTAAGCTAAGTAATTATATTTCACATATTTGGACTTAGCACCCTGCACTTGGGTAGCCAAGCCCATATGTCCTAATTGGATTATGCTAAGGGGCATAAGCAGCACCTACAAGCAAGAATCGTCATAGTCATTTATTATTTTAGTGGCCCCTTTAACACAATCCCTTGCATGATACATCATTAGGCTACTAACAGCCTAACATCCAGTCTATCCATAAACAATCCTAACATCTAGTCTAAAATATTAAAATAAAATGCATCACCATAACATACACCAACCTAACTTGGAGGTATGGTTGTCTAAAGTCTTAGAATTGTTTAAATTAATCATTAATGATGGTTTCACTTTACATCTTTTAGTAACTTGATTGGATTTTTAACTTACATATTTTTATTTTTTTTCAATACTTACTTAGCATCCATCTATTATAAAGAGAAGAAAGAGACTTAACCCCTTCATCCCTAACTTATGTTATTTTCTAAAGATAGATTATTATAGCTTCGATTTTCTTAATGAACCACTTATGAATTTTTATTGAGCTTAAGTTTAGATTAGTTTTAAGAAATATTATTCAAACATGAAAGGCATCTTAGGATTAATGAAATTAAGTCACAATCACATGAGTAATATTCCACTACTTCCTTTCATTATCAATAACATTCACATTTTTTCTTTTATAATTTTCTTGATATTTGATTTAATACATACATAAACATGCAATATACTTACATTTTTGCACACTTAATGAATGTTAAAACATGAATTTGAAAGAAAAGAGAGATTTCATATCATAGCTAAGCATATGCAAATATGCATTAGAAATTTGAGCAAGTATGTGTCATTGTTATACTAGGGAACTGAGATTATCTAAGGCCTCCTTGGGGCTTCTTAAAGCCTCATTCCCAATATATCCAGACTATATACTTGTTGATCAAAATACATATAAACATATATATATATATATATATATATATATATATATATATATATATATATATATATATATATATATATATATATATATATATATATATATATATATATATATATATATATATATATATATAGAAACAAAACCATGCGAAGATTATATAAAAATCTTTTATTTATGTAAAGTTTGATAGCATGAAGAAGGAAGTTTTACTCTATATTCTAGCATATGTATACACATAAATGAAATTAAGCAAGTACAGGCTGTTGTTAACCAGGGAAGTTATCTAAGACTTTCTTGGGGCTACTTAAAGCCTCGTATTCTCAGGATTTCCATACTATATACTTATTAATTCAAATACATATAAACATAAGCACAAAATATAAAGGCAAAGCAATCCATTACCATCTTTAAGTTACGACTAAATGAAAATTTTATTAAGTATTTACAACAAATATTGATTCATATTTCACACTATTTGATTCATTATAAATTTATAATTTAAAAGAAATTTGATATTTATTAGTGATAATAATCACACCATATAATAATATTTATCCAACTCATTTGATTTGAATGTAATCATATTCTTTTAATTTTCTTTTTAAAACATAAACACATGAAATAAATGGCATACACATTTATAATAATTAAATGGAAGTAATTGAATGTTACCACATAACATACTCAATTTCATTGAATCCTTAAGACAATCAAGTTAAATAAACATCCATTAACACTAACCAAAGCTTCTATAAGATTTAATTTTAATGTTCAAGTTATTTAAACATAAAAAGGAGGAATGATATTTGGGATTCATCCCATGTTGGTTATTTGACATGTTTAAGGAAATAAATTAAATATGTTTTATGTGTTGATTAGGTTCAAGCCATTTATCACATCAATTTGATTACCCTTCCCTAAGTTTCTTTAATTTAATTAACCACTTGATCATGTGCTTCGGGAAAATAAAATTAGCAATACACCTATATAAGTTTAATGTAATTAGGCTCATGCTTAAGAGTTAATTAAATTAAAGGAGAAAATATTTAAGTTAAATACTCTTATGATTTCCTCACACCAATGAGATAATCATAATTTCTTTAATTACTTTATGCTATTAAACACATAAAGGGATTAATGGGTTGCACTTGAATTATTTAAATCAATTTTAATTTTCATATTTATTTTATTAGTAATTTTTCCTTAATTATTAAACACATTAATTAAACCCTCTTAAGGGAATACACTTAGAAAAATAATTAGGAAAGGGGTCCTAATTAATTCCCTTAACATCCCTACTATTTACATTGATTAATTAACACTAATTGCTTAGATTTTACTATTCATTAATTTTGATAATTATTTAATTAATTAAAGAGTGTGATTAGGGTTGAAAATCTAAAATCTTCAAACCACATGATAAATAATTGCAAGAAAATTATGGAAGGTAGAGGAGATCCCATAAAATCATTCTACCAAATTTGAAATTAATTAGCCAACACATTTATCCTTAATTAAGATAATTAGCCTAAGCTTCAAACTTTAATTTGGCACTATTCATTAGGTATTAAGGATTTATTTTTGTTAAATTCTCCTCAATCTAAGCTTTCCAAAAAGAGTTTAATGGTAATTTTGGATTTTCTTATAATTAGTTATTATTTTTTTTAAGCTTTGGATATTTAATTATATTTTAAACCTTAATTAATCATTTTAAACCATGGATGCCACATGGACACTGACGTAGTAACGCTTTCCATGTGGCACTATGGCATTGGCAACTTAAATCATCTAACTCGAAATCGTGACACGCTTTCATCTTGGTCGCCCCGATCTGGTGGACGGTAAAAAAAAAAATCCTGTGATTACAAAATGATTAAATCAGGATTTCTATCATGATTAAACAAAACCATCCGTTCTAATCACTCGAAACGGACAGCTAGTGATCCATTGTCCCACGAACGCTTAGAGACGGATGCCGTCTACTTTTTGCCACTCAATTTGAGCTCGCAGAAACTCGTTCGATGGTGAAAACCACTCCAAAATGATCAAGGGAAAAATATAAGGAAATCTTACAATTAAAATCACATGAAAATGAAATTTGTTTCACAAAGCACAAATGTATAATGGTCAAAACTATTGTTGCTAGATTTTTACCTCGTTGGAGCTAAAGATCGACAGTTTAGTGACTGAGGTAGCTTCGTCTTGAAGAGATGAAGCCCTGTTGAGAAGATCTTGAGCTGGCTCCTTGTCGATCGGTTAGTGGACTAAACATCATCGCAAAGCTTGATAGAGTTGGTCAAGGGATGTCTTTCGGTGGTCGAATTGCTCAGGAATTGATTTTTTTTGATTCACTAGAGTGAGGTGAAAGTGTTAGAAGAGTTAATTTGTTTGATGTAGGTTTAGAGAGTTTGGACAAATGGAGCTCTCGAGTCCGATCAGGAGCTGGTCTCACTGGTGGTAGGGTGCACAAGACGCTTAGGAGAGAGTGTGGGACTATGTAGAATGCTCTAAGGAAGCTCTCTCGTGAGTTTGAATGAATGGGGAGGAGTATACTCTCCTCCCCAACAGAAGTAAGGGCTGGGATTGACTTAGCCTTTTGTAGCCATTCGATTGAGGTAGGTGGCCGGAGGTGGTAGAAGATTGATAAGGTGGATGAGTATGAGAGGCTAAGGGAGTGTAGTAGACTGCCATGAGGTGTACACTCCTCCTTAGGTGGACCAATGTTTGCCTATGGGTGAGCTTACATTCTCTTGGCAAAAGGTTGAACCCAATAGACTTAGGTTAGGTTGGATTAGTGGTCCTCTGTCCAAGAAGAGCCAAAGATGGCTTCCATGGGATGGGGAGGTGGAGAACCATGACAAATGGGGATTTTGTCCCATTTGGAGGGCTTAGTTCAATGGGTTTGACCCAACCCGTTCACCATAGGTTGGGTTCACATGGGTAGGTCCATGGTGACCCAAGGATGAGTCATGCCAAGTTTGATTAGATTTGGCTCAATTTGACTCATGAAGGTCAAATGGGTCATGTTGGGCTAAGTTGACCCATTTTGACCAAATTAGGTCAAAGTGAGAGTTTGTGTAAGTTTAGTTGGTCATTTGAAATGTGTTAGTGTAATTGATTTGATTTAATCTGAGTTAGATTTAGATTTGGTTCATATGGTCCAATTTGAGTCAAATGGATCGTGTTGACCAATTTGACCAATGGCTTGAGCATGGGTTAAGTTTATGTTCAATTAATCATTGGTGATTGATTGGAAGAGTTGATTTGAATTGATTTGGATTAGGAAATGATTTGGTTTAATTTGACCTTTTAGGTCAAATTGGGCTAAGTAGGTCAATTGGGTTGGGTTGACCCAATTGGATTCAATTGAAAGTTGGATCATGTTCAATATTTAATTGGTGTCTAATTGAAAAGATTGGCTTCAATCAAATTGGTCTAGGATTTGATTTAGTTCAATTTGACCCTTTAGTTCAAATTAGGTCAACTTGGGTCAAAAGGTCAAATTGGATTGATTAGATTCAATTGATTGTAGTGGATGTTTAATAATGACCTATAATCATCAATAAAAAGATTGGATGGCATGGTTTGATCCAATGGGAGTTTGATTGGAGTTTAGCCAAATTAGGCCTTTTAGGTCACTTTGGGTCAAGTGGCTTGGTCAAGTCAACTTGGACCAATTGGAGTTATAGATGGTTGGGATGTGTTCAATGATGACTTTGAAGTTGATTGCTAGCTTTGATTGTAATTGATTTGGGCTTGATTGAATTTTGGCTCAATTGAACCTTTTAGGTCAAATGGGCTAACTTAGGTTGATTAAATTCACTTGATTTAATTGGCTTGATTACAAGTGTTGGAGTAGTTTGAAATGATCTATTGAATAATTAGAGTGATTGAGAAATTCAAAATGGATTTAGTTTGATTGAGTGGGTTTGAACGGAGTTTTATGATTGTGGTGGGTTAACTTGGGTTAAGGTCCAAGTTAATTTGCCTTGGAGCTTGGATTTGAAAACAAGATTCAATTAAGATTAATTGAATAGGTTTGAGTTGGTTTAGCTCCAATCATATGAGCTTAAGTTTGGATGAATTGATGGTCATGAGTCTTGGTTTAGGCCTTAAGATAGGTGAAACATTCTTTTCCTAAGGTAAACTCTAGGCTTAGAGTTATGCCCTATAAGTCTTTAGGCCTAGGTTTAGTGTTCCCTTAATCACTAAAGTATCCTAGCACTAAAGAAGTCTAACCGTCTAGAAGTCTTCTAGATCTAAGATGGGAGGGATGAATCCTCACTCCAAAAGTAAGGTCAATAGTGGTTCATATAGGTTTATCAAACGGGCTAGTTGGGTAAATTGGACAAATTGGCTAAATTGGGGCCAAATTGGGTGTGATTTAGGAATGATTAACATTCTAGATATGACATGATTTGTTGGTTGAAATTAATTTAGATTTGGTTAAGGTTTGGGTCAATGTGACATAAATGGGTCAAATGAGTCAATTTGGGTTAAGTGAACCCATTGAGCATATTTGACCAATTGTGCACGATTTGTGTTTGATTAGGTCATGTTTACAATCAAAATTGGTTTGAAATCAATTTATTTTGGTATGTGAGGATTTGGATTGATTGAGCTAAGGGGGTTTAGTAGTCGATTAGGTCTATTCCTTAGGGTTAAGCCCTGTGAATCTTGGATTTGTGGTGTGAGTGTCCCCTTAATCACTAGCAGTGTCTTAACTCTAGGTGAGAAGTCCTTACTGCCAAGATTGAAGTCCTAGGTCTATGGAGTGATGGATATTAAAATCACTAAAAGTGAGGTCAACACCTACATATAAAGATATTATATATATATATATATATATATATATATATATATATACAAAGAGAGAGAGAGAGAGAGAAACTTTAGCCCAATAATCTAATAATTTGTTGAATGTACTCTCTATCTTTACATGCAAACAAAATGTTTTCTTTCTAAGAACTCTTCATGCACGAGGAAAGTATTATTATTAATGACCAAGGAAATAAATTTAAGAGCTACAAGAGCCTCATCATCATCAATCAAGAAAAGTTCTAACTAACTTTGAAGGTGATTCACCGAGAAGGTAAGACAATCTAAATTGTATGATTAGGGAAGAGATAACATAAATGTTGGAAACATACTTATAACACACTAATAAAATGATGAAAATTCAGTAGATGTTCTTATAAAATATAAATATACAATAAAAATAAATAAATACTTAGAGGAATAAAAAATTAATATGGACAATCTGTTTAAATCACCTTGTCCTATTTCTTTGTAATTAATACAATGCTTAGAAAGGGCTCATATCATTGCAAAAATAAAACTCCACCAGCCTTAAATATAAATAAGGTGAAATACTAGAGGACGAAAACAGAAACTTCAGCATATAAGGATGAATATTCTCCCTCATCGATTTTATCTATCCATTTTCTCCAACGTATCATTCATTTCATGATGGACGTGAGATGCCCATTTTATTAATCCAAATCTTTGCAACCTAAATTGGGGCCAAGAAATAATGACAGCATAAGGAAAAAAAAAACCCTAATGGCATTGTACATCTAAGTAATCCATGAGCCCGTTTTATTAACACAGTCTATGCCGAAGTTCAGAAGTTACTCGCTCGAGCTACTCTTAGCAAATGACTTTGATTAATAAGTTAGGAAGTACGCCCTGAAAGGTGCACATTTCACCCAATAAGTTGGTGTCTTCAATCATCAATATGACGAGTGCAATCAGTGATCATCTGCATGCCAATTGTTCATCTGTATTTTTTTTTACTTGGCTACGCTTGTGCTTTTTGCCATTTTTGAGTATAATCTCTTGAAAATCTCTGTCCCTGTGCGCATGTGTGTGTTTGTGTGTATATTAGGTGCTAGTATTGTCCGCAGATTTTACGTGCATAAATTTTCAGAAATGTTTATTAAAAATAGAATTAATTTTAATTATTTTATAATTAAATTATGTAAATAAGTTACACCCCACCCCTTTATCTGGCCGAGTTTTCCATTTTTTCAGCAAATTAGTTTGAGTAATTATTTAGGGAATTTTCATGTTAATGAGAGCTACATTGAATGTTGATTATTGTAGCGAAGTATTGAATGTTTGTATGAATGGAATCACTACTGCTTTTCACCTTTGTTTTTGATATTAAAAAAGTTTTGTTGTGTCAGTAAAGTGTGAAAAGGACTATGCTTAGATTATCCTTGAGTTATGCGAGCAATATTTTCTTGGTAAAAGTTGCATGGTGTGTAACTTTGTTATAGTGTTTTGAGGGAGTTTTTTAATAATTATCTTTAATGTGTAAGTTTGAAATTATCAAAAATGTAGCTGAACTTATTTTATCATATAATTTGATTAAAACTTATAGTAACATAATTTTACTTTAATTTTGATAACAATAGAATTATCTTTTATTAGTCTTTATATCATAATATTAAGTGTGACCTGCATATACGGACTATGTAAGATGATTGGGAACTCCATTTTAAGATTCAATGTTGAAGTTTTTTAGTATGATCAAGTTTAGTGTCATGTGATAAGTTTGACCTACATCTCAATATGTTGTCTATTAATGTTAGACTTTTCAGTAGGTCATTATACATATATTCAAAATGAGTCGTGAGTTGGTTTTCATGATATTATTCTATGACGGGAATTTGATGGTTGATGAATATTTCATGACTGCGTACATTGTTGGGAGAAGTTGCTTAATAAAAGTTCTATGATATATGAATTTGGTCGATTTAAAACACAAGATTTTAAAGTCTCTGCGCATCAATCCGAACATCTACAATATTAATTTAACATGGAATTTTCTTGTCATCACTTGTTTCGTAACATCTCCTATATCTGTTGATTAAGTTTGTGAGGTCATACTAAGTGAAGCAAGTCATTAGACATTGGTGCTATATGTAAAAGTGGAACAAAACTGCAATGATTGCCCACCTATGGACACAATTATAATGTAGCATAATAATTTATCAAATTATGAGGTTGACTTTATTTCCCCTCCAACAGCTATGATGCAATAGGGAAGTGATACTTTTGTACCACAAATAACAGTTGTTTCCTCTTACTGTAATAAAATTATTTCACTTTGTACTTGTAAATATACATATATCATTACTCATATTAAGTTTTATTGTATAGATTCACAATGAACATTGGTTCTTCATCATATCAACAACCTGTTTCACATTATACTATAGATGATGAGGAATATGAAATAATGAATAGTGACTTACCTGGCAACCTGGAGATAGTGACAATGAGAATGACTTATCATATGGAGAACCTAACGTAGAAACCAAAATTGTAGGTCATGATCTTATTAAGAATTACTTACTTAAAAATGCAGATTAGGAAGGTCGGATGTTCTCCAATAATGAATACGCATGAAATTATGAGACGACAAGGAAATGGGATGAGAATGTTGTTTTTGATAGGCCATCTGATTGCACTAATAACTCACCTGTAGTGGACATATCTAGATGAAGTAGTTGATAGTATGTGTTTTTCAAGCAAAAATAATATCCACTTTGCAATCAATGGTTGATTAATAGTTAATAATGTTGAGTTTCAAACAATCACTCCAAATTAAAGGAATTTTATCATTACTTGTGCACAAAATTGTAATCCTTAGATCTTGCTAATGGAGTTTGCATGATAGTGGCAACAAACATTTGGGAGGTGAATGGAGAATTTCATCTATAGGTGCCAACCATACATGCTGTAATCAATCTAGTGATGATCAGAGGTCATCTTCAGTGCACTTCTACATTTATTAGTTATTTCATTCTACCCACAATACGACAATAGATTGTCCTCAAACCAAGGAAAATTATTAGGTGTATAAAGCGAGATTCAATATTAGAGTTTTTTTATATGACAACATAAGAAGCAAGATGAAAAGCTATCAAGTCAATATTTGGAAGTTGGAAGCAACAATTGTGAGCAGGGCCATCTACATATGTTGATCCTAGACCGTCCACTTATCACCAAAGTTCTCAATCCTAGCTCTACACACAAGTCACTCCTTCACCATATATTATCTCTCGATCATTTTGGATGTCCCTAGGAGAATCGTAGTATTTTTCTTGTAAGACTTTGAGTTCTACATCATATATACAACAAGACACCCCTTTTTCATATCAATAACCAGGAGAGGACAAAGGTCTTAAAGGACAAAGAACATAGGATGTAGAGCCAATATCATCTGCATAATCGTCTACTACATACACCTGATCACTATACTCCTGGCAGTGATATTATTCCACCTAACCACCACCGTTGGCGATAGTTTTTGAAATTGATCATATTATGTTATTTTTTTTATTTTGAACAATCTCATTTATCTTTACTGAGTTTAGGTTATATTAGCAATTTTTTACTCATACTTGATCATTTGTCATGCTTTTGAAATTTAATCTTTTGTAGCTCGAGCATCATTTCAAACGTTGTACAATGATTTGTCGTAATCATCAACTCTGTCAATAAAATTAAATTCAGAAGACCACTACGGGTCAATGATAAAACTTTTAAGGCATGTGCATTGAGTTGATTAAAAAGGTATTAATAAAATCTAGTTCAATGCAAAAGATAAAAATAAACTCAGTTGCGTGGTTTAGACATAAGTATGTTTGGTTTTAATTTTTGATTGTGAGTTGAATATAAATTTATGTCTCGGATGTACTTATTTTGATTTATTATCTATGCATAAGCAACTATTTTGCATATTAGCCATATTGGATTGTAGTTTTTTTGCAAGGTGTAATAGCAATTGCTATTATGTACTTAAATAAAAAATACCCCATGGCATGGCAAGTCAATCACCCATTAAACTTACGATTGGTTCCAGTGTGGCAAGTCAATTGCTCATTTAACATTGGATTGTATCTATTCTTAAAATTTATTTAATAATACTTCAATCACTAATTTTGTTTTAAATAAAAGCTTTTTTAAAAATTTACCTGCTAGCATGCATGAGAGCAACGAGATACAATTAATGATAAAAGTGCAGAATATCAACTATAAAATAAATTTCATAATATAAGTTAGGGTTTGTTCTGCACTCATCTAGAAAACTATTGTGAGGAAAATTAAATTCATGAAAGTTGTGCGTAAAATTTATTTATTTTTACTTTTGGAAAAACATAGATTAATAGATTTGATATAATTATCACATTCTAAAATATTTTGCTCTTAATAATTTTTCTTATCATAAAAATTTCTAAAAATAACAAGAAACTTATAATTAAATATGATCGTGATTGCACTTCAAAAATAAATCATGAGAAAACTTCATCAAGAAGACTCTTAGGATCTGTTTAGTACAGCTGTAACTGTATGAAGAAGCAACTGTGAAGTTGTAGGAAAAAATGTTGTCAGAAAGGTGATTTTGATGAAGCAATTTAGCTATTTAGATAATTGAGTTTTACAGGTGTTGTGCTTCAGCTATTTTGGAAGTTCATACAAAATAAGAAAATATCAATAAAATAAGAAAATTAAAATATTAGAAGTTCATGCATACTCATTAGTCTAAAATTTGACATCTGAATTTAACACATCACATTATACTAAATAACATAAAAATTAGGATAATATTTACGATAATGCCAACACAATATTAAGCTTTATATCCAAATGGTCAAGTCTTTTAGAAAAATTATTTTCCAAAGCTCTTCTCCAAACATGATCACTATCTGCAGTTGTCTCTTCATAATCGTTAGCCCATCTAAACAATTACAGTCATCCAGTGTTCAGTTTCAAGGACACCTGTAAAATCTCCGTCTGTAGTTGCCTTCTCGGCATGAAATGAGTACGTAACATTGTAAATCACAACTGCAGTTCACAATTCTAAAGGCACTGGAAATCTTTGAGTTTATATTTACTGATCCATGTAAGCAAAAAAAAAGTATTAGCATATATAGATTAACATTTGTATATATATAAAATTTAATACAATATGCAAGTACTTTTTGTCTTATGCCATCAACATATTTAGAAGTTTAGTAAAAACATATCAATCATGACAAGAGATAGAAACATGATTTAACGACAAATATGATACTGCTCTTAACTCAGATGGTTTCATGGTGAATGTTGAAGACATTTAAGCAAATAAAAGGATATGAATTTTATTACCATAAAAAAGGAGTACAATGTCCATAAAGGGGATAAATCTCTAAACTAATGCTCAAAGAGCTACATTAAATCAAAAGCAATAAATCTCCTAACTAATACAATAACATATTAAAGAAAAAAAAAAGATCAGCTCAACAACAACACTAGATCCATATGAGGAAAGATAAAACCATCTGCAAGACTCCAAAACTTGTAAAAGAACCTACAAGATACTAAAGAAAAGATAAGCATAAATAAATGAGAAATAAAATTGAAAGTATGGATATAGAACAAAGAAAGAAAAGGCTCGGGCTCTGTTAAAATCATCTCAATGAGCAACAATATATGTGAACATCCAAACTTCATTATGAAGGGTGACAATCACATATAAAGCTACCAGCATGAGAGAAGATGAATTGAAACATCAAAGCCATCATAGCCAATAACCTCACCAAAAGCTATCAGTAGAAGAAGCCACCAAGCCAACCAAAGGCCCAAAAAGACAGACCACCCACCAGCATCAGGAAGAGTAGTAGGAGTATTAGGAAATAAAAGAACAACAACAAAGCCACCACCGCATAGGATAACACCAAAAGGCAGACAACAACACCAGAGATAGCAAAATTCTAAAGGACAAATCCACTTCTCAAAAAAACACCCAAAATCCAACAAATCAGGCCATCCACATATTCCACAACAACAAAGCAGAAAAATAGCCTCCATTATGCAACCTTCACCAAGCCACCTAGATCAAAAAAAAGCCAAAGAAAAACATCTGATGAACGGCCCAAAAAGACAGGTCATTCACCAACATCAGAGGCAATAGTAATAAATGAAAGAGGAGCAGCAAAGCCACCACCACATAGGACAACACCAAAAGACAAGCAGCAACACCAGAGATAGCAAAAATAACCCAGAAGGAGGTCAAATCCACTTCCTAGAGAAACACCCAAGAACCACCAAACTAGTCCACCCAAACCTAGAGCAACATCCCATAGAAAACAACCTCCACCAAGCAATCTCCACCAAGCTAATGAAATCAGAAAAAAAAACCAAAGAAAAACATTCAGATAAAGGCCCAAATAGACAGGTCATTCACCAGCATTAAGAGCATAAGTAGTAAATAAAAGAAGAGCAGCATACTGCCCTCATATGGGACAACACCCAAACACAAGCAGCAACACCAGAGACAACAAAGACAACCTAGAAGGAGGCCAAATCCACAACCTAGAGAAATAGCTAAGATCCAGAAACCAGACACCCAAAACTAGAGCAACAAAGCACAGAAAATAGCCTCCACTAAGCCAACAAAATAAAAAAAAAGTCACAAAAAATATCCAGATAAAGGTCCAGATAGATAGGTCATTCACCAACATCAAGAGCACAAGTAGTAAATGAAAGAAGAGCAGCAAAGCTACCCTCACATAGGATAACACCAAAACACAAATAATAATACCAGAGACAACAAAGACAACCTAAAGGGAGGCCAAATCCACAACCCTGAGAAATACCCAAGATCCAGCAAACCAGACCACCCAAAACTAGAGCAACAAGCACAAAAAGTAGCCTCCACCAAGCAAAGCCACCGCCACATAGGACAAAACTAAAAGACAAGCATCATTTGAAAGTAGCCAACAAAACAAAATCAGAAAACAAAACCTCCATGATCAAAACTAGAAAATAAAATCTAAAGATCACATTCTTAATTGTATAAGCAATAGAATGAACTGGGATACATAATGTAATAATAATGCATTTCATAATCATATACATTAACTGAAAAATATAAAAAAGGATGGCAATATGTTGTGCACTCATCAGCTTTAACATGATTGTGTCTCATTATTTTCTCTCAGAAGTAAAGGTTGTTTTACATATTCATTAGAGCGTTAGCAATATATTCTCTCAATTTCTTCATCTCCTCAACCCCTTCCCCATGTTGTGTCTCACTATTATTCACAATTGAATCATTCTCAACAGATTATTGGCCCATTCGATGCTCATATGCTTTAGAATATACAAATGTTAGATCATTGTCTACGACATTGAAAGTAATATACATAATGTAATTATAAGGCATTTCATAATCATATATATTAACTGAAAAATATAAAAAATGATGGCCATATGGTGTGTAGTCATCAGCTTCAACAAGATTGTGTCTCACTATGTTCTCTCACAAGTAAAGATTGTTTTATGTATTCATTAGAGCATTAGCAATATATTCTCTCAATTGCTTCATCTCCTCAACCCCTTTCCCATATTGTGTCTCACTATTATTCACAACTGAATCACTCTCAAAAGATTATTGGCCCATTCGATATTCATATGCTTTAGGATATACAAAAGTTAGATGATTGTCTACGACATTGAAATCAATATCTTATCAAGAAGAATGTCATCGTATATAATTATGTAAAGCCGTTGTTGCCCCTACTATCTTCACTTATTTTTGGAATGAATATGTCAGCATGTCATGTTGTCCAAACTCCAAAGGTCCTCTAAATAATACCTCATAATGAAGAGTGTCGCTTGTTGAATATTTCTCTTCGCCCTCGTACTACTTGATTGCTCCTCTCAAAATCGGGGATATGATATTTCATATCTAGAAATGGCTTAAGAAATCCTCACTGCATTGGATATCCAGCATCAACGAGATAATATTTTCCTGACGATGATAAAAATATGATTAATTCAAATGAATTGCTTTAGACAGTTCTTTCTTGCTATGTCACGACTCGACCCGGGAGCTTGGAATACCTAGGCGGGAACAGACGGTCTAACGGATAAAAAAAAACTTTCATAACACTTCCAATCTTAAATAAGATCTCTAATCATATAAGAGCCACTACAATCCACAAATGATTTAACAATTTTTCCACACATATATATACTAACAAAGTTCATATGATATATAATTTAAACATAATTCAACATAACTGACATAATTACATATTTCCTGAAGTCTCTCTACGATGATAAACATAACTCTCCCCTCTCTCTGCCATTTAGTTAGGATGGTTACGTGAAAGAAATTAAATAACTAACAATTGAATAAAATTCAGTGGGTCAATTACACTATAGTAAAGAAGAAGGTAGAACTAGTATGCATGTCAGTTTTTATTTTCATATGTACATAAAAAAATTGCTCAAATAATCAAACATATATGAGGTAGGTACAGATAAACATTTCGTGTGAACTTTTACTTTTATATTTATCATCCATCTTAGGAGTCACCGTCTAAACCTTTACCAAAAGAAAACCTTTATCAATACTCATCCAAAGGATAAGTAGCCATTACCATTTGTCAATTTTATTGGCCTTTTTTTTTGTGCATAGGTGCATTTCTGCAGCCAGTATCATAAGGGGGTGAACTCTACTTTCAACATACACATACAATTATATAGTTATGCATATTAATTCATAACTAACAGTAAATCAGTTAACTTTATAAAATAATGAAGTGACAATATGATCTAGCATTCAGGTTATTATCCAACATGAAGAAGCAGTAAACTACATCACAATTTATGAAGAAATAAAAAAATAATCACAACTTGCAGTACATGAAAAAGTCATAATCATATAAACATGTATTTCATCAGAAGAAATTAAAGATATTTTTTACCATAAATGTAAGAACATAATTATCCACTTTAATTTGCAATTTTCTCTTCAATCTCCTTCCCTTTAATGCTTCTTTCCTAAATTAAAATTCATATAGAATAAAATATTTATTGGATCAATATTAGAAAGCAATGTATTTTATTTTATTCATTTCTTGTCTATGATATTTACATATAGCTTTTATTAATTGGTGCTCGCATTCATCAATATTCATTGTCTATTTTTTAAATCAGGTTAAATTAACCTTTAATTTATTTAATATAATGATATATCTAATTTGTTATATAATATTTCTAAATCCTATTAATCCTATTATTTTTCTTAATATAAAATATTAAGTGTTAAAGTGACTTAATATATTTCATTTAATGTTTATCATACCCCTTAAAATGATTCTAAATTAATTAACGTGCTATAGATAAATTTATTTTCATTTAATATTTATCATTTTTCTTAAGATGATTTTAAATTAATTAACGATAATATAACATAGCATAGGTTTATAGTTTTATTAAATTTGTAATTATATTTCATATGTAAAGATTTAATACTTAATTATTTAATTATTCTCATAAATCTTTCAACATATTTATGATTTACATACATAACATTTAATATAATTAAAATATATTGTATATCAATACTTATGTAGGCATTTGTATAGTAAAATGGATTTGATTTGGTTCATTTTCAAATTGAAACCTATATAATATAAATTTCCTTTTATAATATAAAATGTATTTCCTTTATTATAAAAAATAACCAAAAGAAAATAAACTTACTTCTCGGTTTGCCCTAAGCCCTTACTCCTATCGGCTTCTTCATGCACGCACGCACATGTCAGTCTCTCCTTCTCTCTCCACTGCTTGCACATGGGCTCCGACGGCTCAATGTCGGCGATAGTGCAGCCGCCTCACTAGGCTAGGGCACTCACTCCTTCTTCTTCCTTGGCCGACAGCACACGGAAGACTCGGCTAGGGCATGCACTCCTCCTTCTTCTTCCTTGGCCGACAACACACGAAAGACTCGGTTAGGGCATGCAAAAGCTTTCCTCCTTCTCTTTCTCCCTCTCCCATTTTCTCTCTCTCTCTCATTGGGAGTTCTATTTCGATAAAATGAAACTCCGCCCACCCATTTTGACTTTTCCACTCATGACCAGCGGTGGTTGGATTTTTTATTTTATTTTAATTTTTTTTTTCTAACATTCGAGTATTACAATCTCCCCCTCTTATAAAATTTTGTCCTTGAAATGAAATGACAATAATAGAAATAAAAATACCTTTAATTAAACAATTGAGGATAAAGTTCTCGCATTTCTGATTCCTTCTCCCACGGAGCTTCTCGATCTATTCCATGTTACCATAGTACCGGACAAATGGAATTTTCCTATTCCTGAGATGCTTAGCATCATAATATATAATTCTTTCTGGCTCCTCCACAAATGTGAGATCCGGTTGAATATCAATAGGATCCATAATAATTTAGTTGGCTTCAACAATAATATATTTTTGCAGAAGAGAAATATGAAACACATCGTGCACTCCTTGCATGTGAGAAGGTAAAGCCAGTATATAAGCCACTTTTCTAATTCTTTCCAAGATTTCATATGGACCACTATAGTGTGGGCTCAACTTTCCAACTTTTCCAAATCGTTTTATACCTTTCATGGGGCTGATTTAAGAAATACAAATTCTCCCATTTTTGGCCGATGTTTAGCATCATAGTATTTCCTCTGCCTATCTTGGATAGCTTTTTAATCTATCACGAATCAATCAAATCTTTTCAGTGGATTCATCTACTACATCTGCACCAATGATTCTTCTTTCACTTGTCTCCACCCAATAAAGCGGTGTTCTACATTTCCTTCTATACAATGCTTCATAGGGAGCCATACCAATACTTGCTTGAAAGCTATTATTGTAGGCAAACTCAATCAAAGGCAAATGAATTTGCCAGTTTCCCCTAAAATCAAGGATACAAAGTCTAAGAAGATCTTCAAGTGTTTGAATTATTCTTTCTAACTGGCCATCATTTTGAGGATGGAACTGAAAGTAAGCTTCTTGAATTTTTTGCCATAGTTTAGATGTAATTGGCCATCCCAATCAGACACTATAGATTTTGGCACACCATGTAACTTCACAATTTCATCAACATACTTCATTGCTAACTTTTCAGCAGCATCAGATTATTTGATAGGTATAAAGTGTGCAGATTTAGTCAACCTATCAATAATAACCCAAATAACATTGCATCCTCTTCTAGATCTAGGTAAGCCAATCACAAAATCTATAACAATATTATCCCATTTCCACTCAGGCATTGGCAAGGGCTGTAAAAGTTTACATGGCTTTTGATGTTCAGCCTTAACCATTTGATATGATTGACATTTATAGACAAATTTAGCTACACTTCTTTTCATTCGTGGCCACCAAAATATTTTCTTAAGATCTTGATACATTTTGTTACTACTTGGATGAATTGTATAATTAGAATGATGTGCTTCATGTAAAATGTATTTCCTCATATCTCCAACATCTGGAATACAAACCCTACCATGATACTTCAGTAATCCCTCTCCATCAATTTTAAAATATTCTGTATAGCTTATTTTTACCAAATCTAAAATTTTCTGAAAGTCATCATCTTGAGGTAAAACATCTTGTATTCTGTCTTTTAAATTTGATTGTATAGCCATTTGATTTAACAATAAAGCATGATCATCTGTAGATTTAATAATTGAAAATTTTAATTTTTCTAAATCGTTCATCAACTCCTCCTATTGAGAGATCAAACAATAAGCACTACCATATGTTTTTATACTTAAAGCATCAACAACTACATTTTCCTTCCCCGGATGATATTGAATATCCAAATCATAATCTTTAATGAACCATCTCCTTTACCTTAAATGTAGCTCCTTCTGAGTAAATATATATTTCAAGCTTTGATGATCAGTGAAAACTTCACACCTTACTCCATATATATAATGCCTCTAAATTTTCAATACAAATACCACTGCTGCTAGCTCTAGATCATGGGTTAGATAATTCTTTTCATGGTTTTTCAATTGCCTTGAAGCATAAGTAATCACTCTTCCATTCTACATAAGTACATATCCCAAGCCTCTTAATGATACATCACTATAAATTTGAAATCCTTCTATCCCTGATAGAATAGTTAATACTAGTGCAGTCATTAAATAATTCTTCAATTTTTTGAAAAGCCTTTTCATACTAATATGACCATTCAAACTTGACTGCTTTCTAAGTTAGTCTAGATAGTGGCATGGCAATTTATGAAAACCCTTCAACGAATCTCTTGTAATATCCTGCCAACCTTAAGGAACTTCTAACTTCTATGTTAGTGGTTGGTCTGGGCCATTCATCTATTGCTCTGACTTTACTCTGATCCATTGAAACCCCTTCACTACTAATCATGTGCCCCAAGAATATGATGCTATTTAACCAAAATTCACACTTTGAAAATTTTTCATACAATTCATTTCCCTTCAGAGCTTGTAAAATAATGTTAAGATGGTTATCATGAGCTGCTTCATCTGTGGAATAAATTAGAATATCATCAATGAATACAATCACAAATGAATCTAAAAATGTTTAAAGATTATATTCATAAGATCTATAAATACAGTTAGAGCATTTTTTAAGCCAAAAGACATCACCATAAACTCATAATGCCCATATCTTATACTGAATGCAGTCTTTGGTATATCTTCTTCTTTGATCCTAAGCTGATGATAACCTGATCTTAAATCAATCTTTGAAAATACTGAAGCTCCTTCTAGTTGGTCAAAAAGATCATCAATTCTTGGCAAGGGATATTTATTCTTCAATGTGAGTTTGTTAAGCTCTCTATAATCGATGCATAGCCTTAAACTCCCATCTTTCTTCTTCACAAATAATACAGGAGCTCCCCAAGGAGATGTGCTAGGCCTAATAAATCTCTTCTCTAATAATTCTTGCAGCTGATTCTTCAACTCTTTTAATTCTTTGATCTCCATTCTATATGGTACTTTTGCTACAGATTTTGCACCTTGAATTAAATCGACAGAGAAATCTATCTCTCTGATTGGAGGTAAACCTGGTAAATCATCCAGAAAAACTTCTGGATACTCCTTTACTATTGGTATATCCTCTAACTTCTTTACCTCTTTAATAATATCAGTAACCTAAGCAAGAAAACCCTCATAGCCTTTTGCTAGCATCTTTTGAACTTTTAAGCAAGACACCATCATAATTAATACTCCTTTAAGACCCACAAATTTGAATTCTTCTTCTCCAAGAATATTGAATTTGACTATCTTTTTATAATAATCTATAGTAGCATAATGTTTAGATAGCCAATCCATTCTTAAAATCACATCTAATTCATATATTAATAGTGCTATTAAATCTACATCCAAGTTTCTTTCATAGATATTCAGGTTCACACTGTAAACATTTCTAGCATTAATTTGAGAGCCATTTGACATTGCTACTGAAAGTACTACTCACATTTTCATAACTTCTCACACATTCCTCAGATATCAAATAAACTCTAACTAATTTATTTTCAATAAAGATGATACCTATAAATGAGTAGACATATAAAACAAATATATCTAGGACAATATAAAATTGTAATAATGCTAATTTAAATAATGACATACCTATAATAACATCTGACGAATCTTTTACTTCTTGTTGCGTGAGTGCATAAACTCGAGGCTTTGTGTTCTATCAATTCTGAGTTTGAGATGGAACTGATGCAGTCAATTCAGTCATCCTTTACCTACCAATAGTCCTCTGAGGAGGTTGAACTCTTATCCTAGCATCCATTGAAGATTTCTGACTCAAGATAGGACAAGATTTTATCATATATCGGCGATGGCAATAGCAAGTGTTTTGTGCACGAGGTCTCCTTTATGTGCTCTTCCACATTTTGGGCATGTTATCTCTTGTTGGCATTGGTATATGACTTAGGCTTCTTCTAGTTTGATTTTTTAGTTTGAACATTCTGCCTAGATTTTGGCCTATCATCATTCCTCTTCTTCTGAATATCTCTCCTCCTCTGAGTAGCTTGCACATCCAATTCTATCCTTCTAGCCCTCTCCACCAGTACAACATAGTCATCAATACCTAGAGGAATCAAGGGCTGTCTGACTACATCCTTTAGTCCAGATAGAAATCTATGACATTTTTCTTCTACATTTTGTATTAATTGAGGTGCATACCTTGAAAGCATTATAAACTCAACTTCATACTGCATTATAGAATGATCACCCTCTACCAATATGATGAACTTGTCCTGCATTTGTCTCCTAGCTGAGAGGGGTACAAACCAATCTCTAGATGTCTTCACAAAGTCCTCCCATGAAATAAGATTGCAAGGCCTTCCTTCAAACTTCTCTTGCAACTGTCCTCACCACCATCTCTTAGCTTCGCCCTCAAAAGCAAAAGAAGCCAAAGAAACTCATATTTCTATATGGCATGACATACTTTCTAAAATTTTTTCTATCTACATCAACCAATTTTCTAATTCTATAGGTCATCCTATCACTGAGAAAAGAGGTGACCTCATATCCTGAAATAATTTCAGGTATTTGTCAATAGGAACCCCACCACTTCCACTAGTTTGTGTATGTTGATTTATTCTCATTTGAGTCATTGCTTCCATCATTTGAGTAAATGCATCTATCGTTAGTGAAGGCGGTTGCACTAAATTTCTGGTGCTCAGTGGTTTCTGCCTCTTTATTTTCACCCATAGCATCTTCCTGAATTGATTCCATAGGCCTGAGAAGCATAAATTAATTATAACTGTTACACATCAATCAATATAATCATATGAAAATCTCATCATAAAATTTATCCTTTTTCTAATAGCTCTTTGATTATGATCATACTTATATCCCTAAATATAAAAATCTGGCTCTGATACCACTCTTGTCACGACCCGGCCTGGGATCTTAGAATACCAAGGCGGGAACAGACTGTCTAACGGAGAAAAGAAAACTTACATAACACTTCTAATCTTAAATAAAATCTTCTATCATACAAGAGCCACTATAATTCATAAATGATTTAACAATTTATCCACACATATATATACTAACAAAGTTCATATGACATACAATTTAAATATAATTCAACATAATTGACATAACTACCTATCTCCTGAAGTCTCTCTACGACGATAAACATAACCCTCCCTTCTATCAGCCATTTAGTTAGGATGGTTACTTGAAAAAAATTAAACAACTAACAATTGAATAAAATTCAGTGGATCAATTATGTTGTTACACTATAGTAAATAAGAAAGTAGAACTAGTATGCATGCTAGTTTTTGTTTTCACGTATACACAAAAGAAATTGCTCAAACAATCAAATATATGGGAGGTAGGTACACATAAATATTTTGTGTGAACTTTTACTTTCACATTTATCATCCGTCTTAGGAGTCACCGTCTAAACCTTTACCAAAAAAAATATTTACCAATACTCATCCAAAAGACAAGTAGCCATTACCATTTGCCAATTTCATTGGCTCTTTTTTTTTTTCGTGCATGGGTACATTGCATCCCCAGCCAGTACCATAAGAGGGTGAACTCCACTTTCAACATACACATTCATAGCATACAATTATATAACTATGCATATTAATTCATAACTAATAGTAAATCAGTTAACTTTATAAAATGGGAATGATATGATCTAGCATTCAGGTTATTATCCAATATGAAAAAATAGTAAACTACATCATAATTTATGAAGAAACAAGAAAATAATCATAACTTGTAGTACATGAAAAAATCATAATCATATAAACATGCATTTCATCACAAAAAATTAAAGACATTTTTACCATAAATGTAAGAATATAATTACCCACTTTAATTTGCAATTTTCTCTTGAATCTCCTTCCCTTTAATGCTTCTTTCCTTAATGAAATTCTTATAGAATAAAATATTGATTGAATCTATATTAGAAAGAAATGTATTTTATTTTATTCATTTTTTTCTATGATACTTACATATAGCTTTTATTAATTGACGCTCGCATTCATCAATATTCATTGTTTATTTTCTAAATCTGGTTTAATTAAATTTTAATTTATTTAATATAATGATATGTCTAATTTGCTATATAATACTTATAAATCTTATTAATCCTATTATTTTTCTTAATATAAAATATTAAGTGTTAAAGTGATTTAATATATTTCATTTAATGTTTATCATACCCCTTAAAATGATTCTAAATTAATTAGCGTGTTATAGATAAATTTTATTTTCATTTAATATTTATCATTTCCCTAAAGATGATTTTAAATTAATTAATGATAATAGAACTTAGCATAGGTTTACGGTTTTATTAAATTTGCAATTATATTTCATATGTATGGGTTTCATACTTAATTATTTAATTATTCTCATAAATCTTTCAATATATTTATGATTTACATACATAACCTTTAATATAATTAAAATATATTGTATATCGAAATACTTATGTAGGCATTTGTATAGTAAAATAGTCATTTGGATTTGCACTTCATTTTGAAATTAAAACCTATATAATATAAATACATTTCCCTTTTATAATATAAAAATGTATTTCCTTTATTATAAAAAAACTAAAAGAAAATAAACTTACTTCTCGATTTGTTTTAAGCCCTTACTCCCATTGGCTTCTTCACACACGCATGCACGGGTCGGTTTCTCCTTCTCTCTCAGCTGCTTGCGCATGGGCTTCGGTGGCTCAATGTCGGCGGCAGTGGAGCCGCCTCACTCGGCTAGGGCATGTACTCCTCCTTCTTCTTCCTCGGTCGATGCCACCGCGGAGTAGGGCACACACTCCTTGTTCTTCCTCGACCTACGACACACATAAGACTCGGTTAGGGCATGCAAAAGCTTTCCTCCTTCTCTTTCTCCCTCTCTTGTTTCCTCTCTCTCTCTCGTTGGGAGTTCTATTTTGGCAAAACGAAACCGAACTCCCCCCCTTTTGACTTTTCCACTCTGCAGCCAACCGTCGTGGTGGTTGGATTTTTCATTTTATTTTGTTTTTTTTTCTGACATTCGGGTATTACATGCTAAACTACCAACGTAGGGGCGGCATTGGAAAAATATACTCTCACTTACGTGTTGCATATTTGAATATATGACTGTTATGTGCAGTACCCTTCCACCCAACCATGATGAAAGTAAAACACATGTTGATGTCGCATACCTTCAAAATATTTTGCGTTGTGATCCACAACACCTGATATATGTGACTTTCTCACAGCTAGAAACATGAGCATCAACATGTGTTCCATCGAGTGCTCCAATACAATCTTGTCATACACTTGACTATATTTAGAAAATATTTTTTAAGAGAAACAACATAACAAGGAAAAAAGCATAACAAGAAAATAGGCTTAACACGTGTACCTTAAAGAATGGCATGTATCTAACATCGTTATATATTTTTGGTGGAGTACCTTCAAAAGTTGGATCAACTGGATTCATAATATTTCTGGCCAAGTTTACTAATGCATCTAAACACACAGAGAAGTATCTACTAATAGTTTCTAATGAATGCTGAAAGCATTCACACGTTACTTATATTGATTCATTGTGTGACAAAATATATAAAGTTATAGCCAGCACTTCTCTCGTGCTTGTCTTAGATGAACTATGAAGCCCATGAGAAGCTTCAAGTTCATGCAGAAGGTCAAAAAAAATTTCTTTTAACATCTGAAATAAATTATGAAACCTAGTAGGGTGATCTCATAATAGTTCCACAATCCATTTATCTCCAATGTGAGATGAGGTCATACATGGATTCTTGCAAATATGTCTCGTAAAATTCATCTATGAAGTATGTCGTCGTTGCAAAAATAGATTTGTGTTGAGCCTTTTCTAGTAGCCCATCAATCTCTGTTGTCTTTATTAATTCATAACCTACTACATTAGAAGATTTAAGAAATAAATACTATGTTGAATAAACCCTAAAGAGATATGAAGTACAAAGTTAGTAATATTTTACGAGCGTGGATATATAATTAAATATGATGACTAGCAGTGCAGAAAGACAATCAAAATAGAAAATTGAACTTAAAGTACAAACATGTAATATTTCACGAGCATTGTTATGTAAGTAAAAAAAATAGATAGTCAAAACTAGCTATAAAGGTTTAGACATAATTATTGTTCAGAAAATAGTGAGATAATGAACTTTTTGCTCATGCACCATTGTCAGGAATACCTCTCGCTTAGTTGGATCTTCAAGGAGCTTCTCTGAAAATAGATATAATGACATATCGTCAAAAATTTCAATAGTGCTATCAAGTATCTTAACGGCTTCTGACATTGGTGGATAATCATGCATGATTATAGCACTGGAAGTCATGCTTGCACATGTTGAAACCAATTGTGATATTTGGCCTCTTTTAAGTGTAGTATTATTTTTTCTTTTCTTCTTTCTTTGCTAACTAACACCTGATGTGCATTTTGAATGACTACCTTCTCCTCGTTCACCAATATCAAACATTAATCCCTCATTTAGTTCATTGGAATGTGCTTCTTCGGGCTCAGTTAAATTATGTGGAACTTCTTGACTAGGAGCCCAAGCATGAGCACCGGTAACTACAATGCTACCAAACATCATGTCAAGCTTTTCTTCTAGCTCTAGATCTATGTTACATAGCCTAAATTTTTTTGCATTAGGCACAACCTACATTTGAGAGTGTCATTTTCGAGGCAAAACATGGTATATGTTAAATATTCAACTCTGCAATAGACTCAACAAAAATAAAATAGTTGGATAAAGTGTTTATTCACATGTAGTTTTTCTTTCCACCAATCATCTAAAGCTTTTATTATTTTCCTTATAGGATTCCACCCTAATACAGTAGATCCATATCTCAGCTCATTCCAGAGTTTCCAATCTTTTTTTAGTTGGTCCCATTTACTCTTCAACTGTGTTTTTTTTGTATTGTCTTCCTATTTTTTCTTGAAAATTTATTAAAATATTTTGCCAGCCTTCTTTATTGAAGTGAGTTGTTGGTCTGTTCCCCAATTCCACTTCTTTTAGACATACATCACAAAATATTATCTTGATTTCCCTCTTCCATGTGCCAGATACTACACTATCTCTTGGTTTATCCATTTGGCAAGCTATAATATGCACAGAGCAAAGTATGCAATATAGAACTTACCATCAATTGAAATTTAACCATCCAAACAAAATTTCTATATTTCTAGCTCATAAACTATCGTACTGTTGTTCTTCGTTATGGAACTATATAAATAATACTTCGTGAAAATGAAGTAAAGAACCAAAATAAACTCAAGAAGTGAGTCGATAAAATTAATATCAAAGAATAACTGAGAATAATTATATTATGCTTACACTTTATGAAGATTTCATGGTCACGAATAATAAGTTACCAAAGAGAAATGCATCCACCTCAAAGTCGAATAAGATAACTTCAATCATACAACACAACAAAAGAACCACAAAATATTAAAACCTCAGAGCATGATGATGGGGAACTTGAAACACAAGATGAACTAAATAAAAAACAAAATCCATTTTCTAGCAGTTTCTCTTTATTGTTCGGTTAAAATAAATCAGCTTTCAATCACTAAAAAATTGGTAACCCCTTAGAAAAATAATCAGAATAACCAATTGTACAAAAGATTCATGTATATTATATATTTCAGGGTCCGTTTGCCAAAGTCTTACCACATTGCAGAACATTAACTGTAAATATCTATAAATAAAGTACAATGATATGACCATATGTACTCAAACATATGTACAATAGAGAAACCACCCGCAATTAGGGTTCACCAATGTCACATATGTAACAACCCGATATTGCTCTTAATTTTCACTACAACTCAATATCGTACATAAGACCTCAAAAGAACAAATTAGCAAGGGAAATCGAGAGAATGTAGACAAATTAGGATAGATTTTTCAGAAAGGAAAGAATAAAATGCCAACCAAATCAAGGGAAACTTAGAGAAATAGGTATCACAACTGATAAATCAGAGTAAGGTTGCCAACACTTTTTCACTTCATTCACAAAAATTGTCCGATTATAGAAGAAACCAAGAGAAGCACTTAACGAATAATTGCGAATACATACCTTTCTTCACAGTTGGCATCACAATTGATGGGGCAAATTGACAGATAGTGCTCATCAACACACAGGGGATTTGGGAGTAGTGGTGGAGGATTCAAAGGAAGATCCCTTGTTCGATGCTCAGCTTAGTGAAGCCCTACCTCCAGGCCCTTCGAGATTCACAGGTTGGGAAATAAGGAAGTGCAAATACGAAAATGCCAAACACAGGAGACGGAATTGAGGGAATTATCATGGCTTTCGTTCGATATACTCAATTAATAATAGGGGTAAATTTGGAAGATATTTGTCTATGAAGATATACTCAATTAATAACAAGGGTAAATTTGGAAGATATTTGTCTATGAAGATATTTGGAATTATCGTGGCTTTCGTTCGATATACTGAATTTATATTTTCATTAGAAATAAAATATATTTAGTAGTAACAACTATTTTGAAAAATACTCAAAAAAATTCAAATGTGATTTTGAATATTTTTAAAAATAATATAAAAATGAAAATAAAAAACATAAAATAAAAGCATTCCCAAATCTGCCCTTAACATTTCATCTAGAACTCTTTGTTGAAGTGTGATTGTATTATAATAATTTCTAGCATTTAAAAGCATAAGGATATGAAGATAGAATTTGTAATAGAATGAAAAGATATGAAGCATCTGCATAAAACTCTTTATCAAAATGCCCGGCTACCTAATTTGAATGTTCATATGATTACTAGCTGCAAAGGGAAAATCTTTATTAATGTTTCTGTAGTTTTTTTAAAAAATTTATTTTGGGACATTTTAAGTGAATTAACTCACATATATAATACATGTATGTACAAAAATTTGAACATAATATCTCTTAATTAAAAGTCAAAACTTAATCAATAGACTAAGATGCCTCCCACTGTTTCTGCAGTTTTACATTCATCGTATATGCGATAGAATAGATAATTAATTGATACCATTATTGGAAAATGCAAACGCAGCCTGCTCATGACTCCTCTGAATTCACGCATTTCCTTCGTTCTGAACTATTGATAATTTTTTCTCAGCTTTTGTTCCAGGCGAAAAAAAGTCAGAAGGAGCTTTGAGATCTGTTATTAGACTGCCTTTGAATTTAAAAATCTATTATTTTAGAGCAAAGTTTGGCCTATAAGATTTTCTTCCTTTCTTCATACAAGATCGAAATATATATTTATTTTAACATCTCTATTGGTGTTCCAGGAGATTTATTTATTTATTTTCTCTCTTTTTATTGTTTTTTCTTTAACATGAAAGTGTATCTCTATTCTCTTTAGCTTGGAATGAATAGTTAATGTTTAGTATATGGAATAAAGGGAGGCTAAATTTTGGTGGTTTTCAATCAAAAAATTAAAAACCTGAGGCCCACTCATTTAATATTTCATATTATAACATATTTTTAACAATTCAAAATGTAATTAAATTCAAAACATTAAGTGCCTTAACAATTACTTTGGGGATTTTTAGTTGAATTCTTTAAAAATACATGAGCTATTTTGTTGGATACAAATTAAAAGTATATAAAAAAAATGAAAGGTGTTTAGTACAATTTATGCAAAATGAAGAGAAATGGCAATGACATCAATAGTAGCATGATAGCAATAAGGCTTATTTTCATAGCTAATTCATTTAACTAAGATAGTATAACACCGTTCTCAAGAGAATAAGACCATTTAGATTTTCTATTATGTTATCTTAATTTTTTATTCATGTTTGTCTTTATATTTTTATTCGTTCTATGTTCATTTTCCCTTTTTTAACATATTGAAATGAGAGTAACTTGTTTAGTTTTTCAACTTAATTTTTGTGTATTTGTGCATGTATTTTGTATTTATGAGTAACTTAATAGTTTAGTATATACTTAAAAAATAATAAGATGTATTTTTAGTAGAAATATGAGCTTTATAGTTCTCTTGAAATTTGTTTAAATTTTATTTATATATTGCCTTTCATTTTAAAATTAAGCACCTTACTTTTACTAACTCATATGCATTTATATTTATAAATAATCAAAATAAAAATTTAAAACATGCAAAAATTTAAGTCTATCTACCTTTAAAAACTTATTCATGTAATCAATATTTTTTCCATCATTAAAAAGAGGAAAATTTTTATCCTTATAAGACTTAATGTACATTAAAATATGGTTCTGATAAGGTTTAATTTGGAATGGTAAAGTATCTATGTTAAGTGATTATGGTTGACCATAAGACAAAAAAGTCTGGAACCCAAACTTTCAAACATTTAATAATCCCTTTACAAATATCAAAGTTACATATAATAAAAATAAAATTATAGATTGGAATGTTTTCATGATATAGAAATTTTCTTGAATTTAGGGTCTAAATATTTTGTCAGGAATTTATCTCAAGATTGATCATTGAGAAAACTATCTGATGATTGACTAGATTCACAAATAGGGAAAACTTTTTGAAACACTATAATTAAACCAAAATCAACACTTGAAATTAAATAAAATGGTTTTAATAATAATTATAGAGATTTTTACACAATTTCAAATAGTTTAAGTAAACCAGATAAACACCACAACAAAACATGGTGAGTTCAACCCTCACACTTAAGGCTTACAAAATAGCTTTTTAATGGAGTGCAATTAAGAAAAATAATTTTATAACTTTGAAAACAATAAAAAACCAATTACATCAAAAATTTTAAAGAAAACACAAATAAATAAAACTAAGACTAGGTAGCCTAATAGGTAAGATCACCAAACTCTTCCTTCAGGTTGGCGAACAACCAACTCCAACATTTTGAGATTTCACATGGCTCAAAATTTCATTAACTTCATTCCACAAAAATAATCTAGAGTTTCATGCAACACACACTAATTTAAACTAACAAAAAAAAGGGACATAAAGGTTTTGGGGGGGTGGTGTTTGATGGAGAAGCATAGAGAAAGCAAGGAGGATCTACATATGATATTTATTGATTTAGAGAAAGCTTATGATAAAGTTTCAAGAGATGTTTTTTGGAGAGTTCTAGAATAGAAAGGAATTAATATTGGTTATATTCAAGTCATTAAGGATATTTATACTAGAGCTATTACTTGTGTCCAAACACAAGGAGGATTGACAAAATATTTTTCTATTTCAGTTGGATTACGTCAAGAATCAGCTTTAAGTCCACTAATGTAATTAATTATAATTAATTAGCTATATTATTTATTTATTACAATTATATTTAATTATTTACACCTGTGATAATATATTATCATATGAAGAGATTCATACATGGACTACACAATAAATTATAATCATGACATATAAACACATGGACTATATACACAATGCAATGACTACATGATATGCAACAAAACAAAGTACACACACAACAAGTCTTCCATGTTCTTCAAATTTTTAAGCTAAGTTCTTCTCATATCCTTCTTGTTACTTGTGATTGGGCCATCAAGATTAGCCTCCATTTCCTCTGCACCTCTTTATGCTTGTGCTTCCTGTGCTACACTAGTGTCTAAATTTTCATATAACATATTTTCTTAGAATATTAGCAACTCTTCAATACTAATGTAGGACTTATATACATGTCCTAAGGCAATTTAATTATTTTAATTGGATAGCTAGCCCTAATATGGTGTTTCATGAACATAGAAGCATTTCTATTAGGTCTAATATGAAATTGTACATAAAATTTCTTCATATATTCTTTTATAGATCTAATCTTATTAACAAATTCAACATACCTAATGTTAATTTATTCAATTTATTTCCTTACATTTTCATGATAAAAACTATAAATGCAGAATAAGAATATCTATGCACAAAAACATCAACAAGATTAAGAAAATTTTTGGGGTTATAATCATATGCTATTTCAAATGATGATTTTAATTTTTTAAAATAATATAAAATTTAATTTTTTATAAACTTCCCAACTATGCTTCTCAATCAATTCTTTAGTGATCATTCTATTTGCCCATCTATTTATGGTTGAGATTTTAATAAAAAAAATTAAGCTTACACCCATAAATATCTACAATTTATTTTGCAAAAATAAGAAATAAATCCAACATCTCTATCTTATAATACGATATTAGGACATTCATGAATTCCCACTATCTCTTTGGAAAAATAGTTGTAAAATATGTTATGTATTATTTGTTTTATTAAAAATTGAAAACAAAAATGCTATCTTTGGAATTCCATCCACTAACAAAAAAATATTATGAAATCCATTAGGTGTCCTAGGAAATCCTAATACAAAATTCATAGTGAGGTCTTTTCAGATTCATAAGTATAGACCAAGCAATATAATTTTATACTTTTTCTTCACTTGGTTTTTGCCTAATTCTTATAGAAACATCCAATAATTAGTCAATCCACATTTCTCTTGATTGAATGCTAGTAAAGTTTACTTTCAATTTGATTGACTATCTTATCTTTTCTTAAATATCTTGCATTTTTTCTAAGAATGTAACTCTAAAATAAAAAGAAATTAACGATGCTCGAAGAATACAAAGTTTACCATTTGTAAAGAACTGTTCATTAAAAAGCACATAATAGCTCATTAAAGATAAGAGATTGTCTTAATGTTAAGCCTCTTTTAATCTTTAACACTCAAAAATTTAAAGTTTTAATGATGTAATGACCAATGATACTCTACATATATAATCCATTAGTTTATTCTAAACTTTATTTTTATGTTAAGAAAAATATAAAAAATCTAATCTTTTAAGAAGTTTAGCTATTTAAGATGTCTATGACTTAGCTTCTTTTATGTATTGATGAACCTAAGAGCTTAATGTATAATATGTGATATGAACTCCCTATGCAATAAGTAATATTAGTAATGTCAAGGAACTAAATAACAATATATTATTTTATGTTATGTTAAATATCTCTATTTAATATCATCTAGTTTTTTTTTACTGAAGTAGGCTATGAATTGATTTTCTTAACTCAATATACCGTCAATGCTTACTCATGAGGCATTGCAAAAAATCTCAAGTATCTTAGTGGAATTAGATAATCACAAAATTAGGGTTATGATCATAATCAACATAATTTGATCAAAAGTCCCTCAGGCACTAGTGATTTAGAGTGTCCAACTATAATAAATACTTTAGTATAATATATGTTGATGGGTACTTTTTGGGACTAGGTGACACTCGACGGGCCAAATAAGAGGTGGAACTAATGTTGAACAATTGCAAGTAGGTTCTTTTATCACTCTTGCGGCCACTATATAAGAAGTGTGTTGTAAAATTTTTTTGATAGAAGATGACAGTATACCAAAATTTCAAAAATAGAATATAATGATTCACTATGTAATTATTCTATAACATATGAAAACCGATTGAGTGTGTCATAAGGAGGCTCTGATTTAGTTGATTGTATTAAGGGAATATAATTCTGACCTTCCTCACTCATTTTTTTTTAGTGAAAGTGTCTAAAAAGTAAAAGAAATTTCATTATAATGAAATTGATCGATGATTTATATAGGAGGCTTTCCTATTTTCAATACATTTTTCTAAGAGTAATAACCCAAATGGTGTAAAAATCAAAAATAACATTTCATAAAAAAATTACCATTTATTTAGGGTAATGGGTGATTGTTGTCCTTATATATTAGAAGATATGCCCCTACTTCATTCACTACTTCAATTACAAGTGGGCCTTCTAATATAAGTTCAAATTTCTCATCTAAACATTGATGTGTGATAATGGGTCTTTTAAGGATTAATATTAGATCTTCAATAATAATAGTCCTAGTCCGTCAAGCTTTTCAAGGGCTTATATTATTCTATCACTATATAATTCAAGACTTTATTGAGCTTGTAGTTAAAATTCACCTTGATTATCTAGCTCTTCTAGTTGAAGTCAAATATTTTGGTGGTCATTAAATTTAGTATCAATGACTATACATAATAATAAGAACTCAACTTCTAATGGAAGAATTTCCATAGGTCTAAAGATTAATGCATAAGGATTTTCTTATGTAGAGGTATCATAAATGGTTTTATAAGCCCTGCAAGCTTCTAAAAAATTATCATGTTATTTTGATTTATTGGTAGATAATTTTTTAATAGGTTCACTAAAGTTTTTTTGAAAGATTCCACTAAACTATTAGTGCTTGGATAAAAGACAATTGAATAATGTTAATTGATATTATGGCACTTAGAAAACATATTAATTTTAATACTTTGAAAAGCCATACCATTATCATATATAACATGACAAGGTACACTAAATCAATAGACAATGTAATCTTGGAAGAATTATTGCCACATTCTTTGCTTTGACTTCTTCTAATGGAATGGCTTTTACCCAATCAAAAAATCAATCAGTGGCAGTCAATATAAATATATGACCTTTGAAAGAAGGAGGTTCAATTGGTCTAATTATATAAACTCCTCAACATTCAAATGGTAGGATGTAATGGTTGGGTGTATCACATTTAGGGATATTAATAAATTGGACCATGAATTTGACATTTTCTAATAAAAATCATTCAATCCTAAGTATAGTAGGCCAATAATAGCCCAATCTTTTAGCTTTTTAATCTTGTTCTTTGTTTAAACATCAAAGCCACATTTGATCAAATGATTATTAGTATAAAACATGATTTATTAGTGTAAAAGATAACACTCTTTTTGAATTTGAGAGTCTAATAAATGATCTTCAAGAATAGTTCCCATTAGATAAAAATTAATAAATGCTTTACCTTTAGTCTTTTTTTTCCAAAAGGAAGAGTTTAAAATAGGATTTTTCAATTTCACTAAGTCTTTGTTTAGATAAGTTGAAGATAAAATATATTGATTTTAGAACATTGTACGATTAGCTTCTTCATTTGGATTGGATAATTCCTTAACTAGTTTTGTCCAATAAAATACTTGATTATTTTAACAACACAAAACTTTGATCTATGTCACACTGGGGGTATTCAAGCAATGACATGACTTTATAATGGTAAGCATATAGATCAGACTTAGAAAGTCTTTATATGTCAGCTACTTGAAAAATAATAAATTGGGAAATTCTATAGCTTTAATCCTTTTGATACCCATTTAGATAAAAAAAATTCAACATTGACAATTAAAGCTCATTATTGTGCTATGTTGTTAGTATAAGGTTAAAACATACAAGTTCTCATAATTCATCTTTTGAGTGACACAAAAATTAATCCAATGTCTGACTTCACTTAAGAGATTTTCTTAGAATCTACACTAATGGATGAAGTTTTATAAAATTATAATTCCCATTATTTATTTTTCAAGAATTAGATTTGTTGATTAAACAAATCAACATTAATTGGAGAATCAGTAGAAATGGGATGAATTACAATTTATTCTATGAGGATCGATCCTTTTAATACTTGTTTAGAGACATATAAAATATCAAATTTCAATAAAATCATTGCTCATCAAGCCAATCTCTCAACCAAAGTTGGCCTAGTCATTAAGTATTGTAAAGAGTTAACTTAGGAGACCAAAGTAACCTTATGAGACAACATATAATGCCTTATTTTTCAAAAAACAAAATTTAATGCAAGGCAATATTTCTTTTTAGATTGGTATTTTATTTCAATTGGAATAAATTGATGACTATGATAATATAGAGTATTTTCCTTACTTTGTTCTTTATTTTGGGCAAACAATGCTCTTATTAATTCATCAAGGCATGTTATGTACAATATTAATGGTTTTTTTTGTATTAGAGATGTCAATACTAGAGGATGTAACATGTTTCTCTTGATCGAATTAAAAGTTCCTTAGCCTAATTTTTTTTCAATAAAATTGGCAATTTTCTTTATTAAAGATGGAAAATTTTGACAACTTCTAGATATGTAAGAAATAAGCCACCTTTAATATCCCAAATTTTCTTATAAGGACCTTACTTAGGTAAGGCTTTTTGGAGGTTCCATTTCTGAAATTTTTTTTATCTTAGTAGGGTATATCATAATGCCAAGGTGTCGTATGATGAATCTTTAGAATTTTCTTGATAAGACTTCAAAAGTACATTTTAAGGAATTCATTTTTATCCCATACTATTGAATTCTTTGGAAAATATTTCAAGGTCAATTATATGATCTTCAATGGACATACTTTTTACAACAATATCATCCATGTAATATTACACTTTGTGATGTAATAACTTAATAAAAATATGAGTTACTGGACCCATTAGCATTAGCATTTTTTAATATGAAAGACATATATTTACATTGGTAAATGCTTATTGAGATTCTAGTACCTATATGACATTTATCCTCATGGCCATTTTAATTTAATTATATCCTGTTAAGTTATCCACTATAGAGAATGTAGATTTCAAGGTTTGGTAGCAAAAATTGGTCCATGGACTCAAAATTTTCCATTCATTTTGTGAATATGGATAATACTAGCTATCCAAGTTGGGTCCTCTCAGACAAATTTAACTTCAATTAACTTCTTTATTTTTTGATATCCTAAACCTTATTTTTTCTTATTAGGAGATATTCTTTATAACTATGATATTTTAGCTTGACTTCTATGTTGAGTATAATGAATGACTTTACTTCAAATAATTTCATAATTAAAGAAAAAGAATAATAATATATGAAAATATTATTTATTTCTTATAAAAAAGTAGATTCACATACTAGTGACATCTTGGTACCTCATATTGGTACAACATAAAATAAGGTTGAAATGTCATTACTTCCCTCCATATAGTCATATAGATTATCTTCATGGGAGATACATTAATTATCTTGGTAGATGAAATATTTTGATAAAATTACCCTTGGACATGTTTTAACACTTGCATTAATATCTATCATGCCCTTGAGCATGTTTTCAGGAATGTAATCTCATCAAGGCTGGAGAATCTTCCATCAACTAAATCAAAAGTCCTTTTTGAAAAGGTAACAACCACATAGTTTAATGAACTTGTTCATCTGAATTATTAGAACTCTTGTAAAGTATAACTTTTCAAGATTTAAGGGATGAGGAAATGTCCCTTCTAGCTTGTAAAATGTTAGCCCTTGACCTCATCCTTGAGAAACTCTTTTTTGTTCTAATTTTACTAATAAGAGGATAGAAGGTGGGAAAACTTGATTATAATTTGGGTTTACTAAAGGTGCAACTAAATGAACTAGCTTTTTCTTTGGGAGAAAATATTTAGTGTCATCATAAACATTGATTTAATTTAAAAAAAAAATCTTAGATAAAGAACTCTTCTCTTCTACAAATATATTTAATACATTAGTGTAGAGTTAATGAAACCATTTCATATTCATGGAACCAAGGTCATTGAAATTTTACTAAAAAAATGTTTTATTTAAATTTTATTTTATGTATTTCAAGAAAGACTTATGATTCAATAATTATTATCACAATAGGACAATATATACACTAGGTGTCAATCTATATGCAATAATGGAATCCCAATATAAAAAAAGCTTACAAGATAAGAGTCACTAAATAATTAAAAACTTAATGATAAGTATAATAGACACAAGGGGTAAATGAGTAAGGAGAAGAGATCAAGCAAATGGTAGAAAAACTTTTAGTTTAAATATCATGGATCTATCATTCTAGTTTGTCAAGTTAAAAATCATTTTGTTTGAGAATGTAGTTGAACCAACTCAACCATGAGATGCTTTGTCAACAACTATAAATTATGTCATCAAAGGTTAGCTAAAATTAGATAAAGAAAACTAAAGATATCCTAGACAAATGGCTTCTATGGAGTAGCCTTGGAAGATTTAGGACTTATAATTTTAACATAAGTGGAGAAATGACTATAGAAAGAAAAAGAAATGAGATAGCCTAATTGACACAAACAGAGCTACTCAACTTTTGAACTTATAATCTTGTATGGGTTAGGTTATAATTGTTTAGCATATTAAGACTTTATAACTATGATTAAAAGAAACCTATCTAATGCTGTAATCTAAGGAATATGACATGCAATGCATGCTATTTGTCCTAAAGTGAAGCCCTTTGATGCATGCTTGACTTGGCCATGCTATGAATATGCACCAGTACTTGGGGGTTCTGATCAGTGGTTAGTTGTATCTCATATCTTCTCTAAAATATATAAGAAAATAAAGGTAATTTAATATATTTAGCTTGAGAGAGCCTTAATTTTAATTTTAAAATATTTTTTAATCAATTTTAAGGCTATTTATTATTTTATTAAAGATGATATCATATGAGGCTAGCATAGAATTGTGTATAATACTAGATAATTATATTATAAGAAGAAAATAAAAAGATCAATGACAAATAATCATTGCTAAGTAAAAAAAAAAATCAATGTGCTATAATGGCTGTAAAGATTAGTTAACATGCCGACAAAGCTAGACAATTTACTTATAAATACCCAAAAAAGAAGAAGAAGAAAGTGGTAGCTGAGTTACGTCTAATAAGCTTGAACAATTTAAGTAATAAACCATAAGCTTTAGTTTCCCTTTTCTCTCTTAGTCCTTTTTCTAGGTTTAGATTGTTTACTTGTTCACCATGTACAATTTGACTTATATTAGGTAGAGAAACTTAGCTTATACTTTATTTTTATAAGTAAAATTTGAAAAGTAAATGCAGTAAAAATATCCTAAACTAATTGGAGCCATCACAACACAAAAAATCATAACATCACAAAGTACAAATGTAACATCATAAGCTAATGATATAGTGTCATATATATATATATATATATATATATATATATATATATATATATATATATATATATATATATATATTGATGCATGGTTCCAACAAAAGTAAAATCAAAAGAAATGGTTATATGTTAAGCAGAAAATATCTCTAACACAATGTGGTAAAACAGTTAAAGCAATACAATATATCATAGATTAAACATAATAATCAATCTAAAAATCAAGTTGCACTCAAGTAACCTCATCTTGAGTTATTAAAGGGCTAGCCCATCAAAACAACCTAACTATATTTTTCCTATGTTAAGTGGCTATAGGATTGTGAACTATCATAGCTCTTAAGTTTGTGTATGGGTTAGTGTATCCTAAGGCTAACTCATATGATCTAATGACTTATCAAACCAAGTCATTTGTACACTTCAATTATCGTAAGACTTATCACTTTATAATAAGTCACAATAATAGGCTATATGTTAATTAATTCTATTAACTTATCATATGATATGTGTTTATGGTTAAAAAGTATAATGGTCAAATGAGCCATTATCTAATAATAAAATCCAATTAATTATAATTAGAGTTAATTCTAGGTTCTATAAATGTATTCTAACCTAAAGTTCCAACATCACTTTATGCACATGCAAATTTGTCAACAAAATAAAGTTAATTTAAATCATCAAGTAGGAAGGGTAGGACTCAAGGGATCAATTAAAATGTGAACACTTGAAAATAAATAGGTTATGGATAAATAAAAAGAAATATTATGGACAACCAGAGTGCAAAGAATTATTAAATAAAAACTATATATTCAAAAAAAAAAGAAAAAAGAAGCTAAGTACTTTATGATCACTCCATGAGATTTGCTTAATTAAGAAAAACATGATTTTGGAGATATAGAGAGTACTAGCTAAGGCAAATAAAGCAATCAATATAAGTACACTTAGTTAAATGAAAGGACTAAGCATTAAAAACTTAGTACATAATGCAATATTAAATTTCTAAACTTAACTAAAGGAGTTATTATATGCATGAAATTAATGATTTAAGCTACAAAATGGTTCAAGAAATAATTAGAACCTTAGTATAATACGTAGGGGTGATCTTAAATATGTGTTAACCATCAAGTTGACTTACCTAAGAAGGTAATCAACTAATGTGCATAGATACATGTGTAAATGAAACTAGTTGATATAATTAACTCTATAAATAATAAAACTGAGACTAAGATTATATATTATCAAATTTAAAACTATAGTGCTAGTAAAATGAAAGCATGTTTTTAGTCTAATGCATAAATATATTCAAGAAAACATGTATGATGGAACCAAAGTGTAAATGAATAAGAGAAGGAGATTAACTAAAGGAAGAAACAACCATTGTCTAGATTTCATGGATTCATCATTTAAGGTTGTTAAGTCAACTGCATTTAGCTTGGGAAGGTAGTTGACCAAACCTAGATGTTAGATGTTTTATAAAAAACCATTAATTGTGTCATTCAGAGTTAGCCTCATGATCTTGAACCAGAGAAAGAAAACTAAAGATACCCTAGTTAGATGGCTTCTATAGAGAGCCTAGAAAGATTGAGGACTTACAATTTCTACATAAGTAGATAAATGACTATAGAAAAAAAAGGAAATGAGATAGCCTGGTTATACATAACTAGAGCTACTCAAATATTTTTGCACTAACTACTATTATTTAGCCATTTAAGACTTTCTAATGCATGATAGACTTGGCCATATTATAAATGTACACTAGTGCCTAGTGGTTCTAGTTAGTGGTTAGCTCTATTTCACACTTTCTCTAGGATATATAAAAGAGAAAACATAATTTAAAATTTTTGACATGAAATAACCTTAATTTTAATCTTAAAATATTTTCTCAATTAATTTTAAAATTATTTATAATTTTGTTGAAATTAATAAAAACTATTTTATTTTATGAGCCTATTGTCCAAACAATCATTGTATAGAAAGATAAAAAAAAGAACAAATAATCACCATACTATTATGGCTACTAAAGAATATGTAACATGCTAGTGAAGTTACAGAACCTACTAATAAATACTAGAATATAAAAAATAAGGTGTAGTTGAGTCTTATCCAATAGGTTCAGACAATTTATGTAGTAAAGTACACTCTTTAGTTTTCCTCTACTTGTACTCCTTTCTTTGGGTTCAAATTTACACTTGTTCACTAGTTTAAACTGTATTGGGTCAAGAAACTTATCTTATACTTTACTTGTACATATAAAATTCTAAAAAGATATGTAACAAAAAATATCATAAACTAAATGGAGCCATCACATCATAAAAGAAACATAACATCATGATGTACAAACGTAATGTCATAGCCATAGGCTAATAATATGGTAATATACATACATATTTATATATATATATATATATATATATATATATATATATATATATATATATATATATTAATGCATGGTCCGTACAAAAGTATATGTAAAAGAAATGACTATACGCTAAGCATTTGCAACAAAATATATCTATCCTAATGCAAAGAAAATAATTAAAGCAATGCAATAGATCATAGAGCAAGCATGATAATCAATCTAAAAATTCTAGCTACACTCAACAAATATCATCCTAAATAATCAATGCACATTAAAATGACTAAACAACATTTTCCTTATGTTAAGTGACTATAGGGTTGTAGACTATTGTAACACCTAAGTGTGTATAAGGGCTAGTGTTTCCTAAAGTTAAATCATAGGACTTGATGACTTACCAAAGTAAGTTATTTGTGAACTTCAATTATCCTATGATTTATCACTATATAATGAGCCACAGTAATAGGTAGACAAAATCATATAAGATGTGATTGTAATTAAAAAGTTTTAATTAATAGATGATCCATCTTCTAATAATAAAATATATTTAATTATAATCATAGTTAAATCTTGGTTCTAATATGTTTTTAACCTAAAGTGTTGACATCACTTTATGCACATGCAAATGTTTCAATATAAAAACTTAGTTGAATTCATCAACTATGATAGAGAAAAATCTAGCGTTCAATCAAGATGTGAACACTTAAAGATAGATAGGTTCAAGATAAATAAATAAACATGTTTTATAACTAGACTGTAGAGAAGTATTAAGTAGAAATTTTTATTCATAAAAAGAATGTAATAAAACTAAGTAATGTGTGATTAGTCCATCAGATTTTTCCAATGATGCAAGAATTATTGAGGGGATATGGATAGTATTAGCTAAGAGAAATAGACCAATACAAATAAGTATACTTTGTTAAAGGAATAGACTAAGCATTAAAACTTAGTATAATGTAGTATTAATTCCTAGACTTAGTTCAAAGAGGAGGGATGATATGCTTGTAATTAATGACTTAAGGCACCAAAATAGTTAAAGAGAAAACTAAAACCCTAGTATGCTATGTGGTGTGTCCTAAATGTGTGTTCTCCACCAAGTTAACATACTTAACTAGGCAAGAAACTAATGTGCATAAATACAAATGTAAATGGTGTTAGTAGATAGGATCAACTCCATGAATATAGGTGAGATTAAGATTAAATATAATTAAATTTAGAATTATAGTGTTAGTGAAATTGATACAGGATATGTCTTATATAAATATTAAATTATTTTGTTATTAATTAGTTCACAATAATATGTAAGAGATCTAAAAGAAAAATGTATATATAAGAGGATTATCAGTCCTTAATGGTTCTCAATAAGGAGGACCAGGATATCATAAAACTTATCTTAATAGACTAGGCCAATAATATTTCAATGTGCAAAATAAGAGCACATAAAGATGTTTTAACACAATTATAAAATATTAACTGAAAATAAATGATCACAAAAATGCATAATAACTAAAGCTAGAATCATATAATAAATAACCATCCATCACAAAAGTTAAAAGCTAGAGGCGAATAGACCAAACCAAATAAACAAAACTTAAAATATGATAAAAACATACCTAAACTTTTAAAATTTTGTGATGGCATCTCTTGGCTTGGGCATCAACACCCCCTCCGAGAGTTCGATCGAATCTTCATGAAACAGAACAAAAAATTTTATTTAATCTCACACAAGTGTGTAACTTACATAGAAACTAAGCAAATTTTATATTTTTGAAAGCATACTTTACATTGGAGATGTCAACCAAAGATATAAGCTATTAAAGGCTATAATAAGAAGAAATACATAGTGTGGGAATAAAGGTCTTCATGAAAAGTTACAAAAAAAAGACCAATCTACATATTCATTCAAAGAAATATTATATTTCTTAGTACAATACAATTTGATCTAGCTTGACTTATTAACTAGAGATTTATGAAGAATTTTCTTAGCTTTCCAACAAGCTTAAGATCTCCCAAAATAGAACAATGAGCTAAAAGATATGATCAAAATACTAAAACTTTGCAAGATGAGTTAAGAATTAAAAATACTAGTGAACTAAGATGAATAAAACTAAATTACTACTTAAAATTATGAGAAATAATTTTAAATCTCACTCGTGTAGAATGGATTTTAAGTGAGCATGATTGCGAGTACTAATTGGGCTACTTCATCGAAAGTCTTTGATACTGAAGGTGTCTACACCAACTCACTGAGTGTGTGGAGAACTCAAATCTATTAAGTATAAGTTGTCATCACCATGATACTCCTTGATCAAAATTAGACTAATATTTTGGAGATCATCTAATCCATGTGTCTTTTATTCTTGGATAATCTTTTCACTATTCAAGATACCGCTGATAACTATGATTTCTGGTGATTATTTTTTGATCATCTAAGATCTAGTCAATCTATTCCACTCTTCCTATTAGGTTGGTTAGTGGATGCTCAGGGGTAGGTTCACTCTTAAGAGGTGGGGATGAGAGATCAAATAACACATCGGGTTTCATAATTGGTGCCTTATATGCTACTAAGTTTGATACATTGAAGTTATTACGAATACCTTAGTCATTAGGTAGGTCCACTACATATGCATTTGGCCAAATCATTTTCAAGATATGAAAGGGACTTGCACCTCTAACATGTATACTTTTGAATGGTTCCATTTGGAAACCTTTCAGTCTTTACATAGGTCATAACAAAATCCTCTTAAAAAAACTATAGATATTCTTTTTAAGCATGAACTAAGTTTTTATGTATTTGATTACATAAATTTATTTTCTCTTTAATTTATTTATGAATATCATGAATATGATATGCAAATTCTTCAGTAAAATTAGAAGCGCATGCATGCATAAGAAAAGGAAATTAATCTATTAGGCTATAAGGCTTGTAGCCATGACATGCTTCAAATGGACTTAGTTCTATAGATTTATTTATTGAACTATTATATTCGTATTCAACTCTCGATAAGAGAAAATCCCAACATTTGATATTTTTGCCTACAAGGTTTTGAAGTAAATTTCCTAAGATCAGATTAATCACTTTAGTTTGGCCATCGGTTTGTGGGTGTTAAGTTGAAAAAAAAAATTAATTTTATACCCATTAAGTTCCATAAAGTTTTACAAAAATATGAAGTAAAATGAACATCATGATTAGAAATAATGCTCTTTGGATGGCCATGTAATTTAACCACTTCATCAAAAATAAATGTGCTATATGAGAAGCATATGATGTTTTTAAATAAGGAATGAAGTGAGATACTTTGGTAAACCTATGAACTACTATAAAAATTGAATAATTTTTTCTAATATTCTTAAGCAATCCTAACATAAAATCCATACTAATATTATCCCAAGGATGGTTAAGTAGAGGCAAGGGTGTGTATAAGCCAAAATTTTCAATGTGCTGCTTAGCTAAGGCACAAGCTCTACAATTAACAGCAATTCTAGTGATACTACATTTTAATCTTGGCTAATAAAATGTATCTTCTATAACCTTAGTGGCTTTATTTTTACCAAAATGGCCACTTAAACCATTAGTATGTAATTCCTAGATTAAAAAATTCTCTTAGTGAGGTTTTTAGGATATATAAGCATTCTCTTTTAAACAGATAATTATTTCTCAGAATGTATTCATCTATAACTTCAATAGGATTTTCATTGAGATTATTATGAATAACACAAAATTTAGGACACTAAGAATATAACTCAAGTAATTTATCAAATCCAATACCAAATTAAAATAGATTATAAAGATAATAATGCAATCCAATGAGTAAGAGCTGCACCTACTTTATTCCTTACATCGAGTTTGTGCTTAAGGACAAATGTAAAACTTTGGAGAAACTCTACCCATTTAACATGTTAAGGGCTTAATTTTTGTTAAGAGTTTAAAATTTTAAGGGCCTCATGATCTGAATATAATTTAAATTCTTGGGGTAATAAGTAATAATTCCATTGTCTTCGAGTTTGAACTAAAGCATTAAACTCTTTATCATATGATGAATATTTTTTTTAGAATCATTTAAATTCTTTTTACTAAAAAATGTCATTGGTCTACCTTCTTGACTTAAAACTCCTATTCCTACTCCTAACATATAACATAATACTTCAAAAGTAATGGAGAAGTCAAGTAACCTTAATACTCGTGCCTGGGTCATACTTTCTTTAATTTCTTTAAAAGTCTTAACAGTTGTAGGAGTATACTCAAAAGTTTCTTTTCAAATGCAATCTATAATGGGAGATGTAATAGCACTAAATTCTCTAATAAATTTTCTATAGAGTGTTACTAATCCATGAAAACATATAACATCATGCACTAATTATGGAGTAGGCGACAATTCAATAGCTTTTACCTTTTCAAGGGCAGGTGATACCCCATCCTTAGAGATTATAAAGCCCAAAAAATTTAAATGGTCAACAATAAAGTTACACTTCTTAAGATTGACAATTAAAATGTGTTCTCTAAGTATAAAATAAACAGTTTTTAGTTGTTCATGATAATCTTGTAAAGTTTTACTAAAGCTTAGAATATCATTAAAATATACTTCTATAAATTGTCCGTAAAATGTCATAAATTTAGGTCAAGATTCTCGTAGAAGTACTCTAGCCATTAGATAATCTTGAAGGCATAACAAGCAACTCATAAGTCCATCTTTAGTCATAAATGCTATTTCCCACTCATCACCTAGCTTTATCCTGACTTGATGGTATCCACTTTTTAAATCTATTTTTAAAAAGATTATTGCACAATTCATTTGATCTAATAAATCATATAATCTGGTAATCAAAAATCAATATTTGATTTTTATTTTATTAATTTCTTGAATATTAATACACATTCTCCATGTACCATCTATTTCTAGTGTAACGAGTGTAGGAGCAACAGATGGACTGAGACTCTCTTTAATAAAACCTTTGTTTACTAACTCCTAGATTTGTTTGGCCAATTTTTAATGTTTTAATAGGACTCATTCTGTAATGCGGCAAGTTTGGTAGAGTAGCTCATGGGATTAAATCTATTCCATGTTGAATGTCCTGTATAGGAGATAAGTTATTTGGTTGATCCTCTATGAATACATCATTAAATTCATCTAGGATAGACTCAACTGTACATGTAATGACCAATTTAGTATTTTGGGTTTAGATTGATAGAGCATAATAAACCATATGTTTGATCCATTGATAAACTCCCTCTACATTTTTCTTGTGAAATTAATTGTAAAACCTCTTTCTTCTTTATTTGATTTGAGTTTGGTACTATTGGTAGGTTGCTTCTCTTTCTAGGTGGGGAAAAGTATAATATAATCATCATTCCCACATAAATTAACACAGTTGTTGGCCTTTCCAACCAATGTGGCATATTTATCAAATAACCATGGTTTTCCTAAGCAAATCCTTGTGTTGAATTTATCAAGGGAATGACACCGCTTCTGGGTATGTGCTTCTTCCCTTCTCGAGTAACTATTTCATTATTTCTCTAGATCCTCCAACCACCTCTTGTTCAATTTTTCCTCCCCCTCTAAGGCTATGGACTCCCACCCCCACTCTTATGCTAATATAGTGGTAGAGAGTTCTAGGCTTATTAGTGGGTCCCCCAACCCCAATATCCTTTTTTTCCCGTAGAGCTTCCATGACTTATACTCAGACAACTTTAAATCTTCTCTACTAAGGAAAGCTTCAAGAAATGGTGGTAGACTTGCTATTATTCTCTCTAAAGCATAAACCTAGAATCTTGCTGAACCTTTTAAGTTTACTATGGTTGGCAAATTCACCTACAAACACCCTAAGATGGATACCATAAGGAAACACTTTGAGGAGAAATTGGTTGGTGATTTGAATGTTGGGCTTTTGGATAGGAGACACATTATGATAAAACTCTCAAAGTAGGAGAACTATGCTAGACTTTTTTTTCAAAAAGCTTTATCATAAAGAGAATGCCCCTATTAAGCTCTTGAAATGGACACCCTCTTTTGGCTACAATATAGAACCACATATTGCCCTCATTTGGATCAAGATCCCTCGATTAAAACACCATCTTTCTGATAACCAAATCATATATTCCATTACAACCATCTTAAGTAAACCCTAAAACTAGATACACCTACCTTTAACCTATTAGACCATATGCAACTAGAATCCTAGTAGAAATGAACATAATAACAACTTATAATGAGAAGATCTAGATTAGTACACAATCTAATGGCTATCGGCAAAAGGTAGAAATTGAACAAAAACCTCTATACTATGGGAAATGCAGAATGTTTGGGCATAACTTGGATAAATGTTTCATTGCTCATCTTGAATTAAGGGGCAACATGAATGATAAGGGAAAAAAACCATTTGATCCAAGCATGAAGCATATTCCAACCTCTTTTTATTTTGAAGCAAGACCAATCCACCACAGTAACATTAAAAAAACCAATTTGGTAGGCACTTATAATCAACAACCTCTCCCCAACTGTACTACAGGTGAATCAGATCTTTAGTTACAGTAGCTAGATAGAAACTTGAATACTGATATTCTTATGGAAGATAACATTCAGTCAGAGAACACAACCATTGCTATTTTATCTCCCATCCATGATACTCAGCAAGTTCACCATAACTTTATGAATACGAATGCATTAGACACTGATGAGCAAGCTACCTTCATTATTAGCTCTAGACCTTAAATAGTTATACCTGTGTTCAATATAGATCATCAAATCAAAATAAATATACCTAATAGAGGCAATACCCTCCTTTAGAAGACATTTTCAAATTAGGACATTGAAATAGAGGGAGGGACTAAAACTCAAGGAGAGCATTTTGAAGAAGAACATTATGAAGATATTGTCAACTTAGCTATGGAAGGATGGCAATCCTAGAAGCCAAAAAAACATCTATAGAAATGTACAAGGGAACTCAAAAATCTCTTGGCAAGCAAAGTTCACAAAATTGATAATAACTCAAATGGGGAAGGGTCCTCTAGAAAGGAAACTAAAGTAAATCTACTCCTTTATGCTAAACATCATGATCTAAAACATTAGGAGAATTGACAAAGCCAATGGCATTAATAGACTTAAGAGCCTTGTAAGATTACATAAACTAGAACTTTTTGCTATCTTGGACCCCTTGTATTCACCCAAAACTTACCAAAGATCAATAGATGATTCCCCTAATTCCACATTATTTATAATATCACTAATAAAATATGGCTATTTTGGAAACCCTAGTTTAAAATCCAAGTTCTTGTTGACTCTTGCCAATACCTTCATATTCACATCCAAGATGCCAACATTAGCATATATGCAACCATTATCCATGCTGTTTGTAATCGACAACATAGGATGGATCTTTGGAATGACATAAAGCACATCAGTTTACATACCACTTGGCCTTAGATCATAGGTGGTGACCTCAATATGATTACAAGTCAATTTTAAAATAGGAAAGAAGGAAATCAAACATGTTTTTCATCTCAAAATTTGTTGAATACATAAAGGAAACCAACCTATTTGTTGTTGGATTCAGTGGCACACCTTTCTCATGGAGGAGAGGAAAAATTTGGGAGAGACTTGATAGAATCCTTACTAATTCTACTTGGCACTCCATCTTCTACACTTTAGAGGTTCAGTACCTTGTCAGAATTGCCTTAGATCACTCCTCTCTCTTGGTTAGTTTAAACCATATCCATAAACCTAAATATCACCCCTTCAAGTTCCTTATTGGGTGGACTACACACCTAGATTTTATCAACTATATTTCTAAGAATTGGAGTGGTGTGGAGTATCCCAACCCCTAGTTCAACCTATGGACTTTACATAAGAATATAACCCAAGCTCTTAAAAAATGGAACATTGAAGTCTTTGGCAACATCCTTCATTAAATTAAATCCACTCAGGATAAAATTAATAGCGTTAAATGTGAATTAACTGCTATGGAAACCCAAACTGCATGCTAACTTAAACTTCAATTAGAATAGCTCAAACTTGATTTGCAAGGTTACATTGATAGAAAAGAGGATCTTCTTAGGGAAAAACCATTAGCTTAGAACTTCCTCCAGGGTGCTAGATTTCCATGCATGCTTGTATTCAAAAGAAGAGGGAAGAAGAATGGGTAACTAAAATTAAAGACTAAAGTGGCAAGTGGATCATTAACAAGGAAGGTATTGTGGATTATTGTGAAAACTATTTCATTAACTCACTCAATTAGCCAACCATAAACAACTCAACCTATCAACATAGCAGAGATTTTTCTATGTTTGATAAAGTATCAATCAATAATGAAAAACTTACCTCCACCCCTCTGGAAGGTGAGATTTGGGAAGCTCTAAACTCAACGGATGGGTACAAAGTAGCTGGCCCTGACAATTTTGTTATCCTCTTCTATAAAAAAGCATGGAACATTATCAAAAAGGAGGTAACAAATGCCATTCAAGCCTTCTTTAAAGGTCAGCCTCATAATTTCTTCTCCACTTCAGCCATAGTTTTGATTCCAAAAGAAAAGAATAGTCATACTTAGGACAAGTTCAGGCTCATATGCTTAACACCTATCATTGGTAAGATTATCAATAAAATCACTGCAAATAGGCTTCAAAAACTTCTTCCAACTCTCATTTCTCAAAACCAAGCATCATTTGCCAAAGGAAGGAAACCATTAATAGCATATTACTTGCACAAGAACTCATTAAGGACATGGATAAAATAGGGAGAGGTGGAAATGTGATTATGAAAATTGATATCAAGAAAGCCTTTAATACTAATACCTTGACTTTCCTACTTAGATCTTTTAAAGAAAGGGTCTTCTAAGATAACTTCTACAATTTGGTGGAGAGACTTTTAAACAACTTCCACTAAAAGCTTTTTTTTAATGGGCAGTCAACTGGTTTCTTTCAAGCTAATAGAGGGGTCAAACAAAGTGATCCTCTTTCCCCTACTCCCTTCATATTGGCCTTAGACCTTCTTTCTAGAAGGTTGAACCAAGCAACTTCTTCCAAGGAGAACATTAAATTCCACACTTTTGGGAGCTTAAACATCACACATTTAGCCTTTGCTGATGACCATTTATTATTCAATTATGGATGCAAGCAAGCTATCATTCAGTTATGGAAGCAAGCAAGCTATCAACACCTACATGGCAATTATTAATGGCTTTATAACCCTCTCAGGTATGAGTTTGAACACTAACAAATGTCTCTTTGTGATAGAAAAATGTATCAACAAAGCTAAGATAAACTGGATCATAGAAAAGATAGGCTTCACCCACTCTAAACTTCCTCTTACCTACTTTGGCATCAAACTATACTAAGGCAAGCTTACATCTTCCCTCTTCTATACTGATAAGACAACATATAATTAACTCTTGGAAAAACTCATTCTTATCCTTCGGAGGGATGATCACCATAGCTAAAAGCATCCTTAATTCAATTCCTTTATACACTACCCAACTTCAATAAATTCCTAAGAACATTCAGCTACAAATTGAAAGAATGCTCAATATGTTCAATTGTAGCCATAAACACAAATATATCCACTAGACCAGTTAGTAGAAATTGAGCAAACTGACCAATAGAGGTAGCCTGGGTTTTATCTAGTGCAATACAGTTAAACTGTGCATTAGGTTTAGAAAACAAGTTACTTTGGGCTAAATTCATGCATAAGAAATACTGCCTCAATTCACACACAATGATAGTCAAGTTGTAAAAACTTGATTCTATAACCTGAAAATAGATGGTTTAGCATAGAAATGAAGCTGAGAGTCTAATATTCTAAGATTTAGGTGATGGACAAATTGAATTTTGGAATGATCATTGGAATGGAGATGAACCCCTTTCTCGAGGGAATGTAGAGGACAGACTGACACAAACAAAACATGTCTATGAATTTTGGACCACATCAAACTAGAACAAGGAAAAATTAGAGAAGTACCTCTCTTTGGACACTTGCAACATAATCTATAAAATTCCAATTAAAAATTAAAGGAAGGACAATCTTATCATAAAGGGTCTTACCAACTTCTCATCCATCCATAAAACTATCTATAACAATAGGTGGAAGGACATCTGGTCAACTCCTTTTATGCTAAACTCCACAATCAAACTTCTTCTATATCCTTCCAAACTACTTCCATGTGTTCATTGGATGAAGAATTATTGTTCTATACATTTTATAATATTTTGTATTAAATAGCTACATTAGTATAATGTCTCATTACATGACTTACTTGAGAATTGGCAAACAAGGGATTGCTAGAAGTTTAACAAAAATATGAATACATTCTTTATCATTCTCTGGTTTATATGGTTAACAAGGAATGACATGAATCATAATGAAATTACCATAACTCTAGAAATTACTATATTGAAAATCAAAGCATACTTGCAGAAAGCAAAGTATTATAGAACTACTAAAGGAAATCACCCTAATGATAAGAATAGAGGATCAAACATAAGTAGATCAGGTGATGACAATAGCTTTCACAAATGGGAACAGGTTCATTGGTAAACACCGCCTGTTAGCATGATTAAGATTAATATAGATGGAAGTTATGACACAATTAATCAAAGGACTGGAATTGGTGGAATTTTTAGAGATATGAATGGTAGTTTTCTTCTCCATTTCTCCATGCCTTATGATGAGATAGCTGCTTGATATTATGCTTTCTTGTTTGCATCCAAACACTTAAAATATTGGGTTGAATCTGATTCATTGATCTTTGTTTAGTTACTAAGGGGGAAAAGGTCCCACACCTCACCTTGGTTCATCATTAATACTCTCAAATCTATTATTAATATGATAAAGAACCTTCATACTTCCTGTTTCCACACATGGAGAGAAGGAAACCAACCAGCAGACTTTTTGGCCAGGCATGGCTCCGAGCTTCAACAATTCTATTTTTATAGAGCACTAGATAGAGAATTACATTTACTTGTGCATAGTGACAACTTGGACATCCCTTACATCAAATCTAAAGCTTTTTAATTTCTTTTCCTTTTGTTTTTATGTCTTTTGTACTTTTGGATTACTTGTATTATTTAAGTAATTAGAGAAATACCTACCTTCATGAAAAAATAAGGTTTTCTTAAAATTACACTTCTCACTTGCATTAGTATAACATCACATAAAACCTCCTCCAAGCAAGAATTAAATATTATGAGTACTAAATAGTGTTGTCTTACTCAAATAGATTCGTTGTTAACCAAAGATATACTATAAGGACTAAGTGATCCATAGGAGTTAACTTAAGGCATGAAACAACATCTAAAGATATTTCATTAATGTAGCTGCATCTATCCATCACTATCTTACAAGCCTTTTCTCTTTTTCAGATAAATGTGCGAAAGATTGTAGTACTCTTCCAATCCTTGCTTACCTTGGGTTGTGTAAGGATACATCTAACAATAGCTAAAGACTCATGGTGTTGTGATCCATCCATATAATTATCATCATAATACTCATCTTCTAATGCATATTCTGAAATAAAATTTTGATGCTCAAGTTCAATAGTAGGGTTTAGATTGAACTCTCCTTCCTTAATATACACTAGCTTAGTTGGGCAAGTTATGATATGACCTTTTCCTTTACACTTAAAACATTGAACTTATGATCCTGCAATTGTTTGTGAGCTCGACTGAGGTGTACTTTCTTATTTTGGTGCAGGAAGTGCATGTAAGTGTACAGAAGAACTAGATGTGGGAATGAGGCTCAAGGAGGCACCAATAGTGGGACTTCACTGTACTAGGTGAATGATGGGTGTAATGTTTGGTGACCCTATAGGTTGATTCTAAAGAGTCAACTTATCTTAGGAATAAATGTCTTAAATATCCTCTCATAACCTTGCACTAAATCATGATAAAGTAATAATATTATTATCCTACACTCCAAATCACATTAAGTATCATTAAATTGTGCAACATACTTAGACGCTAATTTACTACCTTGGGTTAACTTTTCCATTTAACTAACATTTACCCATAATATGATATTGGTAAATATTTTTCTCTCAAAAGGACCTTTAATTCTCTACAAATGCCTTTTTGTTCTAAATGTCTTCTTAAATGTTAAGTTTCAAGATTTTGAATATAAAGATGAGATTGAGATGTGTGTTTCATTTTTACAATATGACCATTCTCTCTTTGCTTATACTAATTAAAGTATTGATTAATACTTGATTTTTATTCTAAGTAAATCTTATGATCTAGATGTCCATCAAAAGTTTGTGCTTTAATTTTGATAGCTTTATGGACCTTATCATCATCATCATCATTGAGGATTTTTAAGCTCATTGACAAGTGAAAATATTTAATTAAATTAACATGTATTTTTAAGTAAGAAAATTTATTATTTTATGATTTATTTTCATAATTTTAAATGTTTATGATAGGGAATATCTTATTGGAGAAAGCAAAAAATGCAGAATCACGATACAACATCATGGCACTTCATTTATATCACCTAAACACTAGTATCAGAAAAAAAAATGTTGTGAAAAAATAGAGAAGATAGTGTCGTGGCGCTAGATTTGTAACAGTGAAGCACTAGACCAAGTGTCTCAATGCTACATTATAGTGTTGAGATGCCAGAATCAGAAAGTTGAAGTGAAAAATCAAAGAGCATAGTGTTTAGGCGATACAGCTAGACCTGAGCAGTTTCAAAAAATAGTTTGGGTGATTTTTGGAGTAATTTCAAGGGGGAGCAGACCAATAACTATGCAAGTGACTTAAATATATAAATGAGAGGTGTTAAGCTATGTTAAGGAGTTATTTTGGCAACTGAGAGCCTAGTGAGAGTATGTGAGAGCACAGTCTCCAAGTGGTGTATGCTGTGTGTGTGTGTGTGTGTGTGTGTGTGTGTGTGTGTGTGTGTGTGTGTGTTTGTGTGTAGTGTAGTAGTGTGTTCTTGTTAAGCAAGTGATGAAGAAATAGATCAAAATCAATTCAACAAGGGATGCTAACTATTTCCACAAGAAAATAGTCGAGGATCATGAAGAGTGGACTTAAAAGACTTACTTGGTGCTCTTTCCTCTCTTCTCTGAATATCTAATGTCTTATTTTATTATGTTTAATGAGATTTCACTCTTCTCTACTATGAAGCACTAATTTATAAAGTGCTCTGAATTTATGTAAACTTTTGGATATTTGTATTGTATTAGATTATATTTTATGAATTAATATCTGAAAATTATTCATGTTTTTAATGAATATGGTGTATTGTTTTCTTTGTGCTTTATTTACTTTTGATCTAGCTTATTGTAAACTTAAAATTAAGTGTGATCTAGAGATATCGATGGAGTCCTAGAAGAACAATTAGGAAAAATGTAAACAGATGGACTAAATAATCATTAATGTGCTAAATAGTCCAGAAGCGCTAAAGAGCCATTAAATATGAGAATATTTTTAGGATTTTTAATCATATAAGGAAAATATGGGTTAAGCAACTAATCAAAATTTACTTTGCACTAGGGAGAAAAACTACACAAAGGGATTAATTTAAATATACTTAACTAGACATAAAGGTATAATATTTTTGTTTCTGGTTGACACTATAAGCTTAAAATTAATTCCACTACTTAGTTTAATATAAATATAAATTCAGAGTACTACTTTTAAAATAAAGAAAAATACCTATATTTTTTACAAAAATATTAAAATATAAAATTAGTCTTTTAATATCTTGTAAAATAATAGATAGTCATTTCAATTAAGCATTTTACATTTTATTGGATAAAAATCATGTTTTAAAAGATTAATATTTTACTTAATATAAAGTAATATTAAAATTTACTCTAATCCTCATAGGAATGAAACTTTACCCATTCTATATTACTTAATGTGACATGTGCACTTGCATATAAGGTACAAGTACCAATCAAGTTTTTTGTTGGTTAAGTTAATATTAGTCTTGCTAAACTATTTTTAATTAAACATCTCTCCAATTCCTATTTGTGTTATGTATTAAGTGTAAAATATCTTTGTACTTGGTTAGTGCATTGTTGTTTTAGCTTTATACCAAAGCTATAATCTATAAATTGTGTATGCATAGAGACTAAACTATAGAATTATAATTATTAAATTTAGAAAGCGAATGACTTTGGAAGAAAATTTGAAGAAAAAAAAAAGGGTCTAGTGATCTAAGTGCAAAAATGCATAATTATTTAGTGAATAGGTTCAATGATCCATTCTTACGTACATATAATCTAATTTGGATGAATCATCCCAACTTTTCATGGGAAAATAGTAATTCAAACTTTAATCAAATTGAGAATATAAAAAATTGGAATAATAGGTATTTTAATTATAATCAAAATTATATATCTATAATTCCATTAGAATATCCTCCTCAAATAAATTAAAGGAAAGAAGCCTTCACTTGAAGACTTATTGTTGCAAATGGGAATCCATTTAGATAGTCAAACTACTTTTAATAAAAATTTAGAAATCCAACTAGCACAATTGGTTAACAATCTTGCAAATAAATCCTAGGGTAGTCTATCTTGTGATTTGAAATTAATCGCAAGGAAATGGGTAAAGGGCAATAAAATGTGATAAAATTTAGAAATGAAAAGACCTAAGAGAGGTAAAGATTAATGTGGATATATTATTGAAGAAAAGATCTAAGAAAAATATATAATTAGTGAGAAAGAAAAAGGTTAAAAGAAAAGTCTTTAAAAAAATGAGAGAGAAACTACCACCACCTTTTCCTTAAAGACTTCATAAATATTTAAACAATTAATTCCCCAAGTTCTTAAATGTCTTTTGAAAACTTTCCATTAATATTCATTTTTCTAAAGCCTCAGAGCAAATGTCTTTTTAAATAAATTTTTTGAAAGATATTTTATACAAAAATAAAGAAATTGGGAGAAAATGAAACTATAATATTAATTAAAAAAATATAGTGTCATAATTCAAAGACCATTCTTTAAAAAAAATGAAAAGATCCTAGTAGTTTTACTATACGTTGCACTATAGGAGATAAAATCTTTAGGAAAGAATTCTATGAACTTAGTGCTTATATAATTTTGATGTCATTGCCTACTTTTAATATATTAGGATAGTGGAAGTCCAACTAACTAGTTTTACTCTTGAGTTAACTGATAAATCTTTGACTTATCCTAAGTGGATAAGTTAAACTAGACAAATTTAAATTCCCAACAATTTTATTGTGTTAGACATAGATGAAGATAAAGAGATTCCAATTATTTTAAGAAGATAATTTTAGCAATAGGGAAGACTATGATAGAGGTGGAAAAGGGGATTTAACAATGTGAATTCAAGGTCAAGAAATCACTTTTATTATTTTCAATTCCATAATTTTTTTTATGATAAAAATGAAGAGTTTGAGCTTAAAGAAGAAAGAGTAATTCAGGATTTGGAGATATCATCGATTAAAAATTCATTAGAATAAGCCTTATTTGAGGATGAGCAAGAGAATGATGTTGATCCATTTTTTAGATCTACCCTTAGGGAATTTAAAGAAAAATGCGAGTTCTTAAAAGTGTTTATTACTACTCTTACGTTATCTATCTTAAAGGCACTAAATTTAGAGTTAAAATCATTACCTCGTAATTTAAGGTATGCTTACTTAAAGTGAATCATCATCTTTATTAACCATAATTTTTAAGAATTTTGATGTTATTAAGAAAAAAGAGTGGATGAAAATCTTGAGGATTCTTAGAAAAGCTATGAATTGGATGCTTGTTGATATTAACGTACCTATCAGATTGGTTCATCTAAAATTAAGAAAACTTGGTATAGTTGGGTTGAAGACTATAAACTAAGCACTGTTTGGGAGACAACCAATGTTTGTTTGATTTGGTGTGTGGTTGTATGATTTATAGTTGTGAGTGATTTCACATCTAGTGTGAAAGTGTAATATTACTGAAAAGTTATTTTGTGTGATTTAAAGTCCATATAGTAATAAATATTTATTAAAAAGAAGGTGAAGAAGAAGAGGAGAAATATTTAAAAGAAGAAGATTAAAGATGTATGTGGACCTATTGATCAAACATCTTTTTGGAAGTATCACTATTTTCTTACTTTCATTGATGATTATTCAAGGAAAACTTGGGTTTATTTTTTTAAGGAAAATTTATAAGTTTTCATTATGTTTAAGAAATTCAAGGCAAGTATGGAGAATGAAAGTAGTTATTCAGTAAAATTCATTCAATCAGATAGAAAAGGAAAATTTACTTCCAAAACATTTGAAGAATATCGAGAGAAGCATGGTATTTGAATTCAACGAACATCACCTTTTTAACCACAACAAAATAGTACAGTGAAAGGAAAAATCATGCTATTCTTAATATGCTCTAAAGCATGATTAAAATCAAGACTATGCTTAAAGAAATTTGGGTCAAATTGGTGGCATGTTATCTATACTTTCAATTGGTACTAGCTTTAAGCCTACATGACATTACACCACAAAAAGCTTGGATAGGGAAAAATTCAAATACCTCACATTTGAAAGTGTTTGGGAGTATTGCATATGCATATATTCTTGAAAAAAGAAAGAGCTCAGCTGGATGACCAAAGCTCTAAACTCATATTCATCGAGTATTAATCTAAATCATATAAATTAACTGATCTAAATACTTCATAAAATTACTTTCGATTGGGATGTAGAGTTCAATTAAAAAGGAGCATGAGATTTGTAAAATAAAGTCACACAAGAGGAAGAGCAGGTACTTGTAGGGCTATAAGATGAAGATCTATTATATATAATTTGCAAGATCATTCATGACATTCTCCAAGCACAAGTACTTCATTATCAACCCTAGAATATAGTTAAAGCCAAAGGAAGATAAAAAGCTTAAGAGAGCTTTATGAAGTAACTAATGAGCTTCATTTTGTTTGCTCACTTGCAATTAATGAGCCATTAGAATTTGAAGAAGTCATAAAAATGAAAGATGGAGATCCACTTTAGGAAAAGAAACCAAATCTTTAGTGAAGAATGATACATGGGAACTCATATCACTACAAAAAGGATAGAAAGCTTTTGGAGTAAAATGGGAATGCAAAATAAAGAGAAATGTAAAAGGTGGAGTAGAAAAGTATAAAGCACATTTAGTGGAAAAGGATACAGGCAAAAGGAAGGAAATGACTATAATGATGTATTTGCCCTTGTTATTTACATTAAAATTATTCACTTAATTTTTTCTCTTGCTACACAAAATAATTGGTCTATTTATAAAATGGATATGAATTTTGTATTTTTCAATGGATTCATTGAATAATAAGTATATGTCAAACAACCATTAGGGTATAACAAAGAGGACTATGAATCCAAAGTTTAAAAATTAAGAAAGCATCATATGGGTTAAAGCAAGATCTAAGACCATGTATGCTAGTAGGATGAATTCATACATCAATCAAAATGGATATATTCAATGCCTCTATGACTCTATATGAAGAAACATAATAATGGATATATATTACTTTATTCAAGGAGTTTAAATAAACAATGGAGAAGAATTTGAGATGACAATTTTTGGACTTATGTCAAATTTTCTTAGTATTGAAGTGAAGCAAAATAAGGATGGTATATTTATTACACAAGAACATACAATGGAAGATCTCAATAAATTTAGCATGCAGAATTGCAATCCAATAAAAATGCATTGAAATGAGGTATTAAGCAATCAAAGAAAGAAGAAGCGAAGGTAGTAGATCCAACTATGTTCAAAAGTTTAATTAGAAATCTGTGATATTTAACATGCACAAGATGAGGCATTTATTATAGAATTGGAATTGTTAGCCGCTACATGGAAAATCCCAATGGGACACACTTAAACATAGTAAAGAGTATTATTTGATATATTAAAGGCACACTAACTCATGGACTTTTATATTTTTATTTTAATGAATTTCAACTTATAGGATATTCAGATAGTGTTTGGGCTAAAGGTCAAGATGATAGAAAAAGTATAAATAATATTTTATTTTATATGGGTGACATTTCATTCACTTGGTGTTCAAATAAACAATCAGTTGTTGCTCTCTATGCTTATGAAACTAAATATATTGCAGGATCATTATGTGTGTGTCATGTAATATAACTAAGGAAGCTACTAAAATAGATTGGATATTCTCAATATGAAGCTACTAAAATCTATATTGAAAACAAATCAACAATACCATTATTAAAAAATCTGGTTCACCATTAAACAAGCTAGCAAATCAATATTCATTTTTATTATATAAGAGACCATATCAATGATCAAGAACTTCAGTGGAGTATGTGAGAACTAAAGATCAAGTTACATATATCTTCATGAAGCCATTAGCTACGAAAAGATTCATAAAATTTAAGATACTTCTTGGAGTAGTTAATAAAAATTTTGGTTTATGGGGGGACTGTTTGATAAATTAAATCAAAATTATTAAGAAGTTTAGGATATTCTATGTTAAAAATATTTAGAGAAAAATATAAGAATATATTTATTTAAGTGTTTTTTGTATTCCACATCTATTAGAATTTAGAAAGTTCTATTAAATAACTATTATAGTATTGTCTATATTATGCTAGTGTATCAAAGGTTTCTGGAATGATCTTTGTACAATTATAAAAAGGCTTTTGGCTTTGTCATTTTGTAGCAAGAAAGAGAAGTTAAATTTGAATACAAGTTTCTCTTTCTTTGTACTCAGTAATTTTCTTATTCTCTTCTTCTATTCTCCACATATAATCTTTCTATCAATGTCAACTTCCTTACCATGAGACTTAATCCCATCACCTGCTAAACTCAGTTTGTCTCAGCTAAGTCATGACTCTTCTCACTTGATCGCACACAAGAATCCCATCACCATATTTAAATCTTATCCTCATCTAACCCCTAACCTTTTTAATCATAACGTAGTCCCCTTTTTGGTTACATGATACCAGCACGTGAAAGTTGGTCCTCTCTCCAAGCCACCTCTTTTCTCTGTCATCCACACTACATAGAGAAAGACTCATCTCTCACCTATCTAAACTCACACCCATAGAATTACGACCACCAAGCTTTTATTCTCACTCGTTCACATTAACAAGCTTACTTGAATCTTCATTCGTACCTTCCCTCACATCCCAATAGACCTCCACTTAACCTCAACCCTGCCATCCCACTTTGGTTCCACAAATTATAGCTACCCATCTCCTTATTTTCATCCCTGTTACTCCTCTCTCTAAAAAAATGAGAGAATAAAATCTCTTTACAAAAAAAAGAGATATAGTAGGCAAAATTTTTTTGTACCTCATTCTTTCAAATTCATCATGCAAAATTATAATGGGTAAAATTAAATTATTAATATTATCATAATTTATTTACATGTACATGCCTTTTTGTTATGTGGTGAGGAGATCTTGTATTTTCATGCAGGTATGAAGACTCATATGTACTTTTCTTAGTGTGGTTGGATAGCAGTTCACACCACCCATACATGCCTTTCATGGCATGGTGGGCTAGCCCAACATACTTGAAGTAGCATCTTATGCAGGGATAATGTTAGTATGCTATCAAAACTATTCCAAAATTTTACCAAACTGTGCATTTATGAAAGGCTTAAAAATATGAAATAAAACTATTTACATCATTAAAAATAGCATTAATATTGAGTTATAATTAGATATTATAAATAAATAATAACTTCTTATTGAAACATACAAAGGACTTACCAAAGATAGCTAGAGAAACTTAGACTACTCTTGAGGAAAGAACAAATTCTCTACAGTTACCTTTAACTCACAAGAACCCACATCAGGAAACTCAAAAAGGTATATGAATGAGTTTGAACAGACTTACCTCTTATTTATAGAATAATATGGGTTTTTCATGGGCTTATTTCCTTTTATTTCATATCATAAAATAAGAAGGAACATTGAATAACAATGCATAAAATGATGGGAGGATTTATTGAATAGTAAGACATAAAGTGGAGTGGGTCATTGTATAACAAGTCATTAAAGTGGAAATAAGCTTGTTGGATAAATCTTGCGAGCATTATAAAACATTTTTTCTATTATTCATTTTAAATGCTTTGAAAGTAGTGCAAATCTATCAAATTAACTTTATGAGCACGTACTATGTAGCATATATTTTTATCCAATTTGAATATGTATTTTGAACCATTAATAATTACTTTATACTTTAGAAAAAAAACTAAATCTAAATTTTCCAATTACACACATTCTTAGGCAAGCAATTCTTTTTATTTAGTAGAGTTGTAAGTTTGATTGAACCAATATGGTCCTCTATCTTATAAGAATAAGAGTTGATCACTTTCCTATAAGAATAAGAGTTGAATGGGTTAGTTGAAAGTTAAATATTCATTCTTTAAAAAGATAACTTGCTTTATTTTATAATTGTATGTGACCATCAAGTGCCTTAGTTAAAATCATACTCCAAGTTACAAAGTCCTGAATTTGAAATCAAACATGCAAAAATGAACTCAAACCATAAATCTAATCTTTTATGCTTGAAATTGAGTTGATAGGATTTACCAATTGATAAATCTCTATATAAATCTAAATCACAATAAGTCATAAGACCCGATCCTCTATAATAAAACATGCTTAGTTGATAAGGTCTAAATACCTCGATGATGGTTATGTTGATTTAAGATCTCAACCAAAGGGAATAATTTGAGTAAAATATTTCAAACCTTAATGCAAAGTCAACTCTAGTTTAAACCCAAATAAAGTATTAAACAAATTCAATAATCATAGTAATTTAATTAAAATTCATTTTTTAAATACTTAAAGCTTAAATCCATCCTCCTATCTATAAATATTTATTATGGAAGACAAATTAAAAAAACTCTAGCTCATAAAAGAGTTAATGTCTAGTCAAGTGTATTGATATGCTCACACTCAAATAATCACTTGCTAGAAGGACATAGCCTGTGTCTTATGTCAATATGATTTTATCACCAAATGGAGCCACATAAAAGTACAATTACGACCAAAGGCTTCTAGCTGGGTGGTTTGCCACCAAATGAGACTATTATATTACAGTCATGATTATATCCTGCCCCTTGAGTTGCAAACTATAAGGTGAATTTGATAAGGTGCAAAGCCCTTTGTTAGTTAAGGTGTACTTTGAGTTATCACCTTAAGTGAACATCAACCTGAGTTCATAAGGTTTTCCTTCTCAAAGCAAGTCATGGTTATCAACTAGAATCCTTCATTCAGGTTAAATCGATTATCTCTTCTAACTACATAGCTTATAGAGTATGACAGCTCAGGATGAAGCAACCATGGGATCTTGATGTTTCACACTACCATTTCCTCAATTATATGCCTTAAGTTAATAATTATGAATTTAATAATTTGTTATACTTTATTTGTTACAACTATACGATAAGCAACCTATTGACTAGCCTTAATCAGAGTTCTCTATCACTAATAAGAGGGGTAATTAACTACAAGTACTTGTGCCCCAAAAAAAACCTGACACAAGATCTAATGTCCTTACAAAATGAGGGTGAAATCTCTAGGTAGTGTCTTATCTACAAATCCATCTTCCTTTCAGACTTTAACTCGGTGTTAAATAAAAAACTCTCTTTTATCTAGTAGTCAGCCATGAATTATAAGAGCCCATAGATTTCTAGCGACTCTACTAGGACCTAATTTTTCTTTGCATCTTTGGCTAGTCAAATCTATGTTATAGTAGGAATAGATTATAATAAAATTAAAACCTAAAATTAATTGTAAAATATAACCATTAATAATTTTAAACATTTATGAAGCATGGTTATATTTTGCTAAAGATTTTGTACAGAACCTACCATTTTATTATTCTATTTTTGTTCTATTGCATCTTTACCTTTTGAAAGTATGGGGACAGATATCTACTATTGATTACTATTCCTTATTTGTGTAAAATGGATCTTTAGAATGCCTCATTTATGAAGCTAGGCTATAGATCTAACTTTCATCTATCTTGTTAATGCTATTATCAACACTAGAAATATAAGAGCTATCATATAATTTGGTAGTGTACATTTTTCAACCCTTACAGCTAAAGCTCGTGCTACATCAATCCAAAATACACTTGTATTCCATGTGTAGTAGATAAAATCCACTGAAATCACAAAGGTTCCTCGAAACAAAGCCTTACTAATTGAAATACTGGGCCATTCTGATGCCTTGGGTATGAAGAATACTATTATTGGCAGAAGATATCGGTGATGCTTATAAATTACACCACTCTGCCAATTGATACTTTGGAACTAAAAAGACACAATGCTGAAGCATCCTGATTTGGAGAAAAATTACAAGAAGGTAGAGATGGAGAAGAAATGTTGAGTTATGAGCTTAGTAATTTCTACCAAAGCAACTAACTATTCAACTAGCTTCAGAGCTAGAAGCGAGTATTTTCACTCAAAATAACTTTGGAAGCTTAAAATGGGCAAACAAAAAATACCTCTATTAGTGAATTGAAGCCGTCTTCTTGAGATCAACAATAGCATCAAGTTTCATTCTTTTAAATGAAGAAGTCTAAAACCTTGTCTGTTAGATTTCATAGAGCCTTGAAAGTGAAAAGTCCTGATGAAAAAAGGATTTCAAAGGAATTCGATAATTGAGACTAATAATGTCTTATCTAAAAAGTTGTCATCCATTGTGGTAGCTCGAGACTGGTCTAGGAAAGTCTATGAGCATTAGTGAAGTTAAACCTAGATCGCACATTTAAGAATCCGATCTCAAAAGACCCTGTAGAAGGGTAAGTTGGTTTGGAGGTTGAAGCCTAGAAAAGAGATAATCATTATGAAGGGTAATGGCATGACATTTAGTTTGCAATTTTGGAGATCTGCTAGTGATAGGTTCCAATGAGAATGACTCTCAAAGGTGCAAGTTTATATTAATGAGCTATAGGATGGTTGACACCCTAAAGAACATTCTTTGAATACCATCACTAATTAACTAGATCTCCTCAAGAGAAAGTTGATTTTTATCATAGACATTTGAATAAGAAGATGTTCTTCTCAAAATTTAAGCTAGAAATTTAATGGAGACGATTCTTAAAGATTAGGCTACAAGAAGAAGAAGTAGAAGATGAAGAAGGTACAATGGAGCTTAAGGTGGTGTACATGGTATAACATGTCGCAGAACCATCTAGACAATACTAACATAAGCGACGTGGAGCCGCACCTCCAATTCATATAGAATAGAAAAAAATTTGAGAAAATAAAAGGAGGATCTTTGAGTACTTCAGGACATAAATAAAAAAACAAAAAAGGAAGAGCATAACTCTTTAATTATGGACACTAAAATGCGAGCATAAGTGCAGAAATTGATGTACTGATAGATGAAAAAAAGAATAAAGAGATCCTCTATTTATGTGCCAAAATGAATCAAATGACCACACCAATGAATTTAATGATGTAGATGATGTAGATGATGTAAATGAATGTAGCAGTAGTGTCAATGTTAGTTTTGCCTGCCAATCATAAGATAGACAGTGCTTGCACCTACTAATTCGCTAGTTAACCAAACACCTCAAGCTTCTAAGAGACAGAGTGCACTCGAGGGGAGAAATAAAGTTAATCAATTGACACCTTAGTCTACATCTTAAGATGGGCCTAAAGTATATGATCTAATGATAACAGCCTGATTGGAAACTTTTAAAAATAAGAAGACTAAAGCGGTCATTACTACTAACAATGTAAAAAAGTTAGTGAGCACAAGTTACCCATACTAGATAAAGTATGATAGGTGACTTACTCAAAAGGCTATATAGTACCAAAATTTAATACTTTTAGCAGTACTAGTTATCCTAGACAACACCTAGCACAATGCAAGACAACTTATGGTAATATAAGAGGCAATGATGCACTTCTTGTCTGCCAATTTGTTAGAAGTCTAACGTCAACTGCTTTCAAATGGTATGCTAAATTATCTAATGTCTGAGTTAAAACTTTCACTGAGTTGGAGATCATGTTTAACAATAAGTTTGACAATACAACTAAAAAGATAGTAATTACTAATATTGTATTAGAAAGAAGAAGATTAGGTGAGTCAGTAAATAAATATATAACACACTAATGCAATATGAGTATGAAGTGTGAGTAATAGCTAAAAGAGAAACATTCAATTAAGTTAATGATGGGAAGCATGGATGAAAAAATGGCACCATATCTATGCATGTATTTCACCATGATATTTTAGGAGCTACTAGATTGAGTGACAAAGTTTGAAAGCTAACTCATTTAAAGTCTAAAGTCACTCAGAGAAAGTTAAGAAGAACAAATCCTCAGAGTTAAAAATGAGTGAATCTCACACAACTTCTTATCGCTCAAGCAATGGAAAGCAGACAACTTACAATGTTGATAAAGAAAAATAACTTGCTTACATAGATGAAAGGGGAAAGAAACCAGTCAACTCCTAGACAAAGTAATCTATGAGAGATGATGAGAAAGCACACCCACCTCTTAAAGAGAACATGAACAAAAGAGTTCTCTTTCAAAAGAGAAAGTGTGACTAAATTATTCTACTAAATTCAAACTAGGGTTGGAATTACCAAATTGCAAAGACTTGAAGAGTCAGGTCAAATTGATAATCCATAATACTATGCTTATCATCAGACAATTACTCACCTTATAGAAGGTGGTTACATTTTCAAAGATTGGTTAGAAAGGAAATATAGAAAAGTTGGTGAATTTATACTATTCAATAATGTTTTTATTCATCCAAAGAAGTGTCTACTAGGGATTCCATTCCCACGATGGAGAGAAAAGAAAATGGAGTGGTAGTATAAAATGAATTTTGGGTGATAATAGTCTTTAAGAAAACTATCAAAATGTTTAAACAACTAGAAGGAATTTCTTGTATCAAGTGGAAATCATTGCTTGAGACAATACTAGGGTTAAAAGAAATGTTTAGATCAAGCACCTCAGTTTCCTCGGGGCATTTAACAAGGTTACTTCATTGTTGTATGAGAAATAATATACTAAATGTAAACCATGTACAACATAAAGTTAACCAAGAACAAGAAGTATATTAAAAAGAGGACTACAATTCAAAAGACTAGTAATCTAGAGGATTATCATAAATCATTAAGACAACATGTTAGACTTATAGATTTCATGTCAATACTCCAAATCAATGTGTCAAGTGAAGATGGAAATGATGATAAAGGCTCTCTTTGGGATGTTAAACATCTCTCAAATAAACTCATATCAATATGAAAGATAAAATAAAATGATTCCAATTAAGAAAATGTGCAAGGGTAAACTCACGTCTTTCCTATTGGTGTTATAGATAGATAATAGTTCAAAAGAAGACTTGTGCTTCCATAATAATGATGAGTTTGAATATTTGATGATATCCCAAATGGATCACATGAAGCTGAGAAGTAACTCTAAAGATTCCATCAAGTTTTTAGGGGTATATGGTTGTTTTGAAAGGGTTATATCCTCATAAGAGTTTGAGCCAAATAAAGTGATCCTAGGTATAATTAAGGACTCACAATAGTGCCACCACTATTAAAGAAGGGGCCATCAAAAAATATAAAAGTAAAAATGAGGCATGAATATCGAGGTCAATTAAGATATCATTCATAAAACTAGTACAAGCCCAGAAAGGAAAAATTGAGTACATTATTCTATCACATCTAAGAAAGATCCCTACACATTTGAGTGTGTATGAGGCTCTCCTGATGTTCAAGGACTTTTGAGAAACTTGATTCAAACTTTCAATGATATAAAGAAATATGATACTTACTTTACTGAATGGTGTATGATTAAAGTCTTGTAAGGTCAAGATTTCTTAACGATCACCTTCTCTGAGGTGGATCTTATGCATGAGATAACCAAACAGAATCACCCTTATGTTGTTATTATAATGAATCAAATTTTATATGACCTAGGTCCACATTTAAATCTCATGAGCCTTTGAGCATTGAGATCATTGTCCTTTGTATTCAGCATCTTGGATGAGATAAACTGATGATCAATGGATTCAATTATAAAAGGTAGAGGCTCCTAGATCTTTTATTCTACCGCTCAAATTTGGAGAGCTCTACATATAAGTTAAATTTCATGTCATAGATGTTGATAATTTATGCAAGGCTCTACTAAGTCATCATTGGCTCCAGAAGTATGTGATGGTTCCATCCACTCTGCTTCAATATATTAAGTACTTAATAGATTGAGAATAACACTATTTAACTATTTGCACCGCATAAGGCTAAAATCTACAAATATGTGAAATTGTTTCAAAAAAAAATCAATAACCTAGAACTTCAACTTCAAAGACTACAAGATAGCCGAAAGAAGAAGAGAATAAAAAAGGAAAGAAAGTAGGCAATGTTGACTCTTCCTAAAGCCCATGATACATCACCAAAGCTGAAAAGATCTATTCCTCACATGGGCAGTGACACAAAAGAAGCAGAAAATATTCTTGCTATACCTGAGATGTGTGAACTCCCAATAAAGGAAAAGGAGAAAATAAACTACTGGAACTCTAACTATGATTTTGAATCTATATATGAGAGCAAAGTTAAATGTTTCTTATCAAGATGGATGATGAATATGTTGATATTAGAAGATTTATTCAAGTTCATTATAGTTCTTTTTTTAATATTTCAAGAAAATCACTCTGCACGAGGTTCAAAATATTGATGAATTGAAACCATTCAATGTACCTCCTTTACTTTAAGAGTGATGGATTGAGAAGTTCTTTCTATAAATTTGTGGAGAGCCAGCATTAAGATTCCATTTGGTTTATGTAATAATGCCAATATGATGATAAGATACCTACAAGAAAGCCAAGATATTACTCTCCAAGGGTTTTAAAGATGATTCACAAATTTGGAGTTAACATCAAAACAAATAGATGATGACCCTATTTCTCCAACAACTTCTAGAACTTGAAAAGTCCATAGGCCTCACAAAAAAAAAAAAAACTATACCACCAAAGACTTTAGGTCCAATCAAGACAAACATCATCAAAGAAGCACCTATTATGAAATAATTGAAAATGAGATCAAAACTGAAACTATAAGAGAGGATGACATCAATGAAGTCCATCTCACTAGTGACCAAAATGTAGAAGTCAAACTCGTACTTGAAGAACTTAAATTTGGTGGGCATACTACTATAATAAATGAACTAAGAGAAATCGACATGATGACTAAAGAAGATCCTCACCCAGCCTTTGTTAGTGCCCTTTTACCTAATAATTAGATTGAAGAAGAAAAACACAACTATATAAATTTAGCAACTAATTTCTTGGACATACTTTAAAATGTTATCCTCTGATATGGTAGTTCACAAACTATTATGAAACCTAAAAAAACACCAATCAGGCAAGGTCATAAGTAGATGAGGTTGGATGATGAAGAATAGATGATCATGAAAACTAAGAAGCTAATCAAAGTAAGCTTCATTCATGAATAAAAATATGCAGACTTAATAGCCAAGACTATTCTTCTTAAGAAAAAGAATGGTTCAATCCATGTCCATATTAACTTTCAGGGTCTAAATAATGCAGGCTAAAAAAATGACTTTTTGCTCCCAATATTAGAACTACTAGTGATAGCACTTCCAACTATGTCATGTTTTTCTTCATGGATAGATCATCAAGGTACAAGCTAATGAAGATGGCTTCTGAAGATGAGAAGCACACATCAATCTAAATGACACTTGATATTTATTATTATACAATCAAGCCATTTGATCAAAAAATGTTAAAGCTACATAACAAAGGACTTTGACTTGCATCTTCAATGAGTTGATTCATCAAAAGCTAGAAAATTATATCAATGATATAATCATTAAGAGCATGAATCTCGATGACAAAATGACTATTTATGAAAAAAATAAGAAAAATATGATCTTAGGATGAATTTCCTAAAATGTGCTTTAGATTTATTTAGAAAAGTTACTTAGCTATATGGTGTGACTCAAAGAAATTAAAATCAAACCTAACATGATCAAGGAAATTGTGGAGTTATCTCCATTAAAGAAACTTTGTTAGCAACATTCTTGACAAGGATAGTTCATGCTCATTTAGCAATTCATATCAAACTTGCCAAGAAGATACTAGCCTATTATAGAGCTAATGAAGAAGAATGCTCTGTTCAAATGGGACAAAGAATGTCAAAAAATATTGGATAATATCAAATGAGACCAAGTGAACCCACTAATCTTAAAGCACTAATCCCAGGGAGGCCTCTTATACTATATATGATAACATTAGAAGAGTTCTATAAGTCATTACTTGCACAATATAATGAAGATCAAAAAGAAAAAAATTATATTATATTAGCTCGAGATTAGCAGTATCCAAGATATGTTACTCTCTAATCAAGAAGCATTGTTTGGTGCATATTTGTATCTAGAAACTTTGCTATTATATGCTCTCACACAAAACTGTGCTCATCTCAAAATATAAATCCTCTAAAGTTCATAATGATAAGACCATCTTAATAGTAGATAGATAGTGCATTCCTCACAAATTGAGATCACTTATGTTTCTCAAATAGCAATGCAAGGACAAACCATAGTAGATTTTCTTATTATGCATTTTATTTCTATCGATTCATTGCTTGATGATGACCTACTCGATGAGTAGATTTTTCTTATTCATGAAAAAAGAAATTAGAAATTATAGAAATGCACTTTGACATAGCATCCTCAATCAAGCCAGTCTAGCCTCCAAATCTCCCTAAAGCACAAGTTAGCATCAACCTTGCAATCATTATGCCCAAAGGGGGCATAATAAGACACTCATAAAGATTAACTAAGTCTTAAACCAATAATGAAACTGAGTACATGGCATTGATTACAAGTCTTGAAAAATCCATTATCATAGGTATTCAAAACTTAAATATATTTTGAAAACTTTCAAATTGTTATCATTCAAGTCTTGGGTATTTATAAAATTAACAAGCTTGAGTTGACCTAATATCACTAGCGAGTCCTCAAGCTTACGCAAAATTTTTTGAATATTAAATTAACTCGAGCTTCTTAATTTGAAAATACTATGGCATAGTGTTTGGGTAAACTAACCAAAGAAATGGCAAACATGAATGATGACCATGTTTTGATTGTGGTTTTCACTCATTTAGTTCTATAGCCAACAAATTTGTAATCCCCACTGAAGATGGGTTATCAAGTGTAAGACAACAGGATGTAACTTTAGTTGGTCCTCACACTCAATCATAGATAGAATCCCAAGATGAATAAGAGAAGTTACTCCAAAAGGATGCAAGTTTAAGGAGCCTTTGAAAGTACTACAAGAAGCCTTCATGGTAGAAGAACCAAATGTTAGAGATAACCATTCATCAAGAATCTCATGAAAGGTAAATTACCAAGTAATAAGTTATTGATCACACAAATGGAGAATAGAATCCTATGGTATGTTTTTTGTCAATGGCACTCTATACTATAAATCCTTTAAATAAATATGGTTATGATATTTTGGGATAGATGAAGCTAATAAAGTGATGGTTGAAATTCATGATGGGCACTCTAACACACATTAAGCTAGTCTTAAGATGGTAGTGAAAATTAAATAAATGGGTTATTACCAAGAGGTGTCATGAATGCTAAGTCTATGGTAAACATTAAACACCAACCTCCAAATCTACTACTACCATTAGTCACATCTTAATTATTTGAATGTCAGTGAATGGATACAATTAGGCCCATCATCACTAGCCATCAATCAAAGAAGCTTATTTTTGAGGTGGGTTGAATGCCACTTAAGTAAGTCACTTTTTAATGAGTGGTCAACATATTCACCAATAATGTTGTCTATAGCTTTGGTATAGCATGCTAAATCATTTCAGACAATACATTAGCTTTCAAGAGCATGAAGATCTATAGATTTATCGAGCGACATAAGATCGATTGGTGATACTCATAAATTTAAATCCAAAGCATAATGGCTTAGTGGAAGCCTTCAATGAAATGTTGGTCAAGCTACTCAAGAAGATTTGTTGGCTTTATGAGCCTCATGTTCAATCCTATTAATTTTGATGATACCAAATATATGTTTGGACATTCTAATGTATGTTTTATGTTTTTTAGATATATTGATTGGTAATTACATATCCAATATATCTCACAATATGTTTGATAAAATTACAAGTATGGAACAATGAAAGATAGATCAAAATGGATACTGTGAAACTCAAGATATAATATTTTAGGTTATATGCATTTATAACTATCTTAGAGATACGAGTTCATTGACATGAATTAATTTGCTCACAACATAATATATTTTTTTATTTATTTTAAATAATGATAATGAGATTAATAAATAAAATTTTTTATCTAATTAAAATTCAATTATATGCTCCATACATAGCATTTAAATTGTCAAAATAATAAATAATAATTAATTATGACTACTGAGTGTAACTAAATTATATACTTAATATAATTAAATATTTTATGTTGAATTTAAATATTATTTAATAGCTAACATATGTATGATTATATCTAAATTATATTATAATATTTAAATGTCATATTTCAAAATTAACAAAAATATATGAAACTTTGTATTTTAGCTAAAGTCATTTTATATTCAAGAAATTTAGATCTGAGTTCATCTCGAACAAATTCCTTGGACTATTTCCTATAATTCAATAGATTACATGACCCGTGTTTGATTAAAATTGAATTTATTATGATTATTTAAACATTGTTGATTCTAATAATGAATGCATGCTATATGTTTTGAATATATTAAGAGTCATATTTGATTATTTTTGACATGCCCATGTGACTAACTAATTTTTGGCTAATAAAATTTAATATTTATTTAATATAAATCATTTTTTATTGAATATTACATTTTTTATATGATAAAATGATGTCAGAATAATATATTTTCTTGAAATAATTCAAAATGACATTTTTGCTTATAAATAGCCCTCATTCTCTTCATGAAAGAGTTGCTCATTCAAATTCAAAATCTCTCCAGCAAATCTAAGAGAAAACTTCCTAGATTTCCCCTCCAAGTGTTCTCCAAATATTGTAAGATCAAATCCTTGGTTTGGAAGCTTCGACATCATCAACTGAGCAAGCTTTCTCAAATTACTTGAGTTAGTTTTTCTTGATCTTAATCACTTTTAATTGTTCATACTATTTTTACCATCTATTTATTCTTTCAACTTTTTACTTTTTGGTGGATTAGTCTTTGGACATCAAAGTTTAAGTTTTTCACATCAAAGTTTTATCACTCATTTTTTTGTGAAAATCTCTTGTGATAGTTTGTAGGATTTAGTTCATCTTGTTGAAATTTTTTATCTTCCTACAAATTTCTTTTAGTTTCTTGAAATATTTCTTCATTAGTTTTATTTGAAAGATCATTTATTCTTACATCTATTTTAGAAGTATATTTTAAGCATTTTAAATTAATTTATTATGCTAAAATTATTTTCTTATTTGCTAGATCTCTCTTTTTAATTAAAAGCTTACTAGTTTATTTAGATCTATCATATACTAATTTTATTTAAGTATTTTATGATCAGTTTCATTAATTGAAAGTATCATTTTGGTTAAAATAAAATAAATTATTGCTTGAATTTTAGAGTATATGCTAGATCTATTATAAATCAAGTTTCTTTATCAAAATAAAATTTATAAAAAGTTAAATTATTATATTTGTCACTTATCATTTTATTTCAACTAATATCATTCATTTAAATAATTTTATTTTTTTGGAATTTAGTAAAGCTTGCTATTTTTATTGTTTAATACTTAAGAAAAAAAATAAGTTTTGTAGAGAGTTAATCATTCTTACACTATTATATACATACTAGTTATAGTTTCATTTAAACTTAAAATTATTTTTTGCTGAAATTTATTTTATTATGCAATAAGCTATTATGAATTTATTTTGAAATCATTTTTATATTAGTCTACAAATTACAATAACATAAACATCTTAGTAAGATCCCTTTAAGATATTTATTTTATGATTTTTATCAAAATTAAGTGAGCATTCTATCTTGTCAAAATTGTAAGTTGTAAAGTGATCATTTATAAGTTATGAGATCACTTTTGAATTTGATAGCTTAGTATTTTTGTGAGGGATATATTTTATCAAAATTTATTATTTAATATTTCTCTTTTCATGTTGAAAAATTTATATTAGGGTTGTATTCGCCCCTTTGTAGGAGAGTACATATTATTGTAGGGGTTGTACTCACCCTGTTATAGGAGAGTACAGTTTGTAAGCTATTTTGCATTTAGTAGATTCCTAGTTAGGGGTGGCTAGGCATGAACGTAGGCCTATTTTAGGGTTTTCGAACCACATAAAATTGTGTGCCTATTATCAATTTTTACATTACTGTACTTTATTTTTTGCTGCATTGAGAATTGTATCTTGTCATTATAAAATAAAAACTTATTTTTCTACTAAAAGTTAACATTTAAGACTTAACTTCTAAATTTTTTAATAACGCCCAATTCACTCTTCCTCTTGGGTGCTATAGTGACTACAAGATCTTCACTATGAATAAAAGACAGTGGCATACAAAAATATTAAAAGCATTGTGGGCATATCAAACTGCCAACAATATGTTATTTAAAGCCACTCCTTATGCATTGACATTTGAGTTGAAGTAGCTTTATCACTAAAAGTTAAGTTCTCATCTAGTAGCAATCCATTCTAATCTCACTCAAATGATAATATCATCTACAAATAGAAGAGATTAATGGGCTAAAAGAAATTAGACTTTAAGACCAAGAATGTATAGTAATCTGTCAAGCAAGAATGTCTAAAGATTTTGACAATATAATTTGTCCTTGAACTTTTCAAAAAGGAGAATTGGCCTAAGAGATGACAAGATGAATTATCTCTCATAAAAAATAGTGGTAAATTTGAAGCCAATTGGGAAGACCCTGACATTATAAAGAAAGTGTATGAAAGAGGAGTCTATCAACTCATTGATTCAAGAAGTTGATGACCAATACTAATTATCAATAGACAAGACCTCATGAAATACTACACAAAATTATGTATTTAAATAACTATTGTACTCATAACTCTTCCTATCGGATATACGTGTAATGTCACTTCAAATTCTCTTGCAACATAAGAATGTATTTTTAAGTTACCCCAATAAAATTCTCGATAAGGAAAGGGAATTTTTATATATTTATTTAGTTTTTCATCATGTTTTAGGTGGAGATCTTTAAATAAATATATATGTTTATTGATAATAATTCTCTTATACCCATATGATTGATCTATAAAAATGTTAAGTCTAACAAACTATATACATGATATGTTTCTAAATTAGCCAAAAACTCCCATTATTAAATAAGGGACATCTTTAAATTTCGTCTAAAATTCTCAAAATTTCCCCTTTGAGATAGGGGAATTTTAAAATTTTTATATTTAAATATTGTCAAAGATCTCTTTATAAGATAGAGAGGCACCTCTGTATCTTTGAGCTGACATCATGCTTTATGTCAAGATCCCCAAGTAACATTTAAAATTATATTTATTAAAATTGTAGCTAGTTATATAAATAAGAAACTAAATCATCTTTAGTTAAGTTTTGTATGATGTAGCTTTATAACCTAATGGTTTGTCTCCTAGATGTGGAGAAAATTTATGCACAATGGTCTTGGGGGTAGTTATTAAGATAATCAAATACATCACTAAGAGATAAATATATTATCTCGAAAGATAAACATATTACCCTATAATGGAATTGATTATTTAATAAAGACTCCTAAGGCTAATTGGTCTTTAATATATAAGAGATATTTCCACTAAAAATAGGGTTTATTTATTGCAAGGTTCATAGTTCCCTATAAGGGCAAGCCTCAATAAGTAATTACTTGTTAGAAAGAATTGAATTCCTCCTAAAACTACTCTCACTTAAAGAAATTGGCCTTTATCTTTATGGATTTCAAATCTTGTTTTATAAGAATTCCTAATTCAAAAATTCAATACGGGACATTCTAAGGAAGAAGAGTTTTTTCTCAAAAGTCAACTAGAAATAAGTATAAAATGCTTTTAGATACTAGGATGCCAAGTAAGGATTTTAACTATCCTACTATTGGGCTTTATATTTTTAAAATTCAAAATTACTCACATGTTGAGTTTGACATTTATTAAAAATCTAGGACTTAGATTCTGGTAGTACAAGACTATAAAAATACCTAGGAGTAGAGATTTATTATGATAAAATGCTTCAGAATATAAGTCTACAGATTCTTTTGACATAGGTCAAAGGCTCCACCTTGTTTAATCTTAGGAATTATCAGTTCTTTTTCTTACTTGAGAAAATAATCTTATCTCTGACTCTTCTGACTTATAACCTGCCTGGAAGAGTTGCTAGCTAAGACCATCTAAACGATTTTAAGTCCATGAGTTCAATCTTATGAATGCAAGATGGCTCTACTGTTGTATTTTCAGAGAGAAAATTAAGAGCCAAAACTCACTCCCTAACCCTAGGATCATGATATATTATGCACCTCATAAATGTAATAATTTTTATTTTTTATGTATTTTGACTCACAATTTTATTTAAGGCTTTGGGTATGTAATTTCATGCTTACAATGAGATGTAGTTAGTAAAAGATCATAGGTCAATTCAATATGACAAGAAACACTTTTCTAACAAGGATGGTGGACCTCACAATTCAAATGCCCTCTTATGTGTAATGTGTGAAACACCCCATTTAAAAAGTATGAATAATATGCTCTCATGATTCACAATGTTTAATTATTTCTGGTAACTTTTAGTTGTATGTCTAAGGATTTAATTAAGTGAATTTATGAGTTTTTATTTTATGTTTAAGTTGAATTAATTTAATAAGGTAGAAAAATTTAGTTTTCCTATGAGCCTAATGTTTCCAGGTTTTATCACATAACACATAATAATCCCAGAAAGAAACTTATGAAAAGTATCTAGTTTTATTATGGACCTCAAAATAAATTAAGTAAAATTAAATTATTAAATTTGGCTAATGTGATCAGGTACCACTATACACCCTAGAAGAAAAGAAAAAAAAATTGGTAGCCAAGTTCTACCCTTATATAGCCTGGCCTAAAGCTAAAGTCTCGATCTATTGGTGTCTTCCTCTAAGATTGTAACCTTCTTCAGGGACCTCCTTGAGCTCCAAAAGGGACCACCAATTGGTAAAGTGAGCTCTTACTATTCCTAGAACCTATAGAACCTAACTTGATTTAGGCACAAATTATATTTTAAAATCTTAAAAATAAATTCCTAAACTCTATAAAATAAACATCACGGATAACAAACAACACACCAACAATTTATATTTCAAACATACGAACTTAGCACAAATGGTCACCAAGCCCACCTATCCTATTAGGCTACGTTTAGTGACTTAAGCAGCATCTGCAAGCAAATAGGATTTATTTTATATTTATTATAGTATCCCCTTTATGCACAACCACTATAGAAAATAATGTTACCTAAAAAGAGCGCCCTAACATTCATACTAGTGAGTGAACAATTCCTATCCATCTAGTCTAAAACATTACACCATAAATTAAAAAAAATTATTTCACAACACAAAGAGTCACAAATCATCATTCTAACCTAAGTCTAGGGTCATTGCCTAATAATCTAGTGTGTGGAAGGGAGGGTTTGTGTGGTATGACTGCACTGGGCCTTTTTGGGTTCAAGTTTAATTCAATCCCAAGGTTTGTTTAATTTACCATTTGGTTATTTCAATTTAAATGATTTAATTAATTTTAATTTTTTTTTAATTTGAAGCTATTTATATATTAAAGTCAAATTTAGGTTTTAAATAATTAAGAATAAAATAAATTCTTCTTTGGGCAAAACTAATTCTATTTAACATCTTAATCCTAGTAGAATGAAATTTTCATCTTGAGATGAACATCCATTCTATGGGTCAAAGTAAGAATCTAAGTATCGTAATTAACCTTCTTGAGTTTATTTGAATGGTTTAATTGAATCGGATTTAATTTGATTGGTGTTCATTTGATTTAGCTAAACTTTTAAAGATTAAGTTTATTTAGTTTATCTAAATTCTTGTATCATAATTGTTGATTTTATATTTATTTAGTTTTGGCTTAGTTTAATTTAATCTAGTGTTAATTACTTTAGGTTTTACTTAAGAAGTTTTTATAAAATATGGTTTATGTGATTAAACAATTTTAACTATTTTTTGGAATTAGTGATTTTGTATTTCTCATATGATTTTTATTCGAATTGATTAATGTATTTTGATTTAACTAAATTATAATTTCATTACAAGTTACAATGATTTCTTACTTATATTTTTATTAAGATTTTAATCATTTTATTTTAGTTGTTTAGTGATTTTAGTTTGATGATTGCTTAATTTGATTTGACCTTCTAATTTAGTTTTAGTTAATTTAATTTGCTTAAATTTTATGTTGATTAATTTTTTTCAATTTTAGTTAAGATGAATTGTTATTGAACCTAATTTCATGATTTAGGTTTATATTCAATTTTATACTTCGTTGATTTGATTGAGATTATAGATAATATGAATGTTCAATTTCAAATATTTTAGATTAACAAATTTGATTGATACCATTAAATTGTTTACAATTTAATTTTTATTTAGTTTATTTCAATGTTTGTTAATCTTGAGTGCTTTAATTTTATTAATTTAGTTAATTTAAATTAAGGTTCAAATTTTATTTATAATTTAAACTTGATTGAAAGATGTTGATATCATTATTCAGGTAGTTTATATTATTTGAATTTCATGACTAAGGGTCTTTATTGATTTAGTTATTAAATTTATTATTTAAGTTGATTTGAGGGTATTTTATGATTAAGGGTTTATTATTTAAATAAGCCTTACATGAAGAAATTTTGTTTCTTAGGAACCATTTGGGATCTCTTTTGTTTTTTATTTTTTATTTTGTATTTTTATTTATTTTTTTATGTATTGCTTAAAAATAAAATTGTTTTATTGTATTTATTCTTTTTAAAAACACTCAAAACATCAAATGTTTTGAGTGTTTTTAAAAACAACATTATTGATTTTGAAAACAAAAAATAGAACTACATATAAGACACTCTAAAAAAATATGTTTTCAAAAATAATATAAAAATAAAAATAAAAATTAGAAAATAAAATTGATCCCAAACAGCCCCTTTTTTTATTCACCTTGACCAGAGAAACCTAGAGGAATGAACTACTTAATGTCCCAAACCCAATCTAAGTCATCTTATGCATTTAAGTTATTTTAATTAGATGATTTGATTAATTATATATGTTTATTTGTAATTAGCATCATTCACTTAATGTTAAGTGGATTCAACATGATTTCAAAGTTAATAAATTTTGTATTAGAACATGGATTTCAGAGATTCACTAATTATAGTTTTCACATGATTATTTGGTTTATCATGGGTTTGCAATTTTATAGCTTAAGGTTAATTAATTTCATGTCTTTAATTATCCTTTAAACCTTAAATAAATGGTTTTTAGGATATCTTAACTTCAGAGAACTAAAAAGGTTTTCTTAGGTTCACTGATATTAATGAAAATATTCTGAATTGGCTTTATTAATTTTTAAAATTTTAATAATTTTTTTAATTTATTATTTTATTTAAATTAATCTAGAACTTAAAATTTTAATAACCCCTCATTTAGAAGTTATTTTACTTTGAATTGTTTATGAAAAGTTGGGTTCCTTGCCAATTTCATTTTTCTAAAGTTTCATCTTGATGAGATGTATATTTTAAGACTAATTAAGGTTTTAGTATTTTCAATAAAACCTAAATTAAGCCTAAATTATTAAGAATTAATTAGAGCTTTTAATTTTTCTTGATTCTTCTCTAGATGATGAATTTAAAAAAGGGTTTTATTTAGACTTTTAAAATTCTTGGTTTATTTATTATGATTTATCAAAGATTAGGCTATTAAATGAACTAATTAATTCATTTAATTGTATAATTATGTCATTTTGAGGATTAATGGGTTTCACTAAGCTTTAATATTTTTCTTGGGTTTACTGATGTTTATTACAATATTTACTCTGTGATTTTCCTTAATTTTCTTGATTTATATATATTCAATCACCAATAAATCATGGAAAGTTTATCTAAAGTGTGTTTTAACATCAATTTCAATACCCCAAAGTTTAAGTTCATTGATTTAATATTTTAGCCTTAATTAAAGTTTAATTAATTTTAATTAAACTTAAATAAATCTAAAATCAACCAATAAAAATTGGAGATTTTAGGTTTAATGGATTTGTCTCACTGAAATGAATCCATAGAGCCCTTAATTATATTTTTTAGTTAATTATTTTATTTTATATTAATTTTTTAAGTTTCTAATAATTTTTGGCAGTTTTTAATTTCAAAAAATCACATTTTCCACTTAAGCTAGTTAGTGCCATGTGGCGTTACATGATTAGGCCGACCGGGATCAACATGGATCCTGCATTAAAATGACAATGGGAATGCAACTTTATCAGGACTGTCCGATCAAAGATCAGATGACCCATAATCAATCTGTAGTTCTTTATTAGATTTAAATCAATTGATTCAGCTTGATCATAGGCGTTCAATTCAAATAGAAGGAATGGACGATTGGGATTTCATCTCCTTCATCCATTGCGATGACCAAGTGTCATCAATATTTCAAGGCTAATCATCATCGATCTACGCAGCACAAGAGTGGGATTTCAATTGCAAAATGACCAAGAAGGGATTTATGTGGCTTTATCTTACTCAAAGCTAAGTTCAGTTTACAAATGACCAAACAAATTTAAAGGAGAGGTTGTGCTTGAAGGTATACCACCGCCATTGATTCTCGACACTATTTCTCATTTCAAAATCCATTAAGGACAAGCTTTAGAGAAGTTACTATAGCTTGCCACCCTCTGATAAGTGTGGAGACCAACACTCATCACTGCTCGCTGAAGGTTGGTATGGAGGATGATTATATAGGTTTTGGAAGAGGGGGAAGATTCATTCTTGCTTTTTAAGGGATACTAATGGAATAAGCCTAAGCCTCTAATTTGGCCTTTTCAAACATCTTATAGTTGGCCATGAGGTTTACTATTTTTGGAAATGGCATGGAATGGTCAGACATTAAATTATGCTCTAATGATGGCAAAGAATGTGGTGGGAAGGTCAAACCATATGTTAATTCCCTTAGGGAGTGAGACCTCAAGCATGGGTGAGGCTTGGAGGGATATGGTGGGTCAGCCATGCTTGGCTTCCATGGAGTCCACCTTGCTTCTCCCATGGCCACCTCATTTAACATTTGATTGCTATTGCCTCTTGCCTAAGTCAAATGTCAAATGAGTTATAGATTGATCCAAATGGATTATTGGATTGGGAAGGAGATGGAATTGCTTGGACTCATATGTGTGGGTTTCTAAACTTCTTCTCCCATGGCTCCACCTCACCTCTTGTGGTTCCATCTCACATGGCTCTTTTAAATGAATAATTAACTATCTAAATCAAGCCATCTAAGGTAGACAAAAGGTTGTTTAAGTCCATTTGGATTAGATTTAGTTTAAGCATTTGAATTCATGCCATTTGGGTTTAGTTTTGATTAAACTTATTTGAGTTAATTTGATTGCTTGATTGGATTTATCCTTAGGTTAAAATTATTATTAATTGTTCACTAAATGATTTATGGATCAATTAATCCATATCACATTGGGGTTTGATGTGTTTTAGGCTAGTTTCACCCATTTGACCTAAATGGGTCAAATTGGATCTTTTAGCCTATTATGCCACTTTTAGGATTTTAATTTAACTTCAATTGCATTCAATAAGTCATGTATAATGATTATGGGTACTTGATATCATTTAATTTAAGTCAAATTTGAATTTTAACCAAATTGACCCATTTGGATCCAAGTGGGTTAATTTGGGTTCAATTGAGTCAAATGACCAATTTTACTCAGTCAAAGTGTATTTAGACTCCAATCATATTTGATTAAGTAGTTAAGATGATTTGGTGTATTTAATTCTAATTGATTTTATTTAGTTCTAATTTTGACTCATTTTGACCCAATTTGGGTTTAATGAGTTAAGGTGAGTTCATTAGGGTTAAATGACCAAATTGGTGAAGTTAAACCTAAAGGAAGGTTGGTTTACAAATTTTATTTTGGATACTTGACTTGAATTAATTTCAATTTAAGTTGAAATTAGGTTCAATAAGGTCCATTTGGGTCTATATGGGTTAAATAATCTAATTAAGCCATTTGAGCCCTTATTGAATTTAGATTTGTTTAGATTTATGTCTAAACATATTCATTTGATGATTTTGGGTTCTTATAATGACTTAATTTGGTTAAATTTAGTGGGTTTACCTTTTGACCTGGTGGCTTGATTCCAACTTAAATAGCTAAATTGAATAGTAGGAAAGGGGCTGGTTGACTTAATCTTGAACCTTAAGTTTTGACTAGGCTAACTTAATCCTAACCTAAATAGCCTATTTCACAATAAGGGGACTTGATGAATTAATCCTTCCCTTTCCTTTTAGAAAGGATGCCTACTAAAGGACTTACACCAATCTTATTTAGCTATTAAAAAGGACCCTTCAATGCCTTGATTCCAACTGAAATAGCTAAAGTAAAGGGCCTTGATGACTTAATCCTAATCCTTAAATTTTTACTAGTAGAAAGGGGTCTTGGTGACTTAATCCTAACCTAGATAGTCTATTTGATAAGAAGGGGTCTTAATGACTTAATCATATCCTTGTCTTTTAAAAAGGATGCCAACTAAAGGACTTACTTTAATCTTATTTAGCTATTAAGAAGGGGCCTTCAATGGCTTGATTCCAACTTAAATAGCTAAACTGAGAGAAGGGGTTTTGATGTCTTAATCCTATTCATCAAATTTTGACCAGTAGAAAAGGGGTCTTAGTGACTTAATCCTACCCTAGATGATTTGACATGGGGAGTTTAATGGCTTAAATCCATTTCCAAAAAAGATGTTATAAAAGGTTTGAAAGATATCAATGAAATAGTCTATTCCTATTTAGTTATTATGTAAAGCAACATTGTAAACAAAATTGAGTTCGACGCAAATTTATTTGTTTCACAAAAGATAAATCTCTGGATCCAAATAAATTACAAAAATAAAAAATTAGTAAACATAACTTTATTGATCATTTTTGGAATTATAATATAATTCATAAATAATATTTTTTTAGGTAACGTCCATTAATATACAACAATGGATATTGACCATTGCAAGTTATTAATTGATAATAACCTTCTTCGTAGACTTTCTCCATAATGAACAGTCCTTCCCATGTTGGCTTAAATTTGCTTCATATCCTACGATGAGCTAAAATTTTCCTTCCAAGAACCAAGACCAAGTCTCCTACTTGGAAAATTTTAGGACAGACCAATTTATCATAAGCTTGAACCATACGTGATTGATAAAGTTGAAGATCTTGTTGAGCTTTTAGATGCTTTCCTTCAAGACTTTTAAGTTCTTCCATTCAAAGTCTATGATTCTGATCTATTGTAATGTGGTTGTTGATTATGACCTGCAAAGATGGTAATTATACTTCTAATGGAAGAATAGCTTCAGTTCCATAAACCAAAGCATATGAAGTAGATTGAGTTGGTGCCATATATGTGGTCCAGAAGGCCCATAAGGCTTCAACTAATTTTTGATGCCATTGGCATTTTTTTTCATCAAGAACTTTCTTAAAAATTAATTCAATTATTTTATTAAAAACTTTGGCCAATCCATTTGTCTTAGGGTAATAGATGGCCAAATATATGTAGTTGATGATATGTTTATCCATAAAATGATTTATTTTAGTGGACATAAATGCTGGGCTATTATTGGATATGATTTGATGAGGAACTCCAAATTGATATACAATGATTTTCCAAAAGAACTTAATCACATGGTATGCTTTAACTTCTTTTCATGGAATGGCTTTGGCCCATTTAGAAAAAAAATTACTTGAATCTAATATGAAACAATGCCCCTTTGATGATAGAGGGTTAATAGGCCTATGATGATAGTACCCTAACTCTCAAAGAGCCAAAAGGCAATTGTTGGATGTAGTATATTATGCGGTTGATATAGGACCATAACACAGACTTGGCATTGATGACAACAATGTGCAATTTTTATACAATCATCAAGCATCAAAGACCAATAATACCCCAAGGCTTTTGATTTTTAATTTCACCTTAGGCTCGGATTGGTGAGCACCACATAATCTAGAATGTACTTCAGTTACAATCTTATGGGCTTCTTATTTATTTAAGCAATGAAGCCATAGTTGATCAAATGACTAGCAATATAATACATTGTTGATTAATGAATATGACAAAACACATTTCTTAATTTGATTTTACTAGTGAATTTTCTTCTTGGAGTCTCCTCTCACTTAAGTAGTAAATGAATGGATGTCTCCAATCACATTTTTCTTTACCTTCAGTAAGAGTGGCTATCCTTTGTATTTCTATTTTTTGTTCATATAATCTAAATTCATAGAAGACAAAATTTAGTTATTTTGTAATTCTATAGATTTTATTCTTTTTCTAGACACATAATTTCTTTTGAAAGCTTAGCCAAAGCATTAGTTATAGAATTATCTCTATGTGATATTCTATACAGAGTCACAAAAATAATCTATTCAAATAGTTTCACTGTATATTGATAATAATTAAAGAGTTTTGGGTGCAATATCTTATTGATTTTGATCACTTAGTTAATAACTAGTTGGGAATGTCCAAATATTTTAATCTCTTTAATATCCATAAGGATTGCTAACTCCAGCCTAATTATAAGAGGCTCATATTCAACTTTATTATTTATATAGGGTTTAGACAAATGGTAGGAATATCACATCATTCCCTTGTCAGAAGTTATAAAAATTAATCTATATCATGCCTTCCTTGTTATAGATGAATTCAATTCTTTATCTATTTTGGAAAATGCTGCACCATCAAAATATAGCACCTAGGTGGCATTATTTTCTTTCTTTAAATTCATGATCAATTCATCAGGAAGATCATTGTTTAAAGGAGAGCCCTTAGGAAGAGGATGAGTTGCTAAGAAATCAAAGAACACTCAGGAAAAGGATGTGATACTAAGAAGTCAGCTATAACTTGACCTTTTATAGCATGAAGAGGGATAAATGTACTCAAATTACAATAAAATTATAGTCTAACATGCTAGATGTCTACACAATGTCGAGCAGGTCATAAGATATTGCAAAGGATTTCCTCTTGAAATCAAATTCAATTTATGTAAAAGCATGTAATACCTTACTTTTTTAGCATAAAAAACCAAAGCTAAATAATGTTTTTCAATAGGCAAATAATTCATCTCCACTGGGATAAGTTTGTAGCTTAGATAATAATGCACATTTTCTTTTCTTTTCTTATTAACTTAAGCCAGTAAAGCTCTGAAGGATTCATTTAAAGCTATTGTATATAAAATTAAAGGCTTCCCTTGGATTGGGGCAACCAAAATAAGAGGATTCATTAAGTATTATTTTAAACTTTCGAATGTTGCTTGGCATTTTTCATCTTAAATTAATTTTAAATCTTTTTTTTTTTGTTAATGCCATGAATAGTTAGCATTTTCCAAATAAGTTTAATGTAAACCTCCTTGGGTATGCAAGCCTACCCTAGAATGATCTTAACTGTGTAAGACTTCTAGGTGGCGACATTTCCATGACACCTTTAATTTTTTAGGACCGCTTTTGATTCCATAGTGCCTCACTACAAACTTTAAAATTTTTTCTGGAAGTCACTCCAAAGCTACATTTCAATGGATTCATTTTTAGGTTATAAAGGTACAACCTTTTAAAAACAATCCACATATCATATAGATGATTATATTTTTCTTTACATTCGATGACTAGATCATCGATATAACATTCAACTTGGTTATGAATTAATTCTTTGAATATTCTAGTCATTGATCTTCTATAAGTAGCTCTGACATTTTGGAGACCAAATGGCATGGCCGTGTAACAGAAGATTCCAGTCGAGGTTCTGAATACCATATGTTTCTCATTCTTGGGCACCATTTTTACCTGTTTGTACCTGGATGACCCATCCATGAATGAAAAAAATTTCATACGATGAGGCTATATCCAACATAAGTTCCAGTATCGATAGTGGGAACTCATTTTTGGGACAAGCCTTATTTAGGTCTCTAAAATCTATGACATGCATATTTTACCATTCTTTTTCTTTACCAACATAATACTTACTAACCAAGAAGGATACTTTTAATCTCAAATAAAATAAGCTTCAATTAATTTCTTCACTTAAGTAGTTACTTATTATTCAATCTCTGAATGTATGCATCTAAAGGCTTATTTTATTGAAATTACATCTACTTTAATCTCTAAAATGTGGACTACAACATCCATAGATAAACCTATCATTTCATCATATTTCCATACAAAATAACCATTGTATTCAACCTAAGTCAAACCCAACTTAGCCCATTTGACTTGAAATATTCAAATGAACCAAAACTCATTTGAACCCAAACCAATTACAATTGGATTTATGTATCAATCCCAAATCTATATATGAACTTAACTAAATCAAACTCAACTCAAAATCAAGCCAACAAAGCCTAATTGGTTCACTTGACCCAAAGTGCCAATTTGACCTACATGAGTCAAAATCTGATTCAATCCAAATCAAAGTGAATTAAGCCAATCCAAAGTTCATCACATGATTGTTGATGATCCTAGGTTAATAAAATATCATAAATTGGGTAAAACCAAGTCAACCTAGCCCTTTGACCAAGTCAACCCCTTAATCCATGCAAATCCAAACTAACCAAATTGCAACCTAACCCAAATTCATTAAAACTAATGATTCAAATCAACCCAAAATCAACATTTGAACATGACTTGACCCCCAATTAAGCCAAACCAAATCTAATTTGCCCTCTTAAGCCAAGTTGACCCAAATGGACCTAAATGGTCAAAATGGGTCAAATCAAAATCCAATCCAAATTGATTGCAACCAATGGCTCAAGTTCATTCTAAATTGATTGTTGAATTTGACCAAAGCCAAAAGTGAGCCCAATTGACTCACTAGACCCAAATGACATATTAACCTAACTTGACCTAAAGGGTCAAACCAACCTAAAACCTAATCAAATCCAAATTGAATTCAACTAAAGCTCACAACATTTTTCAAATGATTAACCAAACCCAAAGCAAGCCATGACTTAAGCTAATTTGTTCAATTGGGTCAAATTGGTCAACTTGACCCATTTGATAAAATGAACTCAAATGAGCCAAAATCAAATCTAAACCAAATTAAACCAAACCAATGACACCAACACACTCCAAATGTTCATATGAATTGACCCAACCCTTAGTTTGATAGAATTTAACCAATTAGTTAACCTAACTCATTTTTGACTCAATTTGACCCAAATGTCAAACATAACCTAATGAACTCCAAATGATGTGGAAATTTCCCAACTCACTTTTGACTCATTTAAAATCTGCCAAAATCAAATCCAATGCCAAATGACCATTCTACTCTTGGGTCAAGGGTGTCACATAAGATAAATCACTTATGTAAGTAGTCATTTCTATTCCTTGGCCACTTAGCACCCTCCCATTGGTTCACCTAGGCTCCAAGGACACTAGCCAACCTGACCCAAGAGGCAATTGGGTTGGCCATGACTCATGGGGAGATGAATTCACCCCACCTCCCCCATTTGAGCATTTGAAACCCATAGGACAACCACTAATCCCTCTTGGCCAACCAAACTAAGCCACCTAGGATAATTCCCTGCAATTCCCAACCACCCCAAGCCATAGGACATCCACTATGACCCAAAAATCACCATTATAGGTGATTTTTAGCCAAAACCAAAGACCAAGGAAGAGCGGCCTGATTAGAACTCATTATGCTATCACACGACCTGTAGGAGCTCCCTTAAGAAATTAAAAACCCATTTCCTACTTCCTTCAGGCTAAAAGAACACCAAATCGAGCTGATTCTGGCAAAGAGGTTGCAGACATTGGTGGATACAACATTCCAAGAGGAGGAAAGGATCTAGGTTTATGCCAAGGCTTCTTCTTGCATCTAGGAGTGTGCTTAGATCAAAATAGTGGCTGGAAACCATCCCCGATGAGGTAATTTTCAAATCTTTTAGCCGGCCATAGGTTCTTTTATTTGTCATAATTCTTGCGTGATTTTAGGAATTTTCCTTAGAAAACCCTTGCATTCTTCATTTAATATAATCCTAATGTGAAAATAAGAGTTTTACAGTGAGAATCAATGCAAAATCAAGCCTTTTGAATGAAATTTCATTTGATTTTGCAAAAATGTCATAAATCCCTCTCGATTTATTATTCATCCTGTTCCTTTGGCCGGCTGGGAATCAGCAGTCAGCCGAGCCCGCTTTAGGGAAATAGATGGCTGTGATTTCATGCTATATTTATGCTTTTTTCAGCCTTTAGATCATTGATCTGATCTGGATCATCTGATATGCGATCAGACGATTCGATCAAAATCACGTGTCTGTACCATTTCATGTGGTTTCCCGCTCAAAGGTCGCATCAGCACCATGTTGTCTAATCACACGCCGCCATGTGGCACCGCGTGCCATGCAAAATCGTGCAGCCAATCGTGTGGCACAGGTGGATCGATGTTCTCGCGCCAGTGTATGACCAGTGTTAAGTAGAAAATTTGGCCATTTTTTATTTTAAAAATTATTTAAATCACTTGGAACTTCAAAATTTCATAGAAAATAAAATACTTAGCCAAAAATAGCAAATAAGGGCTCATTGGATTCAACATTTTAGGATGAATCCAATAAATCCCCAATTTTTACTGAGTATTCTGAGCCTAATTTAGGTTTTAAGGAAAATAAAATTTTATTAATTAACCCAAAAATACACATTAGATTGGTTTGAAATTTTTAGGGATTAATATTGAAGTTAAAATACACTTATCATAAAAATTCAAGTCAAAAGGATTTCTGGATTGGGAGATCTTGCATTAGCTGAAATAGTCTATTTAAGCAAAAAATAAATTAATAGACTTTATAAAAATCATGAAAAATCATTTAAATTAAATGAAACTTTAGAAAATTATAACAAATCATAGAAAAATCATAAAAATGCAAGTAAATATTTATTTTGAATGTATTTTAGAGGAGATTCAATTAAAATTGCTTAAGCAATTAATCCTAAATTTTATATGTTAGTTTAATAGGATGACCTCTACCTCCCATAATTTTCTAGGGATTTATTGCTCGATTAATTAGGAGAATTGATCATTTAAGCCTAATTACTCTCTTAATTCACTTAATGGCTAAATAATACCCTAAATAGTAACAAATTAATTAATTAAACTCACTACTCATTGTCTAATAGTGAATGGACATGCGGAGTGGGGTCATGACCCCTTTCCTAGCTTGTTCCCCTATGTCCACTTCATTTTGAAAGAAAGTTAATTAATATGAAGATTAATTAAGGGTTAATTAACTAATTAAGTGGCTTAATTAATAAAACTAAATCCATATTCACATAAAATAATTAACAATGAAATTAAGGGTTCCTCTTTATGTGTTTAATAACATAATGACCCTTTAAGGAAATTATGATTAGCCCATAAGTGTGGGACAATCATAAAAGTACTTCATTAGGTTTTTTAATTTAATAAACCCTTAATTATGAGCCAATTGCATTAAATATTTATAGGAGCATAGAAATTTTATTTTCTCACATGTTCATGTCATTTGTGGCTCATAGATAAGTGCTTAATCAAATTAAACAAGCATAAGCAAGGGTAATTAATTGATTTAATTAAGAATACAACTTAATTAATTCATAAAATTTATTTAATTACCTTTTCTTAAACCAAATCAAATTACCAATTTGGGAATACGATCATAACAAGAAATAATTCTTCTCTTCTTCAAACGTAATCAAAATTTTAAGTCATAAATTAATAAAGAAGCTTTGGTTTTCTTTAAATGAGTTTATTTAATGTGATTGTCCTTAGGAATTAACTTGGTTGAATAAAATCATGTGTTTATATTTAGTAATTCCTTTTTAATCATGTTAGATGTTGTATGCTACTTGAATCATTCATCCATGTCTTTTAAAATTAATTAAATCAAACAATTTTTGTATATGTAAAGCTTGCATGTGTTGATTTAATTTATTATATGTGTGGCTATTATCACTATTAAATCCAAATATATTTTTCAAATGCTTATAAATGAATGATGACATGTGTAGTAATGATAGTCATAAATACATATAAGATGTATATGTTTATAGTTTACCGTGTATGAAGTAAAGCTTATTTACCTTGATTCATATGTGGTTTTACATGTATTCAAATACTAATAAGTATATAGTCTGAACATCCCAGGAGCATGAGGCTTTAGTTAGTCCCAAGGAGGTCATTTGATTACCTCACTTCCTAGTTAATAGTGACATGTACTTATTTAATTTCATTTATATGTATTACTATATTAGAATTTGGATAAAGCTTTAATTCACATACATAAATGACTCAATGAAATAAAATACAATTTTTTACATGATTTTCCATTATTGTAGTTATTTGTACTTTCATATGTATTTAAGAATAACAGGTATATCTAGTATGGACACCTCGGGAATACAAGGCTTTAAGTAGCCCCAAGGAAGTCTTTCATTATCTCCCTCGTTAACAATGGCGAAGTACTTGCTTACTATAGGTGTATGTGCATTTAGCTAATGGGTGAAAATCTCATTTTCTACAAAATACACATATGTATCTTTCATTTAAAGTGTGTTAAAAGAAATATGTTGCATGTATAGTTATACATAGAATTAAATCATATGCATGCTACATGTGATGGAAAGGAATAACTTGATATATGTCATATGATATTAATTCAATTAAGTTAATCTTAAGAAGCCTTTCATATTGAATGGAATCATTTAAAGTGAACCCAAACTTAGGATTAATTAAAATATTTAATAAACCATTCACCAAAGAGAACCTTTAGAAAGTGGCTTAAGGCAGGAATGAAAGAGATAATTTCTCTTTCCTCTCTTTATAACACTTAGTTGCTAAGTGTAGGTCACATGAAACTAAATAAAACACAAATTAAAATTCTCAAATTAATTAAACAACTTGTAGTGAAATCATCTTTTATGGTTAAATTGAATTCCTTCACACTTAGAAAAATAAAACCTTAATACCTAGTAAGACATACCACACAATCCTTAACACACACAATAGAATTAAGTCACTACTTCTAGATTTATGTTATGATGGTGCTTGATTTGATGTAAATTTTATTTTGTGATATAATATTTTAGGCTAGATGTTAGGGTGAATGTTTAATAGACTAGATGGTAATGTGATTAATCATATTTTCTCTGGGTGGGATTATGCTTAGGGGCCCTAAGCATAAAAATGTGTTTAAGTCCAAATTATAAATATAACTGCTTGGGTTGTATGTATATTTAGCTAACCTTTATTTTGCAGGTGTAGTTAGGTTTACTTTTCCTATTTTTAATGTAATTTTGCATTATAAATTAGGATTAGCACTATGAGAGATTAGGATGAGCAGTGGCTAGAAGGCTTTGTCTTAGGAGGCCCTATGATGCCTTTGAAGTGGAGCAAATCAAATCAAAAGGAGAAGGAACAGACATGAAGAAATGAAGGAGAAACCAAGATATGAATACCCTCATAGCATTCATTCATTGTAATTATAATTATTCTTTCATTTTCTGGGTTGTATAAGGGTAGAGCTCGGCTACCCATCCTTTCTTTTTCGGGTTGTACGGTAGAACCCGACCACACCGGCCTCTTATTCTTTTGCGCTAGTTATAAAATTATTTAATATTATATTTAGCTTGTGCATTAGAAATGACATGCCTTTTCTTAGTTTCTTACATGATTGGTGTTTGTTGTATGGCCTAGATGTACTAGGCTCTTAGGAAAAAATTAAACTTTTTACCTGATTAACAACTTGCAATTAAATTTTAAACAACTTTCAGCTTCACAATAAAGCCTAGGCATTAAATCAAGATAATTAAAAGATTTAGAAATATCTTAGCTATATGATTGTATGTCCAATATCATGCATGTACTTCTACTACTCTTGTAAAAATGAGGTCCTTCATTCTTACATGCATGGGAACCACTTGACCTATGAGAGAAACTCATACTAACAAAGATTCACACTCTTCTTTTCTGATTTGGACAATAATCTATTTCATCATGCATTTAGACATATGAAAATCCTAAAGCCTTTGTCAAAATGAAGTGTCAAAATTGAAATAAAATTTGAAAAAGATTTGCATTATATTAAGTCATTGCTCATACTACTCATGCTCTAGTCTCTTAGGGAGTGGGTTTAAGGACTTTAGTTTCTTTCTAAATAAATAATAGCCCAACTATCTTGCAAATTCATATGACCAGACCACATGAATTTAAAGCATCGGAAGAGTTAGCTTGTTTCCCCTCCAGGAGATTGTAGGTCCAACAGTTGGTTGATTTATCCTCTCTTATGGAGGTAAACCATATACCCATTTTTGCTTAAATTTATTTCATGCTTTGGTTTATGCCAAAGCTCCCTAGATTTAGGATCTGAGGTAGCTATTTCCTTCAGGCTACAAGCATAAATCCTCACCTCTTAGGCTTTTTCATAATCTTGTGTTGTTGGATTATAAGTCCTAGCTTTCTAATAAAAATGTCAACTTTAAAAAAAAATTGATCCTCTCAATTTTAAACATGTAAAGCCCAACCATATGATAGATTGAAATGGTCACTATGCTTTCTAGTATCATGAGAATTTCCTACTCATTCTCTTTGGCTTTGATAATAAGTCTTCTCCTTGAGTTTTCCCACTCGAATTTCCAAATACAACCAATCCTTTGATAGTCTAATCTTGAAATCTTTGGAGTCTTTAATTTCTTCTATAATTGAGAGTATTCTTAGGGAATTCCAGTCCTTAGGATGTAATTAACTATGGGGGATTGCCTCCATAGGAACTTAACAAACCCAGCTTAAAATAAACCCTACTCTACTTTTCCATATAAAGTAAAGGAAAAATATCTGGTATATTTGAAAACCCATCATGCCTTAGGAATTCTTATTATGTGATTAGGTCCATTATAGGGTGGTGATTTCTATCTTTCAAGATAGTGTACCTTTCCTTAATATCATACCTGATCGCTTCGATAAGTACCCCCTAAGATTTGCGTGGTGTCCCACATCTCAAAAATAAACACCACAAATGTATTTATCCATTTCATAAAAGAGCTAGGTGTGGTAGATAAATCAAAAGGCTTGACTAGCTTTTATACAGTCTAGCTAATGTTTTGAAAGTTATCTTCTATTCATCTCATAATCTAATACTGATCTGACGATACCAAATTTTCAAATCTATTTTTGAGAAATGAAATCAATTTGTAATATAATCTAACTTGTTATTTAGTTTAGGAATTAAAATTCTATGTTTAATGGTGATGTTATTGACTGATTCACTATCATTAGTCATCTTCTAAGTATCATATTTTTTTGGTGTTAGAGTATGAGAATTATACAAGGACTTAAACTCTTCTAAATGAATCATTTTCTTAGTATTTAATCTACTTATCTCTTAAGTTCAACATGGTTTATAGGGATAATATGATAATGTTCTAAATTTGGTGATTGAGAACCTAAGATATAATCAGCGTCATGCTAAATATCTTTCATGGGTTGCAATCCATCTCGTAGAGCAAAAGGGTGGGTAAAAATAACTAAATGAACAAGTATGCTATAATAGGTACGTCATGCTCAGATGGTTCTTTTATTAAATTTCCTTACATCAAATAAATAGCATGAGTTAGAATTAGAAGACTTTATAAATAAGGTGTTAAATTGTACCTTTTCAAAGACAACCATAAATTTTGAGGTTGAGGGTCTTTTAATTTTGACAAATTTATATTTCAGACAATGTGCCTCATTGCATAGTAGCTTTCAAAGTAAGAATTAAACATTTCTCCAATTATGATGCAATTTTATAAAGGTCTTTCATCAACTAATATATCTAAAATATCCTCTTTAAAGATAATTTACTTGTATCATGTAACCAAATATAAAAAAATTCCAACTGTATTCTCTATGTCAATACAATTTATTGAACATTCATTTATATTTGAGTTCAATATCTCTGATGTATAATAAAATATTTCTATTTCTTACTTCTTTATTCATGTATTTATAAAATGGATAAAGAAGAAAATTTTCTTAGTGATGGCATAAATGTCATGGTAAAATATGTTATAAGCTATGGAGATAATACCTCATAACATCGAAAAAAAGGCTTGAAATTTCATGAAACAAACCTATCCATGAACAACTACAACATGATTTTCTACACTTTTATGCTTGATAATAATGGGTTGTAGAAAATATATAATGAGAATGCACCACCAAATTTGGGAGAAGATACTCCTTTAATGATTTTTGTGTTAGTTGAGCTCAATTTGGCTACACATGCTTGCCCTCTTCCCATATCTATTAATCAATAATTATGAAATTATCTAGCATTGCATATTAAACAAGTTTACAAGGATTGTTGTTAATTTTTGCTTGGAGTTATTCTAAAATGTTGGGCTTCTCTCCTATGATAGTATCACAAAAATTGCTAATTGATCTTGATGTTTCCTGAGTAAAGCAAGCACTTAAAAGATAGATCCACCTGAAATTGAGGAATCAATTATCCATGAAACAAAGAAGTTAATTAAAGTTGAGTTTATCTAAGAGGAATACTATATTGCTTGGATAGCCAGTTATTGACCTCACTTTTGGAGTGAAGATTGATCGCTCCTATCTTAAATCTATGAGCCTTCTAAACACTTAGACTTCTTTAGTGCTAGGACACTTCTAGTGATTAGGGGAACACTAAGCCTGAGCCTAGAGACTTATAGAGCATAACCCTAAGCCTAGGGTTTACCTTAGGACAAGTAGCTTTCACCTACCCTAAGGCCTAAACCAAGACTCATGAATATCAATTCATCCAAATATAAGCTCATGTGATTGGAGCTAAACTAATTCAAGCCTATTCAATTAATCTTAATTGAATTTTGTTTTCTAATCTAAGTTCCAAGCCTAATTAACCTAGACCTTAACCCAAGTTAACCCACCACAATCCTATAACTCCATTCAAACCCACTAAAGTAAACTAAATCTAATTTAACTTTCTCAATTACTCTAATTATTGAATAGATCATTTCAAACTACTCTAACACTTGCAATCAAGCCAATTGAATCAAGTGAATTTGATCAACCCAAGTTAGCACATTTGAATTAAAAGGTCCAAATGAGCCAAAACCCAGTCAAGCCCAAATCAATTATAATCAAAGTCACCAATAAACTTCAAATTCATCATTTAACACATCCCAACCATCTATAACTCCAATTGGTTCAAGTTGACTTGACCAAGCCACTTGACCCAAAGTGACCTAAAAGGCCTAATTAGGTTAAACTCCAATCAAACTCTCATTGGATCAAACCAAGCTATCCAATCTCATCTTTGATGATTATAGGTCACTAATAAACACTCCACTACAATCAATTAAATCTAATCAAGCTAATTTAGACTTTGACCCATTTTTGCCTAATGGGTCAAATTGAACTAAGTCAAATCTTAGACCAAATTGATTGAAACCAATCCTTCCAATTGGTCACCAATTTAATATTGAACATGATCCAACCTTCAATTGAATTCAATTGGGTCAACCAAACCCAATTGACCTACTTAGCCCACTTTGACCTAAAATGTCAAATTAAACCAATTCATTCCCTAATCCAAAAAAACTCATCCAATCAATCACTAATGATCAATTGAACATAAACCTAGTGATGCTCAAGCTAATATGACCAATTTGGTCAAATTGGTCAACATGACCCAATTGACCCAAATTATACCAAATGAACCAAATCCAAATTTAACCCAAACTGAATCAGACTAATTACACTAACTCATTCCTAATGACCAAATAAACTTACCCAGACTCTCACTTTGACCCAATTTGGTTAAAATGGCTTAGCCCAACATGACCCATTTGACCTACATGAATCAAATTGAGCCAAACCCAACCAAACTTGGCATGACTCATTCTTGGGTCACCATGGACCTGCCCAAGTGGAGCCAACCCAGGGTGAACATGGATTGGGTCAAACCCATTGAACCAAGCCCTCCAATTGGGACAAAGTCCCCATTTAGGAAGGTTTTCCACCTCCCCACCCCATGGTAGTCATCTTTGGCTCTTCTTAGATAGAGGACCACTGACCCATCCTAACTTAAGGTTGTTGGGTTTAGCATTTGGCCAAGAGATGGTGAGCTCACCCTTAGGCAATAATTGGTCCACACAGGAAGGAGTGTTCATCTCATGGAAACCCACTGCACTCCCTCAACCTCTCATACTTATCCACCTCAGAAGTCCCCTACCACCTCCGGCCACCAACCCCGGCCGGACGGCTGCCAAAGGCTGAGCCAATTCCAGCCCTTGGTTCAGTTGAGGAAAAGAGTATACTCCTCCCCATTCATTCAAACTCACTAGAGAGCTTCCACAAAGCATTCCGTACAATCCCACACTCTCTCCCGAGCATCCCGTGCACCCTACCGCTAATGAGACCAACTCTTGATCGAACCCGAGAGCTCCATTCATCCAAAATTTTTCAACCTACACCAAACTCAAATTAACTCTTCCCACACTTTTTTCTCACTCTAATGAATAAAAGTAAATCATTTCCTGAGCAATTCGACCACTAGAAGGCATCCCTAAACCAACTTCAGTGAGCTTTGTGATGGCATTTGGTCCATAGACTGATCCGTAGGAAGGCAGCTCGAGATCTTCTTAGCAGGGCTTCGTCTCTTCAAGATGAAACTGCATCAGTCATTAGACCATCGGTCTATAGCTCTGGCAAAGAAAATATTTGGAAACCATAGTTTTGGCCATTAGTTGTTCATGCTTTCTTAAATAACTTTTATTTCATGCAATTTTCATCGTAGGATATACCTATATTTTCCCTTAATCATTTTGGAGTTTTTTATTCCATTGAATAAGCTCCAACGAGCTCAAATTGAGTGGCTGAAGGTAGACGGTGCCTATTTTCTAGTACTCACAGAATGACGGATCACTAGTCATCCATTCTGTGTTTTTATAACTAAGTCAACTGTCACGTCAAACGATTTAAGTAGCAAATGTGATGGCACCACATGGAAAGCACTGCCGCATTAGCATCTACGTGGCATTGAAGTTTTAAAATGTAATTAAATAGTCAAAACTTCAAAAAGTCAAAACTAATTGTAGAAAAATCCAAAAAAATGCAAATAAAATCATTTTGGAAACCTTGGATAGAGGAGAATTTAACAAAAATAAAATATCTAATTAATACATAATTAATAATGCTTAATTAAATTTTGAAGCTCAAGATAATTACATTAATTCAGGAAAAATTACTTTGCTAATTAATTTTAAATTTGATCAGATGATTCTATGGGATGTCCTCTATCTCCCATAATTTTCTTGGAATTATTTACCATGTGGTTTGAAGATTTTAGATTTTCAACCCTAATCATCCTTTTTAAATAATTAAATAATTATAAAATTTAATGAATAGTAAAAATTAAGCAATTAGTGTTAATTAATCAATATAAATAGTAGGGAATATAAGGGAATTAATTAGGACCCCTTTCCTAATTATTTTTCCAAGTGTATTCCCTTAAGAGGGTTTAATTAACATGTTTATTTGCAGATTAAAATTTATTATTATCCTACCATTTTGGTTAAAAAATGTTAATGCTATATATCAACATGCAATGACCCATAGTTTAGATGAGTTAAAACAACATGAAGTAAAATATTATATATATGATATCATTATAAAAATCAAGGTTGTTGATGATCATGTATTCAATCTTCAAACCATTTTTCAAGGAATCTAATAATATGGATTAAAAATGACCCTTGAAATGTGCTTTTAGAGTTTTATTAGAAAATTCCTAAGATTTATCGTACATCAGTATGGTATTGAAATAAATCCCACCATGTACCTATAGAAGTTTTGTAGGTAGACATGAAGTTCGAGAAGATTTATTTCTAACCTATCTAACAGATGTCAGCTATTTGTTGTCCAAGCTAAGAAAAATTTTAAAATTTGTTGGAATAAATATTGTCATGATTCCTTTGATACCATTAATAGATATTTATTACATACCCCAATAATAACTTCTCAAATACTAAGAAATTATTAATGTTATATATAACAACTCTTATTGAATCAATAGGAGCAAGAGTTTCCAAAAATAATAATCAAGAAAAAATACTTTATATTATCATAGTCATGGAATCATGTTGCTAAGATGAATATCATCCTATAGAGAAAAACTAAATTACATTATTTTTTTAAGCCTAGAAATTGAGGCATTACATGTTATTCCATAACTTAATTTCTAAAGTCAATTAGTTATACAGTTGATGACTAAACCAGCTTTACTTTGTTAATTCAGTGGGTGATGATTTTATTACATTTTGACATCACATAAATCCCTAAAAAATCCATAAAAAGACAAACTTTGTTAAACTTTACTAATGCTCATCCAATTCTTATAGATTCCATAATAAATAATGATTTGTTTGACAAGCAAATCTTATCCATAGAAAATATAAATTGAAAATTTTTATTTCTATGGAGCTTCTTTTATCGAGATAGATTCTAATAAAATTACTATAGTAAAACTACGCATTAGATTATTTTTTATATCTCTAGAAGGATGAATCAAGAGATCTACATATCCACTGACTTATCCTTATACGAATAATGAAGAAAATTAGGCTTTTATTATAGACCTCAAACTAACCATTTAAATGAAAATTAAAAGACTTGACCTGCATGCTTACTATCATAAAATTATATCATTGCTTGAAAATATGTTGAGTGTAATTCTAATTGTGTTCCTCATTATTAAAATAGTAACGCTAATAGTTTGTTGAGACTAGTTAGATACCTTTCTAACCTAGATGATGAAGCCATCCATTGAATGATTCAAAATAGACAAATTATATCTCCTACTTAGAATAATAGAATCTAGTATTTATTTCTTTTAGTTTAGATAAAAATGATGAGAGGTAAATATTCATTGATTGCCTTAAGAATGAAATACTCCTAAAAGATCATTCATTAGCTTCTTAAATTCAATAAGTGCTTTATCATATATGATGTCTTACATTGATGATCATTCTACCAAATGTGACATCAAACTTTAAATAAAATCTAAAAGGTCATGGTTGAGGTCCATGATGGTTTATTTAGGTTTGTCAATTCATCACAACATACAAATCAAAATTAAAAGGTTAGGTGATTACCAGTTCACCATTACACAAGATTACATGAATTTTGTTAAGAAATGTCCTAAATCTTCAGACACAACTCATCACATGTCTCCTAGCATCCTACACCTAACTATTGCCTCCAAGCCATTTGAGTGTTAGGGAACATATATAATCAGGCTAATTGAACCCCCTTCTTCTGATGTTCATAGATTTATATTGACTTCTACAAATTATTTTTTAAGTGGGAAAAAATAATTCTTGTGAAATAAGTCAAAGGGGACAACGTAATGTAATTTTTTTTTTTTTGAGTTCATGTAGTTTATCAATTTAGCTTAACTTGTTATGCTATATTCAATATTGGTGTAGCCTTTAAAATCATTATGATGCCATAAAATTGATTTTAAAGGCTACACCATTAGTACTATCTGCTATCTTAGTACTAATGGTTTGGCATAATCTTTTAACAAAAATTTAGTTAATTGTAGAAAATTTTAATTGTCAATAAATGAGAATGGAAGGATAAACTATTAGAAGCTTTGTGTGCTCATAGAACCACTTACCAGATCCCCACACAAGCAACTACTAATGCATTGGCCTTCAAAATAAAAATTTCTCTCCATTAAATTTAAATTACCATCATTGTGTGCAACTATCAGCACAAACTTAATGATCATGAAAAATGTAGCTGTAGTTCGATGGTCTAGATAATTTTGATGAGCTTTCGTTGCAGGCTCAATAAAGCCATAAACTACATCTTGCTTTGAAAGTATGAACACATGAAAACCTAATAATATGTGATATTAGTGTGGATGCTTTAAACTAATTGCTTCTTTTAAAAGATCTTGTAGCATAGATTTGAACATCCATGCTTAAACCTCTTCAAATTACTTTATGATGCAGGTTGATACTTCTTTTATTTAGAATTCTTTTGGGCCTTTACTTTTATCTCTCTTTTCTTCTATTCTATATAGATTTATTCTTATTACTATCATTATAAGCTCTAATTGTTCAATGTGGCTTGTTATTTTTAGCATACACTCTTCTCTTCAAGCTCATATTGCTCTACATCCTTAACCAATATTTGCTTAATGTTTTCCTAGTCTATTGGTTATTTTATTTTATCTTCTATAATTTGGGCCTCTCTTGATCCTCTGGTTCTTCATTTTTAGCTTTTATGGTCTTAGTCCTTTTATTACCTATAGGTTCTTCTAACTCTATCTCCTCAAGGCCTCTCTTGACAAAGATAGTCCTATAACAACTTATCATTTTGTAGTACTATTTCTTTGGCATGCTCTATTAAACTAACAATATTGTCACTAGGAAGAACATTAGTTTAATTTGAAATAAAGGTTGTGTTAATTACCATTGGTGAAATTCTATATTATTGTAGAATGTTGCCCACTTTCATAATGTAGCATCAATCCACTGATTCATAGCATCCAAAGTGGTTCCATATTATCTAATCTCAACTGTAAATAGTGCCAAGATCTTTTTTATAGATTGCTCTTCTATCTTCTATTGTTGGAAGATTGGTTGTTAGTAAAAGTCAAGCTGCTAGTATCGTATTGGTTGGTGAAATTTAGGTGGTTGTTGAAAACCACCTATCAATATTAGTCTTCTTGTGTATTTTCCCATAACAAATTTGAGTGGTTCTTCTATCTTGAGTTATACTTATTAGAGTAAAGATCATATGCCTACAAAGTTCACTATAATGAATTGGCAATCTATATTATTGTAACCTACTTCATAATAATTATAATGAAAGGTAAGAGCATGTCTTATAGGCGTTGTGAGAATACTGATTTGCTTTTTAAGAATTTAACCTGTGCTTGGAAAGCTGCAACAAAATCTAACTTTTAAACTTTAGCTATAATCTTCTTTGACATATTCCATTCATATGATCATTGATAAATATTCATGACCATGCTCTCATTGTGCAGAAAAATTGATCTACTAAGTAGTAGAATAACTAAAGAAATATAAAATAGAAGTCAATGTATAAATAAGAATAAGAATTGTTTAAAGTAATAAAAATCAACTTGGTATCAATATTAGCATTACAATCATAAATAATGGCACCAAGAACTTGTGTGATGCCGGCTGAACCACCTGTGCAAGAGTACACAGGTTGTTAAGTAATAAAGTGACTGTAAGATGTTGTTACCTTGAGGATTGAACACTAATTACTAAATTTAGGTAGACTATCTATTATTTAGATATTCAATAATGTGTTGCTAAAGAAAAGACTAAAATTAAACCTAAATCATCTAATGAGGCTAACCAAACTACTAAGAATAGAAGCTTGTGGAGTAATGAATTTCAATCTTATTGATTTGTGTAATTCAAATTTCAACAAAGATAGAGCTAATTATACTAAAGTCTGATTATGGTGGCCACTACCTTTCTCTCGAAATACTAGGGACCTAATTTTTCTGGCATAACTTACCTATCATGAGGTTTGAGAGAACACACAACTTATTTCTGTGACTTTGTCTCGAATGGGTTTCAATATTATTGATTTGTGTAATTCAAATTTCAACAAAGATAAAGCTAATTCTACTGAAGCCGATTATGGTGGCCACTACCTTTCTCTCGAAATATTAGGGACCTAATTTTTCTGGCATAACTTACCTATCACGTGGTCTGAGAGAACACACAACTCATCTTTGGGACTTTGTATCATAATTAACCTAATGATAAATTTATCATTAAAAAATTACGAAATTTTTATCTTTAAAAAGAATTACATTGCTTTGTCATAATTACCTCTATCCTATAACCCATCATTATGATATTTTGCATATGACAAATCTAATTTTCTCCTCTTACTTACAAGCAGATCTCCTAATTTATTTAACATGATGGCCAATAAAACCATAGTAGAAAATATGTTGTTGTTAATAAAACAAAAATCTGAATGTTATTGAAAATCAAAATGTAAACAAAGCAAACATAGCTACATCAAAACCCTTAAAGAAGAGATTTAGTTCTTGATAAAAAGAAAAAGAAGAATGCAAATATTTTGTTTATGAACATGATTAAAAAAATAAAATGAGAGAAGAGGATGAAAAAAAATCAAAAGATGCCCTCTAAGATGCCTCCCTTTTTATCATGTCAATTTGCTTCAAAAATCTCTTTGACATCCTCTTCAACTAGTTTGAGAAGACTTTGCTAAATTCTCCTCTTGACTCCTTAAAGATGGATGAGAAACCCTAGAATATATGCTAGCAATTTCTCAAAATTTTCTTTAAAATTTTTTAAAATACGGCTACGCTAAATCTCCCTAGAAAGAAAAAATTGATGAAAATCTAAAGAAAATCGTTACAGCTATTAGGCTAGTGCCAAGACACTAGGTCAGACACCTAGGCACCTAATTATTTGAATTATGGCTTTGTTTTATTTTATTTCAAGCTCTTATGTGTCAATTATAAGCATCTAAACACTCTGGTTTCAAGTGAGAGCTTCAAAACTACAACTATGGGTGCTCAGTTGCCCAAATTAGCTACTTAGGCCCTTGGACTAAAGTCTAAACACCTCGGACTAGGGCTTAGGCTCTAGGGATACTTGAAACCTCCCAAATTGTACATGTTTAGAACAAATGACCTTATATTAGCTTTTTCTTCAACACTTGAACTTCACCAAAATAATAATTTTTATACATAAAAAAATATTTTTATTAGTGCAAAATTTTCTTATAATCAAGAAAAAATAGCATGTAAAATCAAAGATCTTGAGGACAAAGAGCAATAAATTTGAAATCTATCAAATATCCCCACATTAGATCTTTGCTTAACCTCAAGAAAGATTCAAATGGCTAATAACTAATAAAAGTGAAATATTCTAAACAAAATGAAATCTCTATTTGGGTATAAAGATCATATGTTATGGAAAAAAATATCATTTGATTATTTGAAATGTGTTGCCAATCGATGTCAATCAACCATAGCGAACATTTGAGATTATTCTTAGATCAAAACACTTTATTGAATTATATACCACTCATTAACTAGTTCTCATTTATAATATATTAATGCCCATTTGATGCAAACTTATGCAAATTCTATAAAATTAAGTTTACCTAAGTAAGAAATCTTTCAACAAGATTAACTCTTTATTTATTTTCACACCTTGACAATTTATTGATTAGGCTATACAATTAAATAAATTTTTGCAAATGATAGAATAGATATAAGGGTTTTTTATGAAGGGAATTTTAAGTTTCTAACTATTAGACCTTATTTCTACTTTTGTAGGCGCATCTTCATGTCCCCTTGTTTTCACTTTCTTGCTTCTTCCTTTTTCTTACTTTTCAAATGTTAATTTACATATATTTTTTAATGATGGTACTATAAACACCCAACTCACTATCTATTTCTCTATCCATCCCTTACAACTTATGATTGTTCGTAAATACACAAATAAATATGATTTAATTTATGCCATGAATTCTTGATGCTACTTAGCTTCTTATATGCATCATATATATGATTATATTTAATAATAGTAATTATGCAATATATAATTCAAGTAGACTATTCTTCTATGTAATAAAATTAACCATTAGTATTGTAATAGTAACCTTAGTTTCATGAATTCACATTTGTTCATAAGTAGACAGATAACATAACATAAATCACATTATAAGTAGAATACAAATTTAGACAAGATAAATAAATACTATAATCTATATGTAATTTTAAAATAAATAAAATGCAAAAAAGTAGAAATATTGAAATAAGATTTACTAGGAGTACACTAAAGATCATGTAAATATCTAAACTATCATCCACACTTGATTAATGCATTATCCCTATTTATTAACATAAAAATTATATACCTAAAGTACCAGGTAGGCCTAAGTGACCTAATGAGTCTATTAATCAAGACAAGTGCACTAGCATAAATGATACTTGAAACCAAGAATAAGTATACTCATTGGAAGGTTTGTCCGATAATGGAAAGTCAACCTAATTCCATGCGCCAAAGACTTATAGAATAATGATCAAGAGGATGAGAAATGAATCAACATGCTGGTGGTAGGTGACTACTCAAAGGAATGATGTGAGTACTCTTATCAACCCCATCCTTATTTGCATACTCATTCAATGATGGGCTACTCACCCCCACCAACCGACTAACCTATACTCACTTACATGTACACCCATAACCAGTTTAGGTTGGAATCCACTTGTACTAGATTTATCTTATGTGTACTTTTTGGGTATGGTCACCCCTTAGCATTATAAAAGGGGAACTCCTTTCTCATGGGGTGGGGGTGGGGGGCCTTTATGTTCTTTCTCTCGATCCATATTCTTTGTACTCAAATTTTTATCAATAAAGAATATTATTTTCCCTGCACTTTTCTACTCTTTTATCCTCTTGGTTGCAATCTTCCAATCCAACCCTATTTCCCAAGCTTCTTGGAAGGCCCTTCATCCTTCTATGGACAAATTTGAATTTAATAAAAAATAAAAATATCAAGAAATCAAATGAAGAATAGGGGATAAAAACATCCTAATAGGCTAGTGTGACACATTATCATCATCTTCATTTTCTTCATCATCCTCTTGATCATGCTCTTATTTGTATTCTCTCTATTTAACCTAACACAAATAAAATGTAATTATAACTAATAAAATAATAAAATAGATAAATAATTACTATGGTAGAATAATTGGGTTGCCTCCCGACAAGCACTTGGTTTAATGTCCTTAGCTAGATGTTTTTCATTTCTTCTATGTTTATTCCAATAATATGTGATATTATTATGGATACCTTAAACCAACTTTTTTTAGTTGATCTTTTAATATAGATTCAGCATCCAATGATGCCTAAACCTCTTCCAATAGCCCCGTGTTATAGGTCGATGCTTCTTAATCTTTAGAGTTCCTTTGTTGCTCTTCTTCTTTCTCTCTTTATATATATTCTCTTTAGCTTTATTATTGTAATCTTCTATTACTATCATTATCATTATAGGCTATGACTGATTAATATGGTGTTAAAAACTTGATGTATAATAGGGTGAACAACTTGTATAGGAGTACATGATCACATCAAGTAATAAAGTGAGACTAAAGTATCATTCTTCAGAGGATTGAATAGTAATTACTAAAATTATTTTCTCTAAATATTATTTGGATGGTCATTAATGAGATGAGATGCTAAAGCAAAGACTAAAACTAATACTAAATTTTCTAAATATGCCAAATAGACAATTACGAATTGAAGTTTGTGTTAAAACTCTTACTATGATTAAGCCTAAGGGGACTTCACTATTGTTAATTTGTGTTATTCAAATTTCAACATGGAATTAATTCTACTAAAGTCTAATTAAGGTGACCATTACATTTCTCTTTAAATGCTATAGATCTTATTTTTCTGCCATAATCTATCTATCAAGAAATCTAAAGAACCACATGACTCACCTTCATGACTTTGTGTTATAATTAACCCAATGATAGATTTAACAAAAGAAATATATATGAACCCTTTCTATATATTGAAGAAAAACTATATAGCTTTGTTACAACTATCTCTAACATACGACTCATCACCATGGTATTTTTCACATGATGAATCCACTTTTCATATCTTGGTTCCATGCATGTCTCTAATTTATTAAATATGATGACCAATTAATTTTCTGGACAAGAAAGCATAATACAAAATACTTAATAATTAACAAAATTAAATTGCAAGATAAAAGGAGACATAAAATGGAAAAAAGAAACTTAAAAGAAACTCTCTAAGATGCCTCCCTCTTCATAATATTGCTTCACTTAAGAAATCTTTTCGATAGCCTTTCCAACAAGTTGGAGAAAAGCTGCTTCTTGACTCCTCAGAGAGGAGTGAAAAACCCAGGAATAGATGTTAGATAAGTCCCCAAATTCATTCTTATTGCTTGATTAAATAAAGCTACATCAATTCTTCCTAAAAAGACAAAAAATAATAAAAATCTAAGGTAAATCATTACAATAGCTAGGCTTGCACCATGGTCAGGCACCTTGGAACCATGTTCTCTAACTTTTAGCTATTTTAAACCATTTTAAAGTAATTCAGCACTCTTTAAAAAATTAGATCCTTTGAAGATCAGTCAACTTGAATTTAATTTTAAACCTGAATTAAAATGATTAAAATTTACATTAAATTTGAAATTATCAAAATATTATGTAAAAATAAAAGATAATATTTTATATAACAAAATTCTTATATAAAAATATTAGTTTTCTACATTAAATTTCTTAATTATTTTTTATTAATTTTACATAATATTTCCCTCATATGTTTGAAAAATTAGATTTCAAATTTAAAAAAAAATGAATTTTAAAACTCAAATATTTAAAATTTTAAAATTCACATTTTAAAATTACAAATACTTTACAAGCAATATTATAAATGCATATCATTATGCAATAAATTAAAGATAGATAAATAGCACATAAATTGATAAAACCTTGATCAGGTGCATTCTTCCTGGATTGAGCCTAGATGGATGATACTTTGCTTTGTTGATTGTATCTTGTTGTACATTGAATTTCTTAGAAGTCAAAAAACTCCTCCCTAAGGAGTTAAATTGAAGTATACATTTACTATGTCAATAATGGTAGGGTATCTACTTGTGTTGGTAAATCACCCAAACAACAAATTTAGCATTAAATAGATGCACATGTTATGATTATGTACTCTACTAAAAGACTTTTCATGCAAATATAAAGAATTATTAAATAATTTATACATCATATTCACGAGAACATTTTTATATTGAATTATACTATAGATGATGCCACTAAAGATGATGTGATATGTGGGATTTAAAATAATCAGGCAAGAAAGATGGATAACAATGGATAACTTTTCAAATAAGGCATGAAAATAAAACAACTATGAAAATTCAAGAATATACAAAGAAAGATCCAAACCATGGCATGGCAGACATATTATGAAAAGGACTTTACACTAAGATAGAAAGTGCTACACTACATTTCAACATTAAAGCTTTTTCAAGGGAACTTGAGGTCTTAATGGTTTTGGTCATTCATAATGAGAATGGTATACCCTTATGGAGCTATGAAAATCTAGCATTAGTAGGTAGGATAATTTTTGAAGCCATACTTTGAAAAAAAAAAACACATAGCAACATATCTTATCATCTTGTTTAAAAAAATTTGGTAAAAGTGAAAGGCATCTAGTTGAGTACATCAAACCAAGAGCTTATTAAGAAGCAACCTCTGAATTATGCCTTAGTAGTTATTTATCTACTTTGCTATTTTATTAATTTAAATTATAATTTAATTGTGTTAGGTGAGATAACAAGAATAAATATATGACCAAGACTAGTAAAAAGAAAAAGAAAAAGAATACAAGGAAGGCAATGAGTAGCTCTACCGCATTATAAAGATTTAGTTCTTACTTTTTTTTATTACTTTATATTTTTATTTGAATGCATTGAGGACAATGCATGATTCAAGTGTGTGTATAGATGGTGTGTGTGTGAGTGTGTGTGTGTGTGTGTGTGTGTGTGTGTGTGTGTGTGTGTGTGTGTGTGTGTGTGGAGTTTATATTTTTCACATGCTATTTGATTGTACTCCTTTGTAGGTTAGTTTTTGTTTAATTATATTATTTTATTTTAATTTTAATTGATTTTATTTTAAAATTTGTATATATTATATTTAATTTTTAGTATTCAATTTGTTTTATATTTAGTTTTCAATTTTCAATGTTTTTGATGTCTTTTAGAATGGGGATGAGGGCAAGAATTTAGAAATTGTTTTGTGATTTAGGATATGCATTATGAAAAATACATTAGTCTATCTATGAATATATATAAGTATTGAAATAGAAATGTCTATTATAAGACTATTATGTTATGTATCTGTGTAAAACAGTATGCTTGATTTATATAATATAGAACTATGCTAGAGATAAAAGACTTGGAAGCCATAGTTATGCAAAAACACACATTTAAAGTCTCAAAGAATTGGCTATTTAGATATGTATTTAGCTTGCAACAACCAAGGACATTAATAAGGTTATTAAACTCTTGAATAGCCTTTTAAATATTGAAGAATGTAATGAGGTCTCTTAATTCTAATAGGAGACTCATAAGAAGAATCCCATAAAGTGATTGCAGCTCATTAACCACTCTAATGAGAGGATGGATAAGAAAGATAGACATAGTGCACACATCAACCTCATTGAAGACCTATGTGTAAACCATTACATAGGATTGCTCCACCATCCCACTAGAAAAATACCATAACATACTTATCCCTATTAAACCAAATATGAATAGTGCCATCCTTCTATTGCAATGCAGTTATGGGTATCATTAGTCAAGTTAACTAAAGTCATATAAAGTAAAGAGTATTTCAAATACTTAGCTTAAGAAGGGCTAATAGGCCACCCCATGATCTGATGAGGTGGTTCATGTATGAACAAGATCATGGACATGGGACACTGGAGTGTTGGCACTTGAGGATTTTAGGCAGAGAACTCATTAAAATAGAGAAGTTAAGGGAATTCATAAATAAACCTAAAATGAACCAATAAAATATTAGGGAAATAAGATTGCATTGATCAGGACCATCCACATTATATAATTCATGATAATAATCTTTGAAGGGGATGATGAATCCATGAAATAATGCAACTGTCATGGCTTGAGCACCCACCCCCGCCAATAGAGATAATACTCATATGTTTCACAAAGAAGGATTGACCTATGATCAACAACACCTACAATAATGTGGTAGTTGTCACAATGTTGAAATCTAATTATAAAAAAGGGAGAATATTAATAAACACAATAAGTTTAATCATATTATCTTCAAATTTATTTTTGAGAAAATGAATCTAGCAAACACAAAGCACACACCTATTACTAGACTACTTTAAGGCTTCTCTAGCAAGACATTAGTCTCTCTCCCTATGACTTAGTGGAGAAGCAATTTACCACTATGGTAGATTTTATCATTGTAGACATGTTATCATCTGACAACAACATCTTTTAATGAGCCACTATTGAATACCTTTACAGTATTAGTTTTCACTTACCATATGGTGGTGAAGTTTCCTATAGGCAGCTAGGAAATCATGGTTTAGGGCAACCTCATTCAATCAAGAGCTTGCTACCTAAGAATCATGAGCGACTTGAAGAAGATGGAGGTGTTGCAATTAGAAGACATTATAATGGGACTAGAACCATTGAGGTTATGGAAGAGGTACCCACTATAAAAATGATCCATAACCATGGTTGACTCAACAATAAGTTACCCAAAAATGAGCTTCCTAAACACCTTTTTAGGCTACTGTCAAATAAAAATGCACCCAATTGGCTAAAAAAAATGGCTTTAATGACCAAAGAGGGGTTATATTGATACAAAGCTAGGTACTTTGGCTTACATAATGCAAAATGACGAATTTGATCATCAAGGAGTATATTTGGAGAATTGTAGAGGTGTATGTGGATGACTTATAGGTGAAGAGCAAGTCCTCAGAGAAGCATACATTAGACTTAAAAGAGACCTTCTTCACCTTGAAGAAGTACAACATTTGCTTTAATCCCATGAAGCGCACATTCATCATAGGTTTAGATAATTCTTTTAGTTGCATCCTTACCCAAGAAGGAATCAATATGAAGTTTGATAAGTTAAAGTTCATACCCAAAATGTGTTTACTAGGAATGGCAAAAGACTGGGTGATTTACTAAATTAAATTTCTTCGTCTCCAAGGAAAGAGGGTGGTGCTTGCCTTTCTTTATGATTCTCAAGAGTGGAAAAAGGTTCAAGTAGATCTATGATTGCAAATTTATTTTCCTAAAATTAAAGTTTCTGATTACTTCACTACCATATTGCAAAGTCCATAACCTAGAATGATGTTAATACTATATTTGGGAGTTAGGCAGGATACTGTATGGTCGATGTTGATTAGACAAGAAGGAAGGAAGCAACGGCTAATTTACTATATCAACAAGTCATTAAGTAGTGTCAAATTGCAATACCATATCATCAAAATTGATCTTCTCAATATAATAACTTTGATTTTATTTCCAAGCCCACTCAATACATGTTGTCACAGATCACTTGTTTAAAACTTTACTCACTAAGCCTGATAATTCTAGCTAATTATTAAGGTGGTCAGTCAAAATAAGTGAATTTGACATTTTCTACTTTCCCTATACAGTGATCAAGGCATATGCTCTCACTAATTGCTTAGTAGCCACCACCCTAGGACAATCATGGTCCCTTAATGTGAATAGGGCCTCTAGTGAACATAGAATGAGGGAGTGCACTATCTTAAAGAACCCATAGAATTTACCATTACCCAGTTAGTGAAGGTTAAGTTAAGAGTGATCAATAGTTATGCTATGTGTGAGGCTCCACTCGCTAGGTGTTAATTCACCCAATGGCTCAATGTTAAACACTTGACAATTTTATTAGACATTCAATTGATGGTGAACCAAGTCAACTATGGATTCAATGTCTGAGACCAAATACTACAAAAATACTTGATCATGGTTAAAATTGAGGTTGGATAACTCGAGTATTTTAAAATTGTGGGAATATAATAAGAGAAGAATCAACTTTCCAATCTATTTATTAAGGCCAAAGATTAAGGGATTAGCTGTCCCTTTAGCTCACCATATTAACGATCAAGAAAAGTCACTCCTAATTAAAGAAGATTACACGAAGATTTAAGTAGACCCTTACATAGAGTATTTGTGATCAGGGAAGCTCAAGTCAAGCATTAATGATCCTAGATAGTGTAAGATTAAAATAGCATAGTAAATCCTTAAAGAAAGATAATTTCTCAAAAGATTGATCACTTCATTAAATTTTAGATGTGTTAGAAAAATTAAGCAACAGAAAGTATTAAAAAAAATTGCCTTTGGGTGAGTGTGGTTGCCACTTCAGAAGAAGAATACTCAAACAAGGTTTCTCCTACCATGGTTTATTTATTTAAGTAGGTCAAAGCAAAGGAACTAGCCAAGACCACTACCTAACCAATCATAAATTTTATATAGACAAACATTATTTCCAGGTATGGTCTATGGATGGCAATCATCAACAATAATGGATTCTAATTTACTTATTAGATTTTGAAGGAGTTTGATGAGTCACAAGTGATCCACCTCAAATTTGTATATGTACATCACCAACAAATAAATGGGCTAGTTAAAGTGGCAACACGCAAATCCTTAATTTACCAAAGAATAAGATTGATGGAGCTAACACCAAGTGGGTGGAGACATCACACTTTGTGCTTTGGGCTCTTAGAACAACACCCTTATCAATAACTCGACAAACGCCATTAACCTATCCCATGGAACAGAAGTCTTACTATTAGTCAGCTATAAATCACAAAGCTAATGAGTAGTGGAAATAGCCAACCTTGAACAAGAATTCATTGAGTGGAAGAGAAGATGGAGAAGCAATGGAAATGGTGCTGGACTTGCTAAAGGCACTCTAAACACAAAGATCTCTATGATAAGAAGAAATAAAGAGAAGGATAGCCAGATATTACAACAAAAATTTTAAAAATAAAAAAAAATATATCCCGATGAATTGGTGTATAGAAAGTAGATGTAGCAACTCACTAAATGCACTCAAAATACTGCCTCAACCTAAGATGGGCATCGTCTCATCCAGAAGCAGCTCAAACTAAGTGTTTATCAACTATAGACACATTCAAAAAGGGATGTGCCCATGACTTGGAAAGCTTTTTATCAGAAAAAAAAATTGTCTAGGTAGGCAGTGCTAGTTATTTATATCTTTATTTTTTTGCACTTAAGTCCATTTTTTAAACTTAAAGGAACCCATTTTCAAAAATAGCAAGATAATTGAAAAATAACTCATCAAGTACTTAAGGAACTCTATGAGTTGCTCTACTCAATAATGAGTTTTTAGGTAATTCACCATGGGGGTTGATGAGATTTTTTTTTGACTCAAACATGTCATTATTGTACTCTTCCATTCCCCATTGCACTCAAAAGTTCATACAACTAAGTGAGCAATTAATTATGATGGTCTAGTTAACTACTCTAAAAGCTAACTAACTTTATGAGTAGCATGAATTGTATATCCATAGTAGTTGGTAAATCCAAGAAAATTGACAAGTTTATTTATCATGACAAGCATACTTGCCATAAAGGGAACCCGATGATAAAGACTACTATAATAAGCAAACTTTCCAGATGATGTGACCAACAAAGAAACATCAACATGAACCAGTGACTTGATGAATTAAAGAATAATGATCTAGAGAATGAGGCATGAATCAATTCACTCAGTGATAAGTGAATACTCAAAGAAACAAAATGACTACTCTTCTCAACCAAACTCGCATACTTGCACAATGAGGGGATACTCACCATTATATGCCTATGAATCTATACTTGTTTACATGCATACCACCATTAGCTTAAGTGTGAATCCACTTGTACTCAATTTATCTTATATGTGCTTTATATTTATAGTCACCCTTTGACATTATAAAAGGGGAACTCCTTTCTTACAAGGGGACCTTTTGGGTCTCTCTCTCTCTCTCTCTCTCTCTCTCTCTCTAGTCCCTTAGTCTTTGTACTTTGATCTTAAAGAATAATGATTATTATTTCTTTTATATTTAATTACTTTCTTGTCTTCCTATTTGCAATATTTATGTACAGGCTATTTTCTAGGTATCTCATAAGGCTCCTCCTCCATCCATGGACAAATTTAGATTCAACTTTCTTTTAAGTGTGGTCAACATGGATGAGGTTAAGAATAGAAGTTAGATATAAAGCAAAGCATGACCCTCAACACAAGATTGCTCAATAGGCTTGGAATAAAATGTTTAACAATTCACAATACAATAAGATTTATGAGACATGAAAGACAAAATTACTCACATTATGTGAACAGCCATAGGGAAACCCCACCAAGATAAACCTAGAAAAAAAGTGAACAAAGGATTCAAGGGATCGGCTAGTCGTTGAGCTCACCAAGAAACCTATCTAAAGTCTCCAGCTCTTATCCATCTAAGATTTCCAAATTTAATGAGGAATTTAATGACAGAAGCTAAAAGAGGATGTGTCAAGGAAGCAACTACAACTAACTAATGCTTTCTCCATAAAGATTTCTGAAGTTTTCTTTCCTTACAGATTCAAGATCACTCATCTTGAATCATAAAAAGGTTGAATATATCCCACCGATCATATAGCATATTTCAAGTTGATTACATCACTACTGGACTTGGATGATGCATTAAAGTGCCAACTTTTCTTGACTACTTTCAAAGAGTAGTCCCTTAGGTGGTTCTCACACCTTCTTCTGAGAGTCATAACCTCATTTATAGATTTCAAAAGAATGTTTTCAACATAATTTATTGGCGCTCAAAAAACTGTTATAGAGTTCGCATGTCGTCTTGCAAATGAGATAGTAACTTAGTGAGTCCTTTAGAAAGTTAATTACTCACATATAGTTAGAAATGTTAGAAATGAAAGCCTTGGTACCCGCAGTCGCCCAATCAACACTCACTCAAGATGGGCAATTTAGATGTACCTTAGGGCTTCAACAGCCTAAGACACTCGATGAATTACTAGAGCTAGTGAGCAATCATGTCAATGATGAAGAATAGAATAAAGCTGTCCAACCACTATCGTTGGTTAGAACTGAAGAATCGTTGAATAGGTTTTCAAAGTGATTACCCAGGGATGGGTATTAGAAGAGAAGGATAGATAAGATGAGGTGGCTAGAAGTACCAAGGTGAGGTTTTAAAAACCTAGCGACTCATTACCTAGAGCCTATTGTGCATAACCTACTTTGAAAAATCCTGTGACAACTCCTCTTAGAGTCTCAAAGACCAAGATGGTAGAGGAGATTTAGAATAAAGATTATTTCAAATGCCCACCACCCTTAAAGGCTAATGGAGTGCACCAATGATCAAGATATTATGCTTATCATCATGACCTTGGCATGACTCTAAGAAATGTCACCACATAAAGAGCTTAGTGGATGAGTTAATAAATGCAAGGATACATAAGGAGCTCATTATGAGGAAAGATAAAGAAGTCATCAAAGATGGTAAAGAACCTATACCAGCACACACTGCTCATATTACTGGAGTCATACCCGTTATCATTAGAGGTAATGGAGAGTCCTCCAAAAAGGTGGGTATAAAAAAGTTATCATATAGAGAAGTAAACTTGGCCGACCTAATATGAGCACCATCTATGGTTGTCATTCCAATAAGTTTTTTAGAAAGGGATAAACCAAATATTGGTAATCCCTACAACAACACAGTCATAGTTACAACCTTTCTTACCAACTATTAGGTGGGAAGCATTTTGATTGACATGGGGAGCTCGATCAATATTATTTTAAAATCAATTTTTAATAAGTTGGGATTACCAAATTCTAAACTCATACTAATAAGAAGACTAATGTATGGTTTCTCAAAAAAATAGAGAGAAATTGAAAGGATAATTACTTTCCCCATCACTTAGGGAGAGGACAAGAAATATTTCATGGCCATGGTTGACTTCATTATAATAAAGGACCTTGCTACTTACAATGCTATCTTTGGCCGACCTCTACTCAACACATTCATAGGGGTGGTGTCGGTGTATCATGTAGTCATCAAATTCCTCCCTAGAAGAGAAGAAATTAATGTCAGAGGAAACCTCAACTAATCGCTTGGATGATACTTTAGAGCCATTGGTGTGTCGAGCAAAGAAGATGAGGTGTTGCAACTAGACATTATGTGGACAAGAATCAAAGTCCTTCGAGAGATAAAAGAAATTCCAACCACGTAAGGAAATAGGTGAGTATTAAGGGTTAATTTGACTTTTTATCTTAAGCTTAAAGAAAGCCTCATCCAAACTCTCTTGCATAGTTTAAATGTATTCCCTTGAATAATAGTGGAGATGTTGGGCAAAAATAACACTACTTTTCATCACTTGAATGTTTGCATGGATGCGCAACCCCATATGCATAAAATGAGGAAAACTATGGCTATACTCACTGAGCATATTATGGAAGAGGTCGTTAAGTTGCTTGAGGCTAATTTCATCAACAAGGTACAAAACCCAGAATGGGTGTCCAATATAGTGATGGTACACATGTCATGTAGTAAATTATGAATGTGTGTCAACTTCACCAATCTAAACTCAGGGTGTCCTCTCCTTCAAATAGACATGCTTATGGACTCGATAGCTAAATTATCAATGATGAGTTTCTTGGACACATTCTCGGGATACCATCAAACTCAAAGGAACTCTACAGACACTGAAAAATTAACTTTTAGTTCTGCTAAAAGATTATACTACTACAAAGTTATGCCCTTTGGACTAAAAAATGTAGGGGCAACCTACTAATGACTAGTGTATCAAGTATTGAAGGAACTAAAAGAGAGAAATGTGAAAGTTTATATGGATGACCTGCTAGTCAAAACAAAGTCACCAATGCAACATACCTAAGACATTCAAATGACATTCACTACATAAAAAGTTACAATATGAACCTTATCCTTCTAAAATGCATTTTTGGTGCAGAAGCAGAGAAGTTTTTGGTGTTTTTCATTACCCTTTAAGGAATAAATGCAAATCCAAATCAAGTGAAGACCATACTCCACAAGCCCTTGCCTAGAAACATGAAAGAGGTACAACGTCTCACCATGTGAGTAGTAAGATTGAATTGATTTGTCTCAAAGGTCGGGGATTGATGATCACCATTTTTCAAAGGTTTAAGAGGGGTAAAGAAATTTAAGTGAACTCCATAATTTGAGGATGTCTTTAATAACTTAAAAACTTGACTCGCATCACCCCCTTTATTATAGAGCCTAAAGGAGGGTGAAGTCCTGTTGTTGTATTTCGGAGTATTAGAAGACTCAATTAGTTAAGTCCTCATCAAAGAAGATGAAAAATAATGGCTCCTCTATTATGTTAGCAAATATCTATGAGACACTGAGTTTAACTACCCACTCACAGAGAAGCTTGCATTCACACTAAATGCCTTGGCCAAGTGAATACAACCTTACTTCCAGGAACACTCTATACAAGTTATCACCGATAACCTGCTTAAATATTAACTCCCTAATCCTGGTCATTCAAGAAGATTATTAAAATGGTCCATAGAATTGAATGTGTTTGATATATTATACTCACCTTGAACTACAATCGAAGCCCAAGAACTAGCATATTTTATTATTGACTTTAGTAACTCATAGAACATTCTCGTCAACTTAAAACTCTTATGGTGACTATATGTTGATGGTTCTTTTGGTGAGCCAATAATGGGCGTGAGCATAATGCTAAAAAGTCTGACATAAATCACAATAACATAGTTAGTCAAATTCAGCTTCAAGGTGACAAATAATCAAGCTATATATAAAGCTTTACTTCTAGGGTTATGATTTCCTAGGGGCTAGGAGCCGCACATGTAGTAGCTTATTTTTACTTAGAACTTGTAGTGAGATAAGTTAATAGGAAATACGAAGTCTGAGATGAGTCCATATTAAAGTATTTACTTAATGTAGAAGTAAAAATTGGGCAATTAAAGTGATCATATTTTTAAAGAGGAAAGCTAACTCGTCTATCTATAATCCTGACCTAGTGGACTTGGGGAGCACACGATCATTTGACTCGTTTGGAAGAGTACAAAAGAGGAAGAGCTAATGCAAGTTAATCATAAGTACTTGCTAAGTTGGGTCAATCTTATCAAGAATTACTTACATACTTAAAAAGTGAACAAATGACAAAGGACTTGAGGAGGTTCAAAATTAGAGCAGCCCAATATTTTCTGTTAAGAGGAGAGTTATTTCAAAGGATAGCAATCTCGCTTAACCTTATATGTGTGAGAGTCTAAACAAAGGAAAGTCTTTGAGAAAATATATTTTACAAGTGCGGCAACCTTTCATGAATGAAGACACTTGCCCATAGAATCTTAAGTCAAGGGTATTTCTAGGCCACACTTAGAAAGGATGCAGAAGAGTTCAAAAAGAGATTTATACAATGCCAAAAGTTTATTACACTCTAGCACTAGCCATCATAACCTTTACAACCCATTACAAGTCCTTAGTGATTTGCTATTTGGGGGTGGGTTTGAAAGGACTTTTATTAACTACTAGTGGATAGAGAAAGTTCATCTTAGTCATAATTGATTATTTTAGCAAATAGATCTAAGAAAAACTATTCATAAAGATAACCTCTCAAGTAATAGGAAACTTTATTTGGACATTATCTGGAAGTATGGGTTGTTAGTAGTGATCATCACTAATAATAGACTTCAATTCACTAAGAATGGTCTAAATGTAAAAGCCTACAATTAGGTAGCTATATGTTGACTCAAAATACTTAGAGTATCACTTTCCACCCAAGTAAAGGTCCACTCAATGAGTGGTGAAAGCTTGAGTAGGAGATTTGAATACTTGGCACACCGCTCTTGGCCAAAGGGATACCAATGTCAACTAAAGTCAGTCCTTGATGCAAGATCACTAGGGGAGCTTAGTGATGACTTAGGATACTCAATGTACTATTTTTTACCCAAGAAAATGTCCCACGTGATGAGTGATGAAAGGCCGAGTAAAAGATCTAAATAAGTGGCATGCCACTCTTCATCCGAGAATGCTAAAGTTGGACATGTAAACCTCAAGTTGAGTTTACTCTATAAATTTAATAGTCTTAAAATTACACTCCATGAGGTCAGCAACTAAACTCAAAAAGACCAACTCTACATTTGGCAATCAAAAGACCAATACTGTGTGCGGTTGGGGACTATAGTGTAAGATTGACACTCCATGAGTTTGGCGACTAAACTCAAGAAGACCAACTCTCATAGTTGGCAACTTATAAACCAACACTCCATGTTGTTGGCGACTATCGTGTAAGACCAACACCCGATGAGATTAGTGACTAAAATCAAAAAGATCAACTCTCCTAATTGGCAACTTAAATACCAACACTTCTTGCAATTACCAACTATGGTGTAACATCGACAACCTGTAAGGTGTCTAATTAAACTCAAAAAGGCCAACTCTCCTAGTTGGAGACTTAAAGACCAACATTTTGTATGATTGGTGACTATAATGTAAGGCCAACACCCTATGAGATCAGAAACTAAAACTCTTAAAAGAATAACTCTCCTAGTTAATGGCTAGACAATAATTCCCAAATTAAGGTTAAGTTTGTTAGATGATTACTAAGGCATAAAGTGATCTCTCATGAAGTCACACAACCAATAAAGTGGTGTACATAATTCATTCTCTTAACTACAACCACTTAAGGAAGGTTCTCTCAGTTAAGTAGTGACTTAAAAATATACCAAGCTAAGAGAAAAGTTATCTGAATAATCAACAAGCGAGTATCACTATATTGAGTATAAGTAGACTTGCAACACTAAAGAAAATATCTAAAGAGAGTTATCTCAATTTATCAGTGACTTGAAAATATTCCAAGTCAGAGCTGAGGTATTAAAGTATCAATAAGTGAGTATCACTCCAGGGAATATACATTAACTTGCTAAAATAAAGTGACCATCCAAGGATTCTCTCAAAACATTCTAGGAGTCATGAGCACACACTGTTGGAATAACATGCACCCATTTAGCGAGCATACAAGTATTTTTCACGTCAGTGTGACTACCTAAGAAGGTCCTCTAAACTATCAGTTCAATAACCGCACACTTACTTGAAAATACTTAGCAAAGAAATAAATTCTGTAGTTATTCAAATAAATATACTCAACTATAAATATAATTGTATTAAATCAAGATTTTCATTTCATGTAAAATCTTTATAGTAAAGTGAGCAAAGTACATAAATTCTACTCATAAAAAAAGAGAAATACATTTGGAGAGAATGAAGAAAGAAAAGATGTATCAACCCAATGATACCCTCATCATCGTCATCATCAAAGTCTAGCATTGTGAGCATATTCAAGAAGTGTAAAAACTTGGCTTCCAGATTGCATTATTTAACCAAATTGGTGAAGATGAAGTGAGTGATATCTTTGAACTTCTATTAAAGAAGCTCATGGTACTCATTAGAATCAAGAAATCCAACAAACTTGACTTCTTTTTTCTAAAACTCTTTAGTGCAATGCGAGAGTTCATCCTCTAACCCTATGTTCACCTTGATAAGGTGAGTAACCTCCAAAGTGGACTTCTCATTCTCCTCCTTCTGGCAAGCCACCTCAGCCTACAAGTTTTTATGCTTAGCTTCAAAGAATGTCACTTTTTTGTTTATATTGTCAACTTGGACTTACTCGATTAGGCCACTTTTCTCTTCTCGAAGAACATTTGGTAGACTCTGTTAATTTCTATGCCATGGCCTTGGTGGTCATAATAGAATATGACCAGAAATCATTGGCAAAGTCACCTAAAATGTCATTGAACTCCTTTGAGAAGATGGAAGGGCCGAGATATAAGCTTCACAGGTAGAATCGTACAAGTTCAAAGTGATGTTGCTCTCTAAGCCTTAGCCTTGTCTTCCTCCTCCTTAAACTTATAGCTCTACTAGCAACTGTGAGGAGTTAAGCTCATAGCTCTCTTCTTGGACTTTTTGGAGTGGTACAACCCTACTTCATCTGTTTCCTCAGTGGGTGCTACACTTGGTGCCTTCTTCTTTTATTCCTCCTCTCTGACCTTAAGAGTGGTTGGGTCCTCACCACCAACCACTCGCTTGGCTATTTCGTGCTCACCTTCCTCAAAGAATTGAAGAATATCAAAGCTAATTTTAAGGGCTACTATAGTCTCCTCATTTATTAGTGAACAAAGAAAAGAAAAAATTAGAAGAAGATGATATGCAAAAATAAAAAGATAATAGCGAGTATGTGGAGAAACACTCATCAAAAAATAGTGGTAACCCTATCAAAGAAAATATAAACATAAACATTCAAGGTGTGACCCTATATTCTCTCCATGATATCCTCCTTTTATGCATTCTACTTACCAAGCTTGGTCACCTTACTCACCAGGTAGGGAAGAGGAATTGTCAACATTGGCCATTGCAATGCGCTCTTCACATAAAGAAGTTATGAGCACCACTTATATACTTTATTTTGCAAATGTGAATCTTCACCAAAGTCACTGAAAATTGCATGATCTCATCTTGATAACCCATCACTTTGAATGCTTGCCAAAAGAAGCCTATAATCCAATGAATTCCCTCTTCTCACAAGAACAAGATGAAGGTGGTGATACTCACCATCGTGATGGGAAAGATCTAGGTAGGTACAACTCAAAAAAATTCTAGAATGTCTATTCCACTCATGGGGGGAGGGGGAGTCTAAACCCATTCCTAAAGTGACTGAGTGGGATGCAGAACCCATGCACCCTAAGTGAGTTGAGGCACTCACTCTTCTCAACTACTTGCACAGTGAAGTTTGGGTTTCCACCGTAGTAGCCATAGAATATAGAGGTCATTGTGAAACCTAATTATGGGACCTCTTTGATCATGACTTGTTGAAAGGTCAAAGAACCCTTCTTCAACAAATCCATACACGCTTATGATAAAAACAAGATTGGGATCTACTCGTAAATGGGTTCTACTCACTTGTCTCAAAAATGTAATAGTCTCCTAGTTAAAAAGAATTTATAGATGTGGTAAAAAAAGCATGGTAACACAAACTTCACATCAATCATTAAATGAAAGAATAATTACTTGAATCTAAAAAATCTCAAGTGATATAGGCAATAGAAAAATAATTAAAGCTCAACTGTATTAAAAAAATTAAATAGTACTGATGAGCAAAAAATAACAAAAATATTTACTATTTTTGTTTTTGTTTTTATTTTGTAAAATAAGTAGAAAAGTACAATGCACTCATTACAACCTTATACATCATTTTTTTAGTAACTTGATAGCAGGGTCCGAGTGCTAGTCTTCAGTGAGTCCACCATTTGCACATATAACATTAAATAAGAAATTTGTGTCAAAAAGGAGAAGAGATGTACTTTTCAACTTGATCAAGTTCTAAAGTTGTGCAATCTCATCCCTCATGGTCATGAAGTTATGCCAATATTCCACCTCCAAGGATACTGTCACTACACCTCTCTATAACTCCAATTAGGATTGTAGCTTGCCAATGCTGGGATGAGTCTAAGGCTTCCTTCAAGAAGGAAACCTCAAAAGAGTCAATGAATACTCATTGCTCTCTCTCCATGTCATCCCTATCCACCTAGCAGACTCATCCTTTGTAGATTTGCTGCTATCTCTACGAGCAAGAGAGGAGATGTTGGCCATCATCTCCCTAATGTTAGAAGGGGTGAAGTTAGTTGTAGTGATGAGAACTTTGATGGCCACTCATTATTGATGTGAACTCTCCACCAAGTCCACAGGTGATGTAACCAACTCAGTTTGAGGCAAAGTTGAGTCATCGTTAGTCAATGAGACATGAACTCGTTAAAAATAAAAAGTAAAAGTAAATTTTCAATAAGGGAATTTATTATAGGTCCAACCCTGGGGAATGGAAGCCACCTATTAAGCAAGTGGAATTCCTCTTTACTTGGGGAGTGGCCTAGAGCAAATCATCCATGGAAAGGTGGAGTGATTCTATGAGGCTATGTGGACTATCAAAAGAAATAACTTGAAGGGTGATAGTGAGTGCCTCTCACTATCCTCTGCCAATATGTGAATGCCAGTCATGCTCAACCATGATTAAAGAAGAAAGTAAGAAATGCATACCAAAAATATTTGCAAGATGCGATAATAGGCAAATCTCACCACAATGAGACATTCCTCTATAATCTCCTTCATGGTAGCCAGTCTAACCATTTAGCTCACCAATACTTTCTTACATTGGATCAAAGGTACCTCCTCTCATCCTTTCTCTTTCCCATGAATACTCTTAGGTTGCATCGAATGAGTACTTGATGCAATAATCTGCTATTCAACAGGGTGAGTACTAGTTCCTTCTTATGGGTTTGAGGAGATAGTCAGAGCTATAGCTGCTACAATAGGAGGGATTATGATGATAGCCTCGGCCATAGGAATGATGGTGAAATCTCATAACCTCTTTACTTTCCTAGCTTTTCTTTGAAGGCCATCCCACAGAGTTGCAGGATTAATATCACAGGGAGGCCTCTTAACATCCATGGCAATTATAATCTTTTAAGTTTCACATACTCGACCCTTAGAAGTCGGAGAGTATATCCTTGCAAGAACTTGAAGAAAAAGTTGGATGCACTAAATAAAGATAGAAGGACCCATTTATAGCCTCCAATGCATTAAAAAAATCAGATTTGGTCAAAAGGTGACGTGACCTATCATAATTAAATAAATTTGCTCAGATCATTAACTATTTACAACTAATCATTCTATTTATTCTTATATGCTTTTCATGAGGTACCTCTATGAGGAGAAAAAGAATCAAGGAGCTAAATGTATACCAATAGCAGCGGGTAAGCTCAAGCAACTTGACTAATCTATTTATAAAGACAAGCATACTCGCCATAAAGAGAACTTGACAATAAATACTACCATAATAAGCATACTTGCCAGAAGATGTGATCAACCAGAGAGGATCAACCTAAACTAGTGAGTCAAGGACTAAAAGAATAATGACTTAGAGAATGAGGCATGAATAAACTCACTAGCAGTAGGCAAATACTCATAGAAACAAAGCAACTACTCTTCTTAACCCAATTCTTACTCGTGAACTCACACGACGAAGGGCTACTCGCTCCTATTGGCTGATGAATGTATGCTCATTTACATGTATACCCACCACTAGCTTAAGCATGAATCTACTTATACTTAATTTATCTTATATGTACTTTCTATATATAGTCACCCCTTGCAATTATAAAAGGGAAACTTCTTTCTTATATAAGGACCTTCTCTCTCTCTCTCTCTCTCTCTCTCTCTCTCTCTCACGCTAATCCTTATTCTTTTTTACTTCAATCTTAATAAATAAAGATTAAAATATATATCTTGCATTTTATTACTTTCTTATCTTTATATTTATAATATTTTTTGTCAAACCCTATTTCTTAAGTATCTCATAAGATTTCTCTTACATCCATGAACAAATTTTGCATTTAACATGAATGATCTTTGACTAAGAATTTATCAATTTAACTAAAACATTTAACTAGTGATGTGAGATGATCAACCATAAGGTTGACCACATTTTGGCTTAGACCACTCAAAAATGAGACTAATCGTTGAAGGTGAGTAAAGGCCCTCAAGAATAAGACCTACAAAAAAGCTAAAGCCCTTAGGAAAAGGAAAGTTTGTGTCTAACACGATCACCCTCTCCCATGGTCTACTCATTCTAGCATGTCCAATGTGTCTTAATCTCCATAAATAATAAAACATGAACTCTAATCAGAGAGAGAGAGAGAGAGAGAGAGAGAGAGAGAGAGAGAGAGAGAGAAGTGGTAGACCTCGCAAAACCCATGAGTTATGCAAGGAAAAGAATAGCTAAGGTTTAGTGAACAGACACTTCTACTTTGTGACAAGCTCTACATTGAGAAGTGTGAGTTTTTTCTTGTTAGCAAGTCCTAGTGTGGTCCCTATAAAGACAAACAAAGGGTACCCATTGTAATACATATAGCCATAGCAAGTGAAATCCCCTCTCCAAGATGAGCTCTATAGTAAGTAGCCTACAAGTGTTTCCTATCAACGAGTCAAGATGAGTGCTCCCCATGTAGAGTTATATATAACAAGGCGTGATGTGGATCTAAGGTGACTACTCAAGGTATCATAATCCAGGCAAATATCTTACACTCAATGACCCATGAGTTGAGTGACAAAATAAAATTTATAGATAGTATAGTGTTATTAATCAATATACCACATTGACAAGTTCATTGGATGATAACCATTAAGTTATCCATCAACATTTATGGTGAACTTATCATTTTGGCTACAATTCCTAAGGCATCCAACTTTTGCAATTATAAGAAATGAAAAAAAATAGAAATATAAAAATCATTATTGTAATACTAGTGAGTTAATAATGAGAAGCTCTTTCATTTTTATTATAAATGTTTTTTCATGTGGAGAGTAGATATGATTGATAAGAAATTAAAAGAAGCCACACATTTAACTCTCCTCTCATAAATACAAAAAAGGGGGATCAACTCCCCAACTTCTTTATTGTTATCTTCAGACTCTGACAAATCAAGAACTTTACCAAAGTTCAAGAATTTATTGTCAAGCTGGCCATGTGAACCAACTTTGAATGGCGAAGTTTATGCCAACTAGGAACTTAGACCTCAAGAGTCTAAAGTACTCTATAGTCATCCAGTAATTGGCACATATCACATCCTTCTCCTTCAACTCTACTTGTCCCAAATGAAGTTCTTCATATCAATATGCAAACTCATCTAACAACATGGTTACCTTCTCTCTGGATGCCAATAAAACATGATTAACCACTTTATGAGGATCAAACTCTTCATAAAGCATTTCTCACATAAAATTGCATACTTTTCTAATGGCCTCTATCTCCTTCATCATCCTCACATATTCCTCACAAGGGTTTAAAGTTAACTACCAACTCAGAGCTTGAACAATCATAAATGTACAATGTAGTCTCTTGTGAGGTTATTGACATCCCAATAAACATGATGTCATCAAGCCTTAGGTAGCACTAAAAGCTACAACATTCTTGGGATAAAAATTACCCTTTTGCCCCTAAGAATTTTTGTATAAGGACAAGCTTCTGTAACCTTTATTATCTCTTTACCCTACACCTTCTTTTATGAGACTCTAAGAACTCTAGTTGTAATAATACATGTAGCCTTTTTATCTCTACCGAGGCACTTTAGCCTTAAGACAAGCCTGGATATCAACACTCATTACTTTGATAGCTAACCTCATAGTTATTTCGAAGATAAGTATAGTTTCCGCTAGCTCCTCTCTAAATGGTGACTCGATAGGTGAATTACTCAAGAATGAGAGCACTTCATGATCAATGGGATAAATAGTTGAGATATCATTTCAACATGTAAAGCCAATTTATTAGCTGATAAACATTAATGCATGAAGTAAATACAATGAATAGTTACAATAAATGACTTCAAAAATTTGGCCTACTCTTAGGAAATGCCAATATTGATTGTTTGCCCTCTATACTTCTTAAGAACCTTATCCTTCAATGGAGCTGGCTCTACAACCATCACTTTTCTTATTATTGAGTGGAATTGGCTTTGTTAGTATCCTCCAATCATTCAAATACTTGACAACATGAACATAGATTTCTTGTTTCTCACACTATTCACCAAGTAAGACATCCTCAACAAGACTATCAAGAATTATATAATCTTATCTTGATGACCCTTAGTAGAGAAATCATGGAAAAATAAGTTGACACTCCATGGAACCCCTTCTCACCTCAGTAACATGATAAAGGTCATTACACTCTGTGGTGTTTTAATTTTGAATCAGTTGGGACACCACGCTGATCTTTGGGGATACCTATTGAAGTGATCGAGTATGACATTAAAGGTATTATATACCATCTCAAAAGTTGAAAACATCCCCTACAATGGACTTAATCACTTTATAAGTATTGCTATGGTGGATGGGTCATCATATACACAAGAGATATTCCTCTACTTTACATGGAGGAGTAAAGTAGGGTTTATTTTATGCCAGGTTCTTTAGTTCCCTATGGAAGCAAGCATCCATAGTTAATTACATCTTAAGAAATAAGAATTTTTTATGAATACTCTCGATTAAAGTAGTCAATAAATATCTCTGAGGATTTCAAAGCAAAATTATCAAAGGATTAGATATTCTAGAAAATAAAGTGGGAAATTTCAAGTAAAAAGACTTATTTATGAATTCAAAAGGAAGATAAGTAAGGAGTACTCATGATACTAGGAAGCTTAGTGAGAACTCTAGTCTACCCTATAGTGAGGCTTTATATATTTGAAAGAGAAAGTTTATTTTCATTTGAATTGAAATTTTAATACAATGCTAGGGCTTATAATCCCTCAACAAGAGATTGTAAAAATATTTAAAAGGTAAGCAAATAGCCTTGGATCTTAAGTCTAGGATGCTTTAGCACAAGCTAAAAGCATGACCTAAGTCTAATTAGAAAATGAGACATAATGGTTTACCTCCACAAGAGAGGAGAAATCCATTTTGACTCTTCTAGACTTACAACCACCCGGAGTGGCTGCTAGCTAATACCTCCTTCACTTCAAAACCATGTAGGCCGGTCTTATGTAAGTGTAAGATAGGTAAGCTATTATTTAATTATAAATAAAACTAGAGTCCTAAATTCATTCCCTCAGAGACTAGATCATGACTAGAATGAAGATATGACTTAGACTAAATGCAAAATTTATAATTCATTATATCATTTTTGACACAATCATTTGGACAAAGGCTTGGGATAATTATGCCTATATACATGATGAAATAAGATTATGTGCTAAATAAGCGAGAGGTGGTGTTCTCCACTACAAGGAATGCCCTCACAGGTCAAGCATTCCCCTATCATGCAAGAGTGGAGACTCTCCCTATTCAAGAATGAAATAAGTTATGCATGATGTTAAAACATTCAACATTCAACTAAGGGATTGTTAAATCTTTTAATTATCAATATAAGCTTTAAAGTGAGTTTATGAGTTACATTTAAAATTTTATTATGGGTTGTTTAATGGGGATAGATAAATTAATTTTATCCTAAAGAGCCAATCGCATCCAGGCCACACATTCAATCATCAAACTTTAAGAAACTTATGAAAAATGTGACATTTCTATTGCACAAGCTAAACATGGACAATACAATATTCATAAATTTCATAAAAGAATAAAAGGTCGGTGTGACCGGGTACCACCTTACACCCCAGGAAATAAAAGAAGCTGGGTTGCTAAGCTCTACACATATATAACCCAGATTACAAAAGAATATTATAATTATAATGAAATAAATGTTTTGGGGGTCTTCATTCTTCATCTTTCTTTCCTTATTTTGATTTGGTTTTGCTTCAGGCTTCATAGAGCCTCCCAGGTCTTTTCCTTCTAGCCACTGCTCATCTTAAACTCCATAACACTAATCCTAATCCTATTTACAAAATTACATGTTTATGGAAAATAAATTCTAACTACACCTGCAAAATAGATGTTAGTTAAACAAACATACAAACCAAGCAGTTATATTCTATAAATTTGGACTTAGCACCTTGCACATGGGTAACCAAGTCCACCTGTCTTAATATGGATTATACAAAGGGGATAAGCAACCTACAAGTAAGAGAATTTATTTTTATTTATTATTTTAGTGGCCCCTTTAGAATAATCCCCTATTGAAAATATCATTAGGCTAATAGCGGCCTAACATCTACTCTACACATGAGCAACACTAACATCTAGTCTAAAATTTTACATCACAAAAAAACACAACATTACAACATACACCAGCCTAACTTAGAGCTAGAAGTGGTGACTTAGTATTCTAATGTGTATGCTTAGGCTTCGTGTGGTATGTCTTAGCTAGGCTTTTGAATTATGATTGTCTAAGATTTGAAATATTCAAGTTAAACATGAGGGAGGTTTCACTTCAAGTTATTAAAAGGATTGGTGGGTTTTAATTTGTATTTTCTTTAATTTTACTTAGTATTTACTTAACATCTAATTATTATAAAGAGAGGAAAGATGTTTGACCCCACTCATCCCTACACTAAGTTATTTTCTAATGGCATGTTGTTATGATTTTGATTCCTTTTAGTGAATGATTTATTAAATATTTTATTAATCTTACATTTAACTTAATATTAAAGAATCCTATTAAAACATGATAGGCATCTTAATTCTAATGAGATTTAATTACTATCACATTGATAATATCACATCATTCCTCTTCATCATCAATAGCATGTATATGATATTGAACTTAACATACATATACATGCAATATACATATGTGTATTTTTGGCACACTTAAATGATTGTTTATGCATATATTTTTGGTAGAAGAGAGAGATTTAATCCCTTAGCTAAGTATACATACACATGTATTAGAGATTTAAGCAAGTACGTGCCACTGTTAAACCAAAAAAGTGAGATAATCTACGACCTCCTTGGGGCTACATAAAGCCTCGTGTTCTTGGCATGTCCAGACTATATATTTGTTATCCTAAATACATATAAATTTATACACAAACATAAGAATGAAAATAATACAAAAGATTATATATTAGCAAATTATTTACCCATGTAAAGTAAAGCTCTATCCAAATTCTAGCATATATAGACATATGAATGAAACTAAGTACATGTCATTGTTAAACTAGAGAAGTGAGGTAATCTAAGACCTCCTTGGGGCTACTTAAAGCCATGTATTCCCAGGATGTCCAAATTATATACTTACTAACATTGAAACAGATGTAAACATACACATAAATCATAAAAATAGAATAATCCTTTAACATTTTTAAGCTATAACCAAATGTAAATAACATATAACATTCATAGCTAACACTACTCTAAATTCTCATCATTAACTTATAATTTTGAAAATAATTTGAGATTTATTAGTGATAATAGCCACACCACATAATAAGATCAATTCAGCACATGCAACTTATACATATATAACCATTTCATTTGATTCTTTTATTTGAAAACATGGATCTATGATGCAAATGGCATACAAATTTATAGTGATTGAAAGATTAGTTAAAAATCATCACATAATGCATTCGACCACTTTAATTCCTAAGGATAATCAAGCCAAATAAGTATTCTTTAAAAGTAACCAAAGTTATTGTGAAATTTAAATTTTAGATTTTGAATTGTTAAAACTTAAAGGGGAGAAATGATATTTGTTGTTTTACCCCATCCCATGTTAGTGATTTAATGTATTTAGAGACAAATAATTAAGTAAATTTATAGATTGATTAAGTTCAAATCATTAAGAAAATTAATTTAATCTCCCTTTCCTAAGCCTCTTTAATTAAATTAACTACTTAATCATGAACCTTCAATGATATGCCAATGAGAAATTAAAATTTACATTGCAGTTAAAGTGACCTAATGCAATTAGGCTCATTCTTAAGGGTTAATTAAATTAAAGAAGAATCTAAATTAAGTATTCTTATGGTTTTCCCACACCCATGGGTAAACCATGATTTCTTTAATGATCTTTATCTTATTAAACATATAAAGGGAAACCCATAAATTGAATTTGAATTATCTAAACCAATTATCATTTTAATTTGATCTAATTTTGCCATTAAATTATTTAATTAATCTTAATTAAGCCATGAATTAATTAAACCCTCTTAAGAAAATATATTTAATAAAATGATTAGGAAAGAGGCCATAATTATTTTCCTTCATCATTTCCACTATTAAGAGTGATTAATTATCATTAACCATTTAATTTTTAATATTTAACAATTTTAATAATCATAAGATTAATTAAGGAGGGTAATTAGAATTGAAATTTCAAATTCTTTGAATAACATGGCCAATAATGCCCAAGAAAATTTTGGGAGGCAGAGGACATCCCATTGAATTAACCCACCAAATTTGAGATCAATTGGCTAACTAATTAAGCCTAAATTAGGGTAATTAGCTTAAACTTCAAATATTAATTAAGCATTATTCATTAATCAAACATTAAGGATTTTACTTTTATTAAATTCATTTATGTTTAACCTTTCCAAAATAGGTTTTTTTATATTTTTTAATTTTTTTACAATTACTTATGAATTTTCAACATTCTGGCTATTTAATGACATTTTAATCACCTAATTAACCCCTTAAATTGTCGGTGCCAAGTAGAAGTTGTCACAGTAGTGCTTTCAAAGTGGCATCATGGGATAGGTTTAAATCATCCAACATGGTAGCTAACTCAGCGGCGGTGGATGTAGTTTCATACCCACCTTCCAATCTCGGATCTAATGGTGGAAATTAATCATGTGATTCCTAATAGATTAAATTGAATAATCTAATGGATTAAACCAGGATCGTCTATTCTAATAACACATAATGGATGATTGATGATCCATCATCCACTGAGCAACAGAAGATGGACATCGTCTGCCTTCCGCCACCTGATCTGAGCTTGTTAGAGCTCATAGGACAACAGATCGACTCCAAAATGTGCGGGGATGAGATCAAAAAGGATGCTATGGTGAAAATTGTGTGTAATCATAATTTTCTTCACAAAAGACCAACACATAGGGGAAAATCTATGGTTTGTTAGATTTTTAGCTTGCTGGAGATAGACACTGGTGGTCGACTAAGGTAGCTTTATCTTGAAGAGACAAAGCCTTGCTGAGAAGATCCTCCCTTCCAGTTCCTCCATGGACCAAGCACCATAGTGAAACCTATCAGAGTTGGTTTTGGAGTGCCTTTTAGGGATCAAATTGATCGGGGATCTATTTTCTTCAACTCGCCGGAGTGAGGTGAAGGTGTGAGAGGAGTTAATTTGAGATTGGTGGAGTTTGGTGAGGTTGGATGGATAAGGCTCTTAGTTCTGATCGGTGGTTGGACTCATTAGTGATGGAGTGCATTAGGGATTTAGGGAAGGGTCTAGGACTGCTCAGAATGTTGTGAGGAAGCTCTGTGTGAAGTTTGAATGGATAAGGAGGAGTATATTCTTTGCCAAGTGAACTAAGGGCTAAGAGCTCAGACTTTAGCAGTCATCTAGCCATGGCAGGTGTCTAGAGATGGCAGTGGACTGTTAAGGTGGAGTTTTTTGAGAGGCTGAGGTAGTGGCTTGGGTTGGCATGGGGTGTACCTATTCCTCCAAGTGAACTAATGGTGTGCCATGGGTGAACTCATCCTCTCATGGCCAAAGGCTGAACCCAATAGTCTTGAGTTAGGTTGGATCTGAGGTCCTAGTGTCCAAGAATGGCTAAGGGTGGCTGCCAAGGATTGGGGAGTGGGTGAACCCATCCAAATGGGAATTTAAATCTATTTTGGTGGCTTCATTCAAGGGTTTTGACCCAAACCAGGTTAACCATGGGTTAGGTCAACATGTGCTAGCTCATGGTGACCAAAGGATGAGTCATGCCAAGTTTGGTTGGGTTTGGACTCGGTTTAGATGGGTTTGGCTCAATTTGACCCATATGAGTCAAATAGGGTTCAATTGGGTTAGGTTGACTATCTGGTCAATTTGGGTCAAACCGAGGGTTTGGATATGCTCAAATGATTATTTAGAAGGTATTGGTGCAATTGGTTTGGTTTAATTTGAAGTTGATTTGATTTTTTGCTCACATGGGTTCACTTAGGCCAAATTGGCCAAATTGGCTTGGGTGGAGGGTTGGTTTAGGTTCAATTAATCATTTGAGAATGATTGTTGGTGTTGGTTTAATTTAATTTGGATTTGGGAAGGCTTTGGCTCAATTGGACCCTTTAGGTCAAATTGAGCTAAGTAGATTAATTGGGTTAAGTTGACCAAATTAAGTTTAATTGAGAGTTGAATCATGTTCAATAATCAATTTATGATTGATTAGAGGCATTGGTTTCAATTAATTGAAGTTGAAATGAGATTTGGTTTATTGCGGTCCATACAGATTGGGTCAACTTGGATCAAGTGATCAAATTAGTTTGGTTTAATTCAATTGTAGTTGGACTATCCAAGATGATCCACCATCATCATGGAAGAGATTAGATGGGTTGATTGAATCTTATTTGGGTTGGATTGAAGTTTGACTCAATTTTTTCATTTAGGCCACATTGGGTCAAGTTGACTAATTGGGTTGATTGGGTTGAATTAGATTGAATTGGGCATTAAGATGGGTTCAGTGTGGAGTTAGAGTTGATTAGTGGCCTTGATTGCAGTTGATTTGGGTTTGATTGGATCTTGGCTCATTTGGACCATTTGGGTCAAATGGGCTAACTTGAGTTGATTGATTCATTTGGTTCAATTTGTTTGATTATGAGTATTTGAGAGATTTGAAATGGTCTATTGAATGGTTTGGAGTGCTTTTGTGAAAATTAATTTGTGTTTAGTTTACTTGAATAGGTTTTGAGTTGGATCCAAGGATCATGCTGGGATTAACTTAGGTTAAGGGCTAAGTTAATTTGCTTAGAGCTTGGATAGAAAATAAAATCTAATTGAGGTTGGTTGTGGATGAGAGACAAGCATGAGTCTTGGTTTAGGCCATGAGATAGGTAGAACCTATTTATCCTCGAGTATAACATAAGCTTAGGGTATGCCTTCTTATGTCTCTAGGCTTGGGTTTACTGTTCTCTTAGTCACTAGAAGTGTCCTATGACTAAGGAAATCCAAGTGCCTATAAGGCTCCTAAGTCTAATCTAGGAAGGATGAGTCCTCACTCTAAAAATAAGGTCAACACAGTCGGTATGGAGTTTGGTGAGACTTAAGCATGCACCATCTTATAGAAAGTTAAAATCTCGATCAGCTTAACATATAGTGGGAAGTGGAGGTAAAAAATTAAAGTCTTCAAATAGAATGTAGAGAATATCTTTATAGGTGGTGTTAATTCTCTCATCATTGTGTACCACTCAAACATAAAAAATTGTCATTGTTATAGCATTAGCAGAGAACACCACTTCAACCATCTTAAGAGAGAGGACTTGCAGAAGTTAGCCTCAAAGAAATTAAGAGCAAATTTTCTCATCATTTCCATTACTATCATACTCACAAATGAATAAAGTTAAGTTAGAAAGAAATGCACACCTGTGGTTTAGAAGACACTCACCTAAGAAAGAAAACATTGTAATCCTACCACTAAGGGGTTTAGAGTAACTCCATGATTTACAAGGCAACATCACATCAACATTTAATGGTAAAATTTTGCACCAACATCACAGAAGTCCATTAAATCAAAGTGTTGGAATTCATGACATGATAATAGACAACATACTCATCATAAAGGTAAAATCAATGACTCTATAAGAGAAAGTAATTAATTGACTTGACAAGAGAAATATTTGATTCTTTAAAAACTTTTATAATTGGTATGATGATGAGGTGACTCGTCAAAGGTATCGCCTCTAGATTAGGAACGACTACATCAAGTGTGTTTCCCACTAGTCTTGAGCTAAAACTAGAAACTCACCCATATTAATATGGAAGGTGAGTTTACAACAAAAACAATTTATTAATCTACATTTCATGAAGGCTTCAACTATTGACTCGCCTTCTAAACACTTAATAGCTTACAATGCATCTCAAATGAGTCTAATATGTGTGTTATCTTAGCCTGTAAGTTAGAAAACTAATTTAACATGTTTTTATTATAATTTTTTTTTAATCAAGAAGGCCACTACCTTGACAAAGTAAGCATATTCCAACTCACGGTGTGAAGGTAATAGTATTTTTCTACACAATCACCTTTTGACAATGCAACACTAGCACTGTGTCCTCTTCTTCTTGGTGATCACTTGAATCAATAGAGAAGGAGAAACCAAGGGATTGATAGGAGCAACATGATGAGGCTCAATGAATTCTTTCCCTAAAGTCACTCCTAAGGAGATAACAACCACCTCATGGGAACAATAGCTGACTACTCAAGGTGATTGACAACATGCTTACTTCTAATTCTCATCATATTTAAGTCAATTGAATATGGAGTGGAATTAGTGAACTTGATGTATACCAAGGGTACATCCCTCAATAAAGTAAAATCACCCAAGGAAGCTAGAGAACACATGTGCTCAACCTTAGAAGATGAGCCAAGAGATCTCTAATTTACCCAAGAAGGCCCAAATAAATGGACAGAATAAGAAACATAGTGACAACCAACTGAATGTAATAGATGATGATGGTCACTTACATGATCTTAGAATTAGAAACTCACCACACAACCAGATGATCACCCTAAGTAACTTAGACTCTCCTAATAAGATGGATAGGCAACAACCAAAAGATGACTCACTAGAGGCTCCTCATTGAATTCAAATTCATGATACTATCCTCATCCAATCCTTGAATATGGGTGAGTGATTCTAGACAAGTAGCCATATTATTCACCAGTCATACCTCAAATACATGACAAACACATGTTTATATGTCATTAGTCTCTAGAGTCTATAGTATTCTTCACTTTCCTTAAGTTTCCTATAACCATATATGTAGCCCTCAAAAAAAATTATGAGGTTAAGAGGTAATTTTTTTTTGGATCTTTTCTCAAAGACTTTATGAACTTCTTTCGGGCTTTTAGACTTCTTAATTCCATTGTGTATTTTTGGGATCACTTTGTGTAGAAGTTTTTATATTTTGTTCATCATTGTGCATTTCAAATACTCTTGGCTTGCTTGCTTGTTCATCATTAGGCCCCCTCTCTAACTCATTGCTAGACTTACAAGTAAGGTTTAGTGTTAATCCATTGATTGATTTGGGTGTTGAGTATTATTGATCTTATTTATCTTTTATTGTACATATTATATATAAAAATATGCTAAGCTGAGTAGAAATAAGGTAGTTGATGCACATTAAACTCATAACATAAATTATAATTTATATTTATGTAGTTGTAAACAGGAATAATCATAAGTAAAGGATGGATAGAGAAAAAACAAAGTGAGTTATGATATTGAACATAATATTTTTTATAACGAAGATCACATATCCATTTTATCATTTATTAAATTTAATTTAAGTGTATACACCAAACAATAAATCTCTTAAGGCAAGGATATGGGAATATAGTTTGTCTTATTGAATGGTTATCTGATTAATGGGTAACTTAATTTTATAAATTTAAATTAATCTGCAATAAGTATACAATAATGTGTTGTATCTTAAAATAAGTTAATGTGTGGTATATAGTTTAGTACAATGTTTTAAATAGTAGTTAATCAAAGTAGTTTGCAGTAGTTAGTTGAGATTGATTAAAAACACATTTCAATTGAATAAATAATATGTTTTTAAGCAACATTGTATCTTTAAAATCAAATAAAGGATCTACCATGTCAAAACTTTCATTGTTATCTATTGTTAGGTATTATTATTTTACTTAGTGAAAGTGTCTATGTGTGATGGAGTTTAATAGGTGTGAAAGTTACATTTCTTCTTGGTCTGAACTATGAATTTTTTACATGTTTTTGCATTATTTTAAGGTCATGACACTTATGGTTTGAATTTTCAATTTTTGTACATTTATAAGAAAGGAGAAAATTTTAACCATTAATGTCTAAAATCATGTGGACAATCATTCATATCAAATTTGAGAGTAAATGGCACAAATGAAGGATCAATTAGTGGTTAGAGCATAGTGTGGTGCTTAACTACCCAATCTAGCTATGGAAATTTTATTTGAAATACCATGTAGATCTTGGAAGTACTTATTTAGGTAATCAAACATGTCATTATGGAATAAATATATTATCTTGAACAAAAAATATAGTATCCTATAATGGATTTGATTACTTAATAAGGACTTTTAAGGCTGATGGGTCATTGAAGTACTAGAGATTCTTCCCTTGAAGTACATGGAGAAGAAGAACAAAGTTTATTTCAGTGTAGGTTTCATAGTTCCCTTTAAAGGCAAGACCCTATAGTTAATTACATCTTAGGAATAAAGGATCTCTCCCTAAGAATGCTCTTGGTTAAAGAAATTTACTTTTATTTCTATAGATTTCAAAGCTTGTCTTAAAAGGATGGTTACTTTGAAAATTAAATAAAGAAGGCTTCAAAGGGGAAAGAGTTCTTTTCAGAGGTCAATCGAGATTAAGTAGGAAATATTTTTAGATACTAGGAAGTCTAGTAAGTATTTCAACTATCCTACCATTGGGCTTTACATTTTGAGATTGAATTTATTATGATATGAATTGGAATTTTATTAGAAATCTAGGACTTAGATTCTAGTAGCACATAATTATAGAAATGCCTAGTAGTTGAAGGCTTATTCTAGTAGGATGCTTAAGACCCTAAGTTTACAAAAACTTTTGACTAAAATTAGAGGCTTGACATAATATAAATTTTTAAGAATTATTAGTTCTTTTCCAACGAGAGAAAAATGAGCTTGTCTCTGACTTTTTTGGACTTATAGCCCACCTGGAAGGGTTGCCAGCTAACAACACCTAAGCGATTTTAAAAACTATGAGTCTAGTCTTATGTATACAAAATGGCTAGGTTATTGCATTTAGGCCTTACTCGCCCCTCACCCTAAAGTAATGTTTGGCATATTATGCACATAACTCAAGCAAAAAATTTCATTTTTTATATGTTTTAACTCATAATTCATTTTAAGGCTTGGGGTATGCAATTTATGCCTACAATGATATACAATTAAAAGTAGTCATTGGCCAAATCAAAATAAGTAGGCACACTTCCCACAGGAAGGGTAATCTTCTTCAAAGTTAGAAGCCCCCTTATGTGCAATGAGTGAAGGGATGAATTCATGGAGAACAAAAAAACATGCTCTCATGGTTCACAAAAGCTAATTATTTTAGTTTCTTTTATGTTATTTCTAGGGCTTTAATTAATATGAAGTTATTAGTTTTTATTTTATGTTTAAGTTTTTAAATTTAAATGGGGTAGAAAAATTAATTTTTCTAAAAGCCTACTTTCTAGGATTTTCATCATAGATTATAACATAGAAAGAAACCTACAAAAAGCATGTAATTTTTATTGCACATCTCAAAATAAATCAAACCAATTTGAATTATTAAAATAAGCCACTGTGGTTGGGTAACTCAACACCGAAGAAGAAGAGAAAATGGATAGTAGCTCCCTTATACATCTAAGAAAGTTTTACCTATGAAGATCTTCCTCTAGGATAGTCTCTTGCTTTAAGGACTTCCATGGGCTTCATAAGGGACCACCAACTGGTAAAGCCAACTCCTGATATTCTTAGATCCCATAGATCTTAACTTAATTCTAAGCTCAAATTACATTTTATAATTTTAAAATAAATTGTTAATCCCTAGAAAACAAAAATTAGGAAATACACACAACACAATAGTAATTTACATTTTAAGCATACGTGCTTAACATTAGTTACTTTCCAAACCCACCTATCCTATTGGGCTACACTTAGGGATTTAAGTAACATTTACAAGTAAATAACTTTTATTATATTTTTATTACAACAATCCCTTTAAGCATAACCCCCATCAAAAAATAACATTAGTCTAAAAAGAATGTCTTAACATCCAGACTAGCTTGCAAACAATCTTAGCCATCCAGTCTAAATTATTACATCATAAAATAAAAAAGCATCACAGAACATCACATATCATCAGCCTAACCTAAGTTTAAGGTCACCGACCTAATAATCTAGTGTGTGAGAAAGCCTTTTAAGTTTAAGGTTAAATTAAAATTTAACTTGAAATTTAATCTATACTTTTCACAATCTTGTTTCATAGGTTTATGTCATTATTAAAGCAGAGATTTGAGGTATAGAGACCTCCTTCAGATTAGTAGCCATATGACCTTGACTGTCCAAACTATATACCATATGATAACTAGTTATGGAAAGTTTTATTTTTATTTGGTTTCTTTTATTTTATTAGGATTTATTCAATTTTCAATTGGATGGTTTCAATTTAAGTGATTTAATTAATTTATGAGTTTATTTCCATTTTTAAGTTTAGTTTATATTAAAGTGAAATTTAAATTTTTAAAGAATAAAGAATAAAATAAGTTCCACATTGGGTGGAACCCATTCAATTGAAGGTCCAAAATCTTAGAAGAATGAGATTTTCAACTTAAGATACTAAGGGTCAAACTAAGATCTTCAGTATCTAGAATAGCCTCTTCTGAATTCATTTAAATGGTTTATTTTAAGTTGGGTTTGATTTTATTAATATATTAATTTTCCTTTTAAGGTTTAGAGTTTACATAATTTAATCTTATTAAGATTTCAAGACTACATTCTTAGTTCATTTCTTTCACTTTGATCAATGTATCTTTAGATTGATTTATTATCATTAATTAAAATTTAAGACATTTCTTTAAATCTTAATTGAAAGTCATGATTAAGTTTAATGCAAATTTTATTTTAGTTTGATTTCCTTACAATTAATTTGATTTATTTATATTTTATGTTATTTAATGTTTTATATTTTATAGCTTAGCTTTACATTTAATCTTATATTTCTTTTTATTTTATTAAGTGTTCATTTGATCTTAGGTGTTTTAATTATTTGGCATTTTTTTATTTGAATTGATTCCAATTATTCATTTCTTTAATGTTTACATTTGTAAATTTGGATAAGTTAACTTAATTAGTTTCAATTAATCTTTAAGAAGTTTTGATTTCATCACTTAAGGAATTCATTATATTTTAATTTTATAATTTAAGGGAATTTTTTAACTTAAGCATTTTTTTATTTCATCATTTAGATTAATTTTAATGGAACATTATATGTTAAAGTTTCATTATTTAATTTAACCTATTAAGATGACATTTGACTTATAAATAATAACCTAGGAACCTAAGAAATGAGCTACTTTATATATCCAACCTAAATCTATGACATTTTAATTTTCTTGGTCATTTGAATAAAGTAACTTGATTTTTCATTTTTATTTACATTTGAAATTATCTTTATTTATTAAAAATAAAATGGACTTAAAGTAATTTCAATCTTAATGAGTTTGTTGATTTGGGTATATACTTTAGAGGTTGATTAATTTTAATTAATTTAGTTGACTTTATGTAAATTCATTAATTTAATGATTTAGGGTTTTATTAATTTTACATTTCTTAATCATTTCATTAACCCTAAGAATATAATTAATTAAAATCTTTAACTTTAGAGGGCAAAGTGATATTTCTCAGATATTTTGAAGCTATTTAAAATGTTTCAAATTGGTCTCATTAATTTTTATATTTTTTGTTTTATTATTTTATTTAAATTGACCTAAAGAATAGAGAATCTACAACTTCTCGTCTAAATGTCATTTGGCTTTGAAATTTTTATGGCAAGTGGGGTTCATTATCATTTTAATTTTTCTAAATTTCATCTTAATCAAATATATATTTTATGATTAATTAAGGCTTCAATTATTTCAATAAAACCCAAATTAGTCTTTAATAATTAGGAAATAATTATAGGTTTTAATTTTCTTTGGTTCCTCTCTAGAAGATGAATCCATAAAAGGTTCATTTAGAATTTTTCAATTTTTGGTTAAATTGTTATTAGTTTTCAAAGTTTAGATTAATTAATTGAATAAATTAATTCATTTAATCCTTTATCAAGGTCATTTTACAGATTATGAGGTTTCGGTGAGGTTCTATGTTTTATTAAATTCTAATAATGTGAATTATGATGTTTTAAGTTGATTCTATATTTTTTTCTTAATTTTCTTTATTATTATTAACTTATTTCTTTAAATTAAAGCTTTATGGTTATAAATTTTATATCTTCAGATTTATTTACTAATAAATCCTAAGAAATTTACCTAAGGGGTGTTTTAACATAAATTTCATTTTGTCAAAGTTTCAAATTGATTGTTTTAATAGTTTAGTGGCTTAGTTTAGGTTTGATTGTTTTCAATCAAACTCAAATTAACCTAAAAATACCCAATACAAATTGGGGATTTGGGTTTAGTAGATTCCCCTCAATAAGATGAATCCATAAAGCCCTTGTTTGGAATTTTCCTTAGTTGAGTATTATATTTTTTTTCCATAATTTCTTGAAGATTTGTGCGTTTTTTACAATTTTTAATTCTAAAAAATCCAATTTTTTCTTTTAAACAATCGACGTGACAACACAGCTTGGCATGGCTTTTACATGAGCTTGATTTAGCCACATGGGACCATGTGGATTCCATGTAATTTTGGTGTCGAGGATATGGTTTGATCCGAGACATCCGATCAAAGATCATATTATTTCAGATCATCTCATGGATTCCGTAAGGGAATTAATAAAATAGTATGGCTAAATTGTAGTCGTTCATTTCAACTATAAAGAATAGCGATCATGATTTCATCTTCTCCATCTACGGTAACAATCGAGCACCATCCACTTTTCATGGCTAATTGCTGGTGATCTACATAATGAAATTATAACATTTTGATTGCAAAATGATCAAGGATTGGCTTTGAAGAGATCTATATGGTTTGATCGATCCTATAATCTACTTCACTTCATAAACGATCAACGCCAAATGGAAAAGGCATCAGTGTTGGCCATACCTTTCCAGCATGGGGTCCAGTAGTGGTTTGCAATTCAAAAATGTTCAAGGAGATAAGATGAATCTTTTGGAGGAAGAATCAAGCTTTGCCTCCCTTTGGACTAATGTGGAGATAGACGTCCATCGTGGCTCATCAGAATTTGGTGTCGGGAGAAATCCAGAGAGCTTGGGAGGAGGGGGAAGGTAAGTTCAGTTTTGATTTCACTTGGAGAAGGTGATGGAGTCGAGAGAGAGAGAGAGAGAGGAGAGAGAGAGAGAGAGAGAGAGAGCTAATTTGATCTCTTTCTCCAATTTAAGTTTGGCCGAGAGCTCCTTCATTGGTTTCAATGGAGGTCACTAGGCTTATGTAATTGAACTCCAATGATAGAGCTAAAGGCAATGAGAAGGACAAACATTCCTTTTGAATCCCTTAAAGAAGCTGAAATTGCACACATGTAAGGGATTTTGGAGAAATTGGGAAGAGATTGGCTTGGTTTGGCCTCTTCCCCTTCCATAACATACTCTCTTGCTTTTGAACTGACTTGAAACCTTCTTAAGCCTTTAATTTTGGGTCAAAGTCTAAGTGGATTCCAGCATCATTAGTTTGAGTTTGAACTCAAATACTTGTATTTGGTTCACTTGAATTTTACTTGATTTAGCTTAAGTTAAACTTGACTTAGGTTCAGTAAAATATGACCAATGCTCATTATTTATCCCTCATTCTTTAGGTTAATGATTATCTACGCAAGCTTAAAGTGATTCAAAAAAAAAAATCTTGAGTTTAGGTTCAAATGTTCTTAAGGATAGTTCACTCAATCATTTGAATATCTTTACTTTTAACTTAATTTAATTTATTTCATTTGATGGATTAGATTTAGACTTAGGTTTTAATTATATTTTTTTAATCATTGATGATGTTCAAAATTAATTGATTTCATTTTATTTGAGATTGATTTTTATTTTGTCTTAATTTGACCTATTTTGATTTAAATGGGTTAAATTGAATTCAATTGAGTCAAGTGATCAATTTGACTCAATTAAGATATGTTTAAACTCCAATCTTGGCTAGTCATATGTGTGGAATGATTTGAACAATTATTTTCATTTAGTTTGATGTTAATTTCAACTTTGACCCATTCAACCCTTATTTGGATTTAATTTTAGGTTCATTCATGTTCATATAGTAACTTCATGCTTTTATTTGATTTAATTTCCATTTTTTGTTTGATTTTATTTGAATTTAGGTGGTTTTAAGCTTAGGTAGGTTAATTAGGTTGACCATCTCAATTATCTTGTCCTAAGCTTAGTTGAATTTAAATTTCAATTAAGATGTATTTAATTTATTCATCAGTTTAAATTCATGTTTGGTTTGGGTTCATTTTAATTCAATTGGGGTTTGGTCAAATCTTGGAGAGATTGACTTGGATAGCCTCTTAGGTTATCGAGATTTTCTTTTAATTTTGGTTTTGATTTGTTTATACACTTGGTCACCAAGTGTGGTGCCCTAAGTGTCTAAATAGAAAATCCCTAATCTAATATTAAGTATCCTAATCAATAAAATTTAAGATGACATTAAAACTCATCCAAAAATGACGTCAACAATAGTCTAGGTGTCAAAGAAACTACATAAACAAATCAAAGCTTAGGAGTCAAACTAGATCACAATAGCAATCAAATATAGTGAGCCTAATGCCTCTGCACGTGACCATAATTTAAAAGCACATGTAAATATAGAGGATTTCTTAGTGACCCCTTCATCAAGATTTCTTTCAAAATAAGGTGGGTCTCATGCAATCATTTTAAGGAATTCTTAGTGACAAATTAGAGGACTTCTGCAACCATTACTCAATATTATTTTTCATATTTTGGAGGTCTAAGAGGAGGATTTGTGGTGGTTGGCTCATGGTATTTAGAGAAGCTATTAATGAGATCTCAAGGATTCGTGTTAGATTTTTTTTTCACTTTCTCCATGTTTTCTTTATTATGATCATGTTCATGTACAAGCTTTTAATGCTTTTCTTTTATTTCTTCATCAACTAAACCCAACTTCTAGGGATTTGATCATAATAATGTTGCTTTTATGTTTATTTTTATTTTAATAAGACATAGATTTTTATTTTCTTTTCAACACAACATACTATTTTTTTAGCATTATTGCTTATTAGTCTGATTGGCCATTTTATAATTGATTAGAAGGTCTACTTAGAACTGATATATTGGAAAGTAGACTCATCGTGGATAAAATTTTATGATTATGGGTTGTACTTTAAAAATAATTATTATGGGGTTGTGTAGTACTTCTTAAGATCCTTTCAGTTTCAATTGATTTTTCACTTATTGAATTTATCATTGAGAGTTAAGCAATTTTCGTAAGAAAAATAAGGAACATAAGTTTGGTAGTAATTACTTTGGTCAGACTTTAGTAAAATCATTTCTTTGTTAAATTAAAATTATAACCATGTAAAAAAATATCAATGAAACCCAACTCCTAAATTTATTTATATTAAGAACACCCATATAAACTCCCTCTTGAGTTAGTTAGCTCTCTTAGGGGATTTACAAATGGATTTTATTTTTCCATCAATTACCCTAATTTCACCATCTAAGTAATAGTTAATAAATAAAATTTTACTAATTATTGTGTAATCTTCATAAGATGATACTTTTACTCACTCTCTATTATTGGAGCCAATCATGTACTCTTGCATGTATGATTTACCTCACATTGCATTTATGTGCTTTTTGAATCAAACCTATTAAAATGATGATGGATTAGGTTTTAAGGCCAATAAAGCACGAAATATGGTAGTGTATGTAGGTGACTTTATAGTGAAAAGCTAGTCTCCAGAGAAAAACATAATGGACTTTAAGAATACCTATTCCACCCTAAAAAAGTATATCATGAACCTCAACCCTTTAAAACACACATTCGGTGTGGAGTCTTTTGATAGGTTTTTGGGTTATGTCCACACCCCTTAGGGAATCAAAATGAACCTAGAAAAATAGAAGGGCATACTTGACATGTTGTCATTGAAAATGACTAAAGAATTACAATGATTCACTTATCTTGATCATTTTATCTCTAAGGTGATATTGAATTGCTTGCCCTTCTTTCAATTCATTAGAAGTGTAAAAGGTTAGAGTTAAAAATAGAGTGTGAAAAAACCTTTCAAGAAATGATGTAATTACTCACCTTATCATCCCTTCTACAAACATCAAGGCCTAGAGAGACTTTACTTTATTACTTGGTGTGAGAGAATATGTTGAAGCTCAATATTAATTTGAGAAAAAGTGAAAAAGCAATTGCCCATCTATTATGTAAGCAAGTCATTGAAAGGTGTCGAGTTGTGATATCCAATTATTTAAGGAACTTTCACTCTTATTATCTCAGCTCAAAGATTTTAACCCCACTTCCAATTATATTCTATAATTATTATCATTGACTACACCTTCAACATTGTACTCTCTAAGCCTGCTGCTTAAATGGTAAATTAAATTAAGTAAGTTTCATATATGTAACCCTCCATGAAATCAAGGCACTACCACTTGCGACCTCCAAGTAAACTTAAACAACTCATAGCAAGATGAGGTCACCAATCTAGTGTAATCATGGTCGCACTACATGGATGGGGCATTTAGAGAATATAATATGAGAGTTGGCATATTCCTAAATACTTCGATAGTGTTTTGTTTAAAAATGTGATGAGATACACCACACAGATCTTAGAGGGTACTTATTGAAATGATCAAGTAAAACATTAAATAATGATACACCACCTCAAGAGATAGAGATATCACCATACAATGGACTTAATCATATGATAAGGACTCTTAAGGCTGATGGGTCTTTGAAGAACCATATATTCCTTTCCTTACATTACATGGATGGAGTAAACCAGGGTTTATTTTAGTTGGGTTTTTAAGTTCCCCATAGGGGCAAGCTTCTATAGTTAATTACATCTTGGGAGGTGTGAATCTCATAGGAATACTTTTGAGTAAAGTGATTGGTTAACATCTCTATAGATTTCAAAGCTTGGTATCAAAGGTTTAGTAATTTTGGGAATTAAGTGGGAAGACTCAATTAGAAAGAGTTCTTAACTAAATCCAATCAGAATAAGAAGAGAATTCCTTTAGATACTAAGAAGCCTAGTATGCATTCCAACTATCTTATTATTAGGCCTTACATCTTTTTAAAGTAGAGAAGTATGATTGTTTTAAGTTGACATTTTATTTGAAAGCTAGAAATTATATTCCAATAATTCAAGATTATGGACATGCCTAGGCAGTGAAGGTTTACACCCAAAGAAAAAGAGAAATAAGTTGCCTAAGAACCTATATCTAAAGTGCTCTTACATAAGCTAAGAGTTCAACCTAAATCTACTTCAATAAAATGAGATAAGTTGGTTCATTTCCACTAGAGAGAATGAACTTATCCCGACTCTATTAGACTAGCAACCGCATAGAGTGGTTGCGAGATAACTCCTCCTATAACTCAAAAAATCATATGGTACAGTCTTATGTAAATGCAAGATGGCTACGCTATTATTAATTAAGAAAGAATCTAGAGTCCTAAACTTACTCTCTAAGATTCTAGATTATGATGGATGTGCAAATTATGACTTAAACTCATACAATAAAATTTACATATTTTATTTCATTTTGACTCATCATTTTAGACTCAGGCTTGGGAGAATTTATGTCTACATGCATGATGAAAAATGGTTATGGACTGAATCGAAGAGAAAGGGTGTTCTCCACTACAAAGGACTATTCACACATGTCAAGCTTGTCCCCTATCGTGCAAAAGTAGAGATCCCCTATTTGCAAGAGTGAAATATCATGCATGCATACTGTTATAATATACAACCATACAGCTAAGAGGTTACTAAAGTTTGTATTCTTATGATTAACTTCCTAAGATTTAAGCTGAAGTTGTGTGTTGCATAAATTTTTAGTTAGAGTTGTTAAATTAGGGTAGAAAATTTAATTTTTTCCCTAAAGAGCTTATTGTATCTAGGCCACATAGAAAACAATCACACTTTAAGAAACTTATATTTTCATCTTTATTGCACAATCAATATAAACATAATAATCAAACATAAACTTTATGAAAGAATAAAAAGTTAGTATGGTCAGGTACCACCGTACACCCTGAAAAAGAAAAGAAATTAGACAGCAAAGCTCTACCCTTATACAACCTAGATTATAATTAATTTACAAATGAAATTAAAGCTATGGGAGTCTTCAATTCTTCATCTTTGTCTTCACTCTATGGATTAGAACATTCTAGGCTTTACAAGGCCTTCTAGGTCTATGCCTTCTAGCTACTACTCATCCTAAACTACATAGCTATAGTCTTAATCCTATTACAAAAATTATATTTTAAGAAATGAATATCTAACTACACTTGTAAGATAGAGGTCAGCTTAACATACATCATACCAAGCAATTATATTTTACATATTAGGACTTAACACTCTGTCTTGGGTCACTAAGCCCACCTGTCCTAATGGATTATGCTTAGGGACTTAAGTAGCACCTGCAAATGAAAGTATTTATAATTTTCACTATTACATCAACCCCTTAAGCACAATCTCTTGCAGAAGACATCATTAGTCTAATAAATAATACCTTATCATCTAGACTAACGCATAAAAAATTCTAATATTCAGTTTAAAATATTACATCACAAAATAAGAAAATCAATATGCCACAACAAAACACCAACTTAATCCAAATCTAGGATCGGTGGCCTAACATTCTAGTGTGTGAAAATTAGCTAATGTGGTAAGTCTGTACTAGGCTTTCTTACGTTTAAGTTGAGATTTCATTTCAAGAATTGTTTAATTTACCCTAGGGTGATCTCACATTAAATAGTTTAGTTGATTCATGATTTAATTCCAATTTTAGGTTTATTTTATTGTTAAAGTTGAATTAAGGTTTTAAAGAGTGGGAAATAAAAATAAATTCTTCTTTGGGCATAACCTATTTTATTCAACACCGTAATCTTATTAGAATGAGACCCCCATCCTAAGATAAAAATTCATTATAAGGGTTAAACTAAGAACCTATGTATTTTAATTAGCCCATTGGAGTTTATTTTAATGGTTTAATTGAATTATATTTGATCTAGTTAATGTTTATTTGATCTTTTAAAGTTTATGTTTTTTTTAACTTCATGTGTTTCAATTGTTGATATTGATTTTGGGTTTATTAAGTTACAATTCAATTTAATTGGACTTTGATAATTTAATTAATTTTGAATCTTTCTTTGGATTTCACTTTAAAGATTTAATTTCATAGGGGTTGTTATTGATTGATGTATTTCCATGTTATTTAAACTTAATGACCATCTTATTATTATTGTTATTATTTAAATTTAATGTGAACTTGTTAATATATTTCATTTCAATTAACTTGTGATTTGATTGAAGGTCAATTTAATTCTTTATTTAGGTTGATGGTATGTAGACTGTTTTTTAGTTTGATAATTATTTAATCTAATTTGATCTCTACTTATTTGATTTTGATTGATTTAATTTATTTAATTGGTTTAATTTGTTCAAGTTTTATGTTGATTGATCTACTTTGATGTTGAATTTATATCCAACTTTATTATTATTATTATTATTATTATTATTATTTTGGTTTGGTTAAAGATTATTTATTTGTTAGTTTGATTAGATTAAGTGAATTAAATGTTTATTTTTGATTGATTTTATTTTTAACTTTGATTATTAAAGTTTTATTCATCTTTATTCAACTGTTATATTTATTGGAATTTGATTGTTGCCTTTAATTAAAGATTTTTTGTTCAGTTTGATTATCTAATTCGTATACTCAAAATTTATTGGTGATTAATTTAGTTCATTTTATTCAAATAATTTAACCTAGTTATATGATTAATTGAATTGATTTCATTTTATTCTTATTTGATTTGATTAAGTGATTAGTTTAATTAAGGTTCAAGATGTGTTTAATTTGTTATTTATTTAATTCAAATGATCAACTTATCTTATTATTTATCTAATTTAGGTGCTTAACGTAATCATGATTAAGTGACTGATCAACAATCAATTAAGTTATCTTGGTCGTATGTTTAAATTATTAAATATTCTTAGCTGAATTCTTAGTATATTTAAGAAATAATTGATCATATTACATGGCTAATTTTATTAGGACATAATTTATTATTATTTAAATAGATTATGATTGACTTGATTAATATATGATTAATGATTAATTAGATACTCAAAACTATCTTGATTAATTAATTGAAATTTGATTAATGATTAACTTAACGCATTTTAATTAGTTCAATTTATTCAATTTGGATTCAACTTTGTTAACTATTTCACAATTTAATTAAGAATAATTTAGGTTTGACATGATTACTTTAACTTAATGACTAATTTAATTAAAGAGTTTGATTAATTTGATTAAAGAGTTTAATTATATTAATTGGATATTAATCAATGATTTAATTATTTATAAATTAATATATATATATATATATATATATATATATATATATATATATATATATATATATATATATATATATATATATATGTGTGTGTGTGTGTGTGTGTGTGTGTGTGTGTGTGTGTGTCTTTGATTTAATTTGAGCTTGATTTAAGGATTATTTAAAGTATGACTTGTTTAGTTTAGCTTAATTAAATGGTTGATTTATTTTTAAAATTTTATTAATAAATTATTTAAAAGATGTCTTAATTAGAAATTGATAAATTAATTATGTTTAATTGGATTGAATAGTTAATTCAAATATTATTAGATTAATGATTAATCAAAATTTAGCTTTATTATTTGATCTAAGGTCTTAATTAAGAATTATACTTAATTTCTTTAACCATCATTGAATGATAGATTAATTAAACTTAAATTCATTAATTGATTTATTTGATTAAGGATTTGGTTAAGGAATTTGGTTTATGTAATGGTCGAGTAAGTCAATCTTAATTAAGTATATATTTGAGTTTCTTTATCCTTAATTTGACTGGGTGATTATGATATTGAAAGTTGATTTATTGTTAATAATTAATTATATTTTGACTTAAATTATGAATTTGATTAGATTAATATTCAAACTTGATCAAGATAAATTTGGTTGATGATTATTTTAATTTAAGGCTTAATGACTAAGGGTTGAGATTTAATGCTCAGTCAAAGTATAATTATGGGTAGATTATATTCTTTTATCAAGTTGATTAAGGGTTTGTTTTAGTTTGGGTTAATCACTTGTAGAAACATTTAATTTGGTTTTATATAATTAGATGAATGGTATAATTAATAATTTGATGAACTAAATTTACTTGGTTAAAAATTAATTTGAGATTTAACTAACACTTAAAAGGGATCCATGTAGTTGATTTAATCAAGCTTAAATTTATGTTTGATTAGGTTTAGGTTAAATTTCATTTAAATTGAAGGTTGCTCAACCACTGTTTGATTTTTTTTTAGGATTTTATTAATGAGGGTTTAAATATTACTTATTTCTAATTCCAGCTCAATATTTTATTTATTTAATTTTAACTTTAATGATAATTATTATTGGTTATAATGATTTATCAAATCCTCTTTAAGTGATTTTTTTATTTTATTTTGTAATTTATATAGCTTTAGAGAATAAAAATATTTATTATAATTTTTTAATGTTAATAAGAATGATTAGGATTAATCCCATTAATGTTTTTTTCTGATTTCTATAAAACATCTTTTACTTAGTTTAAATTGACGTAGAACTTTAAATTTTCATAACTTTTGATCAAGAAATTTTTTTCTTTGAAACTTTTATAATAAGTGGGATTCCTTGTCAATTTTATCTCCCTAAAGTTTCATCTTGACTAGAGGTGTATTTTAAGAATAATTAGTGTTTTAATATTTTTCAATAAAACTCAAATTAAGCCTAAATTATTGGAGGTCAGTTAAGGATTTTAATTTTCTTGGATTCCTCTATGAATGATGAATCAAGAGAGGGTTTATTTTTAGATTTTTCATTGATTTATTGTGAATTTGCAAATATGAGGTTAATTAATGAATTATTTAATGCACTTAATCCCCTAATCTTATGATTTAGGAGTTTAGTAAGTGTCAGAAGATTTTAATATTTTTGTAAGGTTCATTGGAGTTATTTATAATGGTCTAGGGTATTTTGATGATAATTTGCTTAAATTTTAATTAATTATTTCACAAAAATAGGTATTTTAAATTCAATGGCTCTTAATTTACTCGTCATACAAACTTGAATTTTTTATTGTAGATATATTATTGCATTAATTTCATTCTCCAAAAAATTATGGTCATTTCAATAAATATTTTGGGATTAATTAAAAAAATTGATTTTCATTCAAACTCAAACTAATCTAAAAATACCTAATAAAATTGGGGCTTTTGGATTCATTGGATTCCTCTTGAAAAAGACGAATATAATGATCCCTTATTTGTAATTTTATGTTAAGTATTATATTTATTATTATTTTTTCGAAGTTTCAGGTACATTTTAATAATTTTTTAATTTAGAAAATACCTTAATTTCTTACTTAACCCAATCAGAGTTGAATCAGCCAACGTACATGCTACATGTTATAGTCCATGCAGCGAGCTTTTGAACAAAAAAATGCATTTAGGCGGGATTGATCTGGACCATTTGATCGTAGATCGAATGGTCCAGATTGAATCCTTCGATCTAATGGTGGAAATTAAAGCTAATGCATGTTTTAATCTAGGTCATCCATCCCATAAACATGAGATTGGATGGTCATCGACCCTTCTCCCTTCCAATAGGCAAGAGAAGTTCTAGAGGATGGAATTTTTTTCCCCAGGAAGGCCATCTAAGCCCCCTATTTCTTGTGATCTTTGCCAAAACTAGGGGTTTTTGAATGGGGTTGCTTCAAAATAAAAATTGCAAAGGATTTATAAGGAAATTTCCTAGAATCGAGTGAATACTCATGTAAAAAGTGAGCCTATGCATTTTCTATGTTTTTGAAAAATTACCTTGTCAAATCCAACATCCGATGGATTTTTTTTTATCCGAATATGCTTCAAGGCACGAGATGAAGCTCTAGAATGAGTATGCCCACTTACCTCCCCACCAATCACCTCCTACACCAATGATTGCCACCTCCTCACTAGAATTTGGCTAGAATCTATTATTTTATGTGTAAAAAAAGAGGGGATGATGTGGTTTTAATTAAGCTTCCAAGCTACATGAGTTATTTTTAGCCAACCAAGAGGAACTATGGGTTCTCTTTCCACCTCTTTTTAATGGTGGCCGAAAATAACCATCAATGGTAATTGGGGAGGACATGGCTACATGGGAGGAGGCTTGGAGAAGTCAAATTCAATGGTTTAGCTACTATATAGCTTGCTAGATGTTAGCCAAGTGGAGATACAATTTGTGTTTAAGTTGATCTTAGATTTTAGCATCTTCCCATTGATTCTCCTCTCTCCCATGGCCTCCATTATTGACTTGAAGCTCCACTCCACATGGGTTAAAGTGTTAGCCTCCATGTGACAGGTTTTAGGTATGATTTGAGTCAACTTAAGTTGGGTTGAGTTGGTTTGAACCTTTCTTGACCCATTTGATTCAAATGAGTCAAGTTAGGTTCAATGCATTGATTTCACCCAACTGAGTTTAGGTTGTGTTATAATTATGTTTGATTCAATATTTGGAATGATTTAAAGCAACTGATTTTTATTGATTTGGATTTGGTTTAGATTCGAATCTGTTTCAACCTAAATTGGGTTTAATGAGCCAGATTGAGTTTGTTTGGATCAAACGATCAATATGATTCAAATTGATGTGTTTTGAGCTTTAATTATATTTTACTTGAGTATTTAAAGTAAGTTAGAGTGATTTATTTTAATCAACTTAGATTTAATTTTGATTTAGACCTATTTCGGCACAATTTGGGTCTAATGGGCCAAATGGCCCAATTTAGTCAAATAATTTTAGTCAAAATTATGTTCAAATATAATTTTAAATTATTTTGGAATATTTAATTTGTATTATTTTCTATTTATTTTGAGTTTAGGTTCAATCGGGTCTGTTTAGGTTCGCTTAAACTAGGTGACCCGATTAGGCTATTTAAGTGATCATTGGATTCAAACATATTTAGTTTTATGTTCTATCATATTAATTTCATGAATATGAAGATTTAGAATGACTTAAATTTATCAAATTTTGAATAGTTTGACTTTTAACTTGGTGGGGCCTACATCGATCAAATGACCCGATTGACCACCTTAGACCTCATCTAGATTTATTTTTGGGTTCATGTAGATTTATGTATTGATTATATGCTTTCAATTTTGTTTGATTTGATTTAATTTTGATTTTATATATTTTTTGGATTTAGATGTTTCTTAGCTCGAATGGGTTAATTTACTTAATCAAACTCATTCACCTTAATCTGGATTCAATTGAATTTAGCTTTTAATCCAAATGTGTTTGATTTATACATCTATTAAGTTCTATTAGACTTAGATTTTGTTCATGTTCTCCTAATCCAATTGGGTTAGGTGAGGCCTACTAAGTCAACCTAAGTTCTTCTTTTCAAATGTGTTACCTTCCTTAGTTTAGTTTCAATTCTATATTTAGTTTCCATTTTAATTTATTATTTTCATTTTTGTTTAGTTGAGGTTGTACACTTGTAATCCTAAGTATCCTGGGTGCTAGAAGCTCTCAACCTAATGTTGGGATCATAATTACAAAGATCAGGTTGATTGTTAACCTCACTTGAGGTTAATAGAATCTTAGTGCCTAGATTGAATTCTAGGACTAAGAGGAGGGTTCTCAACCTCACTAAAAGTGAGGTCAACAAGCATGCATAACTATCATACAGTCAATAAAGATAACGCTCAAAATCATTAACAATCAAGCTGAGTATGAAGCATTACTTGTTAGACTAAGATGCATATAGAGACTTAGAGAAAAACATTTAACTAGTTATTTAGATTCATAATTAATGTTAAATTGAGTTAATGGTAAGTTTTAAGTAAGGGTAACTTTTAAGTAAGGGTGGAAGTACTTGAAAGGTATTTGTTCAAAGTTAAGGTAATATTTGATAAGCTATGGTATTTTGGATTATGCAAATACACCTAGAGGAGAATCATCTCATTGATTTTCCCTCCAAGTTCAATAGTATAGGAGACTAACATCCTCTAAAACTCATCATCCTTATCATAAAAAACTGCAGTGCCTTTTAACATATTGGAACAATTATTGTGATTGTTAATGTACTTAATGAGTTTCAAGATTGAGGAGGCATAAACATCTTATTAAGGGGCAAAATTGTTTTTGTGATGAGTCATCTCACTCAACCTCAGATGTGTCTATAAAAATGAGCAGGTGAAGGTTCTAAGAGAGTTATATTCAAGTGAGTGTGAGAGTAACTGAAGAAGAAGAATAGTTGACCACAAGATTTTGAGAAAGGGATATTTTTGGCTGACCATGGTAATAGACTCAAAGGATATCCCAAGAATATGTAGGCATTTCGAAAAGTTTAAGCTAATTAATTATAGCCCTTATACCAACTACAACAAATTAGAAGTTCATGGCCATCCACTATGTGGGGAATGTACATCATTGTGTCTCTACCACTTGCTAAAGGAAAAAAAAATACTTCATCTTTGTTATGGTGAATTACTTCTTAAAGTGAATTAAGGGAAAGATACTCACCAAACTCACAACCTAAATAGTAAAAAATTTATTTTCTAACATTATTTGCAAGTTTGGCTTGAAAATGGTCATAATCATCAATAATGGGCCCCAATTAACTGAAAATAATCTAAATGATTTTTGTGAATCCAAAAGACTGTGCCTCGAGTTATCCTCCATTCATCACCCACAAACTAGTAACCAAGTTGAAGTAAAAATAAGGAAAGCCTAAATTTGCTAAGGAAGAAGAATCAAGGCAGTAAAACCAAATGGGTAGAAGCATTATCACAATTCTCTATCCCCTTAGAACAACACTTTCTTAAACAACTAGTCAAACAGTCTTCATTTTATTTCATGGAGTAGAAGCCTTGCTACTTGTTGAGTATGAGCTACATATGAGTGTAATTAGTAACCTACCAAATGGCAAAAGTACAAAAAAGTGTTAACCCATAATCCTTCATACTTATTTTAGGTTTTGATGACCACGAACATTCTTGGTTGACCATTTGGTTACACTAATTAGTTGTGTATGCAGGCTATGGAAAATTATAAATCCATTTAGGAAACATAAGTAAACAACTCATTATTTGATGCTTAGGAAAGCACATCATTTGTAGTTTGATCAAGACCTAGATTAAGCTCAAGTCTAAGAAGAGCACAACATGGAGTATTGATACAAGAAGACCCAAAAGTTTAGCATAAGCTATAATTCTTTTAGATATAGTGTTTTATTTTTATATGTGACTTTTTATACTTGGCATGTGAATGTAGAAAAATAACCAATCACACCCACAAATACGCAGGAGTGGAAAGATAAAAACAACTTTTAAAATTATTTTATGGAGATCAATTTTCGAATCATTTCAAAATAAAATTTTTAATATGTCATATTGTACAATTATACATTGTGTTATAAAATTTTCTATTTTTGTTAACAAATAATAGTCTACATGATTAAGTTAATTAATTCTAATTTTGAATTAATTGTATAGTACGAACATATATATTGTAATTACCCAATTTAATTCATGTGAATAAATTTCATGAATTGTGATGATCTTAAGGAAAGGAAATATGCAAGTGCTTAAGTTCATGAATATCTTTGAGGATTTGGTTGCTTGGATCAATTACACTACTCATAAGTGGTAATTAGCTAATAAACTCATCATTGATCTCAAAAGTTACATTAGGAATGAGGTAGTGTTATAAGAGACTCTTAAAGATTCTTTTCATTATGCTTTGATCATATAAAAGCATAAAAAGTAGCCTCTTCATCTAGATCAAAGGGTCCAAATTCCTACTATCAAGCATCTTCCTACCCTAGCCAAAGGTTTACCTTAGACCTAGACCTTCATCATCTAATACCCATCCTAATAAGAATTACACTAAATCATTTTCTAAGAAAGGACATAATGTGCTTTAAATATCACGTGAAAGGACATATATAAATTCAAAGTCATAGTATAGTCAGAAAAAGAAGAGTAAAGAAAAAGAGTGCTAAGTTTTAATTAATTGTATTATCATATGATACTACTAGGGAGACTACTTTCGATCTATACTTAGTGAGTCCTATTCAATTACCTTTATCTTTAGACATTAGAGTAAAGAAGGCGAGATTCAACAAAATGTTTAAATAGTTTTTCTTATCCCACATCATGTTACCTACTTAATCTGAGAGAAGTTACAAAAGGGTTACTTAAGTATCACATACCTAATATTGCTTCTCCCTTCTTATCTTAGTTTAGTAGGTTATACCCATATGACCTACTAGATGGGTTTCCACCCATAAAAGATATTCAACATGTCATTAATTTAATTTTAGGTTCTTAATTACTACATTTAACACATTATAGGATGAACCCACTCTATAGAATATATTGAACCTAAGAGACAAATAAATAAAGTATTAATGAAGGATTTTATTCAAGAGAGTTTAACTCATTGTGGAGTTCCAACACTACTCATACCAAAGAAATATGATACTTAAAGAATGTGTATTGAAAAAGGCAACCAATATCATCACCATTAATTATAATTTATAATTCTCAAACTAAATGGCATGCCACATCTTTGCAGAAATTTAAGTGAATTCCCTAAAATAAATCTTAAAATTGAGTACCATTAGATTAGAATTAGATGATGAGATAAGAGGAAGGATGACTTTTTTAAACCCATGAAGAGCTATATGAATGGCTACTCATGCCTTTTAATTTATCAAATGCTTCAAACACATTAATGAGATTAATGAATGTAGTCCTAAAATCCTATATTAAAAAGTTCTTCATGGCTTATTTTGATGATATTAATATATTCAACCCTAGTGAGAAAGAGTATTTAAACCACTTAAGTTTAGTCTTGATCAAACTAAAGGAAGCTAAAGTTTCTGTCAATATTAAGATGTGGTATTTTTCATCATCCAGAGGTTACATTCCTAGAATTCAAAATGATTTCAAGTAGATTGAATGCATACCCTAAAGAAATCCAAGCCATATTAAATTAGTCAACTCCTACCAACTCTACTGATGTTTGTACTTTCCTTAGTTAGCTTATACATGAGGTTCATTAAAAATTTAAACATGATAATGGCTCTAATTATGAATATTTTAAAGAAGAATAATATCTTATTTGGATTATATATACAAAGAAAGTAATGGAATAAATAAATATTCTTAAACTATTAGATTTTAATAAGACATTTAAAGTCACTTGAGAAGCATCTAGTGTTGGTATAAAAGGAATACATATTAGGAAAATCATCTAATAGTCTTCTATAGTGAAACTTTAAATGATGCAAAACAAAAGTACTTTTCATATGATTGAGAATTTTATGTCATTGTTTAGAATTTAAAACATTAGATGGATTTCCTGCTACATATTGAGTTCATCCATAACACTTATCACTATGATCCAAAATGCATCAAAATAAAAAAAAATTAAACTGTGAGTATATAAAATTGGTACAATACCATCAGGACTTCATATTTATTCTTAAACAACAACTCAGGGTAAACCATAAGCCTATATATGAATTTACAAAATCACTTTGGTAATCATTTCTTTAGAATTTCAAATTTCAAGATTTAAGTGACTTAATGATAATTATCAAGTATGCCTAGATTTCCATTTAATAGATTTAGAGAATGACAAAAATACTATCTTTTAATAGTTTAAGTGGCGATTATGCAGCAAGTGATGGATATCTATATAAAGGGAAGTGATTATGCATCCCTAGTACTTTTATATGGACATTCCTTATCATTGAACTACAATTAAAAGGAGTGGCAATACGCTTTGGAAAGTTAAAAATAGTACACCTACTAGGACATAAGTTTTATTAGTCATCTTTGAAATGAGATGTCAAAAGAGTGCTAACCTATAGGAAAGACAAAAGTACCAAGTACAAAAATATTGTGTTTTTCTTATTCCATTTAGACCTTAAGAGGATATCTCCATGAATTTTGAAGATGGGATTCCTAGGACACCTAGAGGATAAGATAGTATCTTTATTGTGGTAATCCATTTCTCCAAGATGACTCACTTACTACCTCGCTCAAAATTTAATGATGTGTCACATATATTAAAGTTACTTTCAAGGAGATTATTAGATTCCATGGATTACCTTTCATAATTATTTTTGATGGGGAAGTAAAATTCAAAAAAAAAATTTGAAAATATTATGAAAACTTATGGAGAAAACACAAAAATTCTTCTCACCCTCAAATTGATGACCAAACTGAAGGAGTAAATTAGACATTAAGAAACCTTTTGAGAAATTTGGTGTGTAAAAATTTAGGAAATTAGGATTTTCATCTTTCTACTAATAAGTTTGCATATAATAGTACTATCTCCAAGGCCACAAATAAGACACTGCATAAAATAGTCTATGCTTATAGTCTTAAGAAACCCATTAACCTTACTAGCATCCCTTGACATGCATTTTTTAAGTCTACCTTTACATTTGAAGAGATTTTTTAAGCTTTCATGAAAATGTCAAATGACAAACAATTGGAAGTCACTAATGCAAAATATGTTAAAATAAATAACGAAAATAAATGTTTCAAAGAATTTAATATGGGGATCATGTGTTAATTAAAATTTATCATGAGAGGTATCTATCCACTCAATGTAAGACATTGCAAGCTAAGGCATGTGAACTGTTTGAGATTATTAAGGAAATTAGCACAAATAGATATATTCTTGAATTGCCAAAAGGCATATTTATTAGCATAATTCTTAACATAAGAAATTTTATATCATTTAAATGAGATAGCCACTTTCCAAAAGAATAGGATGATACTCTTATAGGAAAAAAAAATTACTCTTTGCACTTGCCAACCTAACATTCATTATTTGAGGTTGATCACATCATCATAAATGAGGTAGATTAGAGAGAAGATCATAGATTCCTTACATGATGTAGAGACAAGCCCTCTACAAAAGACAGCTAACTAACTTGAGATGATTTGGAAAAGCTAACACTTAAGTTTATTGTACATTACATGAACTTCAACTCTCTATAGAAGAGATCTTTGGAGCCGAGGATAAATGGTGTGGCACGAGTTTTAAGACATCCAATCACTAGAGCTTAATCAAGGAAATTGATGACTAAATATGGAGGCCCCACTATAAAGAGTATGAAGGTTATTATATGATATTGATGTTTCAAGATATGATGAAATCGAGGACCTAGGATTTTTTTATTTTTTTGTTATGTGGTCTTAATTGGCTTAAATGGTGTATTGTACAAGACTCTTCTTACTAGTGTTAATTAAGTTTAAGTACTATTTAAATCAAATTTTGAAAGAAATTTTCCATGGTATTATAATTTGGTGATTCTTATTACCAAAGCTACTTTAGTGAGTGATATTAATTTATGTATTATTCTTTTTTATATTTTTTTTGTATATTGAATTGTTTATGAAACTTGTCATCTAAGAAAATTATTTACCCTTAAATACACCCACTTAAGAATCTTTTATTTTTAATCTTATTATGGTAGACCATATCTAGAGCCGAATTGACCTAGTTTGGGTATTATTGTTGTTTTGTAAACCCCTACATATTAAATAGGAAACCTCCCTACAAAAACTTATCAACCACTAACCCATATCACAAATTGATAAGGACTCAAAACAGATATTCAAGTCACATCCACACCAATACAAGTTGATTCAAATAATAACCATGTTAGCCAAAGGTCAAATCATTTCATTATACCATGTTTATATTATATTAGCCTCATGACGTTTGTATAATTTTCCTTTATTATATTATGATTTCTATGTAACTGTTGACCTCAATTTTGGAGTGAGCTCTTAACTTTTTTATCATAGATCTAGGATTCTTATAAACACTAAGAGTTCCTTAGTCTTAAGATACTTCTAGTGATTAGGTGAACACTTAACCTATCCCTAAAGACTTAGAATGGTTTAGCCATAGGAATAGGGCATGCCTTAGGGATTTAGAAAGACTTACCTTATAGCATTGACCCGATCCTTGCTTCCTTCTTCCAAACCAAACCTCAAATTCAAATTCCAAATCCAAATCATAAATCAATTCCAAATCCAATTCCATAAATCAATTCCAAATCAAATGACTGAAACACATGATCGAATTCAAATTCTAAAATATTTCCAACTTAGCCTTAACCAAATCCAAAATCACTCCAAACTTAAGTGATTTTCTCATAACCCATTTATACCTTCATTTATATTCAAAAATATAAATGGAGTATAAATTCAAATAGCCAAAACTAATTCCAAAATCAAACCAAAATTCAAATTATACCCCTTTAAGCCAAGTCCTTGAACTTGGTCAAATCCTACCCAAACCAAATCAAAACCCATAGATTTCAATATGATTCGATTATTCCTTCAATCATTGACCAAAATATAAACACAAACTATAATTATCAAATCAAATCGAAGCTAACCCAAATCAAATCCAAGTTAGCCCTTTTGACTTGAAATTGTCATATGAACCAAAATCCATATGGATCCAAATCACTTGTAATTCGATTTATATTTCCATCTCAAACCCATTTATCAGTATAACTAAACTTGAATCACGCCATGATCAAGCCAATCAACCCATTTAGGTCCACTTGACCCAAAGTGACCTAAAAGACCTTTTTGAGCCAAGTTCTAATTCAACCCAAATTGGATTGAACTAAGCCCATCCAAACCCTATGACAAGATCAACAATCACCCAAAGTTAATCAATTATCTTGGTTTGGGTCAAACCAAGTCAACCTAGCTCATTGACCAAGTCAACACATAGCCCAAACTAGCCAAAATCTACCATAGGCCAAATTAATTAAAACCATTGATTCAAACCCATTCATAATCAATGATTGAACATGACCAAACCCTCAATTGAGCCAAACTAAGCCTAATTGGCCATTTGACCCAAGTTGACCCAAATTGACCAAAAGAGCCAAAATAGGTCAAATCACAATCCAACCCAAATTTATTGTGACCAATGGCTCAAGTTCATTCCAATTCACTTATTGAATTTTACCAAAGCCATATTTAGCCCAAGTTGACCAATTAGTCAACTTAACCCAACTTAGCCCAATTTGACCTAAAGGGTCAAATTAGTCAAAATCTAAATTAATTCCAAATTAAACCAAACCAAAGTAGACAATCATTTTCAATTAGCCAATTAAACTTGACTCAACACTTAACCTAACCAAATTTGGTCAAATTGGTCAAATTGGTCAACTTGACCCATTTGACCTTTATGAACCCAAATGAACCATAATCAAATCCAAAGTAAATTGAATCAATCCAATGACACCAATACACTCTAATTGTTCATGTGAACTTGACCCAACCCTTGGTTTGATCGAATTTGATCAATTGGTGAACTTCACCCACCTAACCTAATTTGACCTAAATAGGTCAAATCAAGCCAAATCAAATCAAACAAACTCCAAACCACTTGAAATTTGGGCTAACCCATTTTTGACCCATTTCAAATCTGCCCAAATCAAACCCATAGCCAAATGACCATTTTTCCCTTAGGTTTAGGGAATCCTATGAGATAAAACACATGCTCATTACGTCATTTTCTCCTCTTAGCTCTATTCATCCCATCTTGGCCCAATGGCATCTTGGACAATCCAAAGGTGGTTGGGTTTGCCATGATCAATGGGGAGGTGAAATCACCTCTTTATCCCCATTAGAGCTTTTCAAACCATCAAGGATAAGCACTTCCTCCCTTAGCAGCCACCTCCACACCCTCACCCAACCAGACTGAGCCACATTATGCACCAAAGGACCTCCATTAGCCTATGATCTGGCTAATTGATCATGGAAAATCCAAACAAGTCGTGACCATTTGATCCAAGGAATGATGGGGTATACCCCCCTCATTCTCACTCAAACTCACAGACTCACACTCGATTCAACCCTAGCAGCTAAGGAGAGAAATCCCAGAGCCATTTCCAAGGTTTCCCAAGCTCTCCAAAATCCCCATTCTTGGTTTTATGCAAAATTGAAACAGGTGAGGCCACCTTCGATTTTCATTTGCTCAAATCTCTACCAAAGTGCAATTAACTTTGCACACACCTTCCTTGGAGCCAAATGAGTGAGAATGAATCTTTTCCAAGCATCCTGAAGGCTGAAGGGTAGAGTTCGATCAAGACTGACTAGCTACATTTAGCACTTTGGTCTTTTGAGCAAACCACACCAAATCAAAGCTCATGCGGCTCAACAGAGCTTCATTTGTATCAAACGAAGCTTTCTCAATCATTGGAATCGCCAGTCATAAGCTCTGGTGAGGTATTCCATTGAAATGATCCTTGAATGAAAATAGGCAGGTATTTTGTGAAAGAAATTTTCATTTCAAGCATTTTCCACCATTGGATTTGATTGTCATGCTTCCTCGAAGGTGTGGGATCATTTTCATCTCTATCCGAGCTCGGGTGAGCTCGAATCGAGCAGTGACCAATGGACGGTTGCCATTGTTCAATGCTCGGGAGGAGATAGATCATGGACCATTCATCCCATGGATCATGGACCATTCATCCCATGTGTGGGGTGCTAAGTCCAAATTATTCATATAACTGCTTGGGTTGTATGGTGTGTTTATCTAATATTTGTTTTGCAAGTGTAGCTATATTTACTTTCTTTCTTTTACTATAATTTTACATTAGGATTAGGATGATTGTTATGGGGGATCAGGATGAGCATTGGTTATAAGACCATGTATTATGTACCATGTGATGCCTTTAGAGCAAGCACATCCAAATCAAGCCAAAAAAAAGAAAGAAAGAGAGTAAACCAAATGAAGAAATGAAAGATGAAGAAATGAAGAATGAAGAATGAAGACCACCATAACATTCATCATTTGTAATTGTAATTATTTTCTTATAATTTGGGTTGATTAAGGGCAAAGCTCGGCTAACCACATTTCCTTTCGGGTTGTACGGTAGTACCCGACTGCATTGGCCTTTTATGCTTTCGTGATAGCTTTATAAAATTGATTGATGTTATGTTTAGCTTAAGCAATAGAAAAAGTATGCCTTTTCATAGTTTATTTATGATTGGTGATTGTTGTATGTCCTAGATGTGATTAGGCTCTTAGGATAAAAATAAATTTTTTATCCCATTAACAACTCATAACTAAACTTTTAAAATAACTCATAACCTCGCCTAAAGCTTAAGTATTAAATCAAGATAATAAAATATTTAGCAACCCCTTAGCTGGATGTTGTATGTTTAACAACAAACATATCATCTTGTTTCACTCGTGTTAAGAATAACACCTCTTTGCTAGATAGAATAGGCTTAACCTTTAAGAGCCTATGATAGAATAACACCTCTTTCTCTTTTGATTTAGCCCATAATTAATTTTTCATGCATTTAGGCATCCAAAATCTCATAGCTTCTGTCAAAATAAAGAGTCTCAAATTAAAAAATTTTTGATAAAAATTTATATTAGATTAAGTCATTACTCATACCCCTCATACTCTAGTCTCTTAGAGAGTGGGTTTAAAGATTTAGTTTTTTTTATAAATAATAACAACTTAGCCATCTTGCAAAAGCATATGACTTGCTAACATGGATTTAAAGTGTAGGATGGGTTAGCTAACTGACACTCCTAGCGGCTATAAGTCCAATAATCAGGTGGTTTACTCTCTCTTCTGGAGGTAAACCATATACCCACTTTCGCCTTAAATTTAGGTCGCTTTGGCCCTCACCAAAGCTCTATAAATTTACGATCTGAGGTTACCATTTTCCTTTGGGGCTACAAGCATAAATCCTCACCTCTTAGGCATTTCCACAATCTTGTAATGTTGAATTATAAGTCCTAGATTTCTAATAAAATTTCAACTCAAATAAATTAATCTCCTCAACTTCAAATACATAAAACCCAACCATAGGATAGATTGGAGTGCCCACTAGGCTTCCTAGTATCATTAGCACTCCCTATTCATCTCCTTTGATTTTGATAATAACTCTCCCTTTTGATCCATCCCATTTGATTTTTTTAAAACACAACCAATTTATTGATAGTCCTATCTTTGAATTCTTTAGAGAGAATAATCGTCTACTTTAATTGAGAGTATTTTTAAGGGATTCATTTTCCTTAAGATGTAATTAACTATGGGGGCTTTCCTCCATAGGGAACTTAATGAACCCAATTTAAATAAACCCATTTTCCTTTTCCATGTAAAGTAGGAGAAAAATCTCTAGTATATTCAAAGACCCATCATGCCTTAGGAGTCATTATTAGGTGATTAGGTCCATTGTAGGGTATTGACTTCTATCTTTCAAGATAGTATACTATTCCTCAATGTCGTGCATGATTACCTCAAAAAGTATATTCTCAGATCTGTGTGGTGTCCTCTCATATATACACACACCAAATCAAATCCAAAAATAAATAACACAAGAAATGATTAGATTTAAAAGGTATGGCACCTTGTGAATTAGGAGTTTAAAAATTTTCAAGTTAAAAATTTATTTTTAAAACTTTATAGAAAATTTAATTGTAAGTGATTAGATTTAAAAGAACAAAGCTAAAATTTATAAAAGTATAGTAAAGTAAGATGTAGAAAAAGTAAAGCAGAGAAAATAGAGATTTTTATGAGGTTCAACCAAACCCAAAGACTAGCTTGCATCCACAACTAGCAATCCAAGCTAGAAATTCACTAAGTCAAAAATAATATTACAATAAATCTCTCGTACACTCCTTCATATGAAAGTACTACCCAACACCATACTTTCTTACACGTGCAAGTACAAACCAACACCATACTTTCCTATACCAATAAGTACAACCCTAATAAAGTACAAGAGAACAAAATAAGAAAAGATATTAAGTATCAAACTCTCAATATAAAAAGATTTTTCAATCAAATCCCAACGAACACAATATTAAGATAAATAATAGAAAGTGCTCAAAGTGAATAAATTTCTTGTTGAATTAAGGTTGGAATAATGATATAAATTTTATTTGAAATATTTGAAGTAAAGATTTTAAAGTTGTGAAAATGTTAGTTTACATTAAAAGAAATAAAGACTTGAAATGAAATAAACTTGAAAAGTTATATGATGTTGAATCACTTGAATGATTAAAATATTTACATGAATATGCAATCAAAAAAGAATTATGCATTAAATACTTTCAAATAAACAATCTAATGTGAATTCCTTATTTGAAAAATCTTGTAAGAAACTTATTTAATAAACTTTGATGTATGAAGATGAAGGAAGTTTAATGAAATCAAATATTGGAATCTCTTGAAAATAACTTAAAAGAAGATGAGAGGAATCTCCACTTAGTAATTGAAGAAGATTGCAAAGAAGTGGAGGACTTCTAACACCAAACCTTCAAGGTTCTTGAATAGTAGGTTTTAACAACACAGAAATCAAGAAATGAAGTAGAAATTTTTTGCTTACTTTAAGCAATCCCTATGGAGGGAAACTGGCCAAAGAGGGACTTGCACCAACCATCAAATGAGCTTTAATTTAACTTCACAATAAGTCTCGACCAAGAAAGATTTTGTGAGGGAATGAGAGCTTTAATAACTTGGAAGACTTAGCTTGATTTTAGAGCTTTCGACTAAAGGAAAAAGTTCAAGAAAAGTGAGAACTTTTGTCCAAGGGAAATCAAGAGATGTGAAAAGAATATTACACTTTGAATCACTAGGATCTCTAATAAATTAAATTGCAAGGATTTAGCTAAGATGGAGAAGAGCTAAGAGAGAAAAACTTTAAGTCTATACCATATTATATAGATTTAAAAAGAGGAGGGGTTTGGCCAAAATAAGAGAGAAGATCAGAGAAAAATTAAATAAAAAAAGTATTTGATTTTGACTTGAACTCAATGAAGTTAACAAGGATTTTATTTTGAAATATTATATGAATATGAATTGCAATGAGCGTGTGAGAGAGATGAGAAAAGATACTAATTAAAATAAAGAATAAAATTAAAGAAATTTGTGGGAATTTTATGTGAAATACCACATAGATCTTGGGGTATTTATTTAGCTAATCAAATACATCATTAAAGAATAAATATATTATCTTGAAAGATAAACATATTACCCTATAATGGATTCAATTACTTAATAAGGACTACTAAAGCTAGTGGGTATTTGATGTTCTAGAGATTTTTCCCATGAACTACAAGGAGAGGTGTGGTGTTTTAATTTGGAGTCATAGGGACACCATGGAGATCCTAGAGGGTACTTATTGAAGTGATACAATAATATTAAGGTATGATGTACCATCTCAAAAAATGGAAACATCACCCTACAATGGACCTAATCTCCTAATAAGGACTCCTAATGCAGATAGGTCTACATATATACAGAAGATCTTTCCCCTACTTCACATGGAGAAGTAAAGCAAGGTTTATTTTATGTCAGGCTCTTTAGTTCGCTATGGAAGAAAAGATTCCATAGTTAATTACTTCTTAGGAAATAGGAATTTTATAAGAAAACTCTTGATTAAAATAGCCAAAGGTATCTCAAAAGATTTCAAAGTTACACTATCAAAGGATTAGGTATTTATGAAAATCAAATGGGGGAGTTCAAATAAGAAGACTTTTTATGGATTTCAAAGAAGGATAAATAAGGAGCACCCATGACACTAAGAAGCCTAGTGAGTGCTCCAATATACCTTATAGTGAGGCTTTACAAATTTGAAAGAAATAATTTACTTTTTATTTAAGTTGGAATCTTTATTAGAATGTTAGGGCTTATACTCTATCAACCCAAGATTATGGAAATGCCTATGAGTTGTTGACTTATACTCATAGCCCAAAGGAAACAAGTAGCCTCGAAACCTAAATCTTAGATGCTTTAGCACAAGCTAAGAGCACAACCTAAGTCTAATCATAAAATAGGGCATAATTGTTTACCTCCACAAGAGAGGATAAACCCATCCAGACTCTTTAGGAATTACAACCACCTAGAGTGGCTGCCAACTAACACCTCCTATACTTTAAAACCATGTATCTCAATTTTATATTATTGCAAGAGCTAAGATGTTATTTAATTAGGAAGAAAACTAGAGCCCTAGACTCACTCCTAAGAGACTAGAGCATGACTGGCATGAAGACATAACTTAAACTAAATACAAAATTTATAATTCTCTATATTATTTTTGGCACATTCATTTAGACAAACACTTAAAACAATTATGACTATATGCATGTTCAAATAAGATCATGGGCTAAATCAATGGGAGGAGATGTTCTCCACTATAAGGGATACCCTCAAAGGTCAAGCATTCCCCTATCGTGCAAGAGTGGAGACCCTCCCTATTCAAGAGTGAAATAAGATGTTATGCATGATGTCAAAATATTCAAAATTTAGCTAAGGGGTTGCTAATAGTTTTTAATTATCTTGATTATAACTTTACCTCTAAGGCTTAGGTTACGAGTTACATTTAAAATTTAATTATGACTTGTTTAATGGGGGTAGAAAACTTTATTTTAACCTAAAGAGCCTGTCACATTGAGGCCACATATTCAATCATCAAATTTTAAGAAACTTATGAAAAATACATCATTTCTACTACACAATAATCAAACATTCATAGATTCTCATAATATAATAAAAGGCTGATGTAGTCGGGTACCACCATACACTGCAAGAAAGAAAGAAATTTGGTAGTTGAGCTCTACTCTTATACAACTTAGATTATAAAAGAATATTATAGGTATAATTAAATAGATAATATGGGTGTCTTCAATCTTTGTTCTTCCTTCACTCTTCTTCCTTTCATTTAATTTTTGCTCTAGGCTTCACAAGGTCTCCCAGGTCTTTGCCTTCTAACAACTGCTCATCCTAAACCCCGTAATAATAATCCTATTTCCAATTGAAAAATTACATGTTTATGGAAAATAAAATCTAACTACACCTACAAAATAGATGTTAGCTAAACAATCATACACACCAAACAGTTATATTCCATAAATTTAAACTTAGCACCCTGCGCATGGGTAACCAAGTCCACCTGTCCTAATATGGGTTATGCAAAGAGGAATAAGAAACCTACAAGTAAAAGCATTTATATTTATTTATTATCTCAGTGGCCCCTTTATCATAATCCCATGCAAAAAATATTATTAGGCTAGTAGCAGCCTAACATCCAGTCTACACATAAATAACTCTAACCTATTCTAAAATATTACATCAGAAAAAAAAAACACAACATCACAACATACACCAACTAATATTGTTAAACCAGGGAAGTGAGGTAATCTAAGACCTCATAAAGGCTACTTAAATCCTCGTATTCCCAGGATGTCCAGATGATATACTAACTAACATTTAAACACATGTAAACGTATACATGAGTCATGAAAATAGAACAATCCTTTAACATGTTTAAACTATAAGCAAATGTAAATCACATATAATATTTATAGCTAACACCACTCTAAATTTTCATCATTAACTTATAATTTTGAAAATAATTTGATTTTAATTAGTGATAATAGCTACACCATATAATAAGATTAATTCAACACATGCAACTTATACATATATAATCATATTCATTTGATTCTTCTATTTGAAAATATAGATACATGATGCAAATGGCATTCAAATTTATCATGATTAAAAAGGAATGATTAAACATTATCACATAATACATTCAACCACATTAATTCCTAAGGACAATCAAGTCAAATAAGTATTCTTTAAAATTAACAGCAGGTGTCATGAAGTTTAAATTTTGGATTTGAATTATTAAAACATAAAGAGGAGAAATGATATTTGTTATTTTACCCCATCCCATGTTGGTGATTTAATGTATTTAAAAATAAATAATTAAGTAAATTTTATGGATTTATTAAGTTCAAATCATTAAGCAATTAATTTAGTTTCCCTTTCCTAATACTATTTAATTTTGTTAACTTCTTAATATTGAGCCTCCAATGATATTCCTATGAGAAATTAAAATTTGCAATTCACTTAAAGAGACCTAATGCAAATTAGGCTCATTCTTAAGAGTTGATTAAATTAAATAATAATCTAAATTAACTACTTATATGGTTTTCCCACACCCATGGGTTAACCTAAAGTTCCTTAAGGCTCTTTATGCTATTAAACACATCAAGGGAAACCCATGACTTCAATTTGAATCATTTGAAAAAATCATTACTTTAGTTCAATTTTTTACTTTATCATTAATTTTCTAATTAATCTATAATTATGCCATGAATTAATTAAACCCTCTTAAGGAAATATATTTAGAAAATTAACTAGAAAATAGGCCCTAATTATTTTCCCTCATCATTCCCATTATTAACAATGAGTAATCATCATTAACCATTTATTTTTTTACAATTTTGTAATTTTAATAAATATTAAATTAATTAAGGTCGGTATTTCGGATTCAAGTTTCAAATTCTTCAGATTACATGTCTAGTAAATTCCAAAATAATTATGGGAGGTAGAGGACATCACATGGAATTAATCCACCAAATCTGAGATCAATTGGTCAAATAATTAAGCCTTAATTAAGGTAATTAGCCTATACTTTAAACCCTAATTAAACATTATTCATTGATCAAACATTAGAGATATTATTTTTATTGAGTTCTCCAATATTTAGCCTTTCTAAAATGAGTTTATTTGTATTTTTTGGATTTCTTTATGATTAGTTATGAATTTTTAAAGTTTTGGCCATTTAACTGCATTTTTAACACTTTATTAACCTTCTAAACTATCAATGCCATGTAGAAGTTGAAGCGGCAGCACTTTCAATGTGGTGTTATAGGATAGGTTATTTAAAATGTCCAATATGGTAGCTGAGTCAGCAATGATGGAAGCTATTTCATCCCTGACATCGAATGATAGAGATTAATCTCATGGTTTCTGATGGATTAAATCAAAAAAAATTTAACGGATTAAATCATGGTCATCTATTCTAATCATGTGGAATGGACGGTCGATGATCCATCATCCCTCAAGCATTGAAGATGGAAATCATCCACCTTCCTTCATTTGATTTGAGCTCATCGGAGCATGTAGGATGATGGGATCAACTCTAAATGTGTGGGGAGGAGATCTAGGAAAATCTTATGGTAGAAATCCCATTTGATCACAATTTACTTCAGAAAAGACTAACACCTAGCAAAAATCCATAGTTTTCCAGATTTTTACCTCAACTGAGCAAGAGATCGGTGGTTCATTGACTAAGGTACCTTCGTATTGAAGAGACAAAGCCCTGTTGAGAAGATCTCGAGTTGCCTCCTCATGGATTCCTTTGTGCACCGAGCACCATTGCTAAGCTCACCAGAGTTGGTCTTGGAGTGCCTTCAGGTGATAAATCGATGAAGGATTAATTTTTTTGACTCTCTAGAGTGAGGGGAAGGTGTGGGAAGAGTTAATTTGAGATTGGTGGAGTTTTGGTGAGGTTAGATGGATGGGGCACTCGGTTTCATTTGGTGGTTCATCTTTCCTATGATGGAGTGCACTAGAGATTCGAGAAAGAGTCTGGACTGCTCAGAAGCTATGAGGAACCTCTATTTGAAGTTTGAATGGATGGGGAGGAGTATACTCACTTTCCTAATTGAACTAAGGGCTAATATTTTCTCATCCTTTGGCAGTCATCTGGCCGGAGTAGGTGGTCAGAGGTGGTAGTAAATTGCTAAGGTGGACGTGCTTGAGAGACTGAGTCAGAGGCCTGGGCTATCATGGGGCTTACCTCTTCCTCCAAGTGAATCAATGGAGAACCAAGGATGAGGTTACCATCTCATGGCCAAAGGCTAAACCTAACAGCCTTGGGTCAGGTTGAGTCAATGGTCCTAGTGTCCAAGAAGGGCTAAGGGTGGCTTCCAAGGCTTGGGGAGTGGGTGAACCAATCCAAATGAGGATTTTATCTTATTTAGGTGGATTGGTTCAAAGTTTTTGACCCAAACTAGGTTCATCCTGGGTTGGATCCAGTTGGGATGGCCCATGATGTCCCAAGGATGAGTCATGACAAGTTTGGTTAGGTTTGGCTCAATTTCACCTATATGGGTCAAATAGGGTTCAATTGGGTTAGGTTGATCAATTGGTTAAATTGGGTCAAATGAATGTCTTGGGTATGTTCAATTGATCATTTGGAATGTATTGGTTCAATTTATTTGATTTAATTTGAAGTGGATTTGATTTTGGCTCATATGGGTTTATTTAGGCCAAATGGGTTAAGTTGACCAATTTGGTCAAATTGGACAAATTGGCTTGGGTGAAAGGTTGGTTTAAGTTCAATTGATCATTTGAGAATGATTATAGGTATTGGTTTGAATCAATTTGGATTTGGGAAGGGTTGGGTACAATTGGACCCTTTAAGATAATTTGGGCTAAATGGGTCAATTGGGTTGGGTTGACCAAACTGAGTTCAATTGAGAGTTCGATCATGTTTAATAATTAATTTATTATTGATTAGAGGCATTTGTTTCAATCAATTTGGTTTAGGATTTGATTTGACTCAATTTAGCCCTTTATGTCAAATTAAGTCAACTTGGATTAAGTGATCAAATTGGTTTGGTTTGACCCAATTGATTGCAATCGGACTATCCAAGATGATCCACAATCATCATGGAAGGGATTGGATGGGTTGATTCAATTCAATTTGAGTTGGATTGAAGTTTGAGTCAATTTGGTCATTTACGCCCCTTTGGGTCAAGTGAACTAATTGGGTTGATTGGGCTGAATTGGATTTAATTGGGTGTTGAGAAGAGTTCAATAATGGATTTAAGGTTGATTGGTGTCTTGATTGCAATTTATTTGGTTTGATTGGATCCTGGTTCATTTGGACCTTTTGCGTCAAATGGGCTAACTTTGGTTAATTCGATTCATTTGATTTAATTAGTTTAATTATGAGTATTGGAGGGGCTTAAAATGGTCTATTGAATGGTTGTAGTGCTTTTATGAAAATCAATTTGGTTTAGTTTATTTAAATAGGCTTGGATCACGGGATCATGGTGGAATGAACTTAGGTTAGGATTTAAGTTAATTTGGCATGTAGCTTGGATAGGAAATAAAATCTAATTGAGGTTGGTTGTTTTAGCTTGAGGTTGGTTTTAGATGAGTGGATAAGCATGGGTTGGTTTAGACCATAGAACAAGTAAGACCTATTTTTCCTAGGGTATGCCTTCTTAAGTCTCTAGGCTTGGGTTTAATGTACCCTTAGTCACTAGAAGTGTCCTATGACTAGAGAAATCCATTTACTTAGAAGGTTCCTAAGTCTGAGATGGGAAGGATGAGTCTTCACTCCAAAAGTGAGGTTAACAAAAGGACCCCCAATAAGTGTGTTGTAACTGGCAAGGCACACTGCACATATTAGTGTTGACCAAGATGATCAACAGCATCTGGGAAGATCACAAGCACTAATGATGACTATCCATACCTAGGTGGAGAGGTAAAGGGAACTTCAATCTCAACACGATGCAACTCATTTCATGCTAGGGGCTTGGGAGAGTTAAGTGGATTTGGTTTGATTACTAAGAATTGATTTCATGCCAAAGACATGAAGAGAGATCCGTTGGGGATTTGCACATGAATTTGATTGGATTGTAGATTATTTTATGCGAAGGGCATAAGGATCTGCTGAGGATTGATATTTGATTGAATTTGTTTGATTTATCTGAATTATGTTGATTAGTTTTGATTTGAACTTGGGCTTTATGCTAACTTGATTATGTTGATTAATTTAGTTTGAGTTTGATGATTCATTTTATTTTTGATTTTGTTGATTGATTGAGTTTGGGTTTGATTTGATTTCAATTTTATGTTAATTTGTTGAATGAGAGTGGACCTTATCAATTTGGATGGACCGCACTAAGGAGGGGCCATGTGAGCCTAGGCCTGCCTTAGATTTATCAATCCAAAGGGGTAGTCTACTGGGCGTATAGTAAGACCATCCAACTTAAGGGTTTCTCACCAGTTTGCAATGGCTACATTAGGAAGAAAGCTCAGGGACTCACATCATCCAAAATAGAGTCAACCATTGGTGTGACCAGCTGATGGCACAACAAGTCAAACCCAACCTAGGGAGACTACTACGTGAGTGCCTCTGGGGGTCTTATCTCAACTTAGATAGTCAAGGTGGTTCATATAAGGAGTTTTTCTAACACTACCCAAAAAATAGGATGTCTACTTAGGAAGAGGTGCCTCTAGGGGTCTTATCCAAATCCATAAGAGATGTTCTTTTATTTATTTATTTATTTGTTGGTTGGTTGATTTGTTTGGCATGGACCCTGTTGGTTTGCGAGAGGCCACACTAAGAAGGAGTTACAGGGGCTTTGTCTTATCTTAGATTTACATATGCAGTATAGAGCATCCAACCATAAGGGTGGCTACTAGGAAAGTGGAACTATCCAATATAATAGTAACCTGAGTCATGTCTATATGGGGTTAAGAATATGTAATCCAAATAGAATACCCAAAAGGAAGGTGCTTCTAGGGGTCTTATCCTAATCCCTAAAATATAAAGCCTGTAGGTATACGGCAGTCGACAAAGGAAGAAAGCGTGCGGACTCACATCTGTTTGAGCAGTGTTATCCACCGGGTGGGTTACTGTCACCAAAGCGAACACCAGCCAACCTAAGGTATCCATCAATTTGCAATGATCAATCTAGGAATAAAACATCAAGGAGTTACATCTTCCTAAGAGAAACTAATCATCTGGATAGACTGTTGTCTGCTAGATAGCTACTATCCGACCTATGACAACTACTAAGTGGGGAGTCATAAAGAAGGACTAAACCCAAGCTAGAAGTAGTGAAGAGGAAGAGAAGCCACTAGGGGTATTACCCTAATCCTCAAATATATAGATTCAGACCCAATTAGTGCACGATGACTAGTTCAAGAGGAAAGCTCGGGGACTCACATCTTCTTAAACAAAGTTAGTCATCATGATAGTTTATTGGTCATACAATAAGACATACTAAACTAACAAGGCACCCATCAGTTTATAGTGGTTAAGTTAGGAAGAAAGCATGGGGACTCACATCCTGCTAAGTAGAAATGACCACTGGGGAGACACGCTAGCTAAGTAGTGAATCAATCCCGACCTAGAATAACTACTAAGTGAGGGTTGTTTGGGGCTTATCTCGGCTCAAAGTATCCCAAAGCAATTGGATTTATGTTTGTTTTGTTTTTTTGTTTGTGTACAACTATGTGTTTGTGTTGTGCCACCCAGGGATAGGACACTGCTCGGGTTCTCTTATACCTACCTTAAACACATCGAGAATTTTGTAATTCTAAACATTTTAACATTGAGAGAAGTTTGATCAAAATGAAATTTTTATTGATGAAAAATCATTTTGGACATTGTTTAAGCATAGTATTTCTTTAAATAAAGCTCGTTGATCAGAAGTATTGGGCTTTCTCCTCTGTGATTTATAAGTTAGTAAGACCCACCTTGGTATGCCTTTTCTATGGTGAAAGGGCCTTCCCAAGTAGGTTCAAACTTGCCTCCCATCTTACAACGGGAAACAATTGGTCTCCTTAAAACAAAAACAAGCTCTCCTACTTAAAAAGCTCTAAGGCAGACCAACTTGTTATGAGCTTAAACCATCTTTTCTTTGTATAACTCAAGGTTCTGGCATACTCATATGCATCTTTCTTCTAAATCTTTGAGTTCCTCTAACAAAAAATTGGCATTCTGTTCGGTCATGATTTTGCTACCCATAGCTATCCATAACGATGGGAGCTTAACTTCTAATGGTAGAACAAATTTGGACTCATACACTAAGGAGATGGGATAGAATGTGTTGAAGTTCTGTAAGTAGTCCAGTAAGACCATAACACTTCAACTAACTACTCATGCCACTATTATTTATTGACATTGAGTGTCTTCTTGAGTATTTAGATGAGAGTTTTATTGAAGCCTCTAGTGAAACGTTCACCTATTGGTAGTAGATGGAAGAATGTCTGCAATCTATATTGTATCTCTGAGTGAAGTTGTTAATTTTTGTGCTCTTGAAAGTGGTATCACTATCAAATATAATTTGACAGGGTACCCAAAATCTATACATGATATGGTTCCTAAAAAATTAGAGCATATACTGAGCTTTGAATTCTCTGAGTGGAATCGCCTCCACCCATTTGGAGAAGTAGTCTGTAGCAGCTAGAATGAACTGGAGACCTTTGGATGAAGGAGGATCAATCAGACCCACTATGTCAGTGCCCCAACACTCAAATGGCCATGAGGCCAATGTTGAATGTAGAACATTGGGCGGCTACTGTTTGACCACACCATGTACTTGGCATTAGAGGCATCGCTTCACTATCTCCATACAATCTGTGATCAACATCGGTCAATAATACCTAAGTCTTTTGATTTTGTCTTTCTTCTTGGGACCAGACTAATGAGCTCCGCATAGTCCTAAGTGTACCTTGATCATGATCTTATGGGATTCATATTTTTTAAACAATGTAACCACATATGATCGAAGGACCATTAGTATAAGACACCATCCATGAGGGCGTAGGAGAGTGCCTTTTGCTTCACCTGATGTGCTTGAGATTTCTCTTGAGGTAGTTTACCTTTATTTAAGTAATCAATGAAGGGTTCATCCAATCCAATTCTTCATCCTTTTTGGCAATGGCAACCTCCCCTTCAAGAGAGTATTTATTGATGAGTTCAACATTAATAAGAGGCAGGACTTGTCTATTATGAACCTCTATTAATGTAGACTCATCTTCTGGACATGCTAACTCTTTAACGAGTTTAGCTAAAACATCAACTATGGCATGTTCTCCTCGAGGGATCTTATAGATTGTGACCTCTAAGATTTGGACTAGTAACTCCATGGTGTACTTTAGGTAATGATGTAGTTTGGGCTTTAAGATCTTATAGGACCCAGTGATCTGGTTGACCACTAGTTATGAGTCCCCAAAGATGTTAATGGTCTGAATGCCTAGTGAGATGGCTAACTCCAGACTAGCGATCATAGCCTCATATTTAGTTTATTTGTTGGTGTAAGGCTTGGATAGATATTCTGAATATCTCATCATATCATGGTCTGGCGTAAGGACTATTCCTACTCTTGCTTTACCTGGGAGAGTAGATTGTGGTTCTTCTATACTTTGAGAGGAAGTCGTACCATCAAAGTACATCTCCTAACAACAAATATTTGCATCTCCTAAGCTCATGATTTATTCATCAAGGATATCATCGCTAAGCCAGGAATCCATTGGAAGTGGATGTGACACTAGGAAATTCATGAGTGCTTGTCCTTTCACCACATGGAGGGGTACGAATGTGATATCAAACTATGATAAGATCATGGACCATCGTGTCAACCGTCCATATAACATCAGTCCTCTCATGAGATATTATAGTGGATTGATCCTATAAATTAAGTTCACTTTATCAGAGAGTATATAGTGTCATAGCTTCTGGTCTGCAAAGATTAAAGTTAGGCAATGCTTCTCAATGGGTGGATAGTTTACTCCAGATGATAGCTAAGATAGTAGAGTGTGTTCTCTTTTCTCTCATCATTGGATTAGGCCAAAAAAGCACCAAATGAGTCATCTAATGTAGCTGTGTAGAGTATCAGAGGTTTGCCTGAGATAGGGGAAACTACGACTGGCGGCGTCATAAGATATTGCTTGATGCTCTCAAACGCACACTGTCACTTATCATCCCACTTGAACTTAGCGTCCTTCTTGACTAGAGATGAAAATGGATGACAACTGCCTAATATGTTGGAAATAAATCATTTTAGATACACTAATCTCCCTTGGAATGATCTGAGTTAGGTTAGACTTTTTCAAGGTGGCATTTTCAATATCACTTTAATCTTCTTCGGGTCGATTTGAATTTCATGGTGTCGGACAGTGAACATAAGGAACTTTCTTGAAGATTCTCTGAATGTGCACTTCAGAGGGTTCATTTTAAGATTATATTACCTTAACCGCTTGAAAACTACTCTCAAGTTAAAGAGATGGTCTTCCTTTTTATTTTCTTTTAACCTCAAGATCATCGACATTGCATTCGACTTAATGGTGAATGAGTTCATCAATGATTCAAGTCATGGCCTACTGGTATATAGATCTAGCATTTTTAAGGCTAAAAGGCATAACTTTATAACAATAAATTTCGAGGTTCTGAAAGCAATGTTCCATTCATCTTCAGGTGTTATCTTTATTTTTTTATATCCACATGAACCATCCATGAAAGAGAAGATTTCATGAGATGAGACAATGTTCACCATCAATTCTGATATTAGTAGTAGAAATTCATCTTTTAGACATGCCTTATTGAGATCCCTTAAATCAACGCATATGCAAATTTGGCCATTTTTCTTTTTAACTAGAATGACACTAGCCAACCAAGTGGAGTATTTTTTTCTCCCAGATGAAATCAGCATCAATCAATTTCTTGACTTCAAAAATGACCTATTATTTAATGTCCAATCACATGTGTCTAGGAGCTTGCTTGATAGGGTTAGTGTCTTTTATGAACGGCTATTTCAGGAGCTAATCTGGGCATTTCGTCATAACTTCATGCAAATCAATCCTTAAACTGAGTGAGTAGCCTAACTAGATCATTGGTTTCAGATTCATTCAATAAGAAACTGATGTACATCTAGCACAGAATGTCTTCAGTCCCCAAGTTGCTTTCTTTGAGTTCGTCGATAGTTGATTTGATTTCTTCTTCAAATTTTGGGGGCACATCTTTGACTTGGAGATCATCTGGATCATCAAAAGTTTCAAAGCATACCTCCTCATATAAGTTTATGTGATTTGAAAAGAACCTATCAGATTCTAAATGATTAGTGATGACCAAGAAATAATCATCATCATCGACTGGGCCCACTGTACCAAAGCCTAGTCCTGGTCTTGACTGAGAGCTCTTGTATTTTTTGTCCATAATATTTTGAAATACTCTAAGATATGCTTAGACCATGTGTGTGGGATTAAACTTTTTTTTGTTAAGTTAAGAACTCAAGGTGAGTACCAATCAAAAGGTGGTTATATTAATTCTTTAATTGATTCATCCTCAAGCTCTACATTGACTTCTCATCTTGAGGATGCTACTCCTAGATAAAACCTTTTGGCTTGGTATTTGCACTTACTTTGGGGGCTTCCTTAACTACCAAACCCTCAACTTTTTGTGAGAAAAGTTGGGTTAGAGCTAAATCACCCATATGTTGTCTGATAGTTTCACATAAAGAAGATTTAGATACACTCATGCTTTTCTTGCGGACCTAATCTTCATCATTATCGGGCTCTAGTGTCCTCTCCAATGGGATCTGCTAATGAGGAAAGTTAGCTGGTGTACTAATTACATAGGACTCATCCTCTGAACTAGATTTTAAGTCTATATAGATAACATGTGTACTCATGGATCCTAGAATGAATCTCCTTAGAGGAGGTCATTATGGAGGTCTTCCACCTCTAGGGCTCCCTCTGGACTTGCCTCTTCCTCGTCCTGGTGGAGTTCGGGTCTTCCTACCCACTTGTTCAAATGGAGTAATGAACTGTTAGTGGAATCGAATCTCAGGCCCTATATCCTCCATAAGATCTTCTTCTCATTCCCTCTTCTTTTCTTTTTCATTTTTTCACTTTTCTTTTCTTTCTTTTTCTTTCTTTTATTTTTCATTTTGATGAAGTTCATGGGAAAAGACATTTTATAACTTATGGAGGTAATAGGTCACACCCTCACAAATTTTGACCTCATGCACTATAAATGACTTGAGATCTCTTTTGACACAATACTTGATTAGATCCCTTATAAACTTGATACACTGATGTAGGGGGATGGAACTATGTTGTTCTCATGTATCTAAGGTCACCTTAGCAAAGCATTTAAAAATGTATCATAATATATTATGTAAACGTTGGATTCTGCCTTCCAATCATCTATCTCCAAAGGTAATACTACGGAGTGTAAGGCCTTTTCACCTTATTCATTGAATTCTTCCAACATCATCTTCTCTGCTTAGAGTTTAGAGATGATAATCCTCAAGTAAGGGTTCTTAGAATCATAATGTTGATCGATGCGCCTAGATCAACCAGAACTTTAGATAGCCTGAACTTTCCAACATCGATGGTGATGTAGAGGGGGAGGATTGTTCTTTATTGTCCTTAAAAGTAGGTCTTTTTCTAAGAATGTGACTCCTAGGACTTCCTTGGAGAAGCATGCCTCATCTCTAGTTGGATCTGTAGCAGCCAACTGAACTAAACATATTTCATGTTCAAGCAATGCTTTGACTAGTGACTCCCTCATCTCTTTGGATAAGATAAGGGAATAGTATATGCTTAACTTAAATGGCAACTTTCTAAGGTGTGCAAGGTTGATATAATCAACTTTGGGTTGGTCCTCTACAAGAATATCCAAGGGTGGAGCATCTTGTGGCGGGGCCTTGTGCTCACTGGAACCAATGACATGTTTACCCTTATCTTGAGGTGCTACCCTAGGAGGTAGAACTTTACCACTACAGAGGTTGGTTTCAATAACTTCTTGTGGTGTGGAGCTTATGGAATGTTCTACCTACTCATCAGATTTACCTATAGCTTCTCCTAAAGGATCATCGAAGTTGGATGACTCCAAGTCAATCTCAAGTGGTAAACCCTGAAGATTTAGAAAAGGGCAATCTATTTCTGAATCATAGTGGAATTGATTGGAATTATTTAGATTGTTATTGCTATGACTTAGAGAGATATCAATAGGAATAAAATTATTAAGATCATCAAATGTAGATAAGATGTAAGCCAAATCATTCTTTTACATTGATTTTCTTAATTATGGAGGTGGTACATAATATAAATCAAGTAAAGTGAGCGGTGAGATTGCCTTGGTGAGCTCATTTATAGATACAATGCTCCTACTAGTGGTGGAGGAGCTATAGAAGTAGTAACTATGATGGTGGAAGGAGGAATGATAGACTTAGATGGTGGTTGCGGTATGGAACTATGCTGAGAATGTGATGGTTGTTATGGCTAATGGGCTTCCACCCTCCCCAAGTTATCCCTCACAACTGGCAGACCTTCCTTGGTGTTGGAGGTCTGAGCTAAGTCAGGCACCTACAGAGAAAGTTTCTTTATTTTAGAAATGATTTTCTTGGATGTACGGGATAAATAGATATCCAACCTTCTTTTATCTTAAGAGGATCGGATGTATCTCTAAAGACTACTTTAATAGAAGCTGAAGGTTATTCTACTAAGTATTCTTTAGGGATAACTATTTCTCTTGACTTGTAGCTACGCTCAATCCAATCCTTGAATGTAAAGCAATCCTCTAAGATATGGCCTAGCATGTGGTGGTAGGGGCAGTAGCTAGGATCATCACTCCTACCTAGTTCCTCCATCTTTCTAAGCTTGGGTAACTAGAAATCAGGCTTCTTGAGAAGGTTCTTGAATATGTTCCTGACTACCTCCCTCTTGAATGTGTATGGCTTATTGAGTTTGTCGGCAAGAGTAGGTGGAAAGTAGCTAATTGGTGGTGGATACTGATAGAGCTATTGTGTAGCCTGTTGTGGTAGCCTTTATGGCGGTTAAGGTAGTGGAAAATGGAGGTGGAGTAAACTAGGCCTCTCAAACATTCTCATCACCGCTCTCATCCACTACCACTACAATCCCTGGCTTCTTCTCAAACACCATTTGGGACTTGGGCTTAGATGAATGGTCTAAGAAGGGTAATTGTTTGACTTCCTCTAGTAGGTTAGCCGCCTTGCTGATTAGCTTCTCAAATTTCTTTATGGTAAAGCCCTTGACCATGAAGGCAACCGGGCCACGGATATTCTTGAGAAGAATCTCAATGGTATGCAGCTCTTGCAACTGTGGTTCACATTTCATACTTAGATTTCGTTGCCTGATAATATCATCAACAAGGAACTCATTAGATTTTTGCTTCTTTACAATGAGGTCCCATACAATTACTCTCTACTGAGCTATTACGAATCTCTTAATGAAGAGCAACTCTAACTCTGCAAAGGAATTCACCGAACTGTTGGGCATTTCAACATACCAATCAAATGCAACTCTAGAATGGCTACTAACAAACTACCAAAAGAGTAAAGTGTGCTACCACCGGCATTGGTCCAACTGGCTCTAAAGTATGCTATATGTTTTCTAGGGTTCTCACTGCCATCAAATACCTTGAAGGATGGTGGTAAAAAATCCTTGGGGTATTGAACTACATTAAACTTCTCTGGGTAGGGTCTACCCTATATGATCAATAAGCTCCTTTGAGCTTGCTCCAATGCTTCCTTCATTTGATACTCAAATATCTACTTGATTTCTTTTTCATGCATAAAGGTACTATCGGTTACCTTCTTATGCAAACTATCGGCATCCTCATCCATAGGAGTAGTGCTCTTAGGATGATCTAAGATGTGCACAACCTTAGGTCTATCAGCCTCCATAGACTGGGTTATGAGATAGGCACTTGATTCTGCAATGCTAAAACCACTGCCATTAATTGCTCTACTCTCCTTTCCATCCTTTCAATCTGATCATATTTGAGTTTGATTTGTTGGAGGATGCATTGAGTTGAGTCTGATGCATCACCCTCCTAAACTACAATGCCTTGGGCTTCTTGGCTAGGCTACTCCCAATGCACGGATCCTCAGGTATCAACTATATGGACTTCAGTAACATCATCTAAAAGGTCATCTTCACCAGCATTAAAATTTACCATACCCTCCTCTTGATTGGACTGATCATCTCTAACTATCTATCCTACCTTTCACAACTAGACTCTGCTCTAATGAGGTGATACATTGTATGTTCTAGATGGAAGGAGTTCTATCTCTAACTAGCTCAACAATCATATGGGCCAACTCGATATCCCCTTCTTCCTTCTCCTTTGACTATGGTGGTGGAGCGACTACGATGCTCTTAGGCTACCACTCCATCTTCTCCACCATGGGATGGAAGGTTGAGCTGGCCTCACCTCCACTGGTGGAGTAAATGAAGTGTGGTCTTTGGGGCATAATTGTATCACCAAGGGGAATGCTTTCTATTTAGATGCTAACTTATTATACTTGGTAGGCACTTCTGATGAGGGGACATGAATAGGTGACGGTGGTCGGTGAGTAGAGCGGTATAATGGTGATGACACCGACTGCCACTCCACCAAAGATCTCCTCATATGGCTAGAACTGGTGAGTACTATCACATTTGAGTGATCGGCTCTATCAGCTCGCTGATTGGAATGGTCAATCAAAGCTGAGGCCGTTGATTGTCTGGCAAACCTCCTTCTATCTCTCTAGCCTGCTTGGGTAGCAACCTTGGCCTCTGTGGACCTCTCTTTATAGATTTGATCCCTAACACTCCCAAGGATCACTCATCTCAGATCATGCAAAGTAGCAAACTCAAAGTGTCCGTGAACTCTCCCTACTCTCCTTAGCATGGACCTCAGCCAGCATAAGGTTTTCTTCTCTACCTATCTATCGTCTCATACTCCATGGGTAGTAGGAGATGATGCTACAATCTTTCTGACATCTTCCTCTCCCTCTGCAGCTAAAAGGGGTTGAAACCTACTACCACCAAGAAGGGGAGAGGTCTCACTGACAGATCCCTCCTCAGCTACATGGGAGGCCTCTTCAACCTCCTTAGCCATGCACTTGTAATGCCTCTTGAACTTCCATTTTTTATTATGGCACTAGATTTTTGTCAGAGGTATAGGACAAGAGCTAGAACCAACCACAAAAGTAGGGGAGGTTATCTCAGAAGCTAGAACTGACTTCCTCTTAAAGATTGGGGCTGCTGTAGAGGCAATGCTAGTCCTAACTGAAGTTGTGGTAGGTACAAATGGTACTCATGGTAGGGGAACCTCTAAGGCCTTTATCTTTAGGGATGGAAACTCAATGTCTAAATGGAGATCAAACTGAAAAGTAGATTCTTGTTGGCCATCTCCTCCCTACTGATAGTCCTGAAGGTAGGTCCCTCACAGATAACCTTGAAATGCTCAAAGCCTAATCTAAACTTGATGATGGGGGCCAAGGTGAGTATGGTCTGATCCATTGCCAAGTTCATAACCAAAGAAAAAGAGAAAATGAGCTTCCTAATAGACATGATAACTTGTTTCTTGAAGGAAAAGAGAATTAGGGTTTCTTCTCTACTATTGGAAAAGAGAATGACATAAGATTAGACTTTTGCTTTGATTATTGTTGACTTGACTTTTGACTTTGAATCAAAACCCTCATTTAACATATTTGATTATGTAAATGTGGTTCATGTGTACGTTGAAGAGATTTGAAATTTTGGAGAAAAATGTTTTTCTTTTCTTTTGAACTTCATTGAGATTTTAAAAAGGTTGAACGAACCTTGCTTTACCAAGCTAGTGGTAAGAGGTTCTTGATTTTATTTGATTTATTTTTGGGTGATTTCTTTAGTTTTTTTTTTTTACTAGAGGATCAATAGGGGGTTTTAAGACCTACTTGGAGTGAGGTCCTAAAAGAAAAAGGATGTTGGCCACCCTTGCTTAAGGATGAAATAAGCAAGGTGTCCAATGGAAAGAATGATAGTCTCATACTTAAATAAAATATAAGTCCATTATCAATGCTTAGAGATAATGATTGACTACTAAAGATGGAGAAAGAAACTCTCCCCAAGGAGTCGCCAGAAAAATCTATGGTGTTTTAATTTGGAGTCGTATGAACACCATGCAGATTCTAGGGGGTACTTATTGAAGTGATCAGGTGTGAAATTAAGGTATGATGTACCATCTAGAAAGATGCAAACATCACCCTACAAAGGATCTAATTACCTAATAAGGACTCCTAAGGCCGATGGGTCTACATATATACCAGAGATCTTTTCCCCACTTTACTTGAAGAAGTAAAACATGGTTTATTTTATGTCAAATTCTTTAGTTCCTTATGGAAGCAAGCTTCCATAGTTAATTACATCTTAGGAAATAGCAATTTCTTAAGAAAACTCTTGATTAAAGTAGTCAAAAAGTATCTCTAAAGATTTTAAAGTTAGACTATAAAAGGATTAGGTATTTATGGAAATCACTTGAGGGAATTCAAATAGGAAGACTTATTTATGGATTCCAAAAAAAGGATAAGTAGGGAGCACCTATGATACTAAGAAGCCTAGTGAGTACTACAATCTACCCTATAGTGAGGCTTTACATATTTGAAAGAGAGAATTTACTTTTTTGTTTAAGTTGAAATCTTTATTAGAATATTAAGGCTTATAGTCTATTAACACAAGATTATCGAAATGTCTAAGAGGTGAGGACTTATACTCATAGCCCAAAGAAAATAAGTAGCATCGGAACATAAATCTAAGATGCTTTATCATAAGCTAAGAGCACAACCTAACTCTAATCAGAAAATAGGACATAATACTTTATCTCCATAAGAGAGGATAAATCCATCCTGACTCTTCTAAATTTACAACCACCTAGAGTGGCTACCAACTAACACCTCATATGCTTTAAAATTATGTAGGATGGTTTTATGTAAGTGTCAGATAGCTAAGCTATTATTTAATTAGAAAGGAAACTAGAGCCCTAGACTCATTCCCTAAGACACTAGATCATGACTAGCATGAAGACATGATTTAGACTAAATGCAAAATTTATAATTCTTTATATTTTTTTAACACATTCATTTGGACAATGGCTTAAGATAATTATGCCTATATGCATGATAAAATAAGGTCACATGCTAAATCAGTGGGAGGAGGTGCTCTCCACTACAAGAGATACCCTCAAAGATCAAGCATTCCCCTATCGTGCAAGAGTGGAAACCCTCCCAATTCAAGAGCGAAATAAGATGTTATGCATGATGTTGGAAAATTTAGAATTCAGCTAAGGGGTTGCTAAATCTTTTAATTATCTTGATTATAACTTAAGCTTTAAGGTGAGGTTATGAGTTACATTTAAAATTTAATTATGAGTTATTTAATGGGGGCAAAAAAATTAATTTTATTCTAAAGAGTCTACCACATTCAAGCCACACATTTAACCATCAAACTTTAAGAAACCTATGAAAAATATGTCATCTCTAATACACAAATTAAACACAATAATCAAACATTTATAAATTCCCATAAAAGAATAAAAGGTCGGTGCAGCCGAGTACTGCCGAATACTCCAAGAAAGAAATAAATTATGTAGCCGAGATCTACCCTTATACAACATAGATTATAAAAGAATATTATAATTATAATTAAAAAAATACTATGGGGGTTTTTATTCTTTGTGCTTCCTACACTCTTCTTCCTTTGGTTTTATTTTTGCTCTAGGCTTCACAGGGCCTCCCAAGTCTTTTCCTTCTAGCCACTGCTCATCCTAAACCCCATAGCACTAATCCTATTTTCTATTGCAAAAGTACATGTTTATAGAAAATAAAATCTAACTACACCTACATAACAGATGTTAGCTAAACAACCAAACAAACCAAGCAATTATATTCCATAAATTTAGACTTAGCACCCTGCACATGAGTAACCAAGTCCACCTATCCTAATATGAATTATGCAAAAGGGGATAAGCAACCTACAAGAAAAAGCATTTATATTTAGGGAGATTCACATACATACCACACAATTATTATGTGTTTATATATCTAACACCTAAAGTTAGATATTTACTTATTTGACACTTTTCTATGCTTAAAAAGGTGTATTTCACTTAAAAAAGTGAATGAAGTGGTGTTTTTGATGTGATATTGAAGATTAGGGTATTATATATCTAAATATTGAAGTTTAGGTATTAGATATGTAAATACATAATAATTATGTTGAATGTATGTAAATCCCCCTTATATTTATTTATTATTTCAATGGCCCCTTTAGCATAATCTCCTACAACAAAAAATCATTAGGCTAATAGCAGTCTAACATCCAGTCTACGCATAAATAACTCTGACATCTAGTATAAAACATTACATCACAGAATAATATACAACATCACAACATACACCATCCTAACTTAGAGCTGAATGAAGATTCTAATGTGCTTAGTTTAGTGGTATCTTAGTTAGGCTTTAGAATTATGATTGTCTAAGGTTTGGAATATTCAAGTTAAATAGAGGGAAGGTTTCACTTCAACTTATTGAAAGGATTTGTGGATTTTAATTTATATTTTTATTTGTTTCACGTAGTATTTACTTAACATCTAATTGTTATAAAGAGAGGAAAGAGATTTGACCCCCTTCATCCCTACCCTAATTTATTTTCTAAAGGCATGTTGTTATGATTTTGATTTCTTTCTGTGAACGATTTACTAAACATTTTATTAATTATAAAATTAGATTAATCTTAAAGAATCATGTTCAAACATGAAAGACATCTTAAGATTAATAATATTTATTTGCTATCACATGGATAATAATACATCATTCTTTTTCATCATCAATAGCATGCATATGATATTGCCATACTTGAATGATTGTTTATGCATATATTTTTGGTAGAAAAGATAGATTCCATCTCTTAGATAAGTCTACATACACAAGTATTAGAGATTTAAGCAAGTACGTGTCATTGTTAAACTAGGGAAGTGAGGTAATCTAAGACCTCCTTGAGACTACTTAAAGTCTCATGTTCTTTGCATGTCCAAACTATATACTTGTTATCTTAAATACATATAAATGTATACACAAACATAAGAATAAAAATAATACAAAAGATTGTATATTATCAAATCATTTACGCATGTAAAGTAAAGCTCTATCCAAATTCTAGCATATATACACATATGAATGAAATTAAGTAAGTATGTGCCATTGTTAAACCAGAAAAGTGAGATAATCTAAGACCTCCTTGGGGCTACTTAAAGCCTCATATTCATGGGATGTTCAAATTATAAACTAACTAACATTCAAATACATGTAAACATACACATGAATCATAAAAATAGAATAATCCCTTAACATGTTTAAACTAGAAGCAAATGTAAAACACATATAATATTCATAGCCAACACCACTCTAAATTTTAATCATTAACTTATAATTTTGAAAATAATTTGAGTTTTATTAGTGATAATAGTAACACCATATAATAAGATCAATTCAACACATGCAACTTATACATATATAACCATATTCATTTGGCTCTTTTTTTTGAAAACATGGATACATTATGTTAATGGCATACAAAATTATAATGATTGAAAGAAATAATTAAACATTGTCACATAGTACATTCAACCACATCAATTCCTAAGGAAAATCAAGTCAAATAAGTGTTCATTAAAATTAACCAAAGTTTCCATTAAGTTTAAATTTTGGATTTGAATTATTATAACTTAAAGAGGAGAAATGATAATTGATCTTTTACCCCATCCCATGTTAGTGATTTAATGTATTTAAAGAGAAATAATTAAGTAGATTTTATAGATTAATTAAGTTTAAATTATTAAGAAAATAATTTAATTTTTTTTCCTAATCCTCTTTAATTAAATTAACTACTAAATCATGAGCCTCTAATGATATGCCAATGAGAAATTGAAATTTACAATGCACTTAAAGAGACATAATGCAATGTAGGCACATGCTTAAGAATTGATTAGATTAAAGAAGAATCTAAATTAAGTACTTGTATGATTTTCCCACACACATGGGTAATCCATAAGTTTCTTAAGGCTCTTTATGTTATTAAACACATAAAGTGGAACCCATGAATTCCAATTTGAATCATCTAAAACAATTATCACTTTAGTTTGATTTTTTTACTTTATCATTAATTTTCTAATTAATCTCTAATAGAGCCATGAATTAATTAAACCCTCTTAAGGAAATATATTTAGAAAAATAACTAGAAAAAATGCCCTAATTATTTTCTCTCATCATTCCCATTGTTAACAATGTGTAATCATCATTAACCATTCAATTTTTTACTATTTAGCAATTTTAATGAATATTAAATTAATTAAGGAGGGTAAATAGGATTGAAATTTCAAAATCTCCAGATTACATGGCCAATTAATTTTTCAAAACTTATGGGAGGTAGAGGATATCCCATAGAATTAACCCACCAAATTCGAGATCAATTGGACCAATAATTAAGCCCTAGTAAGGGCAATTAGCCTAAATTTCAAACCCTAATTAAATACTATTCACTGATCAAACATTAGGGATATTACTTTTATTAAATTCTCCTCAGTTTAACCTTCCCAAAATGGGTTTATTTGTATTTCTTAGATTTTCATACAATTAGTTATTAATTTTTAAAGTTATGACCATTTAATTTAATTTTTAACACTTAATTAACCTCTTAAACTACCAGCATCATGTGAAAGCTGACACGACAGTACTTTCCACGTGGCATCATGGGATAGGTTACTTAAAACATCCGATGTGGCAACTGAGTCATCGGTGATGGATGCGGTTTCAACCCTACCATCCGATCTCGGATCCGTTGGTAGAGATTAATCTCGTGGCTCCTAATGGAATGAAAAAATCTAGTGAATTAAATAAAACCACTTAATCATGTCATGAATGACGATGATGATCATCCCAGCACTAAAGACGGACACCATTTGCCTTTCGTTGCTTGATTTGAGCCCGTTAGAGTTTGTAGGATGATGGGATCAACTCCAAAATGCATGGGGAGGAGATCTAGGAAGATGTTATGGTAGAAATCTCTTGCAATCACAATTTACTTTGCAAAAGAAAAACACCTACTGGAAAATCTATGATTTTCCAAATTTTTACCTCGTCTAAGCAAGAGATCGATAGTTTGTCAACTGAGGTAGCTTCATCTTGAAGAGATGAAGCCCTGTTGAGAAGATCTCAAGCTACCTCCCCGCCAATTCCTCTATAGACCAAGAACTGTCACTATGCTTGATGGAGTTGGCCTTGGAGTGCCTTCCTGTGATCAAATCGTTTGGGGATCAATTTGTTTTGACTTTTTGGAGTGAAGGGAAGGTGTGGGAAGAGTTAATTTGAGATTAATGAAGTTTTGGTGAGGTTGGATGGATGGGGCTCTTAGTTTCATTTTTGTGGTTGGTCTGGAGAGCGATGGAGAGAACTAGGGATTCTGGGAAGAGTCTAGAACTACTCGAAATGCTTTGAGGATGCTCTCTGTAAAGTTTGAATGGATGGGAGGAGTACACTTTCCTCCTCAAGTGAACCAACGGTTGAGATTAGCTTAGCCTTTTGAAGTCATCCAGCCAAGGCAGGTGGCTGGATGTGGCAATGGACTGTTGAAGTGGAGGTGCTTTAGAGGCTGAGGCAATGGCATGGCCTAGCATGGGGTGAACCTCTTCCTCTAAGTGAACTAATGGAGAACCAAGGGTGAGTTCCCCCTCTCATGGCCGAAGGTTAAACCCAACAGCCTTCGATCAAGTTGGGTCAATGGTACTAGTGTCCAAGAAGGGCTAAGAGTCGCTGTCAAGCCTGAGTCAACCCATCTAAATGGGGATTTTGTCCTTTTTGGGTGGCTTGGTTCAACTATCTTTGTCCTTTTTGGGTGGCTTGGTTCAACTATTTTTGGCGAGTGAGTGAACCCATCCAAATGGAGATTTTGTCCTTTTTGGGTGGCTTGGTTCAACTATTTTGACCCAAATTGGGTTCACCATGGGTTGGGTGCACTTGGGCTAGCCCATGGTGACCCACGGATGAGTCATGCCAAGTTTGGTTAGGTTTGGACTTTGTTTGGATGGGTTTGGCTCAATTTGACCCATATGGGTCAAATAGGGTTCAATTGGGTTAGATTGACCAATTGGTCAAATTGGGTCAAACCAATGGCTTGGGTATGTTCAATTGATCATTTGGAATGTATTGGTTTAATTGATTTGATTTGATTTGAAGTGGATTTGATTTTGGCTCATATGGGTTCATTTAGGCCAAATGGGCTAAGTTGACCAACTTGGTCAAATTGGCCAAATTAGCTTGGGTGGAGGGTTGGTTTAGGTTCAATTTATCATTTGAGAATGACTATAGGTATTGGTTTGAATCAATTTGGATTTGGGAAAGGTTTGGTTCAATTGGACCCTTTTGGTCAATTTAGGCTAAATGGGTCAATTGGGTTGGGTTGACCAAATTAAGTTCAATTGAGAGTTGGATCATATTCAATAACCAATTTATGATTGATTAGAGTTATTGGTTCCAATCAATTTGGTTTAGGATTTTATTTGACTTAATTTAGCCATTTAGGTCAAATTAGGTCAACTTGGATCAAGTGATCAAATTAGTTTGATTTGACCTAATTGATTGCAATTGGACTATCCAAGATGATCCACAATCATCATGGAAGAGTTTGGATTGGTTAATTCAATCCAATTTGGGTTGGATTTATGCCAATTTGGTCATTTAGGTCACTTTGGGTCAAGTGGTCTAATTGGGTTGAATTAGATTGAATTGGGTGTTAAGAAAGAGTACAATGATGGATTTAAGGTTGATTGGTGGCCTTGATTGTAATTAATTTGGGTTTGATTTGATATTGGCACATTTGGACCTTTTGGGTTAAATGGGCTAACTTAGGTTGATTGGATTCATTTGATTTGATTTGGTTTGATTATGAGTATTGACGAGATTTGAAATGGTCTATTGAATGGTTGGAGTGCTTTTGTGAAAATAAATTGGGTTTAGTTTGTCTGAATAGGCTTGGGTCACGAGATCATGGTGAAATAAACTTAGGTTGTGACTTAAGTCAATTTGGCTTGGAGGTTGGATAGCAAATGAAATACAATTAAGGTTGACTGTGTTGGCTTTTAGGTTGGTTTTAGATGAGTGGATAAGCATGGGTTGGTTTAGACCATAGGATAGGTAAGACTTATTTGTCCAAGGGCATAACCTAAGCTTAAGGTATTCATTCATAAGTCTCTAGGCTTGGATTTAGTGTTCCCTTAGTCACTAGAAGTGTCCTATGATTAGGGAAATCTAAGTAACTAGAAGGTTTCTAAGTCCGAGATCAGAAGGATGAGTCCTCACTCCAAAAGTGAGGTCAATAAGAGGTAAAATAATATTTATTTTATACCATGTTTGTAGTTCCTTATAAGGGAAAGACCCTATGGTTAATTACATCTTTAGAGGTATCAAATTCCTCCTAAGAATACTCTCGATTAAAGAAATAAGTTTTATTTCTATGGATTTGAAAGCTTGTCATAAAGGAAGGTTATTTTACAATTCAACACGGAATGTTTTAAAAGGGAAAAGTTCTTTTTCGAGACCAATGGAGATTAAATATAAAATATCTTTAGATACTGGAATGCTCAATAAGCATTTCAACTATCATATCATTGGGCTTTTTATTTTTGAGATTGATTTTAATAAAGTTTTGAATTGACATTTTATTAGAAATATAGGATTTAGATTTTTGACAGTATGACTGTAGGAACACCTAGTGGTTGAAGACTTATTCCAACAAGATGGTTTAGATCCTAAGTCTAAAATTCTTCTGACTTAAGTCAAAATCTCGATCTAACATAATTTCTCATAATTATTGGCTCTCTTTCTTACATGAGAAAATGAGCATATCATTGACTCTTTTGGACTCATTACCTGCCTGGAAGGGTTGCCAACTAACACAATCTAAGTGACTTTTAAAACCATTATTCCAGTCTTATGTATGCAAGATGGTTGGCTTGTTGCATTTTTAAGGGAAGCTAAGAAACTAAACTCACTCCCTAACCCTAAGATGATATTTGGCATGCTATACATCTAACTAATATAAACAATTTCATCTTTGATGTATTTTGGCTCATAAATTACTTTAAGGCTGGGGTATGCTATTTATGCCAACAATAAGATATAATTAGAAAGCGGTTATGGATGAAATTAAAATGGGAAGGAACACTTCCCCAAGAAGGGTGGTCATTCTCAAAGGTCAGATGCCCCCTTATGTATAATGGCTGAAGCGCCCAATTTAAGAGAAATAAATCATATGCTCTATTGATTCACAATAATTAATTATTTCTACTTGCTTTTAAATTATGCTTATGGCTTTAATTATCATGAAGTTATGAAGTTTTTCTTTTTATGTTTAAGTTATTTAATTTTAGTGGGGTAAAAAATTTTAATTTTTCTAGGAGCCTAACATTTCTAGGTATTTCATTACAGAGCACATCACATAAAGAAACCTAGAAAAAGCATACATGTATATTGTGTGCCCCAAAATAAATCAAGCCAAATTAAATTAATAGACCAGGGCAAAGCGATCGGGTACCACTGGACACCTCGAAAGAAAAGAAGAATGTGTAACTGAGCTCTACCCTTATACAACTTGACCTAGAATCAAAAGTCTTGATCTATGGGGGTTTACATCCAAGATCATCACCTTCTTTATTGACTTCCATGGGCTTCATTGGGGACCACTGGCTAATAAAGTCAGCTTCTGTTATTTCTAGATGCCATAAATTATGAACTATTTCTAGGCTCATATTATATTTTAAAATTCCAAAATAAACTTTTAATCCCTGGAAAATAGACATCAAAAAATACATACAATACATCAGTAGTTTATATTCCAAACATATGAGCTTAACACTAGTGTTTTCCAAGCCTACCTATCTTATTGAGCTATGCTTAAGGACTTAGGTAGCACCTGCAAGAAAAAAAGTATTTATTTTTATTTTTATTATTACAGTCCCTTTTAAGCACATGCCCTATAGAAAATAGAATTAACATAAAAAATGCCCTAACATTTAGACTAGAGAACAAATAATCCTAGTCATTCAGTTTAAAATATTACACCATAAATAAAAAAATGTTATTTCACATCACAGAACATCACAGAGCATCGACCTAACCTAAATTTAGGGTCGGTGACCTAATAATCTAGTGTGTGAAAGAGGGGATTGTGTTGTATGACTGTACTAGGCCTTTTTTAGGCTCAAGTTTATATTTGATTTAAAAGTTAATTTTTTACTTTTTCATAATTTTACTTTCATAGGTACATGTCATTATTAAACCAAAGATTTGAGGTATCAAAACCTCCTTCAAACCAGTAGCCATGCGATCTCAGTTGTCTATATTATATACCATATGATAGATCATTATGGAACGTTTTGTTTTTAATGAATTATCTAAATTTGTTTTTTTATTCTATTTTAGGATTTGATCAATTTACCATTGTAAAGTTTCAATTTAAATGATTTAATTGCTTTTGGATTTTATTTTAACTTAATAGTTATTTTTCTATTGAAGTTGAATTTAAGTTTTTAAAGAATGACGAATAGAATAAATTCTACTTTGGACAGAACCCAATCTATTCAACATCCTAATCCTAATAGAATGGAATTTTCATCTTAAGATAAAGATCCATTCTAAGGGTCAAACTAAGAACCTAAGTATCGTAATTAAGCCTTTTTAAATTTATTAGAATGATTTATTTGAGTTGCATTTAATTTGCTTAATGTTTAATTCCTTCTTTGAGATTGAAATCTAAGTTATTTAATTAGTTTTAAATTTTGTTAAAAATTGTATTCTTCTTTTAATTAAATTTCATTTGATTTTATTAATGCATCTTGATTTAACAAATTTGTAACTTCTAATTATAATTTAAAATGGTCTCTCAAATTTTAATTAAAATTTCAATCATTTATTGTTTATTTAGATTATGTGTTGCTTGTTTAAGATGAACATTATTAGATATAATTTCATATTTTAAGTTTATATTCAATTTATATTTCTATGATTTGATTAAGGTTTAGGGTATTGATGGTTATTTAATTTCACATGTTTTAGTTTAGTTCATTAGATTTGGATTTGATTAGTCTTATCCACTTATTTCAATAATTTTAATGTTTATTAAATTTGAATGATCTAAGTTATTTTAACTTAGTTGATTTAAATTAATGTTTAATTTAAGCTTACTTTGAAGGTATTGATTTCATTATTCAAGTAATTTGTTTCATTTAGATTTACATGAATGTAGGTGCTTATTTAATTCATTTGGTTAGGTTGATTTTAAGGGATATCTTATATTAAGGGTTCATTATTTAATTAAATTTCTTAAGATAAAGTCTTGCTTATTAATATTTAACTATTGATTATAGCATAAGAAATTTAAAGGTGTCAAATCTAATCATGGTCATTTTCTTATTCTTTCTAAGTTTTTTAAGTTAAATGATTTAACTTAATCATTCATATTTATTCATTATTAATGTATTTCATTTGATATTAATATTCTTAAGCTGGCATACAAATGAATCCCTTAAAATTTAGAGATTATTAAGTTTCAAATTTCAATAAAATGTTTATTTTATTCATAATTTGATAATTTAGTATTTTTATGTTTTTTTTAATTTCTAGCTTGTAATTAATTTCATAAACCATAAGAAGGATTGATTAGATTTTTCAACTTTAGAAGACTAATTTTTTCTAAAGTCCTCTAATGTTATTTAGCATGAAGTAAATTGATTCAATTAATTTTCTTAATTTTTTGTAATTATTTTCATTTATTATTTAACTTAAATTGACCTAGAATTTAGCATTTTCATAACTTTTAACCCTAGAGTCATTTTTCTTTGAAATGTTTATGGAAATTTTAATTCCTTGCCAATTTCATTTTTCAAAAGTTTTATTTTGATCAAATATTTATTTGGAGGTTAATCAAGGTTTTAATGATTTCAATAAAACTTAAATTAAGCCTAAATTTTTAAGAATTAATTATGGGTTATAATTTTCTCTGATTTCCCTCTAAATGATGAAACCATTTAAAATTTTTGAATTTTTGATTGATTTAATATGATTATTTGAAGATTAGGTCAATTAATTGATTTAATTAATTCATTTAATTACCTAATTAAGTTATTCTTAGGATTAATACACATTAGTGAGGTTTAATGTTTTATTAAGTTTACTGATATATGTTATATTGTTTTAGATTGATCCCATGCTTTTCTTTCATTTTCTTAATTTATTAGTAACTTTTTCATTAAAATAATATTTTAAGGTTGAAAATTTTGAATCTTTTAATTTAACCATCATTAAATCCCCAAATTTCAATCTAAGATGCATTTTAACCTTAATTTTAATTTTCCAAAGTTTTAAATTGATTAGATTAGTATTTTTGGTTTAATTTAGCTTTGATTATTTTCAATCAAACTTAAATTAAAATTAAAATACCCAAAAAAAATTTGGGGATTTTGAGTTTAATAGATTGTTCTCATTGAGATGAATCCATAAAGCTGTTATTTACATTTTTTTTGCTAAGTATTTTACTTTTTATAAATTTTTGAACTATTTTTGAAATTATAAAAACTCTTTTTTTTCCTCTTTAAAATAGTTAGCGCCATGTGGTCTTGACGTGGCATCACTGTACATGTAGTGTTGTCTGATTAAGCCACACGAGATCCACGTGGATCCCACATTAAGTTGGCGGTAGTTTGGTTTAGAATGTTCGATCAAAGATCGGATGCCTCCAGATCAAGCCATAATTTTCTTAAAAAATTTAAGCAATTGATCTAGCTAAATCATAATCGTTCATTCCAAATAGAAGGAATAAATGGCAATGATTTGGTCTCCTTCATCCATAGTGGTAGCCGAACACCATCCACTTTTTACGAATGATCATTGAAAATCCTTGCAACAAAATTACTAGATTCCAAATGCAATACGATTAAGGCATGATTTCAAATGGATCTATACAGTTTGATCGATTCTAAAACTAGTTTCATTTGACAAACAACCAAAATAAAATTAGAGGGTGGTCAATTTTAGCCATACCTTACTGACATGGGGTCTTGGTGGTGTTTTGAGTTTCAAAAATGTTCAATGGAATTAGAAGAAGCTATTGTAAGAAGAATCATGCTTTCCCTCTTGCTATATCAACATGGAGATGAACATCTACCCATGCTTAGTGGAGTTTGGTGTTGAGAATGATTGGAGGAGCTTGTAAGGAGAAGGAAGGTGTGCTTGTGTTTTGATTTTGCTTAGAGAAGGTGTTGGAATCGAAGGAAGGAGAGAATTTGATCCCTCCTTAGGTTTTTAAGCTTGACCAAAAGCTTTCTTATAGGGCTTTAATGGAGTCTCCATCCATATGAATTTGCACTCTAATGATGATGTTAAAGGCAGTGAGAAGGCCAAAGCACGTGTTTAAATCCTTAGGGTAATTGAGATTGCACACATGCATGGGATTTTGGAAGGATTGGGAGGGGATTAACAAAATTTTGCCTCTTCCCCTCCATGGCATATTCCTTTTTCTCTTTGGACTAATTGAGACCTCTTTAGACCTTTAGTTTGGTTGGCAGGTACCTTATGTTCATCCTAGGATGAGTCCAAATGAGTCCAACTGTAATTTGTTTGAGTTTCAGGATAAATGTCTAAATTTGATCCATTTAGATTTAACTTGACTTAGATTAGGTTAAGAGTGATCAATTAGCATTAAATACTCATTATTTATCATTTTATATTAGTGATTGCCAGCCTAAGTTAGGACTTAGGTGCAACATGGATTAGACTTGAGTTCATTTGAGTTAGACTTGGGTTTAAGTGTTTGAATTTAGTACAATTGGTTATTTCTTATTTTTGGATTGACTTTGATCAATTCGTTTGATCAATAGATCTAAATCTAGATTCAATTATTTTGGTTTATCCATTTACGATGTTTCCAATTAATTCATTTTATTATATTTGGATTTAATTTTAATTTGAAACCCAAATAAATCCATCTTAGATTAAGTTGGGTTTAATTAAGTCAAATGGCCAATTTGACATAATTCAATGTAATTTCCTTTCAATTGTACTTAATTAGATATTTGAAATAATTTAGCTCAATTGATTTTAATACATTGAAGGTTAATTTTGAATTTCAACTCACGCTGGTCCAAATTATGCTTAATGGGTCAACATGGGTTTTTGGGTTAAATGACCAAATTGTTTAAATTAATCCCACTAATAGGTTAAGTTATATTAATTTATGAATTTCAACAGTGTGGAGACAAATTCAAGTTAATTGGATGATTGATTTAAGTTAATTACTATTTTATTTTGATTTAGATTTCACCAAGGTTCATTTGGATTCATTTGGATCAAGTGATCTAATTAGCCCATTTGAAACCTTAATGGATTTAGATTCACCTAGATTTATATTTACACATGTTCATTTGATAATTATAAGTCTTTAGAATGATTTAATTAGGTCAAATTTTAGTGAATTGATTTTTCTTTGATGGAGTCCACATAGGTCAATTTTTATGTCAAATGCTATGATTGACCATCTTGAACCACATTTATATTTATTGTTAGGTTTATTTATATCCATTCATTGATTTTATCTTTTTGTTTGATTTAAATTCAATTTGTTTTGATTTTATTTGAATTTCTTTAGTTTAGGTAATTTTTAACTTAGGTGGGTTAATTAGGTTATCCACCCAAATTATCTTCGTTCAAGCTCAATTAGACTTTATATTTTAGTTAAAATGTGTTTGATTAAATCATTTATTTAAATTTAAGTTTGGATTTGGTTCATCTAATCCTATTAGGTCACATCAAATCCAAGAAAGATTTACTAGATCACTAAGTATAATGCCTTAAGATTCTAATCAAGAAGCTCTTAATCTAGAATTAAGTATCCTAATTACTAGGTAGAGATGATGTTAACCTCATCCAAAAAATAAGGTCAATAAATGGACTCCCAATATGTGTGATGGATTGACTAGAGTACACGACATTAGCGTTGACTGAACAAGTCAATAATGGTATAAGCGTAAGCTTGGAGGAGTTTGAATTCTTTTTTGAAATTTGGAATTTAGATTTAGTTTTGGTTTTGATTTCAATTTTTATTTTGAATTTTATTATGAAAGATAGGCATAAAATTCCTTAAGTTGATCTAATTTAAAATGATTTGATCTTAGAGAACTTAGATTCACTAGTCTCTGAAAAGAATAGAGGTGTTATTAGAATAGGCTCAATAAGGAATCTAGTCCTAACATGGTCATGATAGCTAGAAAAGATTCCTTCAAGAGATTAATCCTTATCTTGACTACAATAGGTTTTCAATAGCTAACCTTAAAAGAAAGCACTAGGACTTATATCATTCTAAGTGGTATTTGTCAAGGGTAGTCTAACTGACTAGCCAACTCCAAAGAAAGGATCTATAGATAAACCCTAAAGTTTTGATTTCTAGAAAGGATACCACTGTGGATACTCACTCCTGTCTAGGGATGGTAGTTGGTGATGATGCCATTAAGGCACTTACTTTTCTCCAAACTATGTGAATTTTAACCAGAAAAAGTTATCAGTGGGGGACTTAATCTTACCCGATTAGCTATTAGGAATGGGTCTTTAATGACCTAATTCCAACCTAAATAGCTAGGCTGAGAGAAAGGGCCTTCAATGGCTTAATTCATGGTCCTTAATATTTTGACTAATTGACAGGGGTTGCATGGACTTAGTTCCTAACCTAAATAAGAATGGGGCCAAAAAGTAACTTTTTTACATCCCTAAATTTCTATTATTTTGCACTAGAAAGGGGTCACAAAGACTTAAATCCTAATCTACAGAGATTCAGCTAATAGGTAGGGGACATGATGACTTAATTCCAACCTAAATAGCTTGAAAAAGAAAAAGGATCACGGTGACTTAATTCTATCCTTGCCTTATTGAAAGGATGCCTACTAAAGGTCTTACTCTTATTTGGTTAGCTATTAAGAAGGGGTCTTCAATGGCATAATTCCTAATTAAATAGCTAAAGTGAGGAAAGTGGTCTTAATGACATAGTTCATATTCCTCAATATTTTGACTAATAGGAAAAGGGTCTTAATGACTTAGTCCTATCTTAAGTAGTCTATTCAAAAAGGGGCCTTTAATGACTTGAATACATTTCCAAAAGATTTAATGGATATTATACAAAATTTATAGATAAAATTTAAATTTGAAAGAGGTCAATGTCTAGACCCAAATAAATTACAAAATGGAGACAAACATAACTTTACCCTTCATCTTTGAAATTGGAGTACAATTCATACATAATATTTCTATAAGTAACATCCACTAATATGTGGCTTTGGATATTTACCATTACAAGTTATCAGTTGATAAGAACCTCCTTTGTAGACTTTTTTCGCAACGAACTGTCCTTCCCATGTTAGCTCAAATTTGTTACCTATCCTACGATGAGCTAAATTTGACCTTCTAAGAATGAAGACTAAATCTCCTACATAGAAAGCTCTTGAATGGACCAATTTATCATGAGCTTGAAGCATACATGATTGGTAAAGTTCAAGGTCTTGTTGAGCTCTTAGTCATTTTTGATCAAGACTTTTAGGTTCTTCTAGTCGAAGTTTATGATTTGGATATGTTGTGATGTTGTTATTAACTACTATCCTTAAAGAAGGTAGTTGTACTTCCAATAAAAGAATAACTTCAACTCCATAAACCAAAGCATATAGTATAGATTGAGTTGGTATCCTATATGTAATTCTATAAGCCCATAAGGCTTCAACTAACTTTTATATGCCTAACATTTACTTTCATTAAGAGTTATTTTAGAATTTGTACAAGAGCTTTATTAAAAGCTTTGGACAATTTATTTACTCTAGGATAATATATGGTTGAATATCTCCAATCGATGTTATGTCTATACATAAAGTGATTTATTTTAGTGGACTTAAATGATGGACCATTATCGGATATGATTTGGCAAAGAACACCAAAATGATATACGATATTTTTTTAAAGAACTTAAGTACATGGTATGGTTTAACTTCTTTCGTTGGAATTACCTCAACCCACTTAAAAAAGTAATCAGTTGCAGCCAATATAAAATGATGCTTTTTTGATGAAGGAGGTTCAATAGGCCCTATGATGTCAATACCCTAATTCTTAAAGGACAAAGAGGCAATCATTGGATGCAACACACTAGGTGGTAGATGTAATACTACATCATGTATTTGGCTTTGATGGTAACAATGTTCAACACATGTAACTTTCAAGCAGTCATTTAACATCAAGGGCCAATAATATCCAAGTATTTTAATTCTCAATTTCATTTTGGGTCCAGATTGATGACTTCCACATAATCCAAAATGTACCTAGTCACAATCCTTAGGGCTTCATGTTTATTCATACAACGTAAACACATTTGATCAAATGATAGATGATATAATACATTGTTGATTAATGCATAAGGTAATGTATGTTTCTTAATTTAGTTTACTAATGACTTATCTTTTGGGAGCCTCCCCTCACTTAAATAGTCAATGAATGGTTGCCTTCAATCACATTCTTCTGGGAGCCTCCCCTAAGTAAAGGTGGTGATCCTTTTGATTTTTATTTTTCTATTCATTAAATCCAAATCTATAAGGGATAGAATTTACTAATTCTAAACTTCTATAGATATAGACTTTTTTTCTGGTCATACAATTTTTTAATGAGCTTACCTAAAGCATCTTCTATAGAGTTATCTTTGTATAATATTCTCTATAGAGTCACAAAAGGAATATTTTTAAGCAGTTTCATTGTACATTGATAATAATTAAACTATTTTAGGTGTAAAACCTTATAGATTTCACTAACTTGAATAATAACCAATTAGGAGTCGCCCATAGACTTTAATATTTTTAATATCAATAAGAATTGGTAATTCTATCCCAATTATAAATCCTCATATTTGGCTTTATCATTTGTACAGGGTTGAGACAAATGATATGAATATTGCATCATTCTTTTGTTTGGAGTTATAAAAATATTGCTTTAAATTTTTAAATGCACACCGGCATTTATCATCCCAAATAAATTTAGAATCCTTCTTCATCAATGCCACATATGGTTGGCACCTTCTATCTTTGTAAATATGCAAGCCTACCCTGGAACAATCCTAACTATGTAGGACTTCTAGGTGGTGGCATTTTCAAGATAGCTTTAATTTTTTGGGATTGATTTCTATCTCACGATGCCTCACTAAAAACCTTAATAAATTCCCTAAAGTTACTCTAAAACATACTTCAAGGGGTTCATTTTTCAGTTATAAGGATGGAATCATTCAAAAATAATCCATAAATCATATAAGCAATTTTTTTATTTACTTTTAATAACTAGATCATCGATGTAGCATTCAACTTGGTTATGAAATAGATCATCAAATATTCTAGTCATTGCCCTTTGATAAGTAGCCTTAGCACTTTTTAGACCAAATGGCATGACCGTGTAATAGAATATCCCAATTGGGGTTCTGAACATCATATGTTTCTCATCCTTTGGGGCCATTGTTATCTTGTTATACCTAGATGATACATCCATGATTGAAAAGATTTCATGTAATGAGGCTATATCCACCATAAGTTCCAATATTGGTAATGGGAAGTCCTCTTTAGGACAGACCTTATTTAGGTCTCTAAAATCTACGCATATGCGTATTTAGCCATTCCTTTTATTTATGGTGACAATGCTTGCTAACAAGGAAAGGTGTTTTCTTCTCATATAAAACCAACCTCAATTAATTTTTTAACTTCAATTTCTTGTTGCTCAATTTATAGATGCATGCTTCTAGGAGTTTGCTTTACTGGAATTACATCTAGTTTAATCTCTAATTTATGAATTGTGACATCCAGAGATAAATCTAATATTTTATCATAATTCCATGAGAAACAATCTACATATTCATCAAGTAAGTTAATTAAGTAATCATAATCTTCTAGACCTAATAGCGAATGAATAAAAGTTGGTCGTGGGTCTTTCTTAGTTTCTAAGTTGATATCCTTTAATTTGTCAATGGTGAATTTTATCTTTTCTTTAAATTCTAGGGTTGCACTTTAAATTAAGCAATCCTCTAGATTATCTAATATTTTAAAGTAGAATTCCTCTAAAAGGCTAAACAGATTACTAAAGAGTTGATCATATTTCATATGATTGCTTATCATTAGACAATGTTCATCATTACTTAAAGGTCTAGTGGTACCAAACTCAATGACAACTTTGGATTTCCAATTTTTATTTTAGTATTCCATAGGATTTCCACACGTTCAACTGTATCTTTGGGCCAAGCATAAGAAATCAAACCATATTTTATAGCATTTTTAACACAGTTAGGATACCAGTTAAAAGGGAGTTCTATTATTTTATTAGAAGATGGATCTTCAAGCTTTACATCTACTTTTGAGCTTGTGGATTCAGGTATAGAATAAATTTTTGATAACTTCCCAATCTCTCATGAAAGGTTAAGGGCTACTTTGACTTTTAACTATGCAATTTTATTTTGATATTAATGAGTCAAACTCAAAGTGTCCACATGCCTTTTTAATTTTTCATAAGTAGATAATTCAAGTTCATCCTACAATGCTTGAATTTAATCTTCATCGCTATATAATTCTAATGATATCTCAAACTTTATCAAGGCATTCTTTTGATTAGAATCATCATCAGAGCTAGATTCCAAGTTAATCTGAATTATTGGAGGATCTTTTTCTTTTCCCTCTTTTTATTACTTTCTTCTTTTCCTCTTATTTTTTTTGTTTTGTTTTGATATCTTCTTTCATTTTTTTTAAATTCCCAAATAATCATGGATTTCATAGAATCAAGCATATATCTCTTAGGCATGTAATAAGCAGTATCTTCAAAAAGTTCAATTTCATGAATAAAGAATAGTTGTATATCACCTTTTATAGTGTATTCCACACTATCCCTTATGTGCTTAATACATTGGTGGAGTGATGAAGGAACCATTCTTATTCATGTATCCATGACTTCCCTAAGAGAGTATTAAAGGTTGTCTCTAAAGCAATAATATAGGATTTTGCTTCAATTTTGAACTCACCTATTTCTAGTAATGGAGTGATTAAACTAAAGCCTTCTCTCCCATTTCATTAAACCCCCTCAAGAATATTTTATCAAAACTAGCTATTTCTATATCAATCTTTAAAAATGATAATATTTTTAGTTCATGATATTGACTATAGCACCAAGATCAATAAGAACTCTTAATAGTCTGATGTTTTCCACCTTGACTAAAATGTAAACAGGCTGATTATGATCTATGGTTCCTAGAAGTAAATCTTCATTAGAGAAAGTTACCTCAAGGATCTTCTTAAAATAGCAAGTTTTATCTGAGGAAGTTGCTGCTAAGTATGTCAAGCATATCTATGGGTTAAGCAATGCCTATACTAACAATTTCCTCATCTTTAATTAGAACAGAAGTGTAATAAATAATTAGTCTAGTAGGAAGCTTCCTAAGATGGGCTAAGACATTATAAATCAACTTTGTGAATAGCTGGCTCAACAACAATGCCTTTCTGTGAAGGTTCAATGCATTGGTCAACAAGTTGTTTACCTTTGTCCATAAGAGGACGTATGTGAGGTGGTAGGACCTTCCCACTATCAGTATTTACCTAAGTAATATCTCTTATATCATAAGTAGAGGTCATGTCAACCTATCTCTCATCATTGATGTCCTTTTCCAAAGATTAATCAGAATTTGAGAGTTCTACTTCTATATTAACAAGATTATCTTACAAATCTACCATAGAACTATCATTCTTTGATTCTTATTCACAAGTACATCACAATCAGTATGAGAAGTTTCTTTTTTATTTTCTTATTTTTCTTCATTTACAACATGATCATCATAAATAGAAAGAATGTAAGAAATGCCTTTCATGATAGACATTTTATTCATTTGTTCAAAATATGTACATAGAAATAAATAGATGTAGGGCCTTGCCCTTCCATCCTTATTATACAAAACTCTCTCTCATACAATAGACATTCCTCTCTCTCCACTCTCTTCAGACATCTAAGCATTTAATGGTGTTGAATGGAGAGGATGAACAAAGTCTTTTAACACTGGTGGATCAATCAAGATGATCTACTTTTGAGTCTTCACATGATCCTGCATGGAATTTTTAAATTTTTCATCAAATATTTCTTAGAAGAATGGGATAAAACTATATCCCAATCATTTGAAGGAGATGAACTAGAAGAGGTGGAAGATTCAACTATGATAACTTTAATGGACCCTTGTCCATGGCCACAAGGTATTCTTTAGTGATAATCAACAACCATTTCTTATAGTTCCTTTCAATCCAATCTTTGAAAGTGATACAATCCTCAATGGTATGACCTAACATTTGATAATATGGGCAATAATTCATGTCATTGACCTTGCTAACTTCCTCTGGCCTTTTTGGATTAGACAGGCTGAAATCTGGCTTTTTCTTTAAATTTTTTGAATATCTTCGTCACTACCTCTTTCTTGAAAGAATATGCCTAGTTCATTCTTTCACTAAAGGGCTAGTGGGAGTTTTCTTTAATTGGCATTAAGGTAAGCGATTAGAACTTTTCCTTTTTTTTCTTACAAAGACATTACATGCCTTCATTTCCATTACTTTCTAAGGTTTTGATGGTTTTTTGATTGACTGGTCTCTTAAGAACAACATTGTAGGGGCTTTTCTTGAAGGATAAAGGATTTTCTTAATAATTTTTTAGAAGTTTTAATAATAAAGCCTTTGGAAAAAAAAGGTAGTAAGGCCATGGATATTTTAAAAGAGGATCTCTATAGTGTGCTACTCTTGTAGCTGAGGCTCGCACTTGAGGCTGAGAATCCTCAATCTTAAAATATAATCTGCTAGAGATTCACATGGCTTTTGCTTCTCAATGACTATGTCACTTAAAATAGTGTCATGTTGTGTGCTAGTGAATCATTTCACAAACATGTTTTCTAGTTTAGTGAAAGTGTACATTGAACCATTTGGTATTTCTGCATACCAATCAAAGGCAACCCCAGTCAAACTATTAACAAACTGCTTAAACAACAAGGCATCACTTCCACCGGCATTATAACAACTTGACAAAAAATTTGCCAACTATTGTTAAGGATTGCCTAACCCATCAAAAACTTTGAAGTAAGGAGGTACAAATCCCTTTGGGTAAGGTACAAAGTCATATTCTTTGGGGTAGGGTCTACCCTTTGGAATTAGTTTCATACATCAAGATTATGCCAACGCCTCTTTCACCTGCTGCTCCACTAGAGACTTTAAGGAAACTTTGGGAGATGCATCATCCATTATTTTATGCTCTTAGTGATGCTCATCTAAACAAAACTTCTTCTCATTAGTGGCATGGGACTCTTCTGGTTGTTCTAATGCATGTGCTGAGAAGAGGTAGGAATTAGACTTTGGAGGGATTGCATAGTGGAAATCATCTCCTTCATCTTCCTCTCCATCCTCAAAATCAGATCATTTCACTTTGTAATTGAAGGATCAACTGCTGTGTGGGAGTAGGTAGGACCCTCTTTTATAATATTATATGTATCTTCTTGGTCTTTCTTAGATGGCCTTGTGTCCACCATGAATACATGTGTTATAGGTAGCATTGAGTTGTCATCTAACAAGGTAACCTGATCTAAGTCAAAGTGTTTCTAAATCCTACTTACTTTTTCTTCCTCTTCATCCTCTGTTACAATGTTTTTATTTATTTAGTTAGATGAAGTGGAATACCATTATTATCAAGGATGGCTTTAGATTCCTCTTCTTCATCCATGGGTTTTATTTTGAATGTTTCTCCTTCAAGATTTCTCTAAATGGTGGAGACTTCTTCTATAACAAGAGTGGCTCCCAAACTAATGTGTCTCTCATCTAAAATTTCTCTGTTATAAGATGATAGAAAATAAGGTTCAATCTCCTTATTGGAGGTATGAGATGAGGACAACCCTTTAATTTAGGGCCTAGATAAATGTGATGAAGGCTTCTCTCAATTAAGCCAAATGATAGGTGGTCTCTCTAGATGTGACGGTGAGTGTGTCTTTGGCTCAATGGCTAATGGGGTTTTCGTAATATAAACTCTCCTGGTATCTTTCCTATAAATAATCTTATGCCTCCCTGAGCTAGTCAACTTTCCCCTATGCCAAGTTAGTGACCTCCATAGGTGTTGTTACAGATCTAGTATAATAGGTATGGGCTGATAAGATCTTCATCTATCTAAGAAGACTACCCTTCCCTTTCCTTTATTTTGGGTATTCATGGGTTTCTCTAATATCTCTCATAAGCTTTCTAGAAACCTATCCCTTCATGACCCTAAATAACACTTTCTTAGTATAGGAAGAGGACCCAAAGGTTCTATGAACAATTTGTTGTAATCTACCTCAGGTCTCCTATTCACTAGTCCAAACTTCTTTTTACTTTTATAAGATAAGAGACAAGGTGAAGAACTTGTAATTCTAGATATATCTTTCTCTCCCTGGGTTGTAGAAAGAGGATGAAATATACTACCTCTTAGAAGAGGAGAAGTATTATGAAGGGTATACCCCTCCCTTGGCCTAGCTTGCTTGATTTCTAACATTTCATTTTATTTTATTTTCTTAAGGGCCTACCTCCTAAGCATTCTACCTTTATTTTTATTTTAACTCTTGGTCATTAGTGAAGGCTCAGAAGTGGAGCCTATCCTAAAAGTGCTAGAAAACAAGATAACAAATGTCTTTTTAGCAGGCAATTTTACTTTCTTCAACACAGGGCCTGCTTGAACCTTCTCAGTGTCCTCCAGAGCCACCTCTTTGCCAATGCCAGGGATACTATAGGGCACTCTAGAAAACTCTAGAATAGGTTTTTTTTTCTTTAACAACCATATCACTAACAAGAACAAGAGTCACTCCATTGGCAGTGATGTTTAAATCTTTAAAGTTGGCTTCAAATTTGATGAGGGAATCATCAAGTAGTCTACTACTATCAATAGAAAAGCCAATCCTAGTTGTAGCATGAAAATGAGCTGTCCAACTATTTTATATTTTTCAAGAAAGAAAATTGTACAAATCATAACAAGATTTAATTAATATAATGTAGTCAAAAAAAATATTTGACTCATTAGAAAGATTTAGCCATTTTTATTATGGCCAAAGTGTTGAAAATAAGTATTTTTGAAAATGTGAAAGTATAGAACCCTCTTATTTCACTTTAACAAATAGAAAAGTTCTATAATCAATTTAATGGACGTTGATTATGCTCTACCAAAGATGAAATGGAGAGGTACACAATGGAATGAAAGGTAATCTTGACTCATGAAAAACATAAGTACATTATCGATATATAAAAGTAAAAGTTTATTTCTAAAGGAGAGAGGAACTATTTCCCAGTAGAGTTGCAAGAAAAATCTATGGGAATTTTATTTTGAACACCATGCAAATCTTGGGGCACTTATTTAGGTAATCAAATATGTTATTAAGAGATAAATATATTATCTCAGAAGATAAACATATTACCATATAATGGATTCGATTATATAATTATGACTCCTAAATCTAATGGGTCTTCGATATTCTAGAAATTTTTCCCCTAAACAACATGGAGAAGTGGAACATGGTTTATTTTATACTGGGTTTATAGTTCCCTACAAGGGTAGCTCATATCATTAATTACACCATGTTGACATGATTTTTGGATGAGGTTAACACTTCTTCCAAAGGAATTCATTAGGACTCCTAATCCTAAATTAAAATCCTTTTTAGCTAAGTCATTACATTTAGTAACCTAGTGCACTTTCCTTAGATTAATCTAACTTAATGGGTTTAGTTGATCCAATCTAAATCAACCTAAACATACATAATTAATTAAGCTTAAGTTAGGGTCTAATTAGGGAACTAAACCTAGTTACCTTCATTAAGCTTATTACCACTTAAAGAAATTAAAATTAAACCCAAAACAAATCCAAATCAAATGAAATCAGAAATAAAAAATTAAGACAAAAAATTAAATAAATCCAAATCCAATTCAAAAGTCAAAGGTTGGTTAACTTTTTACATGAGTTTGACTCTATGTGGGTCCCACCAAGTCAAAGGTGAACCCACCAAAATTTGACCAAATAAAATCATTCCAAATGGTTGGAATGATAATATGAACACACTTAAACTTGAATTCGAAAGAATAAAAGTTTAACAGCCTAAATGTGTCTTATTGTGTTTAAACTCAAATCAAACTCAAAGTAATCTCAAATTAATTGTTCAAAATCATTTGAATATGATTATTGATCATAAATGATTTCATCATTGGATTCAATTTGGCCAATTTGGTCATGTGACCCAAGTGAACCCAAACTTAACCCATTAAACCCAACTTGGGTCAAATGAGTTCAAAATGAAATAAAATTAGAATTATTTAATCCAATGTATTCCAATTTGCTTGGATTAACCTAATGAAAATTTAAACACATCATAGTTAAGTAAAATAAACTATTTGAATTAATTAAAACCAATCAAAATTTTATTATATTAAATGGACTAATCCTAGATCAAATACTCCATAAATCTTAAAATCCTTGATACCCTTTTATCTAAAGGCCCATTAATGATGAAATACACATACATTAAACATTAAACCAAGGCTAATCAATTAATTGGGATGACCTAAATTACACTAATGCAAAGAATAATTAAGTGCATTAACTCAAAAAGTTATCAATCCCATCTTTAACCAATCCACCTAGGATGTTAATAAAACATTCCTAAACTTCATTAATGATGATTTTTAGCCTTAACCAAGTCACTTAAGCATCCTTTGTATAAATTCAAATCAACGGATGCCATGACTAGTTAAATGGATGACAAACCAAATTCCATTTGCATAACTCAATTCCCTCTCCACCTCTTCATTTTAGACATGTGTAAGATGGCTAGGAGGCATGGTAGCCAACTCCAAAATATTGTGGTTAGCTCAGATGACCAAGAAAGGGAGAAATATAGGTTAAGATCTCATAGACAAAGAAGGATACACACATAGAGCAATTCCTGAGTGAAAATAACTTTCCCATCACCTTCTCTTCCTCAAATAAAGTTGAAATAAACTTTCCAACACTTCCCTCACTGCTAAGAGGTCAGAGAACGACCAAAGCCACTGGAATTCAAACCAAGGTTGGTTTAGGGAGAAATTCAAAGGGAGGCAATCTAATTCCTTAGGCACACGAGCTCCTCATATCATTCCATAGCTATTGGAGTTGACCCCACTGCTAGAGATCAGTGGGACCGAGGTATACCATTAATCACCTCCTCTAATCTTTCGACTTTGGTGTTTTTTTAAGAAAGTTTGATCTCAAGTGAGATCAAACTACTTAGATTTCTCAAATTGCATTCATTGATGGATTTGCAATCGAAATCGTGCAATTTTAATAGTCGAATGGCCAGGAAATCATCCGAAGATGACGGATGGCTCTCAGCCTCCACCGTCGACGTAAGGGACATAATCTCTATCATTCATTCCTTTTAAAAGGAATGGATTGTCCAGATCTAGTTGGATCTCTAATTAAATCTGATTTGGGAACTACAGATTGAATTAAGAATGTCTGATCTCTGATCGGATGGTCTAAGATTGTCCCACGTGGCACCACTTTTTACGCTAATGCCACACGGAATCCGCATGGCCAAATCATGCCTCACCAGCCATGTGGCAGCGTCGCCACGGTGATTCCACGTCAGCTCATTGTTATAAAATGAGTAAATCCCTTATTTAATTAATTAAAAATCATTTACAAATCACAGAAACTTTAAAATTTTATAAAAAAATAAATATAAATCTAAAATTATAAACATGGGCTCTATGGATTCATCTTGATGAGAGAAATCCATTAAAATGAAAATTCCCAAATTATTTTGGGTATTTTTACCTCAATTTATGTTTGAATGTGCACATTAAAACCTTAATTACTCCCAAATTAATAATCTAGTCCAAAAGAAACATTGGAGGATTAAAATTTATGTTAAGAGACACATCATGTAAATTTTTTATAATATATTGATCAATGAATCTTAATATTGGAAATTTTAAGCCCTAAAACTTAATTATCATGAAATTAATTATTAATGAATGATCAAAATTGATCAAATGATTTAAAACATCTTAATATACTCTAATGATCATAAATAAACTATTAAAACTCATGAGAACAAAATAATTCATAAAATGGTTTAATTATGCTATTAATTGAATTAATTAATTCAATTAATCAACCTGAATTTAAATAAAATGTAATAAATCAACCAGGGTACCAAAAATTATGAAGGAACCTTATTTGGATGTATATTTTAGAGGGGTTTTAAGGAAAAATAAATCCTTCAAATAATTTTCATTAAATTAAGCCTAATTTAAGTTTTAATGAAATAATTAAAACCTTAATTTCACTTTAGTCACATATATGATCAAAAAAACTTTAGGAAAATTAAATGGAAAAGGAACCCCACTTTCCATAAATATTTCAGATTCATTTGACCTCTAGATTGGGAGTATTTGAATTTTCAATCCTCTAGGTCAATTTAGAAGAAAATATTAAATCAAAAAATTTACAAAAATTATAAAATTTATAATACAAATTTAAAACATTATAATTAACATTAAGACACTTAAATAAAATATATAAATCAATTGAAAATAATAGAATTCAAATAACTCTAAGTTAAAGATCATAACTAAAGGAAATATGAAACTTAAATCATTTTTAATTATGATAAGTCTTCAAATCATAATAATTTCATCTTATAAATATAAATATAAAAAGATCATTGATTTCTAAAATATATAAAGTATCAATGCATGAATATATCAATATCATAAAATAGTATAAATGTGAATATATAAGATAAGTATATAAACATATGAAAGAAGAAATGAAAACACAAAAAAGGTTAAGTGTAATTAAAACCATAAATTAGAATGAATTAAAATTTCAAAATGACAAAGTAACAAAGCATATTTAATAACCAAGGAATAACCTTTCTTCTAATCACTTAAGTCATAGAATAAATTTACATTAAGATAAATGTTCTTTTCAAAAGGACATAAAGATCATTCTTTTTGTTTTAAAATAATTAAGATAAATGGAATCCTTTCATAATGTACAATTTGGAAGTATTAAATATAACAATTTAAAACTATTCCATAATGAAAGAATCATTAATATAAATAAGTTATAAAAGTAGAATGTAATAAATTGAATAATCTTAAACACACTAAATCAAACATATTTTATTTAGGTTAAAGAACATTAATGAAAATAAATTAATGAAATTAACTTTAAAAGTTTCACATTAACTTATCTGAATATAGAAAATACCTACACTTTAATTTTACCCTAAATAAAATATAATAAAGTCAATGAATAAATATAAATATTAAATCAAAGATAAATTCAATGCAAAATAAAAGTCATCATAATCAATTAGGTAAACATATAAAATAAGTCAAAGTAAAGAAATAAATGATAAATATCAATACCATAATCTTGAATCAAAGAAATTAGAAGAACCACAAATCATAATAATAAATAGAATAACTTAATTTAAACTAAAATAAAAAACTGCCTAAATAAAGAAAAATAAAAAAATTAAAATAAACTAAACTAAGTAAAACCTTCTAAATTCAAGTTCAAACCAAAATACTTAGGATTTTAGTTAGATCCTTAGGATGAATCTTTAACTTAGAATAAAGATATCATCCTATTAGGATTTAGGATGTTGATTGGAATGGGCCTTATTCAGAATGAAACCTATTTTATTCTTCACTCTTGAAAACCTAATTTAAATTTTAAACATAATAAATTATACCTAAAATAATAATAAATTATTAAATAATTTGAATTAAAATCATCCAAAGGTAAATAAACCAACATTCAAAACTAACGAAATAAAAATTAAATCATAAAGCTTGGTAATGTCTTACCACACAAACCTTTTTCTTCACACACTAGATTTATAGGTCATAAATCCTAGAATTTGGACATTCTATGATTTTCTGTGATTATGTGATGAGAACTATTTTTATTAATTTTTGGTGTACTATTTTAGATTTGATGTCTAGGATTGATTGCTGATAGTTTGGATAGTAGGATGTTATTTAGAGAACTAACCTTATCTTCTGTATGGGGTTGTATTAAAGGGGTTGTTGTCATAAATAAAAATTACAAGATTGTTGTTTGCTTGTAAGTGCTGAAAAGTCCATTAACATAGTCCATAGGATAAGTGGACTTGGTAAGTAACTAATACTAAGCCAGTATGTTTGAAAATTATAACTACTAGGTGTTATTTATATTTGGTGACATTTGTGTTGCAGGGCTTAGGATTTATTTTTTATTTTAAAAATATAAATTTGAGCTTAGAATTAGGTTAGGATCTATGGGGTCTAGGATTAGCAAGAGTTGACCCTACCAGTAGATGGTATAGAGGTCCCCTGTGATGCCCAATGGTGGTCCCTTAAGAAGGAGACAATATTGGAAAGAAGATCCATAGATCTAGACTTGTAGTTTGAGGCTGGGTTATATAAGTGCAGAGCTTGGCTACCCATTTTTCTTTCTTCCAGAGTGTACAGTGGTGCCCAGTCGCATTGGCCTATTTTATAAATTTAAAATTGACTTGATTTATTTTAGGTGCGCAATAGAATCACCCTGCTTTTCTAAGTTTCTTTTTATGTTGTGCTTTTTCGTGATGAATGCTTGGACGTAGGCTTATAGAAAAAACTAAATTTTATCCCCAATTATATTTAATCAATTCAAACATAAAAATAAATGCAATTTAAAATCAAAAATAAATAAAGCTTTAGAGAATAATTCCAATTTAATTAAAAACCAATTAGCTCTTGAAAATCATACAATCATATTATTCCAATCCTTGAATTGGACAACTTCTCCAACTGCACATAAGGGGAATCTAACCTATGAGGATGACCACCTTCTTGAGGAAGCTTGCCTTCTATTTATTAATTTGGCCCATGACTTTCTTCTAATTTCATACCATGTAGGCATAAATTGCATACCCATGGCCTAAAATGACTATTGAGTTAAAGTTTATAAAAATCTAAAAAAATGTGCATTATTTAGATGCAATTCATACCCTACATGATTCTAGGGATTAGGGAGTGAGTCTAGGTTCATAGATTCCTTTCTTAAAAATATAACAGCCCAGCCATCTTGCATTCATAAGACTTAGCATCATGAATTTAAAATGTGCTTAGGTGATGTTAGCTAGCAGCCATTTTTAGGTGGGTTGTAAGTCTAGAAGAGTCAGGGATAGGATAATTCCCTTAAGTGAGAGGAATGATTGATAATTCTCAAAAATGAAATTAGGTTGAGCATCTGACATGTGTTAGAAGCATCTGTGGACTAAGTTTTGAAGCATCCTTCTTGGAATAAGTCTTCAATCCTAGGCATTTCTATAGTTTTTTGTTAGAACCAAAGTCCTAGACTTCTAAGAAAATATCAACTCAAAATTTAAAGCCCAATTACAGAATAGTTGAAATGCTTATCAATAAGCATTTCCAACTTCATCCTATTTGACCTCCAAAATAACTCTCTCCAATTTGAACCATTCCTAATTGAAAATTTCAAAAATCAATCCTTTGAAAACCAACTTAGAAATCCTTAGAAATACAACTTATTTCTTTAATAGAGAGTATTCTTAGGAAGAGACCCTTCTTGAGATGTAATTAACTATACGGGCTTGTATCTATAGGGAACCATAAATCTAGTTCAAAATAAACCCTATTCTACTCTTCCATGTAGTTGAGGGAAAAAATCTCTGGCATAGGAAAGACTCATTAGCCTTAGGAGTCTTTTATTAAATGATTGAATTCATTAAAGAATAACATGTTTATCTTTCAAGATAATATGTATATTCCTTAATGATATATTTGATCATCTAAATAAGAAATTCCTAAAACTCTATGTGGTGTCACAAATTTTTTCTCACGCATCTTAAGAGGAAGGGAATTGTTCTTAAGAATACACTAGATTAATAAAATTAGCTTATATTTCTATGGATTTTAAAGCTTGTCTTGAAGAAAGGTTAATTCAGATATTTAACAGTAAATATTTCAAAAAGGGAAGAGTTCTTTTATGAGGCCAATAAGGATTAAATAGAAAATACTTATAGATATTGGGATGCCTAGTAAGCATTTCAACTATCCTATCATTGAACTTTATATTTTTGAAATTGATTTCAATAAAGTTTTGAATTGGCATTTTATTAAAAAAAAAACTAGGATTTAGATTATGACAACGCAAGACTATTAAAAAATCTAGCGGTTGAAGCCTTATTCCAATAGGATACTAAGTCTAAAATGCTTCTGACATAAGTTAAAAGCTCGATCTAATGTAATTTCTAGAAATTAGTGGCTCTCTTTCTCACTTGAGAAAATGAACCTATCCTTGACTCTTTTGGACTTATTATTTGTCTTGAAGGGTTGCTAGCTAACACCACACCACTTAAGCAATTTTAAAATCATGATTCAAGTCTTATGTATGCAAGATGACTGTGCTATTTCATTTAAGAGAGAATCTAAGAACCTAAGCTCACTCCCTAACCCTAAGATGATGTTTGGCATGTTATGCACCTAAATAATTCAATAAATTAGATCTTTGATGTATTTTGATTCATAAATCATTTTAAAGCTTGGGTTTGTAATTTATCCCTACAATGAGATACAATTAGAAAGCAGTTATGGGCAAAATAAAAATGAGAAGGCACACTTCCCCAGGAATGGTGGTCATCCTCAAAGATCAGATGCCCACTTATGCGCAATGGGTGAAGCACCCAATTCAAGAGAAACAAATAATATGCTCTCATGGCTCACAATAGCTAATTATTTTCAGTTGCTTTTAAGTTATGCTTGAGGCTTTAATTATTGTGTTGTTATGAGTTTTTATTTTTAATGTTTAAGTAATTTAATTTTAGTGAGGGAGAAAAATTTTAATTTTCTAGGAGCCTAACGTTTCCAGGCATTTCATTATAGAGCACATCACAGAAAGAAACTTAGAAAAATATACATTCTTATTACAAACCCCAAAATAAATAAATCTAAATTAAATTAATAGAACTGGCCAATGCGACCGAGTACCGTTGTACACCACAAAAGATAAGAAGAATAGCCAGCTAAGCTCTACCCTTATATAACCTAGCCTTGAATCAAAAGTCTTGATCTATGGGGGTCTTTATCTAGAATCGTCACCTTCTTTAGGGACCTCCACAGGCTTCACAAAGGAGCACCACCTGGTAAAGTAAGTTCGTAATATTCCAAGACTTCATAGATCCTAACCTAATTATAAGGTGAAATTATATTTTAGAATGACAAAACAAATTTTTATTCCCTATAGAACTGAAATCAAGAAATCATACAGCACACTAGTAGTTTATATTCCAAACATACGAACTTAGCACTAGTGTTTACCATGCCCACGTGTCTTATTATACTATTCTTAGGGACTTAAGCAACACTTGCAATCAAATATCATTTATTTTTATTTTAATTATAGTAGCCCCTTTTAAACACAGCCCCCTATAGAAAATAACATTAACCTTAAAAAATGCCCTAACATCTAGACAAGCGGACAAAAATTCCTAGCCATCCAATTTAATACATTACATCATAAAACAAGAAAAACATTATTTCGCATTACAAAATATCGCAGAGCATTGACCTAACCTAAATCTAGGGTCGATGACCTAATAATCTAGTGCATGAAAGAGGGGTTTGTGTGGTATGACAACATCAGGCATTTTTTTTAGGTTCAAGTTTTGATTTGGTTTAAAATTTAATTTTTTTTACTTTTCATAATTTTTCTTTCATAGATATGTGACATTGTTAAACTAAAGATTTAATGTATCAAGACCTCCTTCAGACCAGTAGCCCTATATTCTCGGTGTCGACTATATACCATATGATAGCTTATTTTGAAAAGTTTTATTTTTAATGAATTATTTAAATTGATTTTCTTTATTTAATTTTTAGGATTTGTTTAATTTACCATAGGGAAGTTTCAATTTAAATGATTTAATTATGTTTTGATTTTATTTTAATTTGATGGTAACTGTTTATGTTAAAGTTGAATTTAAGTTTTTAAAGAATGAAGAATAGAATAAATTTTGTTTTGGGCAGAACCCATTCCATTCAACCTTCAATCTAATAAAATAGAATTTTCATCCTAAGATAAAGATCTATTCTAGAGGTCAAACTAAGAACCTAATTATCATTATTAACCCTTCTTAAATTTATTTGAATGATTTATTTGAGTTCGATTTAATTTGATTAATGCTTAGCTCCGTCTTTGAGTTTAAAGTTTTTGTTGTTTAATTGGTTTTAAATGTTCTTGGAATTTAATGATTTTATTCTTCTTTTATTTAATTTCATTTTATTTGATTAATGTATCTTGATTTAACCAATTTGTAACTTTTAATTAAAATTTGAAATGATCTCTTAGATTTCAATTAAAAGTTTAATCATTTGGTTAATTGATTATTGTTTATTTAGATTTTATGTTGGTTGTTTAAGATGAACATTATTAGATATAATTTCATAATTTAAGTTTATATTCAATTTTATATTTCTTTGATTTGATTAAGGTTTAGGACATAGATGGTTATTTAATTTCACATGTTTTAGTTTAGTTCATTAGATTTTTTATTTGATTAGTCTTACCAACTTAATTCATTAATGTTAAGTTAAATAAATATGAATGATCTAAATTATTTTAACTTAGTTGATTTAAATTAATGTTTAATTTAAGCTTACTTTAAAGGTATTGATTTCATTATTCAAGTAATTTATTTCATTTAGATTTACATGATTGTAGTTGTTTATTTAATTCATTTGTTTAGGTTGATTTCAAGGGATATCTTATACTGAGGGTTCATTATTTAATTAAATTTTTTAAGATAAAGTCTTTCTTATTAATATTTAACTACTTATTATAGCATAACAAATTTAAAGGAATGAACTATTCATGTGCCAAACCTAATCTAGGCTATTTTTTTAATATTTCTAAGTTATTTTAACTTGAATGATTTAGTTTAATCATTCAAATTTATTCATCATTAATGTCGTTCATCTGATATTAAGTAAGCATAAGATAATTTCAATGTTGATGACTTCCTTAAAATTCAGAGATTAATAAGTTTCAATTTTCAACCTAATGTTTATTTTATTTTTAATTTGATAATTTAGTGATTTAGGATTTGATTAATTTCTTGCTTTAATTAATTCCATAAATCCTAAGTGAAGGATTGATTAGATTTTTTAACTTTAGTGGACTAGAAAATTTTTCTAAAGTCCTCTCATGTTGTTTAACATGCTTTAAATTGATACCATTAATTTTCTTAATTTCTATAATTGTTATGATTTATTATTTAATTTAATTTGACCTAGAATTTGGTATTTTCATAACTATCCTGAAGTTATTTTGCATTGAAATTTTTATAACTAGTGGGGATCCTTACCAATTTTATTTTTGTAAAGTTTCATCTTGATCACATATGCCTTTTGAGACTAATTAAAGTTTTAATAATTCTAATAAAACCTAAATTATTAGGAATTAATTAAGAGTTTAAATTTTCTTTGATTCCATGATAAATGATAAATCCATAAAGGGTTTATTTAAAATTTTTAAAATTTTATTATTTACTATGATTATTTGAAGATCAAATCAATTAATTGATTAATTCATTTAATTACCTAATTAGGTTATTTTTAAGATTAATAGACTTTAGTGAGGTTTAATGATTTTCATAAGTTTACTAATGTATGTTATGATGTTTCAGATTGATTCCATGGTTTTTTATTTTCTTAATTTATTATTAATTTATTTCATTAAAATAAGGTTTTAAGGTTGAAATTTTTGAATCTTTTAATTTAACCATAATAAATCACCAAATTTCAATCTAGGATGTATTTTAACCTTAACTTCAATTACCAAAGTTTCAAATTGATTAGATTAATATCTTAGGTTTAATTTAGGTTTGATTATTTTTAATTAAACTTAAATTAAAAGAAAAATACCTAATAAAATTTGGGAATCTTGGGTTTAGTAGATTCCTATCAATGAGATGAATCTATAGACCCCTTATTTACATTTCTTTATGAGTATTTTATTTGTTTTATGAATTTTTGAAGTTTCTAGTATTTTTCTACACTTTTAAAATTAGGAAAACCCTTTTTGCCTCTTAGAAATAATCAGTGCCATGTGGCGCTAAAGCAGTGTCACGTGATTAAGCAACACAGGATCCACATTGATTTTTCATTAAGTTGGCAGCAGGGATGAAGTTTCGTTTGGACAGTCCGATCGAAGATCAGATGGCTCTGTATCGAGCCACAATTTTTTTAAGGGATTTAATCAATTGATTAAGCTAAATCATAGTCTTTCATTCCAAATAGAAGGAATCGATGACTATGATTTCATCTGCTTCATCTACGGTAGCGACCGAGCACTGTCCACTTTTGGCAAGTGATCATGGACGATCCTTATAATGAAACCACAAGATTTCGATTACAAAATGATCAAGGCATGTTTTTAAATGGATCTATGTTGTTTGATCAATCATAAAACTAGTTTCATTTCATAAATGGCCAACATAAAATTAGAGGGAGGTCAGTTTCAGCCATACCTCACCAACGTGTAGTCTCGGTAGTGGTTTGAGTTTCAAAAATGTTCAAAAAAGTTGGATGAAGCTTGTGGAAGAAGAATTGTGCTTTGCCGCCCTATCAATGTGGAGATGAACATCCACTACTGCTTGCTGGAGTTTCGTGTTGGGAACGATCAGAGTATTGAGTGTACACCTTGTGTATCTCACCATTTGATTTGATGATAACAAACCTTGTGTAATAAGAACTAATTATTTCTTTGAAGGATAAATTATCAACATTAATTATTATAGATATTATTCTTAATTTATATTTATATTGATGATAACTATGTATTATTGAAGCTACTAATTATTTATTTTAAGTGTTTCAGGAAATTCATGAGACTCAAGTTGCTTAGTTAGATCGAGAAAGTCACATCAACTGAAATATGGTAGTTTTAGAATTTTCTAAGACTTATAATAATAAGTAAAATAAGAGCTCAATAAAATAAAGTTAATGGTTTAATCATTTCAATATATTTTATTGAAACATCTCCATATTTTTTAACATTTTAAAATTGCATTATTCTTTAATTATTCCTTGAATTACCATTTTTGGATAAGCAAAATCACTTTCATGAGTTTAATTATCATCTATTATGCTTTCATGTAAGATGAATTTATTTTATACTTCATTTAATTATTTTCATGCTTAATTATATTAATTATCCATTTATTTTTGCAAGAGAATAAAATAATTCAAGAATTATCCTAATTATTTTATCTCTCTCATATCCATTTATTTTCTCTCTCATATCATCTTTATTATTTTGATAATATTTTGGCCAAATATTTTAAAGATTTTTTAATGATAAATCATGTGAGATTTATTCAAATTATTTCCATAATGTTTCTCTCATTTATTCAAGTTTCAAAAATCCTTTTATTTGAATTTTGAATTTAATCTATTTTAAATCTAAATTAAATATTCATTGTCATATTAATGCAAATTTGGATTTATTCATTTATGGAATGTTTTGGCTGACCCTATTAACTAAGTTAATTTGAGTTTATTTGAATAAATTTAACTTAGTTCAAATTTAAATTCAAATGAGCCATGTATTTATACACTTTTCATTTTTTTTTTTATGGAAATATATGGCCAGACTCTCTTTATATTCTATTTGGAGTAATTAGATTTGTATAAATCAATTCATATTTTGTCTAATCTGATCTCCCATAATTTATTCATGATTAATTACATTGAATGGAGATTGAATCCATATTTGGAAATAATGTTTGCCTAAAATCCTTCTTGATTTTTCTTGATTTATTTTATTATTATTAATCTTATAACTTGCCTTAATTCTTCCAATAAATCTTATTTAATTTAATTTAATTTATATTGATTTAATCCCTATTTGGAATCCTTTCTTGGTAGTTCCTACATGTGATTGATTCAAATTCAAAATTATTTAGAATTAATTCCTTGTTTGATCACTTGGTTTATTTGATTTGAGTTATTTATGCTAAGTGCATTTTTATTTCCCTCTCTTTAGCTTTAGCTGACCAATCCTTAATTAAATTAAGTTAGATTCAAATTATAGTCATGTGGTTAATTATTTGGACTCAAATTTCTGGCCAAAATATTGTTCCTTCTCTTTTATTCATGCTTGGTCAAAAATCAATGGAATTTATTCTCTTATTTGTATTTGATTGAACTAATTAATTTCCTTTCCTTGTATCTCTCTTATTTCGCTCTCCTTTCTCTCTCCCTTGGCTAAAATTCAAGCATCTTTGTTTGAATTTATTTTTCATGTGCTCATTTTTTTAAATCAAATATGTTCCTTATTAATTTTTCCCTCTCATTATTTCCATCTTTTTCTCCTTTGTCTTGGCCTAAATTCTCTTGATCCTAAGTCTATTTAAAGAGATGATCTCATGACTTAATTCCTCTTGCTTCCTCTCTCTAGGCTGAACCGTTGCAAAATCTTTTCTTGAAATGTCTCTTGAAGATTAAGTGCCAAATCTCTTTTCTTTCTCATTGGAATCCTTTGGTCGAAACCTTACAAATTATTTGGTGGATCCGAAGTGTTAATAAGTTGACAACTCCCATTGAATTCTTGCTTGGTCAAAACTCACTTTGGTGCTTCTTCAAACTTTGGAAAATCAACTCAAGTCTTTCCCTCATTGCTAACATATACAAAGATTTGAGTGAGAGTTTTCAATCCATTATATGCTTTTGATTTTTAGTTTTTCAGTTGTTTGATTTAAATGAAAATAACTTTTATGAAGTATTGTTACAATTTTCTTATTAAGCTTTTTCATTCTCATCTCAAGTGATTTAAAAAACAATTTATTTTTATTAGATTGAAATCATTTTTGTCTTTCATATGTTATAGCTTCCATATCTTAAAAACGTTTATAAAGTTGCATTAATTCTTAAAGGGATTCCTTGCTTTATTGTTTCAAAGTAATTTTATAACTAAGGAATTCACATTAGCTTGTTTATTTGAAAGTATTCATTGCACAAGTCTCTTGGACTACATATTCATTAAAATGTTTTAATTTCTAAGTGATTCAATATCTTATAGCTTTTCAATTTTTTTTTTTTCATTTTGAGTCTTCATTTCTTTTAAGACTTGTGTACTTCAATTATTTCATATATAGACCATATTATTATTTTAACTTTAATTAAATAAGAATTTTAATTAATTTGAGCTTTCTATAATATTATTTTAGTTGGGACTTGAGTATAAAATCTTTTTTAAATTAAGAGTTAGATACTTTATATCTTTTTTTTTCTTTTGTTCCCTTGTACCTTATTGGGTTATACTTGTCCGTGTAAGAAAGTATGGTGTTGGGTTGTACTTTCCCATATAGGAAAGTACGTGTTAGTATTGTACTTTCCTGGTGTAAGGAAGTATGAGAGATTTGATGTAATCTAATTTTGACTTATTTTGTTCCCATATGGGAAAGTTTTTTGGGTTTTCCAAACCACATAAAAATCATTATCCTCTGCTTTCCTTTTCTGCACTTTAATTTAAAGGAGAGAATTTGATCCCTCCTTGGGTTTTAACCTTGGCTGAGAGCCTCCTTATTGGCCTTTAATAAAGGTTGCCAGTCATAGGAATTTACACTCTAATGATGATGATTAAAGTGGCAAGAAGGTCAAAGCATGTCTTTGAATGCTTAGAGCAGCTAAGATTGCACACATGAATGAGATTTTGAAAGGATTAGGAGGGGATTGGCTCAGTTTGGACTCTTCCTCTCCATGGCATATTCCTTTTGCTCTTTGGACTGATTGAGACCTCTTTAGACCTTTAGTTTGGTTAGCAGCTAACTTGTGTTCATCCTAGGATGAGTCTAAATGAGTCCAAATGTAATTATTTTGAGTTTGATCTCAAATGCCTACATTTGATCCATTTGAATTAAAGTTGACTTAAATTGGGCTAAGCGAGACCAATTAGCATTAAATGCTTATTATTCACCATTTTGGATTAGTGATTGGCTACCCAAGTTAGGCCTTGGGTGCACCATGGATTAGACTTGAGTTCATATGAGTTAGACTTGGGTTTAAGTGTTTGAATCTAGTCCAATTGGTTATTTAATATTTTGGATTGACTTTGATCAAATCATTTGATCAATGTATTCAAATATAGATTCAATTATTATGGTTTAGCTATTTATGATGTTTACAATTAATTTATTTTATTGGATTTAGAATTAATTTAAATTTTAAACCCAAATCAATTCATCTTAGATTAAGTTGATTTTAATTAAGTTAAATGTCCAATTTGGTATAATTAAAATGTAATTGGCTTTAACTTCTATATAATTAGGAATTTAAAATGATTTATCTCAATTGATTTTGTTTTATTTAAGGTTAATTTTGAATTTCAATCCACTTTAGTCCAAATTGGGCTTAATTAGGCAACATAGATTTATTTGAGTTAAATGACCAAATTGGTCAAATTAATCTTAGTAATTGATTAAGTTATGTTCATTTATAACTTTCAATGTTGTGGAGCCAAAGTCGAGTTAATTGGATGGTTGATTGAAGTTAATTGCCATTTTATTTTGATTTAGGTTTCATTAAGATTCATTTGGGTTCATTTAGATCAAGTGATATAATTAGCCCATTTGAAACCTTATTGGATTTAGATTCATTTATATTTATGGTTACATATGTTCATTTTATAATTCTAAGTCCTTAGAATGATTTAATTTGGTCAAATTTTGGTGAATTGATTATTGTGTTGGTGGGGTCCACATAAGTCAATTTTTGGGTCAAATGATATGATTGACTATCTTGAACCTCATTTATATTTGTTTTTATATTTACTTATATTCATGCATTAATTTTATGCTTTTTATTTGATTTGATTTCAATTTGTTTTGATTTTATTTGAATTTCTTTAGGTTTAGGTAATTTTTAGCTTAGGTAGGTTAATTGGGTTATCCACCCCAATTATCTTAGTTCAAGCTCTACTAGATTTTTGGATTTCAATTAAAATATGTTTGATTAATCATTTTTTTAATTTGAGTTTGGCTTGGGTTCACCTAATCCTATTGGGTTAGGTAAAATTCTAGCAAGATTTACTAGGTTACCAAGTATGGTGTCCTAAGTGCCTAATCAGAAAGCTCCTACTCTAGGATTAGGTGTCCTAATTACTAAGGTTAGAGATGATGTTAACCTCATCCAAAATGAGGTCAACAAAATTCAATTTAAGATTTTTGGCCAATTAACAAAAGAGAGGGAAAAATACATTTAGCAAGAGATAGAAATTTGAATTAATTAACACAGTTTATAATTAAATTGAAAATGAATTTATTATGTATAAGAGGTCGGCCAAGAGGGAAAGAGTGGGAAGAATAAAAATTAACATATAAAACATAATTCATTAATGCAATTAAATTTAAGAAGGAATAAATTTGAATTAACTTGAATTTAAATTTCCCAAATAAGGTGGCCAGCCAAAAATTATTCCAAATAAGGAGTCAAACAATGTTTAATGCTACAAGATATGATATATTCAATTAACTAGAGTTGATTGAATGAAAAAAAAGGCAATAATTGAAAATAAAATAAATCAATAAATCCAATCTCTTAAGAACAAAATTTCGGCCAAAAGAATTCCAAAATTATATCAATCTTGATTCAATGAAATCAATCACATGTTAGTAATCATAAATCAATTTAAAAATATTTTTGAATTAATTAAATAAATTTATTCAATGAAAAATAATAATAAAGGGGTCAACGAAAAATAATTTCATAAATAGAGTTATAGAAATAGAAAAAGCATTAAATCAAGGCTCAATTGAATTTGAATTTGAATTAAGCAAGACTAATCCAAATTAATTTAATTAAGATGAGAAAATTAAGAATAGTGTCTACCAATCTAAGCCACAAAATAAAAAATTCAAATTAGCATACTTGTGGCAATGATAATTTATTTTAAAATTCAAAATCATTTAATTTCAAAATTCAAATAAAGGAATTTTAAAATTTTAATAAATGTGGAAAATATTATGGAAATTATTTAAATAAATCTCAAATTATTTTTCATTCCAAAAACTACAAAAATTGCAGCCAAAATATTAACAAGATCATAATTATGATATGAGAGAGAAAAAAAAAGAATAGGAGAGAGAAAAAGAATAATAAGAATAATTTTAGAATAGTTTTATTCTCTTGAAAAAAATATGTGGATAATTAAATGAAGTATAAAATAAATTCATCTTACTTGGAAGCACAATGGATGATACTTAAACTCATGTAAGTGATTTAGATTATCAAAAAGCATAATTCAAGGAATAATTAGAAATAATGCAATTTTAAAATATAAAAAATATGAAAAAGTTTAAATAAAATATTTTTAAATAGTTAATCCATTAATTGTATATTATTGAGCTTTTATTTTTTCTTATTATTGTATGTCCTAGAAAATTTCTAACTAATTCCAATCCAATAACTTTGACTTTCCCAATTTGACTGAAGAATCTCGGTTGGAAGAATTTCCTGCATCACTTGAACATATGTTTTTATCATCAAAATTAATCTCAAATGAAATAGGGCTCATAGAGTTAACATATGTAACATTTCTCATTTTCTTTAGGGATCTTTTGTAATTAAGATGCCTCTACTATTCTTCTATTATGACTTATACTATACTTTTATTATACATTGACATAGTGCATATACTCTTATTTTTCTTTTCTGCTCCCTACTTCTCATAGTAAGACTCACAAGTGAAGTCTAGTAACAAACTTAAAGATAAATAAAGATATAATACTAATTGTGAGGGAATTTGATAGGCATAAAAATTCCATGCTTTTTCTATATTAGATTGTTAACATGGTATAAATTTTTACTTGATTTTAATTATGTTAAGTCACTAATGATTTGAATTTTGAAATTATGAAAAGTGCTTGAATTGGTATAAAATCTATAAATCAATGGGCCAAATTACATTTTTGAATCTAAATCTATCTATGGAGTGATGTAAACCTTATTAAGGCATGCTGCAAAAGTAGGAAAAAATATGCATGACTAAACAAAATAATGTAAGAAATTCACTATATCAAAATATGAATACAAGCAAGATATTAGAATACAAAGTATGCTCTCCTCTCTTAGGAATAATAAATAAGCTAGAAAAAGGGTCTCTTATCCCTTGAGATTCCCCTTTCTATAATACATGAGGTTGATTACAAAAGGGAATTATATCCTAGTTTCTAGACCAGCATGTCAACTAAAATACAATACAATCAATATTACAACTTCTTATGTAATTTCCATGAAGCTTACCCACGCTCTTAAGGCCTAGTCAATGTTGTATGTCGAGTGGTGTTTTCTCCAGTATGGTAAACTATGTGAGACAAGAAGTTTGTAGTCAATTGCCTAGGTGAGCTGAATTCCTTAATATAATTGCTCATATGAGGACAACTTCTTATAGATGTTAGGCGAGTAACTTCTAGCCAGAGTACTACTACTCACCATTAAGTACGTTTTATGCTTGTTCGTTTACTAAGTTTATGTGCGCATAGAAGGGGCTCCTTGATTCTTTTGCTTCTTATAGAAGCGACTTACAAAAAAAATAAAAGTAAAAGTCAATCATTATGGTGACATTATTAAGATGTTAAACCATTTTACTTGACCAAATATTTTTGATAATTGTGTTTCATCACCTTTGATTTGACCACCCACCAATTTGGTGTTATCCATGATTCATGGCTATATAAAAGGAGGTTATTGAGCTCCAGAGTCTATCATTAAATCTTCATTGTATTTTGTTGACTACCCTTTACTTTTTTGTTGAGTTTTCTTATTGATTAGTCGCATATCTACATAGCATCCAAAAGGTCTCAAGATGATATTGATGTTACAAAACTCTGATTAGGCTTCCAATAAAGAAGAAGAAGAAGAAGAAGACTAAAAAAATGCTTGAGGGTGAGGTCATCATGGTGCCTTTTGTTAAAGTGAGTTCTTTGACTCCAATGGCACTGATTATGGCTACAGATGGCCCCACATGATAAGGGAAGTAGCATGGATCCTCAGGTTGAGGCAAGTGCTTCCAATGTGGTTAAGATGAATACTACAGGTGAAGAAGATAAGGAACTTGCCTCTTTGGCTCTAGTTGCTACTAGAAATGAGACTCTAGGAGTGTCAAGTGTTCTTCTGGTAGATGAGGAGATGAGGAAGAGGAGGAAGAGTTTCCACACCTTATTTAGTAGTGGTTGGTTTTAATGAAAAAGTTAGGAAGGGCTCCTCCTAGCAAAAGTTGGTAGTGGATTGAGTTTGTATTTAACTTGTGATTTTGCTAGTTTTAATAAAGATTTTACTATGTTTTCTTTATTCCTACAACTTAATGTGACAAGTGTTCATGAGTACTGAGATAACAAGAAGTCACTAACATGTGCGGGTGAATCTCTCAAGCCTTTTATAGGTAGTTTAAGTCAAGTCCACCCTCTAAACTCATCTTTCAAATTATTATAGGTGAGTTGCTAGGACATCCTCTTAGTGAAGAACAAGCACATATGCCCCCATCAATGGCTTCATTTTTCTAAGGATCTCTTTTAAATAACTACTTTATAAAGTTCCCTTGTGGTTCATGATATTACTTCTCATCTTGTAGGGATGACTTCAATGGAGGTGATGCCTTTTATTATTGATCCTCATGTGGTCCTTACAAGTGATGTAGCTACTAACTTGGTTACTATACATTTTTCTCTGGGGTATATCTCCCTTTGTCAAGAAATATCTTAGCAACACTAACTCTTTCTACCACTAAAGTGATGAGTTTTACTTAGATAGATTTGAATGAGATGTTTGTAAGTTTTTATTCTTTGACTCATCATGAGAGTGATAAGCTAGAGAAGAATGAGTCCTTCCCTCTAGGGGAGGAAATTATACCATGGAAGAATTCTAAGACTGATTCTCTACCAAGTTTATTTTTATATATAGGAGAATTCTCCTCCTCAAAAAGAGTGTAAGCTTGATGGGAGAAGTGCTTGTTGAGTTGCAAAAAAAGTTAGCTATCATGAAAGCTGAGTTGGTCCCTCTTCACTATCGAGATGAGTTGATTGGATCTTCTCATTGTATCATGTGTGTTAGCTTTATGTTGGATTATCTATCAAAAAAGGGAGCACTCATTGCCTAGTAGATTTTGGATCAAGTAGTTTGGATGTTTAAAAAATAAATATAATGTGTAAGGGAGAGTGTATGTAATAAAAAATTGTATTGACTAAAAAATAATTTATTTACTTTACTTCCATGTTCATTTTATGTAATTCAAGTTGTCACTTTTATGGTGAGTTTGTTTAATTTTTCCTTAGTAGTGAGTAATTAAACTTACTATTACTTTATCACGATGCAGGTTACTTGGGCTTCTAGAGGAATTTTATAATAATTTCTTGAGATTATTTGTTAAATGTTTAATATGATGCACCTGTGTTGCTAAGAATGTACTACCCATGCAAATACTTTGGCCCATGGTTAGGTAAGCTTTTATTGTAGTGATTCTTTGGCTTGGGTAAGTAGTTTTTTTCCTTACGTGAGTTCTCTATTTTCTAACTTTCCAAGTTCCATTTGCAAGATCTTTTCCTTGCTCTAAGTGTGGTCATGCAAACTTTGAATAAAAATGGTGCCAACATTTTGAGGTGATAGAGTCATCTATTCTTATGGAGAATATCATTTCTAGGCACACACCAATGGAAACACCAACTTATCAATGCAAGTTTCTCATTATGATGAGTGAGTTAACATAACAAAGGTATACAAGTTTTGTGTCTCATTCAACCATTTCTAGTGCCGCCATTATTTCCCCCTCTATATTGAGTTGGTAGAAATATTGAACTTATATAGTGTAGAGCTCACTCGGATTTTATCTAACTTGATAGTGAGCATTATGAATTTCATTTTATTCTTAAGGCAAGAGTGAGTACTTTGGAGTTTAAAGCTTTTTTGTAGCATTTTTATAGTTAAGGGGTGCAAAGATAGGACCATGTAGTTTTTGACTATTCAACTAATGATAGTAGGCTTGGATAAAAAAGTTCAAAATTGGCACTCAAAACACTGCATCATCTAGTGCTCTATTGGTTACTATGCCGACTAAGCTCGTCCACTTCACCATTGACAAAGTTGTAGTCCCAAAGGCAAGTTTTATTAAGGAAAAGAAGTTGAGTAAATTAAGAAGAAGAACACTCAACATCAAACTCTTCCTCAAGTATCTATCATAACTATTTTCCTTTATTGAACTCATATCTCTCATTTTTCTTATGATAAATTTATCATGTTTGATCTTTTATAGGCCATGATGTTATTACTCCCTACCCAACCAACACTAAGATGCTCAAGTTCTTTCCAAGTTAGATGATGGAGAGAAAAGTGGAGGTAATCCTACACCCACTTAGGTCATGTTTGAAAGACCAGTTAAAAAGTGAGTGCAATCAAGCCAAGTACCATTGTAACTCTAAAGCAGTCCCAGAAGAGGCCAGAGGAAAAAAGCAAGATAAATAGGAGGGATAGAGCATCGATCCTTGATATTTACATACTGAAAATAATTACACTTGAAGTAACAGGCCCATTGAGTCAAGCCTTTTGACTAGGTCATCTCATCTACTTGTAGGAATTAAAAATTATCTTCAAGGAGCTCCAAGAAGCGACTTCACCAAGCCACCATGACCATTCAGGCAACAGTGTGGTAGTTGACTTAGAAGCTTAATAGAGAGTTTATAGTAACATTGAAGGCACTAGCCACTACTAAGGAGGAGCATGACTTGGTGAGGAAAGACCAACAATCCATTTAGTCTAGGGTGACTAAGTGACTAAATTAGAAGAAGAAGAAGAAGAAGAGCAACACCAAGAAGAGAAGAAGGATCAATAATGTTAGAGCTGACTCACCTCTTTGAGTTAAATAAGCAGTTAGAGGATAAACTCTCTCATTGCACTATAGATTTTCAAAGGAAAAAGGTCAAGTGGGTTGGCTTTCTTGACTTTGATGAATTTAAATACATTCTAAAGAAGAAGGTAAAAAAAAGGTGTTAATCTCACAATTGAAATTTTTGACATACATAACCAACTAGATGTTAAATTCTTTATCTTTAAGAATGTGCTAACTTTGCCAAAGTTAAATTTTGAGGAGAGCGGCAAGGTAGGTTGCACTAGTTGGACTTTTTATTTTTCTTGTATAATTTTTTATACCTATGAATTGGAAAATATAGCTATAATTTTTTTTTACTTGTCACTTGCTAGTTATACTTATTTTATTTTTAATGAAATGAATTTTTTTTACTCATCATTTTATTAGATACCTTTGAATTGCGACAAGTTAATTAATATATGACCAAATGTACTCATCTTACTTATGGAATTATAAGCACCTAGATTAGCTTATAGATTAACATTTTTAAGATAAAAATTAAATAGCCAACCACATAGAGTGTTTGTCTTTTGTAATCACCAACAACATAGTGGTCTTAGTTTATGGGTGTCAACCTCATGGAGTGTTGGTTTTGATTTATAGTCTCCAACCACATAGAGTATTGGACTTAGTTTGTAGTCACCAATCACATAGAGTGTTGGTCTTTAGTATTCTAAGTATTAAAGTCATCGAGCACATTATCAGGTTTGGAGTAACTATTATCCACCTCATGTATTCTTGGGTGCTTTACGAGTTACTTTCCTCAGTTTCCTCAACACAAGTGTGTGGGAGGCTCAATTATTTTGAATTGATTAGTTTAAGGCAAGTAAGTTTAAATTTTCATAATTAGTGCAAACTTTTCTCCTTCTATGGACCATAATTTTCTTGTAAGGGGCAGTCTCATTACTTTTGTGCTTAGTAGTTCATTGAGTTGATCTCCATACACTCGAGCTAAAGGTGGATCTCTAAGTCTAGGCATTATCTTCAAACCAAGTGTAGCTCACCAAGTTAGGCCTTGTGTTTGAGCTAATATGTAGCCTTCTAAGTTAGGGTTTATGCTTGGACCAAGTGTAGCTCATCGAGTGAAGATATTTGCTTAAGTCAAATGTAACTCACCAAGTGACTTGTGCCAAGATGTAGCTCCTTCAGCTCTATTAAACTTAGGCCAAATGTAGCTCACTGAGTAGCTTGAGCAAATTGTAGCTCATCGGTTGGCTTAAGATAAATGTAGCTTGCTAAGTTACTCAAGCTAGTGTAACTCATTAAGTAGAGTTCAACACTTAGCTAATATATAGCTCACTGAGTGTAGCCTCATACCATTTTTTTTAAACTTATATTGGATTAAATGATTCAAAAAAATAAAAATTTTAGTCCTAGTTAATCAAGACTTATTACAAGTAAGTAAAAAATTTTTGGGCAAGTACATATAAACTCTTGCATATCTTTAGGAAAGTAAAATAAAAAATTGATGTGTAAGTAAAAAAATTTTATTTGTTTTCAGTTTATAGATATCTAAATGGTTTTGTATGCACTTGAGCAATATTTTTTTTTTCAAAATAAATAGTTCATTATATAGGAAGAGAAAAATAGATAAAAAGATAGAACATTCCTTATGGGTAGAGCCTCTTTAGATCCATCACACTCCAAGTCTATAGTACATCTTATCATGAGTGAGTTTGTTGTTGGTAGGCACCTGGTCCAACCTGTTTCTTGATAATATAGAGCCCATTCTAAGTGTGGGCAAGCTTGCTAGGTACATTTTGTCTAGTAGCTATATTTACTCTTTTTAACACCAATTCAATGAGTCTAAAGCACTTCTCCTTGATGCTCCTATTATAGTACTTGGTCATTTACCTCTTAGACTATTCTTGCTTTAATGATGCTTCAATGCACAGCTTCTCTAATAGGTCAAGTATGGTTTCCATGGTTATGGCATTCAAAATCTCCCAGTTGGTAGTGTCTTGGTCAAGCTTGGTAGTGGTCATGACCCTTTAACTATACAACTCATTCTCAATGAGATACATCTTATATTCTATATGATTGAGTGAATGGAGTTTACCCAATTGTTAATGATGGAGTCTCTTGAAAGGCCAAAGTATGACAGGTAAGGAGTTAATCTATTTTTCCTTAGTGCCATCAACCTTTCTCTTTAATAGATTAAGAATATTCTTATTTTCCACTTCTACTTGGCCATTAGTTCATAGGTGATGAACTAAAATGAATTGAATTTGAGGTGGATTTTTTGGAACTCATATAACTCCTTATGTAGATTGATGATAAACTGAGGGGTGTTTTCTATAATAATCATTATAAGTAGTCCATACCTATAGATGATGTTAATCAAAATAAAGTTTTGAACTACCTATGTGGTTTTATAGGTGAGTGATTTTACTTCAATCCACTTTCTAAGGTAGCTAATCATGATAAATATAAATCTTCTATGCTCTTTGGTGATTAACAAGAGGCCTATCAAGTCTATCCCTCATGCTATAAAAAGCTAAGAACTTGTGATTGGCTATAGGGGTTGTGGCAATTGTAATTGCATAGAAGAAAATTTATCACATCTCTTAATAAATTCTTCTATGTATTCTCTCAAGGTGGGACATAAATATCCTTATTGTACAATGGAAAAGTGTCCTTATAGAGTGACTTCGACACTCTATCGAATGTATCTAATTTAGTACTTTCATTTGTTAACTTTCTTAGACACACCTCAAGTTTAGTGAGGTGATAGAATTTTGAAATAACTTATTAATTAATTAGAACATACTATGTGGCTTTAATTTTGAATTTTTTTTAGAGTCATGATGTCTTTTTCTAGCTTTCTAGTCTATAAGTACATCTTGATGAGATCGACCCAACTAGGAAAACTTTCAATGACTATGTGCATAGATTCAATTTCTTTTATACTTGGTTGGGTGACTTCAGTGATGGGCCAATCTCTAAGTCTATTCACTCTAGATAGTAGATTGGGAGTTTGTTTTCATCCCTTGGGACTTATTCTATCTTGAAGTATTCAAGTTTCCTTATCTCCGCCTTTAATTTATGCAAGTATTTATGTTAAGACCAGTCTTTCACTTCTTAATTTCCATTACTTTAATTCACTATAATCTCTGAATCTAAATTAGTTGTGATACATTTGACGCCAAGTCCTTATGTGAATTTAAGTCCAATGAGTAATGCTTCATACTCTGACTGATTGTTGTTTACTATAAACTTAAAATTTACTAATTAGGTAATCATGATTCTTATCAGGAATCTTAATATAATTCTAGGTCTCATTCCTTATTCTCTAAAAGATATATCCAAATCCAAATTCCATGATGGTTCTGGGTTAGTTGGGCATGCTAAGGATGAAGAAATTAATGAGTGATTATGCCTTGATCGCCATCAAGGTAGAGTTTGAGATGTCAAACTCACTCAGCACAACTGACCATTTTAGTAACATGGATTAAGTGAGATTGGAAGTAAGGCCATGAAGTATAACTCGTTAGGGACTCAGCCAGTGAACTTACCCCATTTTTAAGGCTTACCATGTTAATCTAAATGGTCCATCATGTCATTTAGAGACAACACCTCCTATTACAACTAATTATTATACACATGTATGTACTAGAGTGGTCTCTAGAATCTTTATTTTTTTTATTATCATATGAGATTATGTAGCCCTATAATGCACCGACACTCTAAGAAATAGTGATGTGTAGTGTTTGACATGTATGAGGCATCGACACACACACATCTTTGGCATGTCTAGTTAAAATAATAATTAAAAAAATTCAACACTCATGTCAAAAATGCATGCGGTTAAATTAAAATTAAAACTATTTTAAATATAAATTATAGATTTGTACATTATTTCTTAGTTTATAATCCATGTCCCATGGATGTAAACATCATCCAACTCTCTTGTCTGATTCTTCGACCCAACTTCTTTACGAGGCATGGCTAAAGTTTTTTATATGATCGTGAAGCATCATCAATCATCACCACCGGCACATTCATAGTTGCAATTGGTGCTGAAGATCAGTGTCTTCACACCTATTGATGCTCTTTCCCTTAATGTTTTTATATAATCTATGGCTTTTTTATCTTTCGAAAGTTTATATTAGACATAAATGTATTATAATTTTTTTAATCTTATTATTTTTTATTTTATTTAGATTACATATATTATTTAAAAGTATTTAATTTTAAAATTTATAATACTATGTCCAACATATGTTTGTGCCTTATATCTTCAATAATTGGCATATCTTGTGTCTGTGTCCATATTCTTGTGTTCATGTCCCTCCATCATAGGTGTAGTCATTTATGTAGCTCTTCAACTTATAAATAAAGGGCAAAGAGGCATATTTATGACTTATAGACTCATTTTAGGATTTTTAAGAGCTATTTTGATTTATTTTCTATTCTATAATTCATTATACTTAGACTAACTCGATCATCGGTGTATTTTCCTTATTATTAGTGACATATTTACTAACTTATATACTCATTCTTGACTTCTCTCTCTCTCTCTCTCTCTCTCTCTATCATACTTCTCCAAGTAGGTATTATGAGTAGAGTTTAGTGTCAACCTATTTAAGACCATGTAATATTTACAAAGAATTTAATGAAATGAGTACATATTAGAATACTTGCTTATTTGCAATGTATTTAGTTAAGATTTAATAGATTTTTCCTAATGGAGGGCTTGGTTGTCCTTCATTAATAACTAATATTCAAAAAAATTTCTTACACCTTTGTCATTTATTCTTTAACATGGAATTACATTTAAAGACTTAAAGTAATAATGCAACTTTGTGGACTATTACTTATGAAGGCCTCTGCTTCGACTTTGTCCTACAATTCAAATCCCACACAAAGTTTTTGATAAGTGGACAAATGCTAACCAAAGTTCATTTATTATACAATTAGGAGCACGAAATACTTTTTTTTTTATCGATAGTTCTTATTATATCGTTGATCTTTTCTCATACAAATATTTTATTGATAGTTCTTATTATACAGCCATTGATCAACAAGTCTATGATATAATTATATATTTTAGATTGAAATATTCATTTTGATATCTCATCAAATTACTTGATAAATTATTTTTTTTTCATATTAAAACTCTCTTTGCTTGATTTGAATTTCTCTTTTTTTTTCAATCTTTTGTAAATCTAAAATCAATGTAAAAAAATATCTTACCTTGATATTGGGCAAACCCCTGATCTAATATATATTTTTTAGGACAATGCTGAATCCTTCCTAATAAAATGAGTTTATAATATGAGAGCAACTAAGATTTTAACCGAATTCTTGGATCTCTCATAGCACACATACAAAAATGAAAGTAGGTGTCCGAAATGGCAATGCAATTGGAATCTTCCCTACCACTGCCGTGAACCGGACCTTTTTCAAACTTAAAAGTGATGCCAAGTTTTAGCGGGAAACTTTCAAGCAGGGTTATCGCTGTAATTTTCCGGGGCCATTTATCGTGAACTGGCACTTCCGTAAAACAGTCGTGCGGTTACGACGAAACTTTGAAATAACTAATCCAAATTTAGAAATATTGAGAAAATCCTGGAGCATTTATGAAAAAGAGACTACCAGTGACGTCATCGGGCTACAGCTTTTTTTTTGCAGTTCCAACCCTTGCCCCCGGATTTCGCGCTTAGGCTTAGCGCTCCACCTACATTCTCGTAAATATATTAAAAGATGATGGCTCATATGAATGTTTATATCCCCAATGAAATCTTCTCATTTCCGTCCTCGTGAAGGGGCATGTCGCGTCCTCTTTTACCTAATACAGAGATCCTAAAGCATTTACTTCCCGTATTCATTAAAGGATATTTATTTATTTTTTTCTATTTTTCTCAACCGAAAAAAATCTCTCTCCCCATTGTCGTGCCATTAGATTTATTTCAACTATTTAATACCCCTTTATAAAAGAGTACTGCTGTTCTCCCTGAAAAAAAAAATTATGTAAAAAGTTTATTTCAATTCATTTTATTTAAATAATTCAATAAAAACATAACAATAGATATATTTTTCATAAAAAATTATCCCAAATTAATTTTTTAGGTTTTTTTTTTAAGAGTGTAAGTTTGTTTTTATAAATCCTTTATTTCTTATTTTAAAAATAACATTTATATATAAAGCACACAATTATTATATATTTATATATTTTAATATTAAACTTTCATATTTATAAAAGTAGCGCTCAAATCTTCAATATATATCAAAAATTGTAACATCTTTAATTTTTTTTAAGTGAAATATATCTTTTTTTGTGAATATTAAATTTTATGTGTTAGATATATAAATACATAAGACTTGTGTGCTATGTACCTAAATTTTCTTTTTTAAATAACTTGATAGGAAATTTGTTTTAGTTTTTCTAATAAGTTTTAGCTATGCTATTTCAAATCAATTTAATTGCTAAAAATTACTTATCAAGTATGAACCTTGATGCTAGCATTTAAATAAAAAAATTTTAAGATCAACTTTGGGATAATTTGAATTATATTTTAGCAAATTTGTAAATAAAATAAATATTTTAATGAGACAAACATAATAATACTAAATGTGTCTTAATCTTAATCCAAATGGTATTAAAAAAAGAGTATAGTTTCCAACATTGTGATATTATTTGAAAGATTAATTATCTTTGAATCAATGTTGTTAACATTAAAGTACTTTCAAGAAACAAGAAACTTATATGATCAAAAGTTCAATATAAACAGTTTGTCAGATTATTTAAGAATTTACCTAAAATAAGTAAAATACTCTTATGTAATACCTATAAATAAACATCTACTCTAAATATAAAGAAAACCTAACATTAAAAGAGTCTAAATCTCTTTAAAATCATAGATCTTTACTGGTTAATTGATGTGAATATCAATAGTCATTAGGGCCTAATCACCATCATCAAGTGAATTATATTGACCAATATCTTTAGATTGTCATCTCCTAACAACTATCTCATTTTACCATTAATGTATGTAATCACTAATATACCATAATTGTTTGCCTCGTTAATAACGTTTGTCACGTAATTGTCTTTGCTAGTCATTAATCAATTGTGATGCCTACCACCCTTCATTATTTCTCCATTACTTTTCACTATGTGTATAGAAGGTCAAAACAAGGCATCCTTTTATAATCTTGACCAATATAAAGATTATTTTAATTGGCTTAGCCCTCATGATTATTTATTCCTTTAAATTTTTTTTTAGATAAAAATAATTATTTCTCATATTAGCTTCTCTTATTCATATGGATAAAGATTTTTGTGTAACACTAAGATAGAAAACTTTCACTTACAATCTTAAAATTTCTAACATTTAACACTGATATAATTTTAAAATTTCTTGATCTTCTATTTTTTTCTCCACTGATTACACTTGGTTAAAATGCATAAATTTTTCAATCTTCGACAATTATCATATATATATATACTCTAAATATTCTTATTTTTTCTTAATCAATATAATTTTTGGGCTTTAATTATTTCCTAAAATTTAGATTTATCAGGTTAACCAATTTTATATTCATTCTAAAAACTTTACCCTTTTACATTATTCAACTCTTTGTTCTATACTCTATTTCTATAGAAACACATAATAAATAAAATAATAAGATGCTTCAACTAATAGCTTAGAAATTATTTAATCTTTAAGAACATGCAACACCTATTGATAACTTTTAATTTCACATATAAATTTGAATTCAATCAAACATTTTGCAATACTATCATAAGTTCAACTTTTTAATAGCATCACTATAAACATCCTCAACCCATGGACTCAAAAGAAGATTATTCAAAAAAATTTAAGCTATAACATCTTGCTTTAAATAATGACCACGAGTCATATATCATGCTCATATTATTTGAGTAAGTAGATGTGTGGTCTTAACACACTCAACTAGTTCTAAGTAAACCTAACCCATAACAATAATGAGAGCACTAAGAAAAAAAAAAAGAGATGCAAGAAGGATTTGAGAAGAAGGGGAAGCTCTCACTAAAGTAATAGACTATTATAAGGTTCAAACTCTACTTGGATGGATGCATATGAGGGTGTGGCTCCCTATTTAAAGCTCTTTTCCCTGACATAAGAATACACAACAACAACAACAACAACAACAAGAATCCCACTATATGGGAACTACATGAATCCTGAGAAGATTATGTGTCAAATTCTCATTTAAAGTATACTAAGATCATTTATACATCTTAACCAAGTCTTTTACTCTACCTTTCTTAACATGAAAATAATGCATCTACTGGGTCATGGATGACGCTTTATGTGGCCAAACCATCTAAGGCGACTCTCCCAATTATGACATAAGAATAATATAAAAATATTTAAAATACTCTACAATTTTTCTAAATATCCATTACATTATGAAGAGTTCTAGAGAAACCCTAATTATTCCTTCAAGCTCAATAATAATTTAGAAATTCTAGAAAAAAATTTATTTTTTTTGAAGTATCTAGAAGTTTGTAGAGAATTTTCAAGACTTCTAGAATATTCTCATAACATTAAAAGACTTATAGTGTATTCTAAAAATTTTTAGATGAATCTAAACTTAAGTAGAATTTTGTTAAATCTCTTAGTGCGTTGTGACTAAATTACAATATGATCCTCATAGAAACACTTGGTCATATTTGTAATGACATTCTGAAGAAGTTGTTGCTAACCACTTGACTCATTTTAGGAGCTTGTCACTTTCCCTCAACTAATCTCATGAAGTCCTTATTGTGACTTTCTTTAATGTAATGTTGAGTATTGTCCATGGATTATTGCATATCCTCGTTGGACATCTAGCTATCCCTAATGCGAGGAGATTACTTGCCTTGACCCTTGTTTGCTTGTGGATCAAGGACTTGTGACTCCAATTATTAGCATGTCACCTTTACCACCACACTCACCCCACTTCATGGTAGATCTTTAGGTTTCTCCATTAGCAAGACATACTTGGGTTCCTCAAGAATGATTGTTCCCCCTTTGGTATGTCCACAACATCAGTCTCTATGTCATCATCTCCACTAGGATGAGTCAAGTGATTGGTTCTATCTCTTTATATGATTTTCTTGAGTTTAAATCATCGCTTCTAGAATTATCCTATTCAAGTCTATGTTTTCTCATGATGGCTCATGAAAAATGTGTTTAAAGCATGCCTATAAGTATTTTCTTATTCAATGAGGTCCCCCATAAAGAAGTAACCATAATAGGGCTTACCTAAGCCCTTGATAGTCTTATCATGATCTTATCCTTACTCTTTATTAAGGTAAGACATGTTATCTCTCTAAACATATGAGATCTCTCAATCTTATTAATTTTATAGTGGATGTTGTTACCAATACACACTTGCACATGGACACATTTTGTGTGCCTTCTTAAAGCATACATTCTATAGAGTTCTCCTATCAAGTCCTCATGCATAATTATCATCTTATCTCTTAAAAATTTATTTAGTCAGAGCAGTATGGCCCTCATCACAATTTGGATAATGGCCTCCACCTTGCCTTAGGATCAACTTGCTCTAATTCCAACTATCACACTCCCACTCTTTATGTAAGAAGATGTACAACCTTAGCACACTCCACCAGTGTCATGTAAGCCTAACTTTAAGCAATATTTATTAGAGTATAAAGGAAAAGAGGAGATGTAAGAAGGCTTTGGAGAAAAAAATGGAAACTCACATTAAAGCATAAGTATTATAAGTATTATAAGGCTTGAACTTTACTTAGATGGATAAAAATAAGGAGGGTGGGGGATTGTATTTATAGTTTTCCTCCCCCACCTAAGAATATCTAGAATACTTTACATCATACTTAGATATGTACTATATTATAGAATGTTTCAAAGAATTTTCTCATTATTCTTTTAATTTTATGAGTTTATAGATAAAATCATAAACACCTTGATTTTCAAATTTTTTTTTTAAGTATCTATAGAAAATTCTAGAGGCTTCTAAATTATTCTCATAACAACCATAGACTTTAAGTGTCTTATAGAATCTTCTACATGAATCTAATCTTGCATAAAATCCTTCAAGAATCTTATAGTATCATGTTACTCAACTTTAGTTTGTCCTAATAAAATCTCTTGGCCACATTTATCATGTTATGCCTAAGGAATTGTGGTTAATCTCTTAGTTCAATTTAGGGGTGTGAAAATATCTCTCAAAGCATACTAATCTTTAAAGGGTTGTTTGAAATTGTTTTTAACTTTGATTTTTTAATTTATATTTTTACTTTATTGTGATTATATTTTGATTTGAGAATGTCAAAATTAAACTTCTTAATGTGTCTAACATGAGTTATTTGAAAGAAATAAACATTTTCAATAGCTCTACTAATCTCTTTATTCAATTCATTATTTTTTTTTTTGAAATGAAGACAAATGTTGAAACTAAGACAGAGGCATTTATCGTCAACCAAATTTAAGAGTCAATAGATTATAAGCTTATAATTTATAATGCAATTGATCAAAAGAAAATTTTATATCTATTTTATTTATTTTATGTCAAAATGAAAACTGTTAATGAAAAATAAAGTTAACAAATATGAAAAATATAAATTAAATGATTTAAGAATAGAGCGCTGATTTTCAAACTAGAAACGCAGCATATATTTATTTGACATTAGATATAAGAGAAGTGTAATATTAGATGAGATTTAATGTTATTTAGTAATAAAAATATATTGTCTTGAAACAACAAAATTAATATTTATATTTCTATTATAAATGTTAATCTAGACTCACCTATTCGCGCACGCTTGAGTTCCATTTTTTAAATAGAGATGGAGAAAGGGGTCATTAAAAAAAATTTAAAAAAAATTTAAAACGCATACTCCTAATAAAAGCATATAAGATGTTCCTATCTTCTCTCTCCCTCCCTTCAGCTGCCCCTCGCTTCTGCTCTGTCACTCGATTATAATTGTTCGAAGCCACGGAGAGAAGAAGTCTGAGGAAGGAGAAGCAGGAGAGCAACGTAAGTGACTTTTCTCTTTCTCTTTTCTCCAATGATCAAATCCTTTGTTTTTTCCTTTATTCGCCATGAAAAAAAGATTCCACCATCACAAAGCTTTTGATCTTGTTGTGATCAAGATAAAGAAAACAAAAAAGTGTTTTTCTCTCTACCTTATCTTGATCTTTCCTATCCGAAAAAAGCATTTCTTTTATATACTTCATTTTTTTGAAAAATTAACTAGTATATATTCTAGAAAGCGAAGGCTTTGAAAAGAGCATCTCTCTCTTAATTCCACCTATACATAGCAACTCGTCAAGCACTGAGCTTTCTTCTCTCTCTTTCACCACTTTCTCTGTCTTTTCTGCTAAATTTTTAGAGAAGAGCAGAATATTTGGAAATATGAGCTGTTTCCTACTTGCAGCATTTTTCGAAACTCCTCTTTTCTCTCCTTCATGTGTTTTCGCGGGTCACAACTCACAGGTAAGGAACTGTACCTGTTGTATTATCCTTATCCTTGTTTCTTTCCCGGGGCAACCCTTTTGTCTTGTAATGCTCTTCTTCACGAGGAGATAACAGGTTTGTTTTCAAAAAGAGCCCTCCTTTACATCGCTCCTTGAGTGAATTCTCATTAGCTTCCTTCACTTCGCACTTTTATATGGTAGGAAAGATTCTTTTGTCTCACAATTGGTTCAATTATTCAGATAGCTTCTGATTCACTTTCCTCCTCCCTCCCCTGTTTCATTTTTCCAGTTCCTTATCGCTCCTGAGATGGGCCGAGCTACAAGATGGCTGAGGAACTTATTTGCCGGTAAGAAGGACAGCAAAACCATGGCGGTTACCAGTGATCGAAGGGAGAAGAAGCGGTGGAGCTTCAAGACGCCGAGGGATTCTTGTGAACCCGCAGAGACTAGTGCTGCCTGGTTGAGATCATTCTATACTGAAACAGAGATGGAACAGAACAAGCAAGCCATTGCAGTGGCAGCAGCGACTGCTGCAGCTGCAGATGCCGCTGTCGCTGCTGCTCAGGCAGCCGTTGCTGTGGTACAGCTCACCAGCCATAGCCGATGCACAAAGCTTGGAGGTTTCCATGAATGGTTGGCTGCTGTTAAGATACAGAGAGTGTTCAGGGGTTATCTGGTAAGTTTAATTTCAAAATGCTTGTATTCAAATGCCAGTGAAAATCCATTAAAAGGTTTAATTTTTACAATATGGGCGTATTTTCATGCATTCTTTGGCATTAATATCTGACTTTTGGAAAGTTTTCAAATTTATTTGCCATTTTTTTGTACCATAAATGTTCACTGAATGTATCGTTTTTCAATGTTGCAAACATTTTAAAATACTTGTTCTTCAATTGTCCGAAATCCTACGTTTCTTCAGTTATTCCTTGACACAACTGCGCATATCGAGGCTACCGAGTTCTTCTTTTTCATCTCCAGCCATTTCTTCTTGTAATTGGAATCTCATTTATTACCCTCTGTTTTCATTCGAGGCAAAGGCTTTTTTTTTTTTTGACCAGTACACAGTTCTATGTATTTAGATGATGCCATTTTGTGCATAGAAGGTAACTATTTATAACTGTTTTGATTGTCGTTTTTAAAGTAAATATATTGCAATTTGATGAAGACTGAACGTAAATTATTGTTAGCGAAGAATTGTCATGTATAATGACTTAAATTTTGCTCAGCATATACTCTCATCCATTTTTTTTTCCTGAATTCCTCATCTCTGAGAATACTGTTTGTTTTGCAGGCAAAGAAAGCTCTGAGAGCTCTCAAAGCTCTAGTTAAGCTCCAGGCTTTAGTTAGAGGCTATCTGGTTAGAAAACAAACAGCAGCGACTTTTCACAGTATGCAAGCTTTAATCAAAGCTCAGGAAACCATCAGAGCACGAAAATGCAGAGCTCTTCTCTCATCTAGAAGGAAATTTCAGGAAGAATTTCCACGAACCTCACTGGTATGATTTATAGCCGTTAAACTATACAAATTCCATGTGCACATGTTCATCTTCTTGTGATTATTTTCAGGAAGCGTCCTCTTTCCACCACCGGAAACTCTCAGCGAGCCTTGATAACCCGAACTGTGCCTCCGATAGCAGCCCAAAGTTGTTCAAATGGACTCATTCCGTTCAAAATCAAGGGCTTCTCGAAGATCTAGTTACTTTGCAATTGATCATTCTGATGAAATCTCCCCCAATTCCTTCTCATCTCCTCTCCCTAACATTGGAAGAATCTCGATACCCGATTGCCGGTCATCATTCGAGAAATGCCGGTATTCCACGACAGCACAGAGCACACCACGCTGCCTTGTGCCATCCACGCCTGCGAAGAGTGTATGTGGTGCGACAGAAGGGGACTTTCGTAGGAGATTCATTAATTCTATCAATTGCCCAAATTACATGAACAACACACAATGTTTCGAAGCGAAGATGCGATCCCAAAGTACACCGAAACAGAGGCCAGAGCTCATGGGTTCGAGCAAGCGTCTTCCACTTAGCGAGCTAGTAATCGAGCAGTCGAGAGCGAGCCTCAGTAGCGTTAAGATGAGGAAGGCCGAGGAGGAGTTCAACTTCAAAAGGGCAGTAGTGGGAAGGCTTGACAGGGCCTTGGAGTTGAGCAGAGAGGTAGAAAGGGATTTCTACTTGGAAAACAAGTGGTGAATTGAGCTACCAATTGAGTTCAATTTGAATAAGCTGTTTTTGTGTTCTGATGATCCTTTATTTTTTTCTTTTTAAATTTTTTAACTTTGTTATCTTTCTTTCTCTGCTGATTATTGCAACAATTAGGGAAAGATTGAATCTTTTTGTAAATTTATTGAAGGCTTCATATTTGAAAAAGTTTGTTTATGAAGGTCAGGAGGCGTGTTTTGTAATTTTTAGAAGATTAGACGTTAAATAGTAATATCTATGACAATTATTAAGGAAGCAAAAGGTTTGTACCGATACTATGCAACGTCCAATCGATTGGATGTTGTAGATCTCGAGTGCTACAGATCCGCTGTTTGGGACACCGTGCTTACATGAAATCGAATGAATAAGCTGAGGTAATACTGAGGGCGTCCTAAACTGTTTGGTAGTGTAGTGGTACGAATTAGGAGCGTGCTGTTTTCAACCGGCAGATGATATTACCCTCAGGGAAATACCTGTTCAATTAAAAAGATGGAAAGGAAAGATGATATGTATACCCATCGTCTCGCTTGGGATCATAAATTCAGACCGGGCTTGAATTCTTCGAAGCTCCATACCTGGGGAAAATAAGTGACAGACGCCAGGTGATGAATGTGACGCTTTCTCCGCGATTAATACAAGATATCCCACCGCATAAGTGATACCTATTGCAAAAAAAAAAAAAAAAAAGATATGTATTATCCTAATCGAATCAAATGATAATCATAGGTTAGAGTTTCCGTTATTTTATATAAAATTTCAAATTATTTAAAATAATATATATATATATATATATATATATATATATATATATATATATATATATATATATATATATATATATATATATATATATATATTTCAAAATTTTATTTTATTTTAAAATATTAAAAGTAAATTTATGATAATTTTGATATTTTTAATGTTTTTTTAATCTAAACATGATTTATCCATGAAGGGTCAAGATAAATGCAAGAAAAAATGGTCTAGAAGCTACATTCAAAGAGGTGATATCTCTAACATGGGTGGATCATGGACTCATTGACTGATGTGAAGAGCGTGCCCTTATTTTTTCTTAGTTTAACAATTTAGTGATAATATAATGATAGGAGGGGTCTAAAAAGATGACCTTACCAACGATGAGACACAATCATCATCACTAGAGCTATGTAGTTGTTAAGGGGATGGAAGGATGAAAGGGGAATTCGAGAGTGAGAACAGTGAAGATGTAGACTTCTTTGAGGCAAAGGGAGACAAAGAGAAGGATGGTAAAATATTACAACATAAATGTTAAGGAGAAGAATTTTAAGTCCCACAACTTATAATTAAAAAAAGAGCAACATAGTAAATTAAACTCAATAAACTTAAGGATTTAGGGTTGGATAGGTCATATATAATCAAGAGATAAGTCAACACAGATGCTTTATCAATTGCAAACCTACTTAAGGGAAGAAGTGTCTAGGATGTGGAATGTATACAACCACAAGTGATACTATCCTTAGTGAATGGCTTTTATACTCTTATTATTATTTGTAACTTTTAATGAATCATGATTATAATATAATTTTTGTTATTAAGTTAATAAAAGTGAACTCACTGAGCACTCAAGCACTCCCCCCATGGATTTAGAGAGAGTTATCGTATTTGTCCTCTTTATATAAGAACTCATCCATGCTTCTCGATACTTTGAGAACTTGCATCCTCCAAGTAATTGATTTTGAGGAAATCACCCACATTCTATATCACTTGACATCATCCAAGCTTGGACTACTTTAAGTGATACCTCCTTGCAAATTAAAAGAGTTGACCTAATTAAATCCATTAAATATAAATGCAAAATAATCAATTTGAGTGGTGGCCAAGAATTGTGCCTTAAGTTGTCAAAAGGTGTGCTTACATCAAAAGAAATGAAATAAAAAAATAAAATCAATTTTTTTATTTTGGTTATAGCACCACGGCGCTATATTCATAGCGCTGAGGCGCTGCCCTACCCTTCTAGAAGAAACAATTGTCTGATCCAGATATTGAATTTGATTACCGCCGCCGTAATTCGCATTGACCAACTACCAATCAACTAACAAGTGCAGGTGTTACTGACACCATGATATTGGCTAGACTACCACTATTGAGAGGGAATATTTATCAGCACACTCCTATAAATAGGAGTGAGCAATTCACTCCAAAGATCTTCTTCCTCACTTGACTTCACTCTCCAGATTGGTGCTCACATTTTACTCCATTTCTCACTTCAGGTAAAGCATCTATGCTTTTTCTTACAAGTTTAACAAAATCCCCGTTGATCTTTGATTCGGTGTAGAAAACTTGGAAATTTGAAGACATCTATCGTTGAATTTTATTCCAGCGCGAGACGAAAACCACCTCCACTCTATTGATCATAGATCCAGAATAAGAGAGAAGAGTACTCCGTAGTATGCGATTTTAAAATCTAGCACTACTTGAGCAAAATGTTGTGGAAATTTCTAAAATTTTTTGAAAGATTCGCACATTAAATTCAAAATTTGGCCTAGCACTGAGGCATTGGATATCGACACCGCACTTTCAAGTATTCATATTACAAAAGTGGTACCACAACGCCCAAGAATTAGCAATGTAGTGCACTAATGAAATCCGATAACGCCACGATGCCATAGTATCAACGCCGTGGCACCATGTCCTAAACTAAGTAAAATAATATCATAGCTCCACGACGCCATAACATCAGTGTTGCTGTGTCATACCCATGTGTCACTTTGAATATGACTTAGAACATTTTGATAGAAAATAAATAAAATCACTCAGCACCTCAGCGTTGTGTTGCCTTGCTGTATGTGAATAGACTCCAAAAATTTTATGCTTGAAGAAAATAATGTTCCATTGCGCCGCGACACCTTAGGACAATGTTGTGGTGCCCGTCTATTGAGTTCTTCATTCTATCTCCAGCACCGAGGCACTGGCATATCAACTCCATAGCATTGTACCCTGATTTGATTGTTTTATATAAATGTTAAAAAATTTATTTTTATCCTTTTAGAAGAAAAGGAAAAAATACATAAACACAAAGCTAGTTATACCCTCCTCCTTTTCCTCTTCTTCCTCCTCCATGCCTGATAGCGGTGGGGTAATCACACAGGGCTGATATAAAGATGATGTAAGGAAGGAGACCTTGCTAGGATCTGCAAGATTACAATTTTAAAATATGTTGACCAGTGAAGTATTAAACTGGGCCATATAAGAGAATTGCATCTGTTGTTGATCTATATGATGATCAAAATTGTGTTCCAACATCTCCTGTCTACGATTACTCTTATGGACCATCTTTCGCAAGTTTAAGACCAAGCTGCCAATTTTTTGAACTTGTTCGACCAAGGACTTGGGAGTTTGGGATCTAGATCAGGGAGGACATGAACTCTCTCTCTCACTTCAAATTTATTCTCAAACCCTCCAATCACCCTCTTCATTAGAGGAGCCTTTTGAGGGAGTACATCCTCATTAGGCCTCCCTACCACACTTACCGTTACATAAAAATCATAAATATGATAAGGGTGGTAGTACCTGACAGTAGTGCTTTTCTTCAGTATATTACAAATATAATTAAAAATAACCTTCTTGATTTCATCGAGAACCCCTTTTAAAGAGAAAATTTTAAAATAGCATGCACCCTTGGTAATCTCACTGATGTTACCAGAGGGCATAAGCTTGATAGAAAGGAAATAGTTCCAATCCATAGAAGTGACTATCATACTAATGGTAGGAAAGTTGATAATCCTTTCCTCTCATCATTTCAATTGCACACTTTCATTTTTGCCACAAAAAAATAATCTCCTCAAATTTAGGATGATCATTGTAGTAGGAGAGATATTGATCATGCTCAATATTAGGAAGATTATAATATGTGTTTATTACACTATTGTCAAAACTTACTAGCTTTCTGGACATATGCTTTATTATCCTGACCGTCTCGTGCATTCATGAAGAATTCATGCATCACTGGGATGATGCACAAGTTATTGTAGTAGACTAGTTTGAGCCACCTTCGCTCCATAATTATTCCCTCCACGTTGCCACTGAGATTTTAGAAATCCTTTTCTAGAACCAAGTTCTTGTGAAGGAGAGCGTGCGTCTTTACTAACAAAGTGGTGGCACAGTTGGATGCCCTCTTCTTGCCCACTACACTTCTTTTGGGCATGATTAATAGTGAAAATTAGAAAACATAAAGAGTTAGAAGAAAAAAAAGATTACGAGAAGGATCGCTGAATGAAAATCCTTAACAACTTGGGAATTATTTATAAATGAAGACCCAGTACTGCGGCACCTAGACCCGTGTCGAGGAATTACCCTCTCGAATTACAGAGCACGACCTCAGCACCACAGTGCCCATATGAGGCACCGAGGCACTGGTTTGCCCATCTTGTCGATTACTATGCAGTTTAAAAGATATATTAAATTATAATAAATTTTTGTAACTGACGTGCACGAAAAGAGCGCAATGCCACAGTGCTCTGACCTAGCATTGAGGCACTCATTAAAATGAGGTTGTCATTTCCCCTTAAAATTCACTATATGTTTGTCAAGAATCTTGACCAACGTCACAGTGCTATAAAATGGCACCACAATGCTATTCAAACGGTCAAATAACCAATAATATTGGCACCATGATACTACATACATAGTGCCAAGGAACTGAGCCTCTAACTCTTACGGCCTGTGTCATGCCACATAAGCAATGGGCTCCACTATCACATCATTGTGCTGGATCCCAATATCTAGGCGCTAGGTCTAAAATAGAATTTTATGTACTTTTAATAAAATATAATTTTTTATTCATTGGTTATGCAAATGCCACTATGTCTACTTAATATGTAGATAATTCATCTATATGGATAATCTAAAGGAATGTAAGTATAATTTTACTATACGTTTGGTATGCAAATACCCTAATTTTGGCATTCCAAAGGGATGTAAGCCCAACCTCCTATTCATTCACTATGTGAACACCCCATAATCTATTCTCCACGTGAACAAATTCATATATGTCCACTATATAAGTTAACCCTAATTTTGGTATTCCACATGGATGTAAGCCAAGCGAACACCTTATAATTTGTTCATCTTGTGAACATTATTGGACCATTTACACTAGAATTCTAAGTCTACTTGGGATTCTTAAAATGAGGCAAACCATGGTTGCTAATCAGATTCTCTGGACATTATGGCTATGTCCCTCTAATGTTGATAGGCTGAAATAATATAATTACAGGATGACGATGGGGTTACACTCCTATTATTTATAAGACAATCATCTATGCCATACACACCTTGAAGACACCAATTGCATATAAGATAGATATAATTGTTTCCAACCTTAATCTAGAGTATTCCCTTACGTAGTAAGAGGGGTAATTAATTATGGAGGCTTGCGTCCAAAAGTAGAACCTTAATCAAAATAAACCCTAACCTAAATGTTAGAGAGAAATTTGGCTAAATATATATCAATCTATCTCATAAAAAACATACTTCTACACATCTCATAAAGATGGTGGAGCACATCCTTAAAGGTATTTTTTCACAGTGATCAAGGTGATGAGACTAACCCATTACAAGCGAGCTATGGCCCCCCAAGCAAAGGACCTATTGATGAGTGAAAGCCCCCTAGAAGAAGAAAAATTTACATCTAGCATTAACAATTATTTACGGGCATACTCACTTTAAGATGATGACTACATTCAAATTGCCAGCATTCAAAGGTGTGGGGGACTTCTCAGAGCTTATAATAATGCTCTTACTTCAACTCTCTCTCTCTCTCTCTCTCTCTCTCTCTCTCTCTCTCTCATTATAAAATATGGAAATATAGCCAAGTCTTAGTGAGTTGTTCTCCCTTCTTTGCGATGGGATTTATAATGAGAGTAGTTCATGAAGTCTCTATTAGGCAATAAGCTTGGAAGAGTTCCCTTATAAAGCCCAAGAGTCTAACATAAGATGAGGTGCATCCAATATGATGTCTATATCTATAATGAGTTGACCCCCTAATTTATGATGAGATTCAGAATAAATGAGACTTGAGTCATCATTATTAGCAAGTATGGATGAGTGATCCATGAAGGCAAAGACTTAGAGGCTATCATAAGGATGCACATAAGGTGACTATCTCATAACTCATAACTCTCATATACCCAAGTGAGCACCCCTATGAAGATCTTAAGGTAGAGGTGCCCCTAGAAAGACAAATAAACTAGTTATAGTGATAATAAAGTTAGTCAACATATAAAATAGAGCTTTAACTAAATTGACATGAAAGTATGTTATCAACCTAAGGTATCGATGGGAATTCTCTGTGCACTCAAAATAAATCCATACTAATACCAAAGAGTGCACATCCAACAATAGTGATGAGTATATATGTATACCCATGATATACCTCACATTATATAGTCTTATCTAAGGAGGGAAAGCTGAAATTAGACTTAATCCATCCATACACTAGCCATTCACCAACTAGCTAGCCCATGTTTGAATGACCCAACATCTACTAGCCAATTATGCATACAATGGTCTCATTTCTTATTCTATGTCAAGGAACTTGTCATTCACCTAGATGGCTATCATAATAACTCCCAAACACACTTAGTGCACTACAAGCAACTACTATAGGGTGACTTGATGCTTACTAGCTACTCAGTAGGGGCTTAAGACTAGCTCTCCTATCACCAAGAAAAGATATGTAGGCTCACACGAGGAGCCACATCACTACCTACATCATACTATGATACACTTGTGAGTGTATAGTTTATCCCTAGAGTCAATATTTTTTCCTTATTTATTTTTTTGAGTTTTCTATAACCATATATATAGCCCTTTTATTCTATAAATTGAAGGACTTTTGGACTTTGGGAGAGTGTTTCTAGATTTAATTTTTCTAATAAATATAATCAAATAACAACCTTCACTGAGTCTTTGATTGATTAATTATCAAAGAAAATAGTGCCTTTATATTTTTTTATTACACACTTTATATATAAAGCTAGTGATCATCACACACACACACTCTCTCTCTCAACCCCCTCTATTTCTTGTTGTAAGACTCATTTGTGAAGAACTGTGGTAACTTTATAAATAAATTTGATTCAACATTCTCTTAAATATGATGAGCATATATTGATGTCATAGATAAGAAGTTGAGCTCTTCAAGAAGTAGATAACTTAGTTAATATGAAACAGTTGCCTAACAATTTACCATTCAATAAGACTTGAAGGACATGAAGGATCACATCATTTAGTTTAAGGCATCATAAAAAGGATGCCTTTGAAAGCCCCACAAATGCATGAGTTAGAGGGTTCCTCTAGCTCGATAATGTTACAGATCAAACATCATAGGAGAGCCTTAACTTCAACCCCTAACATTAATGATGAATTTTATCATACAAGTGGTTAGGAGATATTACCCGAGAGGCAAGAAGTGAATAGATCCCTATATAGTGCCCTTTCTAGATAGATTGTAGAGGCTTACCTACTGCTGGGGTTTAATAATCCTAATTTGAAGTCTTATAGAGAAAGGATTGTCCATATTACCATGTAGCTTATTTTTAATCCTTCTTAACTTACTTGACTTTGACAATGCACTTAAGTGTGATCACTATTTTACAAACTTCAAGTAGTTTACTTTAATATGTTTCTCTTGTCTACTTATAGGTTCCATCTCATCCTTTATCTAGTTCAAAAATGTTTATTACTTAATTTGTTAGTGCACGGAGACTACTAAAGAGTTTGCAAGCTTTTGTAGTAGATATGTCAAGAGTTGGGGAAATCACTAAGAAAGTTTATTACCATTTTAAAGGGAAATGCTAAAAGTGAATACCTAGAACCCATAGTCACCTAAGTGAAACTTACCAAAGGTTTAAGTGAAGAGCCACTCAAATATGCCCTCAACCTATAACAACTAAGAATGTTGGCAGAGTTATTGTAACTTACCAAAAGTTATGTGAATGCTTAAAGTATAATGAACTTGAGAATTTAAGGTAGTCGCCTCTCATCCATCATTCAAGAGATAGGATAGAGTGAGAAAGATGGAGAAAAGGTCAAGTGTGTTACATGCTCATCAGCCCTAGAGGTAGGCTACATAAAGACTATGCATAGAGTAACACAACCAACCCATTAGGAGATACAACCTACAAGCTCATATTTTGGGGACCAACCATGTTATCCAACCACCATCACCCAATGCAAATATCAATGGCCATGTTAGTTAAGGCAATTAAAAATAAAGAAAACTTCAAGCACTTAATATCAATGATCATAACCATCATAGATACTATAAGGACCATGGACATGACACAAAGAAATACCAAAATTTAAAGTGCCTTATTGAGGAGCTCATTAAAGTTGAAAAGTTAAGAAATTTCATGAGGAGGAAAAGCTAAAAGCTCACTAAAGATCAAGAAAATATGCCCGTGCTAACTAGGGACACCAATATTACAGGAGTTGTGTTTGCAATCTTAGGAGGAGATGATGAGTCCATGGGGTGAGGAACCCTAAAGTGACTAAGATTGGGAGAGCTGCACCTAACATGGAGGTGTTCCTTATCAATTTCATGGAGATAGATTGACCTTGAGGAAAATAATTTATGACACAATGTAGATCTCAGGAGTTTCTTATTTAGGTCATCAAATACATCATTAAAGGATAATATATCATCTCAAGATATAAAAAATATCATCTTATAATGGATTCGATAACTTAATACAAGACTTTTAAAATAGATAAGTCTATAATATTCTAGAGATCCTTCCCCTAAACTATATGGTAAGATAGAACAGGGTTTATTTTATTATAGGGTTCTTAGTTCCCTATAAGGTTACTCCCCTATAGTTAGTTACATCTTAAGAAAGTGAAACTTTTTTTAAAAAAACTCTCGATTAAAAGAATTGATTTTTTTATTCTATATGGATTTTAAAGCTAAGGATTCAAAAAAAAAAGGTTTATTTAGAAGATTCAAAAGGGAATGCTTCAAATGGAGTGGTTCTTTTTCAAATGGAATTAAATTGAAAATCCTTCTGATATTGGGGAAGCCCAGTAAGCATTTCAACATATCTTACAATTGGGATTTATAATTTTTGAATTTATCTTATTTAGATTTCAATTGATATTTTATTAAAAATTTAGGACTTCGATTCTTGCAGAATAAAATTACAAGAATGCCTAATAATTGAATACTTATTATAATAAGATGCTTCAAATCCTTTTTTTAAAAGTGCTTCTAATATAAGTCAAAAGCTTTACTTAGTATAATCTTTAGAAATTATGGGTCTTCATTTCACTTGAGAATGAAAATCTATCCTCGACTCTTCTGGACTTACTCCTCACCTGAAAGGGTTGTCAGCTAACATCTCATAAATGATCTTAAATCCATGAGCCTAGTCTTATGAATGCAAGATAGCTAGTATATTATATTTAGAAAAAAGAAGTTATGAATCTAAACTGACTTTCTAACCTTAAGATCATGGCTGGCATGTTATGCTTCTAGCTAATACAATAATTTTCTATTTTGATACATTTTGACTCATAGTCTCATTTGAAGGTTTAGAGTATGAAAATCATGCTTAAGATGAGATGTAGTTAGAAACAAGTCAATGGGCTATTTAAAAGAGAAGCAGACTTCTTTCAGAAGAGTGGTTATCCTCATGTGCAATGGATGATGGGCCAAATTCAAGGATTTGAGAAGAAATATACAATTATGGTTCACCTTTTTATGGTTTCTAGTTGCTTTTAATTTTTATCCCTATGATTTTCATTAATGAAGTCATAAGTTGACTATTTTATGTTTAAGTTGAATTAATTTAAGGGGGTTGAAAAATTAATTTTTGTCATTGGAACCTAATGTATCTAACCTTCATCACAACATATTAAAACAAAGAAATAAACATATGGAAAATATGCAAAACTAAAAGAAAAAAAGTGCACTTGAGCTTTACTCTTATACTACCCAGCCTAGCATTAAAGTTTTGATCTATGGGGGTCTTTATTCAAGATTGTCGCCTTCTTCAAGGACCTCCTTAGGCTTTATAAAGGGCCACCAATAAGTATAGTTAGCTCCGATTAATCCTATGTCCTATAGATCTTTACTTAATTCTAGGATCAAAATCCCAATCTCTATAAAATAAAAGTTAGGAAAAACACACAGCACACAAGTAATTATAATGCAAACATACGGGCTTAACGCCAATGGTTACTAGGCCCACCTATCCTATTGGGCTATGCTTAGGGACTTAAATAGCACTTGCAAGCAAACATCATTTATTATATTTTATTACAATGATCTTTTTAAGCATATTCTCCTACAAAAAGTAATGTTAGTTTAAAAAGCGTTCTAATGTCTAGACTAGAGAGTAAATAAGTCCTAACCATCCAGTCTAAAATATTACAATACAAAATAAAAAATTATGACATCACATCACATAGAGAAATCACTATCCAAACCTAAGTTTAGGGTTGGTAACCTAATAATCCAGTGCAAGAAATGAGGGTCTTGCATGGTATGATTGCACTAAGCTTATTTTTTAAATTCAAATTTTGATTTAAACTAATATTCATTTAATCTTACCACTAGGTGGTATCAATTTAAGTGATTTATTTGAAATTTTTTTAATTTTAGGTTTATTTCATTTTATATTAAAGTTGAATTTAAGTTTTAAAGAAAGGAGAATAAAATTACTCGAGACAGAAAATATTCTATTCAACATCTTAATCCTAATAGAGTGGAATTTCCATAAAAAAGGAAGATTCACCCTAAGAGTCAAACTAAAGCCTATGTAGTTAAATTAATCCCTTTTGGTTTATTTGAATGTTTGAATTGAATTGAATTGAATTGAATTTGATTGATGTTTATTTGATATGGTTCCCATTAACTTAGGGTTTGATTAAAGATTTATCTTGATTTAAATTTATTTCATGAAGTTCATTGAGTGTGATTTATGTTGATTAAGTAATTTTTAATATTGTTTGAATTTAATGATCATATATCTTCATTTAGGTTTGATTAAATTTAAATTAGTTAATATATCTCAATTTAATTAATTTATGATTTCATTAAATTTTAAAGTGATCTTTCATTTAAATTCCAATTAAGAGTTTAATCATTTATTAAGTTTACTAAATTTAATTATTTAAATTGTATGTTAATTAAATTAGTTTACTGATTATTTTGTTTAATTTAATTATGTTTGATTTAATTTGATTGATTTATTTATTTAGTTAAGGTTTACTTTTAATTTATAATTTCAATTTAAAGTTAAATTGATTAGATTTATTTTTAATTCAAGGTTCAATTAATGTATATTTTTTAATTAGATTTGTATTTATTTTTATTAAATTCATTAAGCTTTATTTAATTCTTATTGATTAAGTGAGTTTTAATGTTATTTGAGTTTAATGGTTTTATGATTTTATTTAAGTTTGATTAAATTTAAGTTGATTTTATGAATTTTCATAATCCTAATTTTCTATTTTTTATTTAATTTAAATTGCCCTTGGATTTCAAAAATTCATCACTTTTGATCTAAATGTCATTTTGAATTAAAATTTTTATTACAAATGAGGTTTCATACCAACTTCATATTTCCAAATTTTATTTCAATTAGCTATTTATTTTAAAATTAATTAGAGTTTTAATATTTCTAATAAAACTTAAATTAAGCTTAAAATGCATTAGAAGTTTTAGGACTTTTATTTTTTACTTAATTCGCCTCTAAAATATGAATCCAAAGAGGGTTCATTTGTAATCTTTGGTTGATTTTATATAATTTATTAAATTTTAGGTTAACTTATTGAATTACTTAATTCAATTAATCTTTATTTACATGATTTTGGAGATTATTAAGTTTTAGAAAGTTCTAACATAATTTTAAAGTTTATTAATGTTCATTATGCTTATTTAGGTTGGTTTCACATTTTTCTTATTTTTCTTGAATTAATGTTAATTTATTTCATTAAATTAGGGTTTGTAGATTTAAAAATTTATAAATTTTATTTCAATCATCATTAAATCCCCAAATATTTATGTATGGTGTGCTTTAACCTTAATTTCAATTCCTTAAAGTTTTAAATTGATTTAATCAATATTCTAGGTTAAACCTAGTCTTTAAATAATTTTAATTAAACTTAATTTAATTCCAAATTACTCAATAAAATTGAGGCTTTTGGGTTCAATGATTCATCTCAATGAGAGGAATCCATAGAAGCCTAAATTATAATTTTTGCTCAAGCATTTTTATTTTTATGAATTTTTGAAGTTCAAGGCTATTTTTAGCATTTTTTATTTTAAATTTTGAATTTTTTGTTTAACCCAATCTACGCTTAAGTGACACTGCAATAATTTACGCACGATAATGGGCTATTGTTCAAATTTAACTAAAATTCAAACTTAAATGGTAAAAATAAAACATATCAATCTAATCAAAGTAAACGAGTGGTAAATAAAAGAAATGCAAAGAAAAGAAAAGTGAGACATAAGATTTATAAAATTGTTTGATCAACTGACTTACGTCCATTGTCCAAATCTCCTCTAAAATCCTCAAACTTTCCTTCAGCATAACTCACCAAGACGGAGAAGTCTTTCTCCTTCACGGGTAATGGAGAAACCCTACACCCACACCCTTACTCTTTCAAGGCAAGAAGAATGCTACTCCCTCACAAGATGTATAAAGAAAAATCTCTCAAAGAAAACAAAAGCTTTACACAAGTTCTCATACTAAAAACATAATATCAAGTTAAAAGCATAAGACTTAAGGCAAGATAAATGAAAAAAATACACAATAAAGTGCAACCTTATCTACATCAATTATTTAGAATAAAAGAGAGAGAGAGAGAGAGAGAGAGATCCCCACCCTTCTCCTAAGCACTATTCCCTAAGCCGCTCTCAAAATTTTCACATTCAAAATTCTTCAATTAAGTTCCCCCATAGGGGGTATTTAAAGGGAGGAGTTAGAATAAAAATTTATTAAATTTATTCTTGAAGAAGTCGGTCCAATCTTATCATACAATTTACAATCATTGTACATGATTTGTTTAATTTGCTAGGGTTAATGCCTTGGAAAATGAGGTGGAACTAATAGTACATAAGATTTATAAAATGGTTCGATCAACTGACCTACGTCCACTCTCCAAATCTCCTCTAAAATCCTCTAACTTTACTTCGACATAACTCACCAAGACGGAGAAGTTTTTCTCCTTCATGGGTAATGGAGAAACCCTACACCCACTCCTTTACTCTTTCAAGGCAAGAAGGATGCTGCTCCCTCATAAGAGGTATAATGAAAAATCTCTCAAAGAAAAACAAAAAACTTCACACAAGTTCTCATACTAAAAACATAATATCAAGTTAAAAGCATAAGACTTAAGGCAAGATAAATGAAAAAAAACAATAAAGAGCAACCTTATCCACATCAATGATTTAGAATAAAAGAGAGAGAGAGAGAGAGAGAGAGAGAGATCTCCCCACTCTTCTCCTAAGCACTATTCCCTAAGCCGCTTTGAAAATTTTCACATTAAAAATTCTTCAATTAAGTCCCCCCATAGGGGGTATTTAAAGGGAGGAGTCAGAATAAAAATTTATTAAATTTATTCTTGAAAAACTCGGTCCAATCTTACCATACAATTTATAATCATAGTACATGATTAGTTTAATTTGCTAGGGTTTATGCCTTGGACAATGAGGTGGAACTAATCGTACAACATGAATTAATTTTAAGAAAATCCTTAAAATTTTATTCTCCTTAAATCTAGGACTCTAATTATGTAATTTAACAAATTAGTATCATAGTATATGATCAGTTAATTTGGTAATTACCTAAGTTAAACTTGATGGCTATAATAATTAACAAAAGTATATCATACAATATAAATCAAATCATCCTATATGATTAGCCTAATTTGACATAAATTTTTGGTCTTAATCGACTTGTTTAAATTAACTAATAATTAAAAAAATAAATAATCATACAATATGATCCAAATTATCTTGTATAATTGGTAGTTTTTTTTGGCAAATTTAGGTCTTAACTGACTTAATTTTGGCTGCTGAAATAACTTATAAAATTAGACAATCGGCAATACGATATAGATCATATAATATGATTTCATAAAAATTTTAATTTTGAAAATTTATTTTTATGTTCTCTCAAGTGTGTGTGTGCTTAGTTGTCATTTATCATTCAAATGCTAGATACATGAATAAAATACAAATACTAGACATGATCATATAATTTTTTGCACTTGACTTGACTTCTTTTGGTAGCAATCATTTCATCATTTGCTATTTTTTTTAATTCTTGATAAATCTTATCAATAGTCTACCATAGTTTGTCTATCATGGTGAATTCTTGATTTGGCTACTCAATTTTGATACCTGCAATAGAGTTCTAATACAACCTGTACACAAAATTGATCAGTGAAAAGTAATTGTTCAACTAGAAATACTTGTGATCATTAAATTTTATAATATGAAGTGAGGTCCCAGGGGCCTAACAATCTCCCCTTTTTTGATGATGGAAAACATTAATGGTTGAACATAGGGAGAGGAAAAGTAAAAAACACAATGAAGCAACTCCTCCTCAATTTATGCCTAATTGTGAAGAAAATAAAAAAAAAATGCAAAAAACAAAATGCAACACATGCAAGACATGTAAAAGATGCAAATAGAACATGCAAACTCACTAAGTTTTTCTTACACTTTTGATACATCAAAAAGGGCCAAAAAGATGGCCAAATGAAATATTAGTGAAAATTTGTGAATTTAAAAGAAAGAAATTTTTCTGAATTATTCTTAACACATATCCTTATAAACCAAGTAAATTTAGAACACATATGCAAAGATAGTATAATATGTGTTGTCATTAACTGTTTCTAAATGACCCTTCATTTCTTTCTTGATGCAACATTTTTTTTTAAGGATACTACAAAGCTTATGTGAACAACAATGATGAATTTACTGAAATTTCTAAACACATTCGTAACAAAAATAAAATGTTGCATAAATTTCACTTAGATGAATTAGAAAAGCTATTGCTTGATTCAAGTAAACAAATAACTGTTATGATGGACCACTTAATGTCAAAATTAAGAATGCACAAACCATCATTTTTTATTTTATTTCCCCACTTTGGGGATTTTTTTTGTTTCATTTGACTTTTGGATTTTTTTTTTATTTTCATTTCCCCACTTTGGGATTTTTTTTTTTTGGATTTGGCAGTTATCCCAATTTAAACATCCCAATCACGATTATGGCATCTTAAGTCATTTAGAAGTTTATAAAATCACATACTTTGCATTAATATTTGCACAAGTTACTTTGCTACAAAATATAAAAAAACATAGAGTAAAAAACTGATGTAATTTACACAAGTTTGAATTTAAAGAAATGTGCATATCATTATAGACAAATTGTTGGTTATTTGGTCAAGTTAATGTTTCATATATCAACTACAAATATTTTTTAGTTCTAAATGAATCTTGTTTATAAGTAAAATATTTAAAAGAAAATTCAAGGAAAATATTACTTCATTGTTAAATCCACAAATCACATTTAGTAAGCACACAACATATGCTAAGACAATCAATGCAACAAACTGAAAATGCTAACTAATGTAACTAACTTGGAATTCAAGTATCACATATGCCAACAAAAAAAACTAAGTACAACAAAAAAAAAACCTAAGTACAACAAAATGTTGAAATGGAACTAATACAATTAAAGCAAACATAGGAAACATACTAATACAAACAAACACTAAAAAGGAACTAGTACACTAAAAAAAAAAACTAAAATTTGGAAGGTCAAAAAATCAATTATTGTAATGATCATTTGAACAATTATATTGTCCAAATCATTCTTACAGTACAACTGGGGATCATCAAGTAGTCATTAATTGTCCCAATGTTCACAATAATTAGTTTAATTGGGTCAATTATAGTGTTATAAATATATCATACAATTTGATCAAAGATCATATAATATGATTAGAGATCATCTAATATGATTTGTTCTATAGTAGATCATCCAATTATTCATTTAGTTTATTTAATCGATCAAATTAAGTGACTAGTACAGTATGATTGGTTTTAATAGTATAAATTTAGCAATTTTTAATAAAAAATGAGATGAATGAAATAAAAAAATAAGCAGAATAAAGAAAGAAAAAGAAAAGCAAAAACAAAAAAATTATAAAAGAGGTCAAATAGAGCAGAAAAAGAAACCTTAATCATAAGGTTTTATCATACATAGCTATGATCTACGTGAGCTAAATCTATGAAAATTCAAAGCTTTTGTGAAGATGTGTGCTAATTAATTTTGTGTAAATAAATTGAATGTCAACATCATCCTTGAGTGCGTGATCTCTAATGAAGTGATGTCGAATGTCTATGTGTTTGGTGCATTAATGTTGAATGGGATTCTTAGTGATGCAAATAACACTAGTGTTATCACACGAAATAGGAATTATACCTACTTGAAGGACAAGATCAAGAAGTTGTTGCTTCAACCATAAGGCTTAGGAAACACAACTCCCAATAGCAATATACTCAGATTCAACAGTTGAAAAGGTAACAAAATTTTATTTTCTATTAGACCAATAGACTAGTAAGTGGCCTAGAAACTGACACATTCGTGAAGTGCTTTTTCTGTCAACTTTGTACCCTACAAAATTAGAGTCAAAATATCTAGCAAGATCAAAGGTAGGAGTATCATGAGGGTCACTAAATTCCTTAATCAAGTGTACCAATCAAGTATCAAAAAATCATTTCACAACTTTCCAATGCGATTCCTTAGGATTAGCTTAAAATAATGCACAAAGACAAACACAAAACATGATATCAGGTCTGTTAGTAGTCAAGAAAAAATTAAGAGCCAATCATTCCATGAAATTTCTTGGGGTCAACAGACTTAATTGAAGAATCCTTGTATAATTGAGTGCTAAGGCTCATGTGGGTGTTGATGCTCTTACAACCTTCGAATCCAACCTTTTGATCAACTCTCTTGTGTATACAATTTGACTTAAGAATGTGCTTTTTTGACCTTGCTTAGCATTAAATCTAAAGAAATAAGTATGCTCACCCAGCATGATCATAACAAATTCTTTGCTCATTAGTCTTGAAAAGTCTTCACACAATAAAGAGTTAGTAGATCTAAAAAATATATCATCAACATAAATTTGAACATGAAGGATATCATATTCTATTCTCTTGATAAACAAAGTAGTGTTAATAGATCCTTTCAAATTCTCTTGATATCACATTAAATCTCAAGAAATAAGTTTGCTCACCCAACATGATCATCTCAAATTCTTTGCTCATTAGTCTTGAAAAGTCTTCACACAATAAAGAGTTAGTAGATCTAAAAATATATCATCAACATAAATTTGAACATGAAGGATATCATATCTATTCTCTTGATAAACAAAGTAGTGTTAATAGATCCTTTCATATAAAAGTTTTCCAAGAGAAAAGAGCTAAGTCTATTATACTAAGCACGAGATGCTTGTTTCAAACCATACAAGGCCTTTTTTAGTTTGTAAATATGATTAAGATGTAGTGAGTTTTCAAATTAGGGTGATTGTTTAACAAAAATATCTTCATCATTGACACTATTTTAAAAATCACTTTTTATATCCATTTAAATTAGTTTAAAACTTTTAAAGTAAGTGAAGGCAAGTAATAATAAAATAGCTTCCAAATGAGCAATAGGTCAAAAGTTTCATCAAAATCAATTATTTCAATTTGATTAAATCATTTACCACAAGACTTGCTTTCTTCCTAACTATGACTCCCAAATTATTTTCTTTATTTTTGAAAACTCTCTTTATTCCAATCACACTTGAGCCAAGGGCCTAGGCACTAATTCCAAACATCATTTCTAGTAAATTGATTCAATTCTCCCTGCATTGCCTCAACCCAAAATTCAATAGAGATTGCTTCTTCTATACTAGTGGGTTCAATCATGGAAATGAAAGTTGTATGGCTAATCTCTTCTCTAAGATAATTTCTAGTCATGACACCTATAAATGGGTCTCCTATGATCAACTCCTTGGGATGACTAGATGCATATCTCCACTATCTAGGTAGTCTCCCATGACTTTCTCATTTTCTTTCAAACCTATATTATAAATTTCAAGCACTAAATTATCCTCATCTACATGTTCCTTAAGAGAGGATGGGACAATAAATTTATCAAAGACAACATGGATTGACTTCTACCAACAGAGTTCTCTTATTGAAATTCTAAAGGCTTTTCCTAGAAATGAATAACACAAAAAATCCCTTAATCAAACTTATAATAAAAATTTCCTAGATTCTTCTTACCATTGCTCTTGACAAAGCATTTACAACCCAAAACATGCAAGCGAGATAGATTCGAGGTCCTAAATTTTAGGAGATCATAAGTAGTTTTTCTTAGCTTGGATCTGATGTTCACTTGATTTATCACAAAATAGGCAGTATTGACTGCCTCAACCCAAAAGTATCTTGAAAGTTTGTACTCACTAAGCATGGATTTAGTGACTTCTATGAGAGTTTATTCTTTTTTTCAACAATCCCACTTTATTGTGGTCCCGGGGACAGAGAAGTTATGCTATATTCCCAACACATTATAGAAATTTTCAAATTTATTTTTTTTTCACCACCATGATTATTATGAATAAATGCAATGCAACAACTAATTTTTCTTTGAATCCAAATATAAAATATCTTAAATTAAAAAAAGATTCATTTTTGTGTTCCAAAAAGCTCACCCAAGTAAATCAAGTGAATCATCAATAACGACAAAATTGTATGACTTTCCCCCCAAAACTAGTGGTGTTAATAGGTCCAAATAAATCCATATGAAGAATTTCTAGGGGCCGTGAAGTGACAATGCTAGATGATGATTTAAAAGTGATTTAGTTTGTATACCATACAAACATGCATCACACAAAGGATCATCAAGAAAATTCAGTTTAGGTATACCTCTAACCAGGTTAGCTCACATAATCTTTCTAAGAAGATGCATGCTTGCATGATATAGTCTCTTATGCTAAAGCAATGATTCAACTTGAGTGGACTTTAAACAAACAACTAGATAACAATCTAGATTATCAAGATCAATCATGTAAATGTTGTTACTCATAATACCTTTGAAAATAATTTCTCCATTTAAATCAACCAAGCATTTATCATTAAAAAATTTGACTTTGAAGACCTTGTCACATAATTGACTAAGGCTAGCAGAATGTGCTTTAAACTATTGACAAGAAGGACCTTTTCAATAGATAAGTAATTTTTAATATTAATGGTACCTTACCCAAGTACTTTGCATATTGTATTATCTCCAAAGGTGACCTTCCCTCCATTTTTGAGTTCTAAGAAAAAGAATTTGCTTGTCTCCAGTCATATATCTTGAACACAAACTGTCCAAGCACCACATGTTTCTACTAGTCCTTGAGTGAAGGCATCCTGCAAAAACAATTTTACATTAAAGTTTCGGAAACCCATACTAGCTTGGGTTTCATACATTTAGAGTGAGGTTTTGGAATCCATGTGAATGATGAATGTGAATGGTGTATGTATAAATTTAAAACATGTATAAACCTACCATGAGATAAATAATGATTGTTAGAGAAAGAATGCATGAGCTTATTGGTCTTAAAGTTTCTTTTTGAAATATTTTTACAAATTTCTAGTTACCTTTTTAAAGTTTCAATATCAAATATGAGAAAGTATATTTTTTTAGATAAACCATGTTCCTTTTTAGCCTTTTAAATTTCAAAATCTTTGTAATTACATTTTAACTTTTCATGTTCTTCCAAAAATGTGCTATAAGTCTTTCCTAAGAAAATGAAATTTCTCTTCAATGATGAATATTTTCTTATAAAAGATTTAAATACAACATGTAATTCATCAAATAAATTTAAAAGATCATCATAAGTGAGATTACTTACCTGATCGTCATCTAAATCACTTGATTTGCTTATAACTATCAAACAAAGATTTGTGGCTTCCTCCACCACATCTTCTTCTAAGGAGTCAAAATCTGAATTGATCCAAAAAGCACATGAGTTCCTCCTCTTGCCCTTCTTTACATCAGCCTTTTCATCTTTTATTATCCTTTTGATTCAAGATCTTGAGTGAAAGACATTTCCACTTGATATAACCTAATTTTTTTACATTCATAACAAATAGGTCAGTAACTTTAGAGGAGTTTTTGATCTTACCTATGACTCACTTTTGATTAAATCTCTTCTTCTTGTCCTTGAGGAAGTTTTTGAATTTCTTAGTTAAAAATGTAACATCATCTTTCTCAATATTTTCACTTCTCTGCCATAGTCAGAAGTGTTGGCTTTGAGTGCAATGGTCTTCTCCTTTTTCTTATCACCTACATTAACATTTCTTTGCACGATTTATTATTCATGAGAAATAAGTGAGCCAAGTAAGTGGTCAAAAGAATAAGAAAATAAGTCCTTAAATTCAAAAATGGCAATCCCAAGATTCAGATATATAACATATAATTTTATTGACTTTTTAGCATTTGTAAATTCTCTACCTAAGGCATGTAAGGAAGTATTTATTTTGGTGAATCATGTGTACATGTCTAAAATAGACTCATGAGGTAATATACAAAAAAGTTCATAATCATGTTGGAGCATATTGATCCAAGGTTATTTTACCTTATCAGTCCCTTCATATGTAACACACAACTTCTCCTAAATTTCTTTAATAGTTAGTTATACAAGTTGAAACACATATGTGATCCTTACATTTCATAGCACAAAAAAAAATAGTTTAACCATTTTGAATTCAATTAGGCTAATTTCCTCTTTATAATGACCTTGAATTAAAGAGAGTTTCAATTCGTTTGCCATTAAGAATTTGATGAGAAGGTGAATATCCCATTTCAATCATATTCTACATGCAAAAATCAATGGATTGAATAAAATTTGACATGAATTTTCAAGAAATCAAATGGAATATCATTGAAATATGGTGGTCGGGTAATAGAGTACCCTTCCTCGGTGATTCTATTCCTTAAATATACCATTGATAGGTTTGATTGTGGTTGTTAGACCGTGAGACAACCAACTGTAATTTGGGAGATGTGAATTGGTTAAGTAAAATTAAAACTTAAATGGTTAAAGTAAAATATATTAATCTAACCAAAGCAATGAAGCAAACACAAAAGAAATGAAAAGAAAATAAAAGTGGGACACAAGAATTATAGTGGTTCTGTCAACTAACTTACATCCACTCCCCAGATCTCCTCCAAAATATACTAACTCTTCTTCGGCACAACTCACCAAGGCGGAGAAGCCTCTCTCTTTCACAGGTAATGGAAATTACCCACTCCCCTTTTCTTTCAAGGTAAGAATGATGCCACTCCCTCACAAGAGATACATATAGAAATCTCTCAAAGAAAAATAAAGTTCACACTAGTTCTTATACTAAAGAACACAATCTTAAGTTAAAAGCTCAACACACAAGGTGAGATAAATGAAAAAATAAACAACCAAGGGCAACCTTATCATAAAACTCCTTAGAAAAAGAGAGGAGAGAGAGATTTCCCTACCCTTCTCCTAAGCACTCTTCCTTAAGCCTAATTGAAATTTTTCATGTTCTAAATTCTTCAATTAAATCCCTCCATAGGGGATTCAATGGGGAAAGACTGAATAAAAATTATTACATTTATTCTTGAAGAAGTCGGACCAATCGTCTTTTGATCCATTTAATTTGCTAGGGTTGATGCCCTAGATGATCAGGCCATCTCAATCAGGTGTAGTTATTCAAACCATACGAGTATAGATCATAACAAATATTACAAATAAAAAATTTTGCTCTTTGTTCATTTGTCTTGTATAAACTAATCATAAAGCATGAATTAATTTTAAGAGAAATCCTTAAAAATTTGTTTCCTATAGATTCAAGACCTTAATTAGGTAAATTAACAAATTAGGATCATACTGTATGATTAACATAGTATTATATTATTAACTAATTTAATAATTACCTAAATTAATCTTGGTAGCTATAAAATTAACAAAAATATATTATATAGTACAAACTAAATCACCTTCTATAAGCAGCTTAATTTGACGAAGTTTTGAGTTTAATCAACTTGTTTAAGTTGGCTGAAAATTTAATAAAAATGAATGATCGTTCAATATGATCCAAATCATAATGTTCAATAGGTACATTTTTGGCAAATATGGATCTTAATCAACTTAATTTTGTTGTCTAAAATAATTTACAAAATTGGATAATTCTATAGTATAATATAGATCATATAGTATGATATAGATCATAAAGTATAATTTCTTTAAAATTTTATTTTTATGTTCTCTTAAGTGTGTGTGTGCTTGGTTGTCATTTATCATTCACATGCTATATACATAAATAAAATATAAGTACTAGACATGGTCATATAATTTTTTGCACTTGACTCAAACCTTTTAACATTGTTTGTTTGTCATTTGCTCTGTTGGGTTCTTGATCAAGCTTTTTAATAGACTACCATAGTTTGTGCTTTCATGGAGAATTCTTGATTTAATTTTGATACTTGCAATATAGTTCTAACATAGCCTGCACACACAATTGATCAGTCAAAAGCAATTATTCAACAAGAAATTTTGTCATCATTAAAGCTTAGAATATGAAGTGAGGGCTCATGGGGCTAACAAGGATTTCTCCTCCCATATTTCCATATATTGATGAGCTCTTTGCCGTTGACCTTGGTGGTTCTCTGGCTTGCTAGTGGTGGGGAACTTTGGGGATGGTTCATTTCACTATCTCTTTCTCTCAAGAGCATGTTGGTGTAGTTAGAATGAGTAGAGGATCATTCCTATCTTTTTTTATTCTTGACCATGAGGTTCTTTTGGATAGGGGGTGTTTTTGCTAGCATGGGGATTGGGATCCTTGGAGGCTTGCTCCAAGTGGTGGTCAATTGATTATGATCATCCTCAAATTGAGTTAAATGAGAGTGTAGAGCAGAGAAGGATGAGGATATTTGACTTCATGCAATAGAATTGGACATTTCTTTGCCCATGGAATCTCTTCATCCTATGGCTCTACCTCTCCTTCTTGGGATTTCTACCAATTTCCCAAGTCATGCTAAAAGTGTGCTATGAGTAAAGCTCAAGCTCACTTAAGTTGAGTGCCTTGGTTTCATGTCATTTAGACCTAATTTGATTTGGATTAATTTATTTCATTCCATTTGTTCAAATGGATTCATATTTAAGTTTCAATCATTAATGATTTGTCCATGGATTTATTTTGGGATCAATTGATCCAAGTTTCACATGATTTTAGCATGATTGGGATTAGTTTGACTCATTTGACTCAAATGGGTCAAATCAGATCATATAACCTAATTAGCCATTTTAGAGATAAGATTTTGATTCAAGTATGTATAATTAACCTTCCATGATGATTAATTTCAATTATCTTCAATTAATTCCAAATTTTACTTTTGGTTAGAATTCATTTTGACTTATTTCTACCCAAATGGGTAAAAGTAAATTCATTTGAGTTAAATGACCAATTTAACTTAAATCAAAGTGTTTTTGACTTTCGATTATGTTCCTTTAAATTTTTGGCTGATTAAGATATATGAATTTCAAGTATTTAACATATGATTTTTCTTGTTTAACCCATGTTGAGCCAAGTTGGCTTAATGGCCAAAATGGATTCATTTCGGCCAAATGATAAAATTGATCAAATTAAACCTAAATAATTGTTGAACTTTGCTCAATTATTAATTTATAATGTTTTAGAATGTCTAATTAAGATTAACTTCAATTTACTTTTATTGACCTCACTTATGGAGTGAGGATTAACCTTTCTTATCTCAGACTTAGGAACCTTCTAGACACTTGGATTTTCTTAGTGCTAGGACACTTCTAGTGATTAAGGGGACACTAAAACTTGAGCTTAGAGACTTAAATGGTATGCCCCTAAGTTCAAAGTCCACCTTAGGACAAATAGGTTTCATCTATACCATGGCCTAAATCAAGACTCATACCTATTCACTCATCCAAACTTAAGCTCATGTAGATGATGCTAAATGACCTCCAACCCATTCAATTAATCTTATTTGAATTTGGTTTTCTAATCCAAATCTAAGCCAAATTAACTTGGGACTTAACCCAAGTTAACCCCACAACAATCCTATAACTCAACTCAAGCCCATTCAAGAAAACTAAATTAAACTTAATTTTTTAATCACTCTAATTATTCAATAGATCATTTCAAATCATTCCAATACTTGAAATTAAGCAAATTGTACAAAAGGAAGGTGACCATTCCAAGTTAGCCCATTTGACCTAAAGGTTTCAAATGAGCCAAAACATAATTAAACCCAAATCAATTATAATCAAAGTCATCAATCAACTTCAAATTTATCATTGAACACACCCCAACCATCCATAACCCCAATTAGTCTAAGTTGACGTGACCAAGTCACTGGACCTAAAGTGACAAAAAAGGGATAATCAAATCAAACTCTAATTAAACTCCCATTTGGATCAAATCAAATCATCCAATCCATTTATTGATGATTGTAGACCATTATTGAACACTCCACTACGATCTATTGGGCATAATCAAGCCAATTAGACCTTTCGACCCATGTTGACCCAATTTGGCCTAAAGGGGCAAATTGAACCAAATAAAATCTTAAACAAAATTGATTGAAACCAATCATTAATTCAATATTAACATAATCCAACCTTCAATTGGATCCAATTTGGCCAACCTAACCCAATTAGTCAACTTAGCCCAATTTGACCTAAAGGGTCAAATTGAACCAATCCAAATTAAGTCAAATCAACTCTTCCAATCAATTACCAATGATCAATTGAACATAAAACTAACCCATGCTCAAGCTAATTTGGCCAATTTATTCAAATTGGTCAACATGACTCATTTGACACAAATGGAATCATATAGCCAAATTCAAATCTAGCCCAAATTGAATAAAATAAATTGCACTCATTCACTCCAAGTGACCAATTGAACTCAAATCATCACTTTGGTTTAATTTGGTCAAATTGATAAACTTAACCCAATTGAAACCATTTGGCCCATATGGGTCAAATTAAGCTAAACCAATACCAAGCCCAAACCTAACCAAACTTGGCATGATTCATCCTTAGGTCACCATGGGCACCCAAGTAGGCCCAACCCATGCTAAACTTGGTTTGGGTCAAACCCATTGAACCAATCTACCCAAATGATATAAAATCTCCATTTAGATGGGTTCTCCACCTCCTTACCCCATGGTTGCCTCCTTTGGCTCTTCTTTGATAAGAGGACCTAACCCAAAATTATTTCGCCTTTAGCCAAGAGGGTGAGTTCACTCACAACCCATTATTCCACCTAAGGGAGAGGGTATATCTCATGCCAACCCACTACACTCCCTCAACCTCTCACCCTCAACCTCATGCCAGAAGGCTGCCAAAGGCTGAACCAATCCCAAGCCTTGGTTCAGCTAGGGAGAAGGGTATACTCCTCCCCATGGATTCAAACTGATCAGACACCTTGCTAGAGCATTCCACATAGTGCCTTATCCTCTCTCGAGCTCTTTGTGCACTCCAGTGACAAGCCTAGCTCATCACACCTAAAAGCTCCATCCATCCAAGTTTCCAAAACCTCCACCAAACCCAAATTAACTCTTCCCACACCTTCACCTCACTCTGGTGAACTGAAATGAATCATTTACTGAGTGATTTGACTATTGGAAGGCATCTCAAGAGCAACTCTGGTGAGCTTTATGGTGGCATTTGGTCCGCATTGTGATCGGTAGGGAGGTAGCTCATGATCTTCTTCAGCAGGGCTTCATCTCTTCAACATGAAGCTTACTTCACGATCCTATATAACAAGATACAAATCTAGCAATCATAGCTTTGGCCCCAAGGTGTTGGTCCTTTTTTGAAGTGAATCATGTTTTCTTGAGATTTCCACCATAAGATCCCTTTAGATATATTCCCTGATTATTTTGGAGTTAATTTCACCATCGACGCTCGGTGAGCTTGAGAGCGTGAAGGCAAATGATGTCCGTACCGATCATGCTCATGGGACAATGAATCACTAGTCATCTGTTTGGCATAATTAGAATGGACTATCATGATTAATTATGTTAAAAATTTTGATTTAATCCCTTTTGAATCATGGGATTAATCTCAGCCATCCGATCCAAGATCGGATGGCCGAGATGATATCATGTCCATTGTCGTCGACTCAACTACCACATCAGACGATTTAAATAATAAATACTGTGGCACCACTTGGAAAGCATTGTCGTATCAACGTTTGCGAGGCACCGATAGTTTAAAGGGTTAATTATGCTTTAAAAATGTAATTAAATTGCCAAAACTTTAAAAAGTCATAACTAATTGTAGAAAAATCTAAAAAATATAAATAAACCCATTTTGGAAAGGTTAGAGGAGGAATTTAAGAAAAATAAAATCCATGATTTATGTTTAGTTAAGTGTGCTTAATTAAAGTTTAAAGCTAAGGTTAATTATTTTAATTAAGGACTAATTACTTCTAATTAATTCTAAATTTGGTGGGATGATTCCATGGGATGTCCTCTACCTCCCATAATTTTCTTAGAATTATTTTCCATGTAATTTAAAGAATTTAGAATTTCAAACCTAATTACTTTCATTAATTAATTTAATAATTATTAAAAATTGATAAATAGTGAAAATTAAATAATTAATGATAATTAATCATTATGAGTAGTGGGAATATTGAGGAAAAGTAATTAAGACCCCTATTCTATTTATTTTTTAAATGTATTTTCTTAAGAAGGTCCATTATCATATGCAATAATTAGGGATTAATTAGGAAAATTAATGATAAAAATGAAAATAAGATAAAATTAATGATTATTCTCATAACTCAAATATAATCCATTAATTTCCCTTTATGTGTTTAATAATATAAAGTTATTAAGAAAATTATGGTTAACCCATTGGTATGGGAAAATCATAAGAGTACCTAACTTAGATTCTTTCCCTCTTTAATATAATTAACTCTTAAACATGAACCTAATTGCATTAGATTTCCTTAGGTGCATTGCAAATTTTACTTTCTTAAAAGCATATAATTGATGGCTCATGATCAAGTAGTTAATTAAATTAAAGAAGCTTAGAAAGGGTAATTAAGTTGACGTGCTTAATGGTTTGAACATAATTAACTAATAAAATCCATTTAATTAATTTCTTTAAATATATATCAAATCACCAGCATGGGATGGGGAAAATATTAACTATCATCTCTCCTCTTTAGGTTTTAGTAATTTAAACATCAAAATCAAAGCTCATAAGAATTTTGATTAGTCTTAAGGAATATTTATTTTGGCTTGATTGTCCTTAGGACTTAATGTAATTGAATATATTATATGGCAATGCTTAATTACTTCTTTCCAATCATCATAAATGTGCATGCCATTTATTTCACATGTTCATATTTTTTAAAAAAAAAGAAAAAAAAAAGAAAATCAAAAGATCATAGTTGCATTTAAGTTGCATGTGTTGGATAAATATTATATAGTATGGCTATTATCACTAATAAATCTCAAATTACTTTCAAAACTATGAGCTAATGATATAAAATTTAAGCTACTATTGACTATGAATGTTCAATAAAGTTTATATTTAGTTATAATTTAAAGATGGTAAAAGATGGTTTTATTTTCATGGTTTGTGTGTATGTTTACATATGTTTGGAGTTGGCAAGTATATAGTCTGGACATCCCGAGAACACGAGTATTTAAGCCCCAAGGATATCTTAGATAATCTCATTTCTCTGGTTTAACAACATCATATACTTGCTTTAACTCATTCATGTGTATGCATACGCTAGAATTTGAGATTAAACTTTGGTTTACATGAATAAAAGATTTGTTTTTATATACCCTTTGCATGATTTTCATTTCCATGTTTTTGTATATGTTTAAATATAGTTAGGTTAGCAAGTATATAGTCTGGACATTCTGAGAACATGAGGCTTTAAGTAGCTCTAAAGAGGTATTATATAATATCACTTCCGTAGTTTAACAATGACATGTACTTGCTTAAATATCTAACACATGTCTACATATACTTGGGTCCCACCTAGTCAAAGGTTAACTTCTCAAATTACACTACATTGAGTCATCCTAAAGGCTCAAAACCATCAAATGAGCATGCTTAAATATAAATCTAAATAAATCTAAATGCAATAGGGATTTAATTGGGTTAATTTGACCACTTAATGAAATTTTTCTTTTCTAACAAATTCATGCATTAATTATCATCAAATATATAAAATATAAATATGTTCTATGTGTATAAGTATGTGTATTAAATCAAATATCATGAACAATAAAGATGAAAAAGTGTGTATGCTATTCATGATGAAAGAAGTGGTGGAATGCTACCTATATGATAGTGATTTAGTTTTATTAATCTTAAGATGACGTTTATGTTTGAATAAGGTTCCTTAAGACTAACCCAAACTTAGGCCTAATAAAAATATGTAATAAATGGTGCACTAAAGAAACCAAAGTCATAATAATATACCCTTAGAAAAAAACTTAGGATAGGGATGAATGGGGTCAAGCCCCTTTCTTCTCTTCATAATAATTAGATAATAAGTATACATCAAATGAAACAAGAAAGTGTTAATTAAAATTAATCAGTTCATTCAAAGATTTGAAGTGAAACCTTCCCTAATGTTTAGCTTAAATAACTTTGATCTTTAAATAATCATACTTATAAAGCTTAGTTAAGACACACCACACTAAACTTTAGCACTCGCATTAGAATGCTAAGTCACCAATTCTAGCCTTAGGTTAGGCCAATGTAAGTTGTGGTGTTATATTTTATTTTATGATGTAATGTTTAGACTTGATGTTAGGATTATTTGTGCATAGACTGAATGTTAGGTCTCTAATAGCCTAATGATATTTTCTAAAGGGAATTATGCTAAAGCAATCACTGTAATAAAAAGTAAATATGAAAGTTGCTTGCATGTGCTACTTATGCCCCTAAGAATAATCTAATTAGGACAAGTGGGCTTGACTACCCAAGCGCAAGGTGCTATGTCCAAATATGTGAAATACAATTGCTTGGCTTGTATTTTGTTTGACTAACGTCTATTTTGCCGATGTAGTTAGATTTCATTCTTCATAAATATGTAACTTTTTCAATAGGATTAAGATTAGCATTATGAGGTTTATGATGAGCAGTGGCTAGAGGCAAAGACTTGGGAGGCCCTATGAAGCCTAGAGTAAACTAATCTAAAAGAAGGACAAGAGATTGAAGACCCTGATAATATTTATTTTTAATTATAACCTAGGTTGTATAAGGGTAGAACTCTGCCACCCAATTATTTTCCTTTTCGAGGTGTACAGCAGTACCCAACCATACAAACCTCTTATTCTTTTATGAAATTTATATGTTTGATTGTTGTGTTTGGATTATACAATAGAATGGCATGCTTTTCATAGGTTTCATAAATGTGATGGTTTGATGTATTTCTTGGATGCAATAAGCTCTTTAGGATAAAATTAAATTTTTTATCCTCAATAAAAACTCATAATTAAATCCTAATGCAACTCATAACCTCATTTTAAAGCGTAGGCTCTTAATCAAAATAAATAAATGATTTAGAAATCCCTTAGTTGAATGTTATATGTTATTACACCATGCATGTTATATTTTGTCACTCTTGAGTAAAGAGGGTATCCTCTCTTGGATGATAGGATATATGCTTGACCTTTGATGGCATCCACTGTAGTTAAGAACAAAATTGTCCCAAGCCTTGGTCCAAAATGAATGTGTTAAAAATGGTTTAAAGGTTGTAACTTTTGCATCAGTCTAAGTCATAATTTTATGCCAATCATATTCTAGTCTCTTAGAGAGCGAGTTTAGGATTCTAACTCTTTTTTTAATTAAATAATAGTCTAGCTATCTTGCATCTACATAAGGCTGACCTATATGATTTTAAATCATGTGAGGTGTTAGCTGGCAGCCACTCCAAATGGTTGTAAGCCTAGAAAAGTCAGGGTGTGTTCATTCTCCCTTTTGGAGGTGAACCATTATACCCTATTTTTCTTGATTAAACTTAATTCATGCTTTTGGCTTATGCTAAAGCATTTTAGATTTAGGTTTTGAGGCTACTTTTTTTCCTTTGGGCTATAAGTATAATTCCTCACCTCTTAGGTATTTTTATAATCTTGTGTTGTTAGACTATAAGTCCTAGCATTTTAATAAGATTATAACTTAAATAAAAGTAAATTCTCTCTTTCAAATATATAAAGCCTCACTATAGGGTAGGCTGAAGCACTCACTAGGCTCCTTAATATTGTGGGTACTTCCTACTTATTCTCCTTTAGGATCAATAAATAAGTCTTCCTATTTGAACTCTCCCATTTAATTTTGATAAATGCCTAATCCTTTAGTAGTCTAGCTTTGAAATCTTTGGAGATACTTATTGACTACTTTAATCAAGAGTTTTCATAAGATTCCTATTTCCTAAGATGTAATATGGGAGTTTGCTTCCATAGAGAAATAAAGAACCTGGCATAAAATAAACCCTACTTTAGTTCTCCTTATAAAGTAGATAAAAAATTTCTGGTATATACGAAGACCCATTTTCCATAGGAGTCCTTATTAGGTGACTAGGTCTATTATAAAGTGACATTTCCATCTCTTGAGATGGTACATCATACCTTAATGTCACACCCAATTACTTTAATAAGTACCCTCTAAGATATGTGTGGTGTCCCTATGTCTCCAAATTAAAACACCAATAATTTGATTTTGGATTTAATAAGATTTATTTGAATGTAATTAGGCTTAAATGATCCAATTAACTCATTTGAAACACCATTAGATTTAGATTTATTTAGATTTATGTTTGAACATGTTTATTTAATGATTTTGAGCCTTTGGAATAGCTCAATTTGATTGGATTTTGATGGGTTGAATTTTTGACTTGGTGGGGCTTAAATGGGTTAACTTAGCTCAAATGACCTAAATGGCCACTTTTGTATCCCATTTAATTCTAGTTTAAGTTAGTTTATGTTTATGTTTTGATTCAATGTTTTTTGTTTGATTTAATTTAATCAATTTATTTTTTATTGGAATTTAAGTGCTTCTGAACTTAAGTGACTTAGTTGTGTCAACCACCCAAATTATCCTAATTTGAGTTCAAGTTAAGTTTTATTTCAAATATATTTGATTTTGGTTTAGATTAAATTTTGATGAATTTAAATTTGATTAGGTTTACTTAAGCACTAAGAGGTGTCCTAATTGTCTAGATGAGAAGATCCTTAATATAGGATTAGAGTCCTATGTGTTAAGGGGATGAGTGTTAACTCATTCTGAAATAAGGTCAACAGACTTATAATTATCAACTCTTATACAATGACATAATAGTCATCATAGCATTAATCACCAACTATTAGATAGGTAGTATATTTATAGACATTGATTAGTATGTCAATATCATTTTCAATTTCTTTTTTGAGAAGAAGAACTTGGCGAGTTAAAAACTCATGCCCATTATTAGACTGCTTTATGGATTTTAAGGGAGAAGTGGGAGATAGAAGGGATGATCACTCTTCCCATGATTTGGGGAGAAGGCAAGAAATAATTCACTACTATGGTAGACTTTATTATTGTGAATGTACCAACGAATAATATGCATTCTTCAGTCACCCACTATTGAACACCATTAATGTATAATTTCTATATACCATGTGGTGATAAAGTTTCTCATAGTACATTAAGAAATTATAGTTTAGAGTGATCTTAACCTGCCAAGTGCATTCTACTTGAGAGAAGTTGAAGACTTCAGATAGTCTAGGTAGAAGTCACCAGAATATGACTAAGGATTACATGTCATTAAAGATGGTCTAGAGTAAGCACAAACAAGCATTAATCCAAGCACTATGAGATGACTTAAATGTGTCCACTTGGACATTAACATAGAAGGAAAATGATTGACATTAATGTTGCCTATCATTGAATCAACTTTAGGAAAGATGCTAACATTACTAAACAAAAGATGAAGAACATTATTTCACTACTTACTAGCTAAAATAGGTAAATAAATTGCTTGAAGCTAACTTAATTAAAAAGTTTAAAATCCAAACTAGATCTCCAATGTAGTAATGGTGTGGAAAGAAAATCAAAAGTAAGGAATATGTATGGATTTCATAAATAAAAAGTCGCATGCCCAAAGGATAGGCACACACTATCATGAATTGAAACACTCATCAACTTAGCTATTCAGTGTCAAGTGATGAGTTTTCTAAATGCCTTATTAGGCTATCACCAAATAAAGATGCACTTGGTTAACTTGGAGAAAATAACCTTCATTACAAGAGATGAGCTGTATTTGTACAAATTCATGCTATTCAGCTTGAAGAACATGAGTGTGACATACCAAAAGATGCTGAATCAGGTTTTCAAGAAGAAGAAAGAGAGGAATATATAGGTAAAAGTGGATGGCCTACTAGGAAAAAGTAAGTCTCTAAAGTAAGAAATACTAGATTTGAAGGGCACAGTCTAAACTTTGAAGAAGTATAAATGCACATCAATCCTCTAAGGTGCACTTTCATCATTGGCTCAAGTAATTTCTTGGTGTACTTATGTTAATTCCATGAGCCTCATGACTCAATTATTTGATTTTAATGACAACCAATATATGATTGGAAGAAACTAATATCTTATTTTAAGTGTTTCATAAATATCATCTTCTTCAGCCAACCCAAGAAGATTAATTCAACTTGTACATAAGTTCATTGAACATTTTCTTAAGAATTACTTAAAATGACAAATAGAGCTCATAAAATCAATAACTATTACTAAATTAATTTCATTTCTTTTATTTTAATTTTTGGAATAATTTTATTGAATTACTTTGCATTATTTTTTAAAAATCATGAAATTATTATTTTTGAATAACTTAGTCACTTGCATTAATTAATCATGTATCCATTACCTCTTAGACTTATTTAAGTTCATTTAATGTCACATTAATTCTTATCCATCCTTAATTTATTAAATTATTCATTTATTTTAAGCATCTAGCATGGATTAATAATAAAATTATTCTTTTCTCTCTCCAAATTATTCTTTTTTCTCTCTCAGTTTATTTTTTCATTGAATTTTGATGATCCATCATATTATGGCTGAATTTTTCAAGGACTTATTTCAAAATATTTTTAATTTAATTTAATTAGCTATGCATTAATGATTTTTATTTTTGTATCTTTTGGAATTCAAATTTAATTAAGTATTAAATTAGTTTTGTTGAATCCAAATTTATCCTTAGAGTAATGTATAATCATACTAAAGCCTGTTAGAAGCAAGTTGAAGATAGATATGATAATATTTGGTAAAAATAATATAAAAAATTTTAAGAATCACTTATACTATATCAGAAAATAAGTAGAAGCAAAGAAGGTAAAGTACAAGAATTAGCTCCCTCTCTCTCTCTCTCCTTAGAATTAGTAAAAAAGCTAAAAAAATATCCTCCACCCCTTGAAATTTCCATTTTTTTAGGATTTGTGAGATCTTACAAAAGGAAACTATATATTAATTTCTAGAAGCTTTATATTGGTTATAATATGAAGAGACTCACTTATACTTCAGAGATTAGGTGAGTTTTGTATGTGGAGTGTTGAGTCCCCTAGTGCGGTCACCTGTGCAAGTAAGAAAGTTTGACACCATTCACTTGGCTGAGGTAAGCTCTTTTAGATACTCTCCTAAATGTAGGCAAGTCCTCATAGGTGTCAGCGAATAAGCTGGTCATCTACAAGAATTGAGTTTTCTAGAATGGCTATTAAGTGAGTCTTTTCTTTGTCTATAATGCTCTTATTAAGTGTTTTTCATACTAGTTCATCTGTTGGGTCTTTTGTGTACATTTGGGTATACATTTATCTCTTTTACTCTTTAGCTCCTTAGAGAGATGACTTGCAAATATGTTAGAAGAGGAAAAAGTTTATATAAAGTCAATTTTTATGACACTTGACCATTGCTCTGATTATTATCTAGTGTGTGGCCATGTCATATCACTTATGATTTGACCCTTTTATTTTCATTATATACTATTTATAGCTATATAAGTGTTATTAAGGTTTAGAGTTTGGTCATTATCTCTTGCTGAGGTGAGTGCTTCCAAATTGATCATGATATTTGGTTATGGTTGAGGCCACTTTGGATAGAAGAAATGATGTTATTTCTAGAATTTATGTGAGTGTCATGAAGATGTTGGAATAAGTGTTTCCAATGAGGTAATGTAGGAGAAGCTTCTGGATTTGCCCCTTTTCAATTGTTGCTACTAGGTTTGATGAACCAAGTATTTAGAGATTTTTCAAAATAAATCACTAGTTCATGCTTGACATGCCTTACTAATAGAGCTTAGCTAGTACCTTTGGATTTCCTCTCATTCGGTGTTAGTGTTATTTTTGGCTTGGTCGCTCCAAGCTTTCATCAAGGATGAGTCTTCATTAAGTCCAAACATGAAAACATGTTAAGGATGAAGATGATGATAGGCATATAACCAAGACGTTCATTAATCATGATTTCTTAGACTTTAGTAGGCTTTTTCTTTTACAAAGTTTTTTTAAAATTATTGTGAGTGAATAAAAAAGAATAATTGTATCTACACACTAGATATTTATGGTATGTATTTTATTTATATAATTGGAATGAAATTTTTTTCATCTTATCATTATGTGCTTATGGTATTTATTATAGCAATATTTATTTTATGACTCACCACTATTCTTTTCCAGTACTTATATTTATTGAGCAATGGTATTCATTTATTATTAATGTTTTTCTAATTCATACTTTATTGAATAATTGGCTTAATGGGGCTAACGATGATTTTGAGGGGAAATTAGTTGCTAGCCATATAGAGTGTGTGGTCTTTTAGCTATAATCACCATCGCACTTAATATTGGTCTTAATTTTGTAGTCATTAACCACACAAAGTGTTTGTCTTAGTTTTGTTGTTGCTAACCACATGGAGTGTTAGTTTTATTTTGCAGTCTCCAACCACACAAAGTGTTGGTTATAATTTGTAGTCTCTAACCACATCGAGTGTTTGTTATAATTTTAATCTCTAACCACATTGAGTGTTGGTTTAAGTTTGTAGCTAACACCAACATGGAATGTTTTTTCTTAATTTGTAGTCAATGACCATGTGGACTGTTGGCCTATAGAACTCTTTAAGTGCTAGATTTTTAAGCACATTCTTCGGTGTTGACTTTGTTTGTCATAGGTATCTTTAAGTTTTTTGGAGTGTTCCTTTTATTCACCTTAGATAGATCTATTTGTGCTAAAGCTACTACAACACTATACTAACTCATTTAAGGTGAGTATATACACATGTTTATAAGTGATGACTTCCCTTTTACTGGGTTGTAGCTCTTTCAAGTAGTCTTGTTTGTTCAATGTTAGATAATATGCCGAGTTGAGCTCTACACACAAGAGCCAAAGATAGCTCACTCATTAAGTTTAGGCTTTTTCATTTATAAAAAGTGTAGCTCATCGAGTTTGGCCATGTTCTTGAGTCAATAGTAAGCTTGTCTAGTTAGGTGCTTGAGTCAATAGTAGCTCATCGAATGAAACACTTTCCTTGGGCCAAATTTAGCTCACTAAGTGACCTGAGTCAATACACAACTTGAGTCTTTTAAACCCAAACTAAAGTAGCTTATTGAATAACCTAGGCCAATGTAGCTTATTGAATGTCTTGGGACAAATGTAGCTCACTGAGTGACTTGGGCCAAACATAGCTCTCTAGCTCATGTAGCTCGCCAAGACTTTCAGCCTTGGTAGTTTATCAAGTTACTCAAATGAGTGTAATGTGTTGAGTTAGGTTATACACCCAAGCTAATATGTAACTCATCAAGTGTATCCTTTTCTATTTGAACATATATCTCCTTAAATGATTTATAAATTTTTCCAAGTCTTAGTTGATTTATTTGAATGACTGCTTAATATTGGTGAGTAAATGAATTTCACAAAACAAATATGCCCAATATTTTTTAATAAATAAATGAGAATAAAGAAATTTTTGATGTCTAGCATTTTACTTTTAATTTATAGATATCAAGGTTTTTTTTTTGCATCCTCTTAAATAAAGGTTTTTTTTAAAATAATAACTTATTGAAAGAAATATATACCAAAGTAGGACTTCCTTTAGGTCAGCATTCCGATAATGTGGGTTCTAGCATTCTGACGATGTGGGTGGGTCACGCAAGCTAGTGTTGGTTAATTATTTTTTAAGGAATTATCTCTTTTCCATGCTTCCCAAATTCATTGAGCTTTTCAGCTTTGATGAGTTGCTCAACTAGGTGCTTAAGGTATTAGCATTATTTACCATCATGACCATGATCTTTATTATAGGAATAATATTTTAAGGCATCTCTTAATAAGTTCTTTAGATGTGATGGTAGCTTGACCACTATATATTCTGAATGGCTTCAATTAACTCATTAATGGATACTTGTAGCAGTGTGACTGCAAGTGGAAGTTAGGGTTGGTTCTTACCATACCTATGATGAGTTGATGAATTTGTCTTATATTGGTTGAGTGCACTATCTTTTTCCATCTCCCATCCCATGAACTTGAAACTTCTCATTTGAGAATCACTCTAAAAAAGACATATGTTTCGAGTCACTCTAATGAGACACCTTTGTGACTAGAGAACTTCATTACATTCATGTCTATTTACATGGTTATTAGCCAATTCAAATATTTCTGCCAACATCTTGAGCTATTGTAGATCAAGGGAGTATCTGAATAGTTCTTCTTAAAGCCCCTGGTTGAGTGTATCTAAAGTGACTACAAGCTCCAAATCTTTTATTTCTAGCATCTTCTTTTGAATGTGTATAATAAGTTTATTAAAAGGCTCACCCAGATCTTTCCTCATCTATAAACGAGCATGTGAGATCTTTAGAAGCTTCTATGAACTCATAAACTAAGTAGTGATTTAAACTATGTAAAAGAGGAGAGGACTTCCACAGGAAGGTGTAAAAATAATCAAAGAGCTTACTCCTTAGTAGTAAAGAATATTCAGCACTTCATTGCATCATCAAGGTTTAATAAGATGTGATAGATTCTAAATATGCAACATGTTTGGTAAAGTTAGTGTGACTTTTGTAAGATTTTAAGTTAAAAATCTTAAACTTCTATGGGGATAAGCTTCCATAATATTCCTAGAAAAGCATTTGTAGGAACAACATTAACTACTCTTCCCCTAGTAACATAATCATCACTCATGTAATAGGATTCATTATTAATTCTAGGAATCCTTGACAAGTCTTGCTTGTGGTGGATTGTATGGAAAGTTATTGAACATGTGGATCCTTCATTATCTTTAATCTTTGGTCATCATTATTCACTTTCTCCATAGTTTCCTAGACTATACATGTGATTTATCATTAATGACTTTTAATCTTATTTTGTGATGAATTTCTACATGCTTGGCTCCATGGCGATCAAGTTGCCCCATGCTAATGGGCTTACTTCATTGGGCATTGACTTCATTTCCTTGACATCTTCCATGCTTATCATATCAAAGAAGATGTTGAATTCAAATCTATTTATAGAATAATGTAGGACCTTACATTGATATGCTAGAAGTAGGGTGAGGATAGACAAAACTAGATTAGGCAAAAATAAAAAAAAAATTATAATCTTATTCATTATATCAGGGAATAAGTACAAGTAGAGGATGTAGAGAACAAGTATGAGCTCTCTCTCTCTCTCTCTCTCTCTCTCTCTACATGCATAGTAAAAATGCTGAAAAAGATCCTCCAACTCTTGAAATTCCAACTTTATATGATTTAAAAGTGATTACAAAAGAAAACTACAAATCAAATTTTCAAAGCATTATGTTGGTTGCAATATGAATGGACTCACAAGTAATTTAGAGAGCAAGTGTTGCATGCTGAGTTGAAAGTCCCTTGGTGTGGTTGCATGTGTGAGTAAGAAATTTTGATGCTATTCTCTTAGTTGAGGTAAACATGTTCAAATACTCACCCAAGTGAAGGTGAGTCATCTTGGTTATTGGTAAATAAGATTATTGAATGTATAAGGCTAGTTATCAAGAATGGCCAACAAGTGAGTCTTTGCTTGTCCTTTGTGCTCACTATTAAGTGTTCTTCACACTAGTTCATCCATTAGGCCCTTGTGCACACATTTGCGTATATAGTTTCAAAAATTATCTCCTCTATTTTTGGAATGGTTAGAGCCTCTTCATAATATAATTTAATTTTACTTGGTTAGGCCAGCCTAATTAATTCCACTTAGATTGGAGTTATTTTATTACCATTTTTTATTATATTCTAACTTTTTGGTAACTATCATTGGCCCTTCCAATACCATTTAAATTAGTATTTTAAATTCAAAATGCTTTTGAATTAGTTCCTTAATTAGCTTAATGTTTAATTTGTATTAATTCATGATCAAACCATTTAAGGTATACTATTAACCATCCCACCTATTCATTTAATTTAAGTTATTTTTGTTAAATTAAATTCAAATTGGTTCCCTAATTGATTTCTTGATTATTTAATGATTATCTAGATAAATTGATTTGCATTAAATTCACTTCCCTCCATGCTTGTGTATCCAATATTATTTTATTATTGATTGATTCAAATTTAAATTAAATTAACTTAAATTTTGGAATATTTCTTATTGGATTTACCTTTGGTTGACCACTCATTATTTCCCACCTACTAGGCTGTCCATTCCCTTGATATCTTCTATTTAATTTCTAGCATTTACCTCATGTTAAAGCTCTTATTGATCTAAGCATTTGGGCGACCACACTCTTACAAAATACTTTAAGAGTTCTTTCATTCAAAGAGCAAAAGTTTCTCACCTCACTCTCTTTCACTTCAAGCATTTCCCAAGAGAAGAACACACCATCTTCTTCAACCCATCATCTTACATTGTAGAAGAGTCATTAAAGTTTGATACTACCTCTCTAATTTCATTAGAAGGGCTTGACTAAGATTATTCTTAGTTTCATTTAAGTATGCTTGATTATTTTGATTTTACATGTTGACTTATGAGGTTTTGATTTAATTTGTTAATTTCTTTTGATCCTTAATCATCTTCCATTCAAGTGACTTATTCTTACAATCATCATGGTTTTATATGCGACTTAATTATATTGGCATTCTTGAATTACATCTTAAAGGTTTTTGATCTTGATATTTTGCAAGTGATCCAAGGTTAAGATTTGTGCTACCATCATTGCATAAAGTTTGAGATTTAATTTAAGGTTCATATCATTGCGATAATCATTTCAATTATTTTTAGAAACACCAAAGAAATATCTTGCGGGACTTCACTTATTTGTCATCATATTACTTAGTGGGGTGACAGTAAAATCTTTTTAAATTTTTATAGTTAGATTTCAAGAATTGTATTTTTATTTTTCTTTTATAATCTCAATTTCTTTGAGGTTGTACTTGCCTATGTAGCTGGGTATGTAATATGTTTAGGGTTGTACTTGCTCAGTGTAGGAATGTACATGTTTTGGAGATGTATGTGCTCAGTGTAGGTGAGTATGAAAGATTGTTGTAATCTTATGAGATTTAGTGTATTCCTATCTTAAGTGACTAGGCATGGACATAGATTGATTTTTAGGTTTGACCAAATCATATAAAAATCTTGTACCTTGTCTCTTTATTTTCTTGTATTTATTTTTGCATTATTATTATGCTTATTTTAATATTCATATTAATTTATGACTAACTTTTTTACCAAAATTAAAATTTAATTTTAATCTTATAAAATGTCTATATACCTAATTCACCCCCCCTCTTGGGTGTCATAGTCTGTTAACAACCTCCTTACTTAGAAAGAATCATGATGAATCTTGATACTATCAAAGCTATTCTTTACATGCTTTTACTTAAGGTTCGTAAGGATATATGACAACTCACTGAGAGGTAAGTGCTACTCGAACTTCTTTAAAATCCTCATGACTGCTAAGGGATTCATGTGGATGCAAGAGTGTGAGACCATCTTTCTAGAAATAAAGTCGATACTCACATGATCAACCCTTTTACAACATTTAAGGCCTTAGAGATATTATTGTCATACTTAAAAGTTGGATAGGACACTGTGAACTCAATATAAATCAGAGATGAAGAAAAAGAAATGGCTGATCTTCTATGTTAGCAAGTCCTAGAGGGGTGCTGAGTTACAATATCCTTTTATGAAAAAAAACTTTCTCTCCCCTAATCATCTCAGTATGATGGATTTAACCCTACTTCATGGTCAATTCCATTCCAATAATCACCAATTATGATCAACTTTCTACAAGCAAGTAAAGATATATAATTCTTAGTCTTGCGAAAGGTGCAAGCACTCTTCTTTATCACCACCATGACTATACTTACAGTACAAAGAAATCTCTACATAAAGAGAACTCACACTTATGGAATGAAGCTCATTAACCAAAGAGTAATTTACAATAATTAATGGCCCTACCTACTATGGGAGGGAATGGTATTTATAAGCGTGTAACTCCCTAATTTATGAATTTACTTCTCATTAGCATTTAATGGTTTGTTATCATCACTAAATTCAATCAAATATTGATGCTAAAATTTTTAATTAGAAAGTAGGCAACACACTCTAAAGAAGTAAAAAAATAATGCACTTAGCAAAAAGCAAAGGAAAATTATGCACATTTAAAAAAATTAAATCATTAAGTAAAAAAAATCTTTATTTTATTCATGATGTAATTCACACTACACTTGCCATTACATTCATTACAAAAAAGACCTTCCAACTAAAGAATGCACTTGCCATCATATTCATTCAAGGAAAGACCTACCTCCTAAGATTGTGCACTTCATCACAACATTCATTACAAGAGAAATAATTCCCTTATTTATTAAGTACTATAAAAAGTAAGATGTAGCCCACAATGAATTAAGAAGAACAAATTAACTCATCATGCTGTTGAACAACCACCAACTCCTTGTACATCTCTCTTACTTCCTCTTGTAAGGAGGGGAACCTGAGACAACTACAACAACAGTGCTGACACCTGATTTAAGTAAGCCCTTCTGAATAAAATGGTGATCTCAGCCCATAACTTGATCAACTCCCCCTTCTCCAGATCACAACCATTACTTATATTCATAGGTTCTCTAGCCATTTACCCACACTATGAGCTAGAGATGGTGGAGTTGGCCCTTTAGTTCCATTGAAGTAAGGGAGCCTGTCATTTCAATAGGAGAGAGGGGTGGTATGTCTTCCCTCTACCTAACAGATTCAGCTCTCTATATAGAGGAGCACTAAGTATGCGAAGTGGGATCTATATCATGTGGAGAAGCAACTTTAAGGTTTATCATTCAAGTAGTTGCCACAACAAAGTCAAGTTTATCAAGTGAAATGTAACAAAATTAATCACTAATTTAAAATTCACTATAACAAATAACATCACGAAGTAACTCATTAATAACATCACCCTTGGATTGGGAAGCCACTAGGAGATCAAGTATGTTTTTTTTTCTCATTTGGAGCTTGACCCAGGAACTCACTCATAAAAAGGTGAAAGATGGGCTTGTAGAAATAAAAGCTTGTTAGATTACAAAATAGAAAGGCTTCAACAATAAAACCACCATCTCATGGAATTGACAATTGACTACTCATCTCAAACAAGTCAAAAACTCATTAATCTAACTTGTAACTAATAATAACTTAGCATGTTTCTTCTTAAATAATTAATTCACAATAGATCAAAGATATTTCCTCAATGTGGGTAGCCTTGACCAATATGCAGTTTAAAAGAGAGAGTGCCTTCATAAGCACCATCACCTTTTCTGACGTTACAGTAGTGGTGCTTCCTCTCCCTCTCAATGAGGCACAGTTAGCTTAAAAGAAGTGGGGATGATAGGTTGAAGTAACTTGCTAGGCACCTCTCCCATCACTAAAGTTGGCTCTATCAAGTAGTAGCCACCACCTTAGAATAGATAAGTGTTTGATGCTTTTTCTCTACATCCATCTTTTACTTTTTTAACCTTTTAAATGCCCAACCATAGCTTAGGATCAACAAATAGTCAAACTCTAAAGGGAACTCAACAAAGTTATAGGAAGCAGTAAGGCTTAAGAGCTACACCTACCACCCTATTTATAAGCACAAACCACTCTAATGGTTAAGTTAGTAGTCAAATTAAAGATGATGTGATATAATTATCAAAAGTCTATCAAATAGTCAAACTCATTAATTATTAGTATTTATTATAGATTACCAAACTATATAATTATCACTAATTCTCTTATCCTTTTACAAGTTATCTCAACAAGGAGTAAGAGAATCAAGGAACTAAATGTACTAGCCTATATTTAGATGACTCAACAACCACTCATCCACTGGATAATATACTCATATTCTATCTTATATGAAGGAACTTTCCACTCACCAAGATGGTCATCATAACAACTCTCTAACTTGCCTAATGCACTTGATGGATGAATGTTAAAAGGTGACTCACCACTCATTAACAACTTAAGACAACTTGCTTGTTCACCTATCACCAAGAAAGGGCGAGTAGACCCAAGAGGTACCACATCACCCTTAAGGGCCACATCTCAGCTACACTATGCTACAACACGCATGTCAATGTTTAGTTTTACCCTAAGTTTTTTATTTTTCATTATTTTCTTTTATGTTTCTTGTAGCCAAGTATGTAGTCCTTTGAATCTACATAAAAGGAGTACAGAGAAATTTCAAAGGGCTTTCAGAGAGTCTTTCTATATCTATTTCACCAAGTAGATATTTTTTACTATCAGCAATCTTCACTGAGTCCTTGTATTTATTGATTCTTTAAAGAAATAAACCTTTGCATTTATTTATTATTTTACTCTTCATATATATAGCTAATCAACACTACTCTTCCTCAACCCCTCTTAGTTCTAGTAAATTCACCAAGGTCTAGTGTCACTTCACAAATTAAGGATCCAACTATATATATATATATATAAGTAGCAATAGAAAGTAAAAAAATAGTTTATTTTATGACAATATCATTTTGTTATTTGTGATAAGTACAAGAGTTAGTGTTCATTACATACAAAAAAAGTATTAATCCTTTCTTTCATAATTTGTTTTAAAAAAAGAGGAGTTGAGTTAGATAGTAATAGTCATGCCATCACTTTCATCAAAGATTGACAACACCTTTACATTTAACTCATCAAAGAAGATGTTGTTCAGGCGACCACTATGCACTAATTTCCTTACATTGAATTTAATGTTTTTCTCAAACTTGATAATAAGGATGTTCGTGTACTTTGATGGCACTAGATGGTTAGCCACTATACTTCTTTTCTCTTAGAACTAGGCTTCACTCTATTAGGCATGATGTATGGAAAGTTTATTCTTCTCCTCTCCAACTATTTTCAACTCCCTCTCAACTATCCTAAGAAAACTAAACTCCTCATTTAATGATGATTACATGATGCAATACTCTTTATTAGCTCTAAGATTGCTTTAAATTATCGATAAAGGCTGAAGGTTATCTGCCAAATCACCAATTTAACATTTATTAGGGTGACTCTATATAGTTTCACATCAATGACTAGTGACTAAATGAAATTACCAATATTAAATGGAGCACTAGACAGGTTGGTCATGCACTAGTCATAAGAACTTATTATTTTAGTAGGAGATGTAGACCTCAATCTCTTCTTCTTTTCTTCTTATAGGACTTTAAATTTGTGAACTTGGTCTTTCCCTTATCCATTGGCCTCTATATTAAACACTCTAGATTGATGGTAGTGTGAACACATGCCACCTTTTCTCATTATACTACAATCACTGCCTCTACTTATGAAGTCTACATACTACCCTAGTATTGTTTGCTAGTTTTATCATCCTTTAATTTTAGCATATATTTAGGCAACTTTGACATAGCCATGGAAGCAATTGGTGCTACATGAATAAGTTCCTTGGATGTAAGGATCTATATGATAAATTTCTTAAATGGTGAGTTCCTTTGGGTCTTTGGTACATGGACATAATAGCTCCACTTGCAAAAGAACAAAGAGAGAACATTATCAAGTAGGTTGACCCAAATTAAAGTGTAAATACAATAAAAAGAAGATATATTATAATGTAAGGATAAGTATGTTTGGATACTTCTTAAGTGTAAGCTAATGAAAATGCTCCTCCCTTTGAGCTTTTGGAAGAACTATATTTCTACCAAACATAACTCTAGCACCATGGTCTTCTCCTTTCCAAAGGGCACCAAGTTGGTCAACATAGTCCACCTATTCAATCTCTTCATAAAGATTATTCATTCTCTTTAATTCCTCACCTTATTCACCAACCCATTAATTCTTATTTGAACTCATGATATTTGAATAGTCTCATCCTTGTTGAATTTGTCAAGGAATAGGTGACCTAAAAATGTTCAACTCCATGGAATTCCCTCATTACACATGTGCTTAAAGTAATTATACTCATAATTGGGTTTGATATCAAATAAGCTAGCAACCCATAAAAGTTGAGAATACATACCACCTCTAGATAAATTGGAAACTTAAACAAAGCTTGAAGATATTGTACAACACAAAGAACTCATCCATATAGATAGTATTAAACCATTCATCTTCATGTGGAGCTCACACCATCTAGTTCATGTTGCCATAACATTAGCCAAGAAACACTATGTTTGTTAATAGGTCATTTATGTACTCAACTTCCAAGAAAGTGTAGGTGCATCTTCTTATTGCTGCTAGAATCCACTTATTAAGTAGGAATAATAGAAGAAAATAGGAACTCACACATGAAAATATAACATAATCAACCCAAAGAGAAAAGATAAAAGTTACTACAATGAATGATCTTAACTAACATGGTAAGTTACTTATAGAAATGAAATCCTTAATTTCTAAAGCAGCACAAAATCAAAAATTTAATGGAGAATTCTCCCATCATCATTATAAATACCACCATATCTATTTATATGCAACCAAAGCTAAAGAAATTTCTATGGTAGAAAAAAGATGAGATAATATTGTTATATGAAATCAAAGCTACCCAAATTTGGCTTAAAATATTATTTGGGTCAAGTTGCCACTACCTAGCATATTAAGACTCCTTGGGTGTAATTTAAACCATCCCTTTCCAAGGCTCTATTCTAAGGCATATGATATATAATAAATGTTATCTATTCTTAAGTGAAGGTCTCTAATTTATGCTTGGCTAGGCCATGTTATGAATGTACACCAATGCTTGGGGGTTCTGATGTGGTGACAAATAAACCATATGTGAAAGGGTACACAATCACCTCAAGTAACAAATATGAGTAGATTATGCATGTCAAATACTAAAATTAGGTTGATTTTTTTATTATTTGGATGATTGAATTGAGATGGAAAGAAAAAAAACCATAATATACTACTATATTTAATAAAAGCGCTAACTAGCAAGAACAAGAATTCATGTGGGTGATATCAATACAAATATACCTAGGGATGGTGATCCATTGATGTTATTTTGTATGGTTAAGAATTGAAATGACTAAGGAGTTGATTTTTACTCAAGTCTAATTAAGGTGGCCACTACATTCTCTTGAAAGCCTTATGTTCCTTATTTTTCATACATAATTTACCTACCTCTCGATGATAAAATTGATGTAAGTAAAATCCTTTAATGCTTTTTAGATCATGAAAACACTGCATAGCTTTGTCACAATCATTCCTAATTTATGAGCCATCATAGTGGTATTTTAAGAATGATGACTTTTTTTGCCAACCACTTAGTTCCAAATAGACCACTTATCCTAATGAAAAAATTATCAATAAAATAAATATTCAATAAAACTATAAACAAATTATGTAGTAATTAATATAAAATAAGACTCAAAATCTTATTATAATCAAACCATCAAAAAAATATTTTGGCTACACTCAATACCTAAAGTGAAGTTTAGTTTATGAAAAATAAATGAAAGCCATAAAATATTGATACATGAATAATATTATAGCAGATAAAAAGGGAGGAGGAAAGAAAAAACTCAGGTGAAACACATCAAGGATTTCTTTATCATTGCCTTGTCTCCTTGCCTATGAGATCTCTTTAATAGCTTCTCCAAGCACCTTAAAGTAGCATCAATAAATCTTGGAATTATGACCCACGAAGTAGTCAAATTTATCCTCATAATTTGTTTTTAAATTGGATTACATTAATTCTCCCCAAATAAATAAAATTTGATAATAAATAGAAAAATTCATAACAACTACCAAGCTAGCACTTAGGCATTAAGATCAGAGTTTAAATTCCATTCTCTTTATTTGCATACATTGGGAACTTCTAGGTCCTACACCTTAGCACCACGCTCCCTATCTTGAACTACATCTAGGATTGGGTTCTAGCATTTAAGCATAGGGGTTATTGCCTAAGAACCTACCTCTCTATTTATTCTTGTTGTTACACCCCTAGCCCTTGATGTTAGGTGCCTAGGTACTACTTAAGCATCTAAGCAATAGGCTAGGCTCCATGAACCAATTAAATCTTGAATGATACCTTTTTTTTCTAACAAATCTACTTTAATGAATTTTGTACAATATTTAGTGCATTAATAACTACAATTTTTCTTTATAAATATATAATTTAAAACTTCAAACCATAAGTATCACAAAATAATTAAGCACACATGCACTAGAGAAAATATAAAAAAATTTATTTTCTTAATTTTTTATTTATACTTTACTATTTCTATCATACTAGATGATTATTCATATTTGTTAAATATTTTATCTTTCATAATTAAGCAAATTAACACTAAAATTATCAAATTGGTCATAAAATACAAATATTGATGTCTATTGGTATGATCATATCATTTAGTATCCTTAAACTCCAGAAAATTCAATTGATCATATAATGTGATTTGAACATTTTATTAAAAAAAAATATTTTTTAAATTTTTTTGTTTCTCGTTATAAATCCTCATTTGGGGAGCCTAAACAAAAAACTTTAATAAAGTGTGCTTAAGAGAGCTTAAAGAAGAGTGTTCTCTTAAAGAAAAGAGGGAAAATCCTTTCCTCATCTTTCCCTTAAGTGATCCTTAGTTGGTGAGGCTGCACTTTATTTTGGATATTCTTTCTCATCAACCTTTTCATTGAAAGTTGAGCTTTAACTTGGGTGATTATTCTTATGGAGAGCTTGTGTGAGATTTTATTTTGTTGAGAGAAGGTTTTTTGTACCTTGGAGAGGGAGTGGCATTCTTCTTGTCATGAAAGAGAAGGGGAGTGATGTAGGGTTTATCCATTACTCATTAATAAAAGAGGAATCTCGACCTTGGCTTATCATGCTAAAGAAAATATAGTAAATTTTTAGAGGAGATCTATAGAGTAGATGTAGGTTTGTTGGGTCAAACTACTATAAATCTTTGTACCCTTCTTTCTATTCTTTCTTTTATTTTTTTCCTACTCTTACCTTTGTGATGGATTGTTAGTTTATTTTATTATGTTTCTCTCTTGATAAAATTGAAAGGTTGGATCTAATTTTTATTTTTACAAAAAAGTTTCATTCTTATAAGTGGTATCAGAGTGAGTTTCTTGATTTCACAATCTAACAACTACATACATTTCCAGCTATGGTATATCAAAGGAATATAAATATCTTAGAAGAGTACTCTATTACTCAACCTCCTCAATTTGACTACATTCCTTTGATATTTGAAAAATTCTCATGTTTACTTTTATTCAATCAATTGGTTTTTGAGTGTGGAATATGATAAAGGTAGGATACTCACCACCACATGAAGTTGTTAATGGTCAATGTGTTGAAACTCCTTTTATTTTATGGTTACTAAAGATAAGGAATTAGCATAATTAAATTTTAAATATTTAAGTTGATTTTTTTTATGTTTTAAAATCTCAAGATTACATAGATATTTCTACTTACAAAATCAATAAAGAAAGTCAGAAAAGTTGAATGCTACTTATGAAAGAATTAATAAGATAAAAAAAAAAAAAATCAAATGTTAACATGCTTTTACATGACTATGAACTTTTTCATATGTTACCTCATGAGTTTATTTTTGAAATGTACATATGCTTCACAAAAACTCATCACTTCACTGCATGCATTAAGAAGATACTTTAGAAATGCTGAAAAGTAAACAAAATACTATGTTGTTTGTCATAGTCTCTAGATGCCAAGGTTATAGCTATTTTTAAATCAAATATTTATCTATTTATTCTATTAATCACTTGTTTTGTTCTCCCATTAATTATTACCAAAAACTTTTGTAAAGAAATACAAATTAGGTGACAAGAAAAGTATAAGCATAATTTCCCTTATAATAAACACCTCTAAATGTAGTGAGGATGAAAACACCATTGATAATGATGTTGTAACATTTGTGACTAGGAAGTTCAAAAGCTTCATAAAAGATTAAAAAAAAGAAGAGTTTTGATCAAAAAGAAAAAGATACAATTAAAAACATCTCAAAGTTACTAATGTTATTTGCTATGAATGTAAGAAAGAAGGTCACATCAAATAAGAGTTTCTTTCACTTTAAAACACCAATCAAAAAGAAAAAAATATGGGGAAAAATGTGATGCAAAGAAAAATAAGAGGACTTAAGGTGCTTTCTATATGAACTCAAATCCAAGCTCATCTAAAGAAGAAGTTATATAAAAGCCACAAACCTTTATTTGATGATAAAAGGTGATTCTCAGGACTTTTATGATGAACAAGCAAATAATCTCAATTATGATGAATTGTTAAACTTTTGTGATGAATTACATGTTTCATTCAAAATTTTGAAACAATGTATTCAACTCTAAAAAAAATTTCTCTTCTCCAAAAAAATGAGTATAAAGAGTTAGAAATTTAAAATGCTTGAAATAACATGATTTATTGAAAAAAGTAGCTTTGTTGAATGTGCTAGTAAAAAAGCTAAAATTAAATAGAAAATTGTAAAAAGAAAAATGAAATTTAAATTAAACAAAATCATACATTCCTTTTCCCTAAAGTTTGATGCTTTTTGTGGTATGTTTGGACATATTTTTAACCTAGCATATGCATGAATTCCAAAAACTTCAACCTTTTTAATTTGTAGTTCTCTTATTTCGAAATGTATGGTACCCAAACAAATTTGTGTTCCCAAAAAGCTAACTTCAATTGTATTGTAGATATGCCTTCACATAGGGAATAATGGAGGCATGCGATACTTATACAATGGGTGCTCATGACACATCACAAAAGATAAAAGAAAAATTATTAGAACTCAAGAATGAAGGAAAGGCCACCTTCGGAGATAACACAACTTGTAAAGTACTAGGGTCCGGTACCATTGGTATAATAGAACTCTCCATTTTATGGTTTAAAACATAATTTGCTTAAGAATTCTAAATTAGATGATAAGAGCTTTAATTTCTTAACATTGGATTAGAAAGTTAGAAACACAACCTTTATATCCATGATTATATGACTAAATAAGTAAAATTAATATATAATAAATTTTATGTTGAGGTAATGCATGATGAATGCAATCAATTTGCTAAAAGCAAAATTTTCAAGTTAGTGCTTAGATCCTCATCTTAAAATTTGATTGAAATTAAGTGGCTTTAATAAATTAAATGACTTGAAAGTTTTTATGATTAAAGTAAGGCTTGTGACCAAAAATTTTAATAAAAAAGAAGGCATTGATTTTGAGAACATTTTAGCTTATTTTAAAAAAAATTAGTTAGAAGATGTGTTTGTTAGATACAACCACTCAAATTTGAAAGCTCATTATACTCTAATATTGTATGAAAATTGAAAAAGGCCTTGTATGGTTTGAAATAAGTGCCTCATGCTTTGAATGATAGACTTAGTACTTTCTTGTTGAAAAATTTTTTTGTTAAAGGAATTGTTGATATTATTTATCAAAAGAATAAATTTTAATATTCTTCTTCGTGTAGAATTTATATGGATTACTTTTTGTTTGGATCAACTTGTACATTTTGTGTGAGGATTTTTCAAGACAAACGAGCAAAGAATTGAGATGAGGACAATGGGTGAGCTTAATTTTTAGGATTCAATATTAAGCTAAGTATACCAAAGAATTGATCAAATAATTTGGAATTGAAGCTAGCATCATCACCCCAATAACCTTAATATTCAGCTAGACAAAGATCCTATGAGGAAGCTATTGATTTTTTATTTCATAAAAAAAATTTAATGGATATTTTTCAGAAAAGCCTTAACTTTTGATAGGTTTAGGTCTAGAATGATGGACTTTACTTCTTAGGATATTTTCATTTTATCTTGTACTCTCTTACTTCTTTTCATTCAATTTTGTTTTTCTTTTAGTTTGTTTTTTTTACTTTATGTTTATTTACTTTTTTTAAAAAAAATTTTGTTTTTCTTGATTTTTTTCATTCATCTTTTTCTCTACTTTAATTTTTATAAAATTTTACTTCATTGTAATTTTATGTTTTCTTTTCTCTCAAGTTGCTTCAATCTAAGTTATTTTTCAATTTGGGCCAAAAATTAAAATATTATAATCATATTGTATGATTCATAGTCATACTAAATGATTGATCTATTTTAATCATCAAAATAGGTGGGGATGAATGGCTAGAAGATTTACTCTAAAATAGATCATAATGTATGATTCATAATCGTACTATATGATATATTTTAAACTGGATATAGCTTTTTGAAATGAAGATTATGATGATTACAATTATTTAAGTACTACATAATATTTGATTATACTATATGATTGATTCAGTCAAAGTAAACAATAAGATAGCTGTTGGGATTATCTAAATTGTATTGTATGAACCTAGTTCATACAACATGATCTCGTAGACCAAAAACTCTATAATAGCCCATCATTTCTATTCTTTCTCATAGTTCCCGTCTCTTCTCATATTTCCTTAAGCTATTTAGTGTGTGAAAGGACTTTCTATTGGCTAGCAAAAGATCTCGTGGAAGGCAGGACAATCACTTCAAATCTACCATGAAAAGTTTGCATATTTCAAGTATAAGGAGCATGTGCTCACTAATTCAAAGCCACTTTTACAAGATAAGTTATCTTGTCCCATACTGACCATTTTTCTATAGAAAACCCACCATTAATGATTACCCCCTTCCACTATGACTTCTTTTCAATTTTTTGCAAATCTAGTTATCAACTCTGATTGTGCCACTCTTTAGTATATAGTTTGTCATAGAAAATTTCAATTTTTGATATTGACTTACACAAATACTTCTGTGTTTCAAACACTAGTTTATCTATCTATAATATTGCTAATTACCCACTTATAATTAGATATTCATTAGTATGGTCATTAGAGGCTCCCCTTCACCAATGTCAACCCGTAATTAGTTAACTTTTGTTGAATTCTCATGTTATTCAACACATGCTCAGACCTAATGTCATTCCCAAAGTCAATGATTACATTAACATGGCACCACTTTTTCCATTATCACATATTTTTACTTATCCCATACATAGTTTAATGTTGTGGATCACTTGATTAACTACATTAGAAATGCTCATAATCATCACGAGCCCAAAATCTATAAAAAAAAAAAATACAATCTTCTCTTTGGACACATGATTTCTTATTTACTAGATGTCAAATACTACCTCACTTTTCTAAAGTACTAGACCACACATCTCACTTCATAGACCATTCCTTTTACATCACTTATAAAAGGTGGCAACTAGCTTAGGCCATAGCAATGGTAGAAGAAGTGAAGAAAGAGAGGTGGAGAATCATCACACAACCATTACCCACATGATGCCTAAATTATGCATTTTGCATGGCTTGAGCTCAAAGTTAATAGGCACATCAAGGAGCAGGGAGCTCACTGGAGAAATACTAGTGGTAGTGTGTAGATGATAGTGCTTGGTTTCAAGCTCAGTTTGACTCACTCCACAACATCTTCTCACCACCACCACCACCACCACTACCAAATGAGGGACCATCTTAGTTTTGGGCTTCTTTTCTTTATGCATTTATTATAGGTTGTTCTATTTCAAATTTTCTACATTTGATGAAGTCTTCATTTTCTCTAGCTATTATGTTTTGCACACAATGTTGTATTATAATAGTTGCATTTGTCACATTCAACATATTTATTCTGCATGACTTTTTTTAGTTGATATTTTCTCTTTTCTATCATATTTTGTGAACTATAAATTGATGCGTATTTTCTTTAAACCTTTTTATAGTTTAAATGTATAATTAAGTATTATTTAGAATTTAAAATCTATATAGTATAAGTATGAATCACTAACCTAACCAAATACTATAAATTTGTCCACTCTAAATTATCTAGTCATAAGACTAGATTATCACCCATCCTTTCTTTCCATAGGCACATCTTTGTTCACACTAAGACTACAAGTTTTACATCTTTCTTGCATTTGCCTTATAATCTTTTATTTAGCATTTATTTGCTTATCCTTCCTGGTCTAGAACCTTAAGTCAACTTTGGATGATCGATACAACACATAGTTACTGATGGGGCATCTCTTAGCTGAGTTAGGTTGACTACTTTCTCAAGCTATGGCTTTGGGCTTGATAGCTTATGATGATGGATCCACAAGATTTAGACTTAGTGTATTTCTACCTTTTTTCATAATATTCTCTCTTTATCAATAACTTCTTTGAGCTTATTGCACTATTTGTAGAGTCTTTTGCTTTCTTAGCAATAATTATTATGTAAACATTTCTTATATTAGACCTTCATCTTGCTTAGTTATGGTGGTTCACCATCCTTGTAGATTAATATTTGATATATGGATTATCTTACATTGATAATTCTTTCAAACTATAATTTTTTTAATTATAAAAGTAAATAATACAATATTTATATTTATGCTTTCATCAATTGAGAGTTTCGTACAAAGGGTTTTTAAGTGTAATTAACCATCATATATACATCTCCCTGAGAGAATGGGTGACCCACAATCTTTTCTTCTTCATTAACTTAGTGAAATACTGATAAACATATATTGATCACAAGTTTCTATAAGAGATAAAATTGAGTTTAGAATCTACCTTTATCACTTTCTAGTAAAATAACTTATCTATAAACTATATGACTAAGTTAATAATTTACACGCCCAACACCCTAGTTTGAAATGTTTGTTCTTAAATTTATTATGTACAATTTTCTATATGATTTTTCACATTAATGATTGAATGTTACTCTTTCCTTATGGAACCACAAAATTTAGAAATTAAACCATAAGTGTCATAAAAATCTTAAAATAATGTCAAAACATGAGGCAAAATATAGTTTATGATAGGAAACATATGTATAATTTTCACATCTATCAAGTTTTGGTCACTTGCTTGTTAAGAGATTATGGCATGTGCACCTAAGAGAGAGAATGAATTGAGTAATTAAAAAATTTTAAAGCTAAAATTTAACTTAATTTTTATAGAAAAAGTAGTTGTAAAAAGATATTTTGTCTTTTGAAAGATCAAACCAACAAGCCAAAAATAAGTGAGAATCTCTCATACTCTTCTACACTGGAAAGCACAATCATAAATCATGTACTCTCCTACATCAAGAAAGTATAACTCCAAATCAAGCACTCTCCTATAGTGCATAAGTACAATCCTAAATCATGGACTCTCCTATTCCAGATAAGTAATCCTTAACAACTTCAAAGTATAAAAGAAAGGAAAAATATAAGATAACAAATCTAACTTTAAAGTTTAAAAAATTCTTTGCTCTTAACCCCAACTATGCAATAATATGACAAATAAAAGAGAGCTCACAAGTTATTTTTATTTTTTAAAATTTGAATGCATTGATATGAACTTAAAAAAATCTAACTTTTAAAATATTTTGATGTGAATAACTTAAACAAAATTCAAACTTGAAAGCATTTGCAAAGTGTGAAATACAAAAACTTCAAAATGAAATTTTCGAAAATAAAATTGAAGTGATTAAAATTTAAGTGAGTAACTTTAGAAATACAAAATAATCAAGTTGAACATAAATCCATGATAAAATGTGATCAAGATTTAATACACCTAAAATAGGAATAAATATGGATGAAAGACCCTTATCTAAATAAAATCGAATCAAATCCTTAACATTCAACATGAAAAATTAAAACAGAAAGGACACTTAATTTGAAATTAAAATGATCTTACTCAAGCCTCTTGACGGAAGTGTGGAGAAGTAAATAGTTCTCTTCTAAAGTAAGGAGAAGGCTTGAAAAATATGTTGATGTCTCTTCTTGTGAATACATGAAAAATGAAAGTGAGTGAGGAGAGGAAGCTTTTAACACGGAAGAAGAATCACTTTATAGAATTTTGCAAGAGATATGGTTAGCCAAGTTTAGATTCATCATGAGAATTTCAACCAAATACTAAAGATTAAATAAAAACACAACATTTAGGAGTCCGCTAATCATGAAGAAAAAAAATAAGATGGAAAACAATTCTAGAGGAAATTAGTTTGGAATGGGTTTAAATTAAATTCAATTTTTAGATTAATAAATTTGAAATTGAATTAAATCATTCCAAGTAAAATATGGGATGGTCAATCATGGAGGGAAGAGGTATTAATGCAAACAAATTAGTTAGATAATCATTAATAATCAAGAGAATACTTAAGACACTAGTTTAATTAATTTCAAAATAAAATAAATTAAACATCCCACATGTATTGGACATCCAAAGCATTCCAAGTTCAATTCAATCAATAATCAATGAAATTAATTTATTAAATATTTATGAACTTATTTTAAGAAAGGATTTGAATTTTTAACACACTTCAAATTAAAATTAAAACTAATATTGAGTCTAGCCATAATTGATACTAAAAATAGTTTGTAAAAGAGGAAATAACATTAACTCCAAGCTAATTTGATTTTGAAGTTACATTAAATCATATGAATTCAAAGAAAATGAAATTAAATAATTTATGGGTCGGCCAAACTATGCCATAAATGGATAAATATATTTTGAAAGAAATTATGGCTAATTCAAAATTCTAAATAATTTTAATTTAAAAAATTCCCAAACATGAAAATTATTAATGTTAAATCAAATAAATTATGTCACAAATAACATGAGTAAATGCAAATGAAAATTTGGCCAAACCATTATAAATCATAAATTCAAATTCAAAAATTGATATGAGAGAGAAAAATAATTTGGAGAGAGAAATTTATAATTTAAATAATTAATAAAATATTATACATCACATGGTTAAAATAAATGAATATATTAACTAATAAGCATGGAGATTAATTAATGTGATATTTATTGAACTAAATTAAGTATTAGATGTAATGCATAAGGCTTTAATTATTGTAAATGATGAAATTATCTGAAAAAAATAATATCATGAATTTTGAAAAATAATGAAAAATAAATTTGGAAAAAAATTTCGAAAATAAAATAAAAATAAAATTATTTTAGCAATTTAATTATTTTTATAAACATTATTTTTCATTTTATGCAATTCTTAAGATAATTTTAGCATTTCTCATTTTATGTAAAAAAAAACTTTTAAAAGAAATGTAGTAAATAAATATTTCTAAACTAATAGAGCCATCTTAGCATAACAAAATTATAACATCATAGAGTAAAAATTTAACATTACAATAATTATATGTTGACACATGAATCCTATAAATATTATATTAAAACTCATTGCTATACATTAAGCACCTATAGAAAGTATCTCTATACTAATGCATCAAAATAATAAAGTGGTGCAACACATCACAAAGTAAACCAAAAAGTCCATTTTGAATCTTAGTTGCACTCAGAGAAATCTCATCTCAAGCATCAAAGAGTTTGCACATCAAGATAGTCTAACTACATTCTTTTTATTCTAAGCAACCTAATGATTGTGAACTATCACAATACCTAAGTGCGTGTAGAAGTTAATGTACCTTAGGTCATATGATCTTGAACACTTGCTAAGCTAAGTCATTTATAATTATGTCACTATCTTAAGGCTTATTTGTTTATCATTTAGGGAAGTGATAAGGTTTAGGATAAGTATACTCACTAGTTGATGATATGAGGTTGTGATAATGACTATAAGACTTTTTTTAATTATCTAATAAACCATCTCTAATAATAAAAGTGAATTAATCATGATTGAGGTTTAACCTTGGTTTTATTAAGATATTGATTGCTCAAAGAACATCGTGGAGGATGTGCTGCATCACCATCTTGGTTGGGAACAAGTAGTAGCTTGTTCTTTCATGAGGCGGATTGATATATATATATATTCAACCAAATTTACACTAACATTATGTTAGGGTTTGTTTAGATCTGGGTTCTACCTCCTATGCACACAAGCCTCTAAAGTAAATTACCCCTCTTACTGCAACAAGAGAGCACTCGATTAAGGTTATAAATGAACATATCTATCTGATATGCATTTATGTCATTAGAGAGGTGTGTGGCATAGATGAGTGTCATATATAATTCACATAGTAAATAAAGAGATTGGGATTATATGCCTTTGAAATGCCAAAACATAATTTAAAATATTCATATAATGAAAAATACAAGCATTTAATATATAGTATGTAGTGAATAATGAGTGAAGCCATTATATAACTTAAAGAAATGTTAGGGGAAATGATGATATGTCTGATCAAGATCCCGTGGTTCCATCATCTTGGGCTATCGTGGTCTCTAGTCTACTTAGTTAGAGAAATTATTCCTAACCAAAGAATCCTTATCAACAAGCATGGGTTGCGTCGTCCAAGGTGTTCTTGAAGACCTAGGGTGATATTTTTCTAAGAAGACAAATTGAAGTCAACCTAACATAACCTTTTTTTTCTTATTAAATATATTTCATGATTCATAACTCAAGGAGCAAAGCAATTAGGGAACATAAGAGCTATTGTCGGCTGAAATATATTGGAGCTATTTGGATGCCAAACCACCCAGTTAGAGGGTTCTGGTCATATCGACATTTCCTCTGGTGCCATTTGACGGCATAACTATGCAGACAGAAAACACAGGCCAACACCCTTATTGGCAAGAGATTATTTGAGTATAAGCATAAATATATTTATTTGACATAGGTTCTTTTGTAAGCAAAAGTTTTCTTAGCTTTTCATCCTTGATAAATAATAATGGATGGGTGATTATTTCTTTAAGTTACATTAAATGATGAACTTCATTTAATTTAAACATATCCCATCGGGATGAATTTTATAATCATGACCATCATCAGAGAAAAGATTAGGTCTTAGTAACCTAGACCACAATCATAGAACTCAATCGGGGGATTATCCCATGCAACATCCTCAGACACTATAGTTAGATTTTTTATGCATAAGTCAGGGCACATGTTGGTTATTTATACATACATCAACCATAGTGCCTCGATATTGTAAACATGATGCCTTTGTGCTCTAGCCAATGTGTCATGCCGCATGGTCAACATCATAGTGCTGATGTCATTTACCCTATTAATCACCTTTCGGCACCTATGGTAGTAGCACGATCGATCAAATGTCGTTCAAGATAACTGCGCTCGTGCACTTTAATGACATGGAAAACTTTTGATTAGCACCGCGGTGCTATCTTAGAGCATCACAGTGCTACATCAATGCAACACATCATTTTCTATTTAAGAATTTATGGTAATTAAAGTTCTTTATAGACCGCACAATAACCTGACCATCTGACCAGTGTCATAGTACTAGATTTGAACACCGTATCACTGGGCTGCTATCTTAGAAATCAAGAGGATAGCACCTCAGCACTACCTTTATGGTATTTCAGTGTTAGGCCATGCTTATAAATAGGTCCCTTGGGCAGCCAAATTTTTTATTCTTCATTTCCTTTAGAGCCTTTCCATAAAGTTCTCTCTCTCTCTCTCTCTCTCTCTTCTAATTTATGCTTTCTTATAGACCATGCCAGTAAAATATGTTGGTAAGGCTAAGAAGAGGGCGACCATCAACAACACTAATAGGTTTGTTAGTTTGGAGGCCGAGGAGAGGTACCACCACCCCCTCATACACAAGCATCTGATCTCAGAGAGGATCTTCTACATTCTAGGTGGGCACATGGAGAGCATCAATTTGGAGAGTGAATGAGAGAAATTGGCCTATGATAATAAATCTAGTGTCATCCCCATGGTGCGAGAGTTCTTTGCCAAAGTGAAGAGCACCAAAATAATCAAGTCTTCATACTAGAAAACTATTAAGTTTTTCCAGTACTATGATTAACGTATACTACGGTCTGCCAAACATAAATTATGATCATTATCTTTTTTATTATAATGATCATCCTGACTTCAATAAAATCTTTAATTTCCTTACTGTCAGAAATTCTAATACCTAGTGGAAATGATAGGGGAGAAATTATCAATTTTCCTTCTTTAGACCTCAACATTGTGGTTAAAACATAGCATTACTTCATTTTTGCCAAGTTGATGCCTACTGGAAATATCACTGAGGTAACAGAGATAGGGTCATTTTGAATTTTGTAGTTCAAAAGGATTTTACTATGGATGTAGGGAAGAATATTTATAATTTTCTCTATAATATGCTTGAGGATAGTACTATAATAAAGGCTTTTGTCATCGTTCTCTTATTTATGCTTTGTGTGTTCAGGCAAGCATGGCAGAGGATCTTGATAAGGAAGTCTTTCTACCAAAGGCTCATCTAACCAAAAAGATTATTAGGGGGTTTGGTTATAAGACCGATGAGGGTGAAAGTTCACATGCCCCTTGATCATAAGCCAAATCCTCCAAAACCCTAAATGAGAATCTCTAAGAAATTGGAGAAAAAGTCTTAGACCTAAGGAAAAAGGTCAATGAGACTAGTCAGTGTCAGTAAGAATTAGAGAGAAATATGAACATCACATAGATTACCAGTAGCAACAATTTTCATAAATACCTGAGTTTAACACCTCACTTGTGCAAATGTTTGAAAACTGTGATTTCTATGTGAGTCTTAGTGAGGCTTCTTTTCCTGGTGTTTCATTACCAGTCTTATGTAAGCACCCTAGGAGCTAGAGGAGGAAGAAGAGGAGGTGGATGAGTATGACTACTAGTTTTCCCCCTTTTTTATTTTGTCTTTTTCTTATACAATTTATGTAACTCCCTTAAAAAAATAAGAAAAATAAAAATAAATAATAAAAATAATAAAAAATAAATAAATAAAATAAATAAAAAAATTTATGTAACTCCCTCTATTTTCTTTTATATTAATATATTCATCATTTCTTTTATATTTTTTCTATGTATATGTGTGATTTCTTATCATTTGGGATGCTCCAGGATTAAAATAATAAATTTTCTTCACCTAAAAAAATGACATCGGAGAGGGAGCATCGTGGCACTATCGTTGTAGTGCCTCGATGCTCCCGAGAACTGAGAGTGCGTCCCGGTGCCCAATATTCAATGTCACGATGCCCTTTATGGGTCATTTTCACTTATTTACCCAAGAGGCTGGTGCTTGGTGCAATAGTCCTTGTGCCTTGGCGCTATAGTCCCAATGCCTCAGTGCTATTATCTTACAAGACTTAGGCTTATAACTTGACAGGGCTCGATGCTCATGGTTCGTATGCATGATAAGCCAAACTCATATGATGTATGTCCCATATTTTATAGAAGTGTTAAAATATCACAATACCATGGTGCATAATATACAACATCGAGGTGCCAATAATATTCTTTATGCATGATAAACCTGAGAGTATAGCCGTGATGCTCTAGGTACAACGCCGAAGCACTGTTTCACTTAATGCCTAAAATTGAAAATTTTGGCAACATAACGCCTTAGTAATGCTATTTTTTTTTTTGCATGTTTAGTGTCAGGCACTCTTCTCCCTTATTTTGAATCTAAGATCAAAGGAGGGAGGATTTAGTTTCACATCAAAACAAATTTGATGGTGAAATATGTTGTAAGGCGTGCCTCTACATCAACTACAAGAGACCCAAGAGCATAGTGCTTTGGCACTACATTATCGGCACCGTTGTACCATAGGCTAGAGCCATACGACTATATTTTCTAGAGCATGGCACCTCGGCTTTGGGATTTTAGTGTCATGGTGCTACGAGTCAGAATGTATAGTTGGAGAGAAATTCTTATGGAATCTAGCAATTTTTTATGAAATTTTGGACAGAGTTATATTTTAGCAATGGTAAGTTATCATATTTTGGTGTCATCTCCCTTGTCCTGGATCTAAGATCAATGGGATAGGTTTTCTTCTTGCATTGGAACTAAGTTTAATGGTAGAGGTTCTTTGATAAATACTCATGCCAAAAAAGAAAAGCTAGGTAAATGAATGCAAGAAACTTTATTGTAGTAAATCTCTTACCTCTAGGTGAGAGATGGCTTTCATAAGAGCAGAAGTCAATCTTCCAGCGAACACCAATTTCTAGAAGCAAGAACTACCACAAAAATGAGAGAGAATCATTCAAAGTAGAGAGGGGAATTAGGGGAAAAGTGGGGGGGGGGGTGGGGTGGTTTTCCCCCCTTTTTATAGATTTCTTTTCACTAGTGGAGTGGTTTTCCGTGCCATAACCATTTCCCCCACTCCCGTGGGCAATTAGCAACCATGGGGAGGGAACGATAGTTCTTTCTTTCTTTTTTTAAACTACAAACCATGGTCATAGATCCTCGGCACTATCATGGAAGTACCATGACACCAAGCCATCGACTCGCCAACTGCACTAACAGTTATCCTTCTAGAAGGACTATTTTAGTGTCGTAGTGCTATAACCAATTAGATTATTATTTTCTTTTTTTATGCAAGCAAAATTGCCCCCAATGACTGTTTCATGTCAATTGGACATGATAGATTTGTTGCATATCAATTTATTCATTATATAATGAATAGAGAGAAATCATGAGCTTCAATCCATTTCATTCATCAAGTAAGGCAATGATATAACAAAGATTACAACTACAAATAATTAGTCTAAATTTATTTAATACAAACAAAAGCTGCTTGAGTCGTATAGACCATAGTGGATTGCCTCTCTCACAGTTCCTGGAGATGCTGGGAGGTAGTCTCTTGGTTATAGACCAATGATGAAAGGATCTGCTAAAGCTTAGTTACTTAAGTGTCTACCTATGAGAAATTATTTTCTATAGCTATAATAGCTTACTTTATTATAGCTCTCCTCTTGAGTAGATATTATCTCATTACCTATAATTTTAGTAACTCAATTGATATATCTAGAAGTTCAAAATACACTCTAGAAAGCTCCCTTTGTTGACTATGCTTAAGATCTTGGCAAACTAGAGAGACTTAGTGTAAGTTAGCACTGAGTGAGGTATCTACAGTGATAATGCTATCTGACAAATTCTCCTAATAGATAGTGCATAATGAGAATATGCCAAACTCAACAACTCTGCATAAGGATTCCAAAAGCTATAGTTCTCTTACTTCAAGACCCATGGTAGCCACACAATCCAATAAAGAGTTTGGCTCTACACAGAAGTTGTGAAGCTTAGGCAAGACCTTTATGTCAATGCTCAGTAATAGGTGATGTACGCCATTACTATATGAGAGAGGCTCTTAGATAACCTGTTGTTTAATGTACATAAATGCCTAGGATGTATCTTAGAGACAAAGCATTAAATTTCCAAGCCAGATAGTTGTTTCTTAACTGTATAACTAGGACTAGGCATAGGATGAATCTCTACACAAGAGTCAGGGTTGGTGGAACAACACTAATAAGTACTCACTATTACCCAAGTTAAGTCAGATAAGAGTGGTTACTGACTAGCCATTTACATACTAGATTCTACTATACATAGGCTTTCTCCAATATGTAGATGTTCATAGCTAGTGGGTTGAGTAGAAGCTGGAAGTTGCACTGGCATCTATCAATAGTACCAATATGACATCACTCCCTATCTATCCCTCTAATGGCTGGATAGCTACTAGTAGCTCGGCCACTACCGATGGCTCAACTACTACTAATGGGATGATAACATATGTAGAAAAATCTATCATTGGCACTCCCATGACATGATCAATTGGTGAAGGACTATGAATATCTCTATCTTCTCTCTAATGAGTAGATGAAGTCCTTCATTATCACTTTTCACTTCCAACCTGCTCATCGATGATCTTTTGGGAGCATGAGTTGCACATTGGAAGAAATGTAAATCTTGAGCTAGTTTAACTCTCCCCATTCTATTACTGTATATGCAAAAACCTAGCTCCAATAAAGAAGAGAAGGTATGGCGTATCCATAATAGTCACAAGTGACTAATCCTTGTGTAAGCCTCATGCAAAGCTACACAAAATCCCAAACTAATCCCTAGGCAAAGGGTGAAGGTCCATGCTATAGCAGCTACCGATAGGTGAATAGATAATGGTAATGTTCCTAGAGAGTGAGTATCTGGTACATCCAGTATCTGTGATAGTTTGTATATGGGTGTATCTTGTGTGAACTCATACTGCCTAGCTACTCTATCGGGATGGTATCCCTCTAGGATCACAGACTCATGGCAATGATAGTAAAGCCAAATAGGCCTTAGCCTGATCAGTTATTTAGGTACACATCTATATCCTGGCTTTGCCAATAATAAAGGTGCCCCTCTATTACTAAGAGAATCTATAAACCTTTGTCCAAACTTTGACCAGGTAGGCTATAAAAAGCTGACTATGAATGATTAGGAAGTGATCTATCATGCATGATGGAGCAAACCTGAATATCCAAATATGATATATGCCTAGATAGATTATAGACCAACTCAACTTCATCATTAGAGGGAATCACTATTCACCAAAATATGAGGGCATTTTGGGACAACTAATGCTTCTAAAATATGACCATGAATCCACCTATGTAGATAGTGCCAAGGGGCATCCACACCGTAGCATCATGAATCAATCTTGACACTAACTCTGCCAAATCCATGATATGGGTAGGCCAGTGTTGTAGATGTCAGTGCTATCCTCTCGCCATGAGCGAGTAAACTGGCCATCAGGAGAGTAGAAGGATGGAATATCTTGTTGTGGCCTATGGACACAAAGTAGCACAACCAGGTGGCAATGAAGGCTACTAGAGAAACTCTTCTTCAATGCCTTGTGCTAAAATATGCTAAGAATTTTTTCTACCCTCTAGTTCAAATAGGGTACTATTAGACCTATCAAAAGAGTAAAATCACATATCGAATGGATCATCTAGCTGTACAAAATGAGAAAAGCATATTATCAGCTGTAAGAAACTCTCAAACAACATATCTAAAGTGATCGGGCCTCATCATCTGCGGCATGTTCTCTTCTCCCAGTATAGCAGCTGATAGTGAGCTAGAGCATGATGGAGGCCTGAGTATATATAACTATCTCTTCTACATTGATCAGCTCGCTGGCACTAAAAAAGTTTATAATCTGGAGGAATGCATTCCTTGTAAGGAGTGCCCATGATAGGGAGGCTTGTTATATCTTGCATATCAGCCATCATGATTGTCATCTCATGTGGGACAATCCAATAGGTATTCCTAGCCCTATCCTAATGTTCTGATACACTTTGGATCTAGGTAAAAGGTAGGTGGCTATAATCAAAGAGGGATGCATAGACGACATGATAGATGTAAGTTTTTTTTTTGGAAATATCACCATGCATTTACAAATGATGATGTGCCTAGTATATATAGCCACTAAATATTAACAAGGGTGTACCAAACATTGATTTTGGATCCCAATCTTCTACTTCATGATGCAGTATGCAGTAACCCAATAATCAAATTGTACCCACAGAGGGGCTATATCTTGAGCTAGTTGAAGGATATCTTGATCTTCGAAATAACTACAGCCTACGACCCACTCCAAATGAATATCATGGCTATGCCTCAAGTTCAAATTATTCACCTGGTCAATTGGATCATAACCTACCAATAGTTTTAAATTAGATCTCAGGATGCATGATAATCAGGTAACAAATTCCCAAAGATATCTCTGCCTAGCAACATATCCTGATGCACTGAGAGTCACTCTTATAGTCTGATTGTACCACATGGGTAATGGGCCTCAATACTGGTGCATATCTGCTCCTCATCAGTCTCTATAAATAGTAAATCACCTGGTTATCTCCATGTAAACATTGTAGCCAATCTATAGCTAATCTAGATAAGAGAAGCATATAAATTTCAAAGGCATTATGAAAATAATAATATCTAAATTTATAAAAGAGTGATGCTTTTGCGCTTTGATTCAATCTTCTCTGACTTCAAAGAGTTTAAATTTATATTCAAATTTAATCTTTTTTTAAACACATGAAATCCAAGTTAATGTTTAGGCCCACCCCTTTTTAGACATAATAGTATCTAAGGTTTGGATTTTTGACCCAATGCTTTCTTAGCACGATGAATCTGATTTAAATATAGATTTAGTTTTTTTAGACATAATGGATCTAATTCAGCCACTTCGGGGATGATAGATTTGATTTAAATATAAATTCAGTCCTTTTGGACATAATGGATCTAATATGGCCTCTTTAGCCATGATGTATTTGATTTAAATATAGATTGAATCCTTTTGGACATGATGGATCTAATCTAGCCTCTTTGGGCATGATGGATCTGAGTTTAAATATAGGCCAATTTTGGTTGGAAAAATTTTCTTCTTGATAAAGCATTTTCCTTGCATTGCATGGCTCATAAAATTATCCCCTATGTATAGGGGACTTTTATTTTAGGTGAATGCTTTATCTTTTTTCTTTGTGACATTTTCAATGTGGAATATTTTTTTAATCATATATCTTAGACTTGATTTTCACTTTTGCATTTGTTATGCAAAATATCTCTTGAGATATTGGCCATTCATATGGGGCATGGGTCTTATCCCTTTTGCATCAATAAGGATAAGCTCCCCCTTCATAGACTTTTTCAATAATGTATGATCCTTCTCAATTTAGATCAAATTTTTCACGAATTCACTGATATTGAATGATAGGTCTTCTATCGCATTACAATTCACCTACTTTGAAGCTTCTCGGGCGAACCAGATGGTCATGGCCTTGAGTCATTCTTACTCTATATATTTCTAGATTGTGCTAAGCCTGCATTCATAATTCATTGAGAGCCTCCAGCTCTTTGAGTCATATTTGAACACTTTCTTCTATTATAAGTTTATTTTGAACTATTATACAGAGTGATGGTAGCTCTAATTCAAGAGGCAATATCGCTTTTACTCGAGATTGAAAAGTATGGTGTTGCCTGTTTAGCCATTTTGTATTTGATATGGTATGCCCATAATGCTTCCTGTTAATCCATAATGCTTCTATTTATTTGTCATTCCATTCCTTATTTTTACAAAAAATTTTCTTGAGAAGCTTAGTGAACGTCTTGTTAAATGCTTCTACAAGATTATTGGTTGTGGGTTGTATATTGAAGAGTACTACAAATCTATCTTGTATTTGTTATTGAAGTGATAGAATTTGGAATTGTTGAATACAATGCCATTATCCAATATAATTCTTCGAGATACTCCAATCGGTAGATTATATAATCTCAAAAGAGCTTTACTACAATATTTTCTCTAACTTCTTTTAAGGGGATCACTTCTGCCCATTTGGTGAAGTAATTAGTTGTAGCTAGAATAACATGATGTCCCCCAACCAATGGAGGATTGGGCCGATTATATCAGTTCCCCAACTTTTGAATGGCCCTGATGCCACCATTGGATGTAACACATTGGGTGGTTGATGCCATGTGTTTGCATATATTTGACAATAATGACATTGTTTGGCATGTTCATGTGGTCTTACACTATGCTAGTCCAATAATACCTCATCTATCTAACTTCTTTGTCATTCTTAGTATTGCTGCCAAGGTGAGGGATTATACTAGGATTCTTTAATTCATTGGTATTTTTACCTTTTGAATTATCACCTTTCAACATTAGCCTTATAGGTGGAGCTGTTTACTTTTTGGATTTGACTTCTACCTTTTAGGCATGAAATACATGGCATCATCATAAATATTGATCTCGTGTATCAAGAACGACTCTTGTAACCTTTAATTCTGTGCTCTTCACCATTGTGGGTGTATTTTATACATTTATGAAGAGTTGAAGGTACAATGTCATATTCATGAATCCACGACCTAACAAGAAGTGCTTTGTACAAAAATTGGGCTTTGATCACATGAAATTTAGCTCTTGTGTGCAATTTTTCAAAGCATATAGGTAGTATAATGGAATCCCAAAGTTTGTTGTCCTTGTTCTTTAAACCCTTGTAGAAATATTATCCCTTTATCAAAATAGTGAGCATCTAAAGCTAGTGTTTGTAGTGTTTTAATCATTATAAGATTGACTAAGCACTGAGATCAATTAACAACCTTTTTATGCGAACAAAGATACTTTCACTTGTAACATAAAGGGGTCTATTATGTTTGGTTGTCCCTAATAATAAGTCATTCTCATTGAATGTAATGGTTGTTGATTTCTAGGAGGTTAAATCTTCTTTCATCTTCTCTTCTATGAAGAATGCTTCATATTATTCTAGGCTTTGTAGAGCTCTGATTAATGTTTCACGTATATCCTTAGATAACATGAGAGTATCATAAATGCTCAGCAAGGTAAGGAGCTTGCATAAGTGTTCTAGAACATTTTAGTTTACCTCTATCTTGGTAGACTATTGAGTTTTACCCGATGGTGGAGGTAAGGCATTTTCATCAAGTTAGATTTCTTTATCTTGTTCATTGACTTTCCACTTTAGAGGAAGAGGAATTCTTTTTCCACTCCTTACCTAGACTTGGGTCACTTCTTCTATCTGATCTCCTTTATCAGAAGAAGTCTTTGAATCCTATGTTTCTTCAGAGTGTTCAGAGTTCTTAGTGTTTTTTTAATTATAACCTAACTTTGGACATAATTTCTTCATGCGTGGCCTCACCGTCCATATTGTATATTTCTCTCTATAAAGGATAGTTCCCCCTAAGAGTTGGTTGAAGTTATAACCATGTTTATGACACGATAAGTTTCTATCAAAACTTCTTCTTCAAATTTTTTGCATCAAGTTTTAAATGGGCCATGTATTCTTCCAACTTAATAGGCCTTCGAGGAGGTTGTTCATACTCCTCCAAAGAGTAAATCATTTTTTATGTTATATATTTTGATCTTCTTGATTTTCTCTCTTTCTTCACATTACGGGGCTTTGATAAAGAAGCTTGACCTATTTTTATCTACTTATTTTTATTATATATAAATTGCCCAAATTGGGGAACTTAATTGGATCTACTTTATGCTCCAGGAATTCCTTCCATCGAATGCCTTCTATAGTCATAATATTGTTGATCATCCATTTGGTCTTTTTGGAGATGAAAGTTTCCCCACCACCTTCTTCTTCTATATTTGCCTTTGAGGGGCATTACCCTTGTCATCGATCATACTTTGAGGTCCAGCTGGCTCAGTCCTTTCTTTTATCAGGGACTAGGTGAGCTGAGATGACTTTGACCTTTTTTTCATTTGGGATGTATCAACATAATATCTAGCAAGGTGAGTTCTCCATTATGATAACTTTTCCTATGACTTTGACCTTTTTCTATTTGGGATGTATCAACATAATATCTAATAAGGTGAGTTCTCCATTCTGATAACTTTTCCATACCCAACCTTTGAAGATAAAACAACCTTCAATTTGGTGGCTTATAAGCCTATGAAATGGAAAATAGTTGGGATCTTCAACTTTGTCAACTTGGTTTAGCCATCATTGCTCTAATAATTGTATTCCAAACTTTATGGCATGTTTGAAGATCTTAGCAGTACATTCTCTTTTGAATCAGTACTACTTAGACATCTTTTCTTGAAGGGTTAACCTTTTCTTCTTATCTCCAATCAGTTTCACCACTAGTCATGGAACTTCCACTAGTCATAAAGTTGTCGCACCTCCTTTCCCTTTTTATCAATGGTGAATGTGAATGTTGTGTTTACATCATTTTTTTTCATGTCATTCGACCTCAGTTGTTTACCTTTTCCAAAAGGATTATAATTAGTGTTGAGCTCTTTTTACTTAGGTAACCTCTCAAATTTGGCCACACGATCCAATAATTTTTGGAATGTGTTAATCATGGACATGGCTAGATATGGAGCCATTTGATCATCAATATTCCCCATGAGGAGCTCTACTCCATGTTTCTTTGACTTGATGGTCAAACTTCATGCTCAAGTTTCTCTATCCTGGTTATGTATTTCATGAGACTCTTGTCTCTCCTTCTCCTTTTGAAGGCGAGATATAATATTATTACCTTTTTGGTTGGTCCAACAAATCTCTTAAGGAAGAGTGTCCCCATTTCAATGAATATTTTTACTGAGTCATTGGGTAACTCAGCATACCACTCAAATGTCATATTGGTGAGACTGCTAATGAATTATTGTAGCAATAGGGCATCATTTTCTCCAGTATTTTCACATGTGGTCTTAAACTGGGCTAAATGTTGCTGCAGATTTTATGTGCCTATGAATGCATTGAATTTTAACACAACATACCCTTTAGGGTACTGTATCTGATCGTATTCAGTCAATATGGTTGGCCTTTCCTAACTAGCTACTCAGCAATTTTTGAAGCGAAACTGCTTTGACCTTCTAACTTATAAGGTCTTCCACTTAAGATTTGGTGAAATATATGCTTCTTGATGGATTTATTGTAGCCTCTCTCAGGGATTCTTGTCTTAGTGTTGGGACTAGTTGGCAAGTTGGATGTAGAGTTTTGTATACCCTTAGTTTTAGTTGTAGCGTTATTGATTTTCAGAGCATCCCTTGGAGGCATGTTGTGCATTCCAATCATAATTAGATTAAGCTAGCCGAACAACTCTTTCAATGGCCCATTTATTTCATTGAGGAGGACATTGGGCTGACTAATCTCTTCAGCCCTTTGCTGTAGTTGTGAGCCCATTTGTCATTATAATCTTGTTATAATGTCAACTAGCTCTTTCATTACTTCAACCTCTACTCGAGCTTCAACTTCAGGCTATTGTTAATTAGGGTTCTCTTGGTGTCCTTGTTCATCTTATTGTTTAGGTATCACATTTCTATTTCACAAATGTGTGTCAACCATACAAAATGTTGATTTGGGATTTGAAATTCTAAACTTTATCACAAGTTTTTACTAAGATCATTATTCAGGAATGATTTCTCTTCATTAGTTGGGAAATATTCATCTTCCTAAAAGTGTCGATTATCTTCTTCATCATCTACTGGTTGACTTTCATCAGACCAAAATTTCTAATTGATCATGAGAGAATTTACTCCTTCATCATCTAACAGAGTGAGTTTACAATCGATGATTTTTTATTCTTTCATACTCATGAGACCCATGTGGATCATGGGTTTATGTCAAATGTCACAGTGTTCAGATGCATGTAGTTCTTGAGACCTTCAGGTGGATCTAAGAACATATCCCATGGAACACCATGGTGCTCATGTAGGTTGTGGTCTTATACATTTCGACAATAACTTATTTCAATGTCTTTATGTCTGAGAGCATGTTGTTGGTATACATCGACTATGGTACTCACAAACTTGGAGTCCTATTGTAAGCAAGCATGATGCTTTTGAATATTCCCACCTCTTTTTAGGCAGGAGTTTGTAGTGTTGGTGACCTAACTCACCAATTTTGTATTCTTCTCTAAAGGTCTCTTTTTCTGACTACCTTCAAGACCTTGTAAATTTTGGAGTAAATGAAATCCTCCTTTGTATGGTTGGTTTTTTGGACTGGGATGTGTATGCTTATGTAAGAATGATTTCTTCATATCTCCTCCTAAGCCATTTCTTTTGACCCATATGAGTGGATCAAAGTTATTTTTGGTGGGCACATTCGCTTCCACTGTTGGGTTGAATTATCTTTTAGCACATACGTGCAATCCAGTAGCTCTACGGGCAGTATTATAATTTCTATGGGCCCTCCTAGATGTTTTGGTGCCTGAGGCAGACGCTTCATAGTCATGCGTTCTCGGGGCAATGGTAGCATCATAGGTAGTATGTTCCCTTGATGCATTGCTGAGTGGATTGACAATGGTAGATTTTAATTTGGACCTAGTGATCATCTTGTCCTCAGTGGGGGTGGTTGGCATTTCCATTGATAACCTCTCAAAGATAAAAGCCCTTTTTGAGTTTAAGGCTTTGGGGTTGGGCGTGTGTGGAATGATCATGTTCAACCACTTCCCCTTGGTGAATGTCTTTGGCATTCAAGTGCTCTTAGTTGTAGTCTTAGTGGTAGGTCCAACTAGTAGAAACTAGACACCCTCTGAGATCATTCCCAACTAGAGAGTAGCTCAGCAAAACTAGCATTAATTTTTCTGAGGTAATCTTATTATGGATCACTCACCAAGCTTTATAGTCATCAAGTTCTTTTTGTTTTCCATTAAAGAAACCTGGTCATAGATCCTAAAATTTTAAAAGAGTATAATACTTCATTTAAGTCTATGATGACACCATATGTTTCTAACCAAAAATAGAGAGAGAAGTAATACCATGAAGTCGCCAGAAATCTTATCACTTTGAAAGAACACCATGGAGGATGTGCTCCACCATCATCATTGGGAATGAGTAGAAGCATGTTCTTTCGTAAGGCAGATTGATATATATATTCAACCAAATTTCCCCTAACAATATGTTAAGGTTAGTTTAGATATGGGTTCTACTCATGATGGATGCAAGCCTCCATAGTTAATTACAACTCTTACTACTACAAGAGAGCACTCTCGATTAAGGTTGAAATGAACATATCTATCTAATATGCATTGGTGTCTTTAGAAGTATGTGTGGCATAGATGATTGTCATATATATTTTGCATGGAAAATAAAGAGATTAGGCTTATATTTTTTTGAAATTCCAAAATAAAATTTAAAATATTTGCATAATGAAAAATATAAGCATTTAATGCATAGTACATAGTAAATAATGAGTGAAACCATTATATAACTTAAAGCATATGTTAGGGAAATGATGATATGCTTGATCAAGATCTCATGGTTCCATCATCTCGGGCTATTGTGGTCTCAAGTCTACTTAGTTTAAGAAATTATTCCTGATATAAGAATCTGTCTCAGTAGCCATGGGTTGTATCGTCCATGGTGTTCTTGTAGACCTAGGGTGATATTCATCTAAGGAGATAAATTAAAGTCAACCTTAGCTAGCATAAGGCTTTTATCCTACTAAATATATTCCATGATTCATACCTTAAGGGCCAAAGCCATTAGGAAACATAAGGGTTATTGTCATGACCAAATATAGTGGAGCTCTATGGATGTCAAGCCTCATGGTTAGAGGGTCTGGTCATATCTGCATTTCCTTTCATGCCATTTGACAATATAACCATATAAATAGAGGACATGGGCTACATCCTTACTCACATGAGATTATTTGTGTATGAGCATAAATATATTTTGTAAGCAAAACTTTTCTTAGCTTATCATCCTTGATAAATAATGATGGATGGATGGATGATTATTTGCTTTAAGTTACATTGAATGATAAACTTCATTCAATTTAAACATATGTCATATGGATGAATTTTATAGATGGCACGACCATCATTAGGGAAAAGATTAGGTTTTAGTAACCTAGACCTAGTTATAGGACCCAATTGAGGGATTATCCCACGCAGCATCCTCAAACACTAGAGTAAGATTTTTTATGCATATGTGAAAGTACATATAGGTTATTCATGTATATATCAGCATAGCACCTCGTTGCAAACATGCTACCTTGGAGTTGTAGCTCCAATGCCGTGACTCTGCATGATTAGCGCCATGGTGTTGATGTCATTTACCCTGTTGATCACCTTACTGGCATACCGGTCGATATTATAGTATTGTACCATAAAGTAGTTCAAGATAAGCGGAGATGTTCAAGCACGATCTCAAAGTGTTATGGTGCTACATCAATGCAACGTGCCATTTTCTATTTAAGAATTTATGATAATTAATGTCCCTTTTTGACCGACACAGTAACCACCTTAAGCATGTGACCTCATAGCATTGCATGTAAGACTTTGTGGAATGTTGTCTTGAACTAGAGGATAGCTCATTGCTGCCTTTGTGGCGCCTCTTCATTGCCTTTGCGATGCCTTGTCGCTACCTTTATGCTGACTCATTGTTTCCTTTGCGGTGCCGCATCGCTGCCTTTGTGACTCCTTGTTGCTGCCTTTTTGGGCCCTCAGCCCTGCCTTTGCAGTGCTAGGCCCAGCTTATAAATAGGCCCCTTGGGTAGCCAAAGATTTCATTATGTATTTTCCTTAGAGCCTTGTCTTAGAGTCTCTCTCTCTCTCTCTCTCTCTCTCTCTCTCTCTCTCTCTCTCTCTCTCTCTCTCTCTCTCTCTCTCTCTTTCTCTTATAATATACTTACTTATACACCATGCTGATAAAATAAGTCGATAAAGGCAAGAAGAGTGCGACCGTCAGTGACACTAATAGGGTTGTTAGTTTGGAGGCAGGGGAGAGGTACCACCACTCCCTCATACACAAGCATTTGATCCTGGAGAGGAGCTTCTACAATCTGGGTAGGCACGTGGAGAGCATCATTTTAGAGAGAGGCTAGGAAAAATTGGCCTATGACAACAAATTCGGTGTCATCCCGTGGTGTGGGAGTTCTTTGATAATGTGAAGGAGCAACAAAATAATCAAGTCTTTATCTAGAAAAAACTAGTAAGTTTTGCGAGTACTACTATTAAAGCATATTATTATCTAATGAACATAGATTACGATCAGTATCATATTATTATAATGATTATCCTAACTTCAATGAAATCCTTAATTTTCTTACTGTCAAAAATTCTAATAATTAGTGGAAAAGACATAAAGAGAAAATTATAAATTTTCCTTCCTCCAGCCTCACTTCTAAGGCTAAAGCTTGGCATTACTTCATTTCTACCAAGCTGATGTCCACTAGGAATATCAGTGAGAAAATTAGATTGAGACATTTTAAATTTTGTAATTCAAAAAGGCTTTACTATGGATGTAGAGAAGATTATTTATAATTATATATGTAATAAGCTTGAGGGTAGTACTACAATAGGCTTTGGTCTTCCTTCTCTCATTTATGCTTTGTGTGTTGAGGAGTTGCGACAGGGGATCCTGATGAGGAAGTCTTTATACAAAAGTCTCCCCTAACCAAAAAGGTTATTGAGAGGTTTGGTTCTAGGACCGAGGTGGGGGAAAGCTCTCACACCCCTCAGTCTCAGCCAATCCTCCAAAATCCTAAATGAGCAACTCCAAGTAATTGGAGTACAAGTCTCAGACCTAAGAAAAAATGTCAATGAGATAAATTGATGCTAGCAAGAACTGGAGAAGAAATTTGACCATCACATGGATCAGCAACAACAATAATTTAGATATGGCCGAGTTTAGCACCTCGCTTGTGCACATGTTTGAAAATTGTGGTTTTTATGTGGGTCCAAATGAGACTTCTTTTCCTGCAGGACCTCATTACCAGCCTTATGTAAGTGCCTCGCCAGAGCCAGAGGAGGAAGAAGAGAAGGAGAACTATGACTACTAGTTTTCTCCCTTTTTTATTTTGTATTTTTTATACAATTTATGTAACTCCCCTTTATTTTTTTTAATATTATAAATAAATACATCATTTTTTTCTTTTATATATTTGTTTTTTTCTATACATATGTGTGATTTCTTATCATTTGGAAATTTCTAGGATTAAAACAATAAAATTTCTTCACTTAAAAAATGACATCATAGAGGAAATACCATGGCAATGTCGTTGTAGCTCCTCAGAGCTCTTATGCTGCAAGAGTTAGCGTAGAACCCAAGAGTGCGACATCTCAACACATAATATTCAACGCATCGGCACCCTCTATAGGTTCATTTATGCTTATTTACATAAGAGGGAGGCACCTCAGTGCTATAGTCCCTGCCTCATCACTATTATCCTACAAGACTTAGGCTTATAACCCAAGAGGGCGGCACTTCGACACTCATTGTTCAGCACTGTAGCACTAAGTTAAGCAAAACTCAAGCGTATATTTTCTAAGTTAGATGTCCCATATTTTATTGAAGTGTTAAAATATCACAACATTGTGGCATGCGATATACAGTGCTAAGGCGCCAATAATATTCTTTACATGGGATGAACCCAAGAGTATAGTGTTGAGGTGTTGTTCACTTAATGCCTAAAAATGAAATTTCATCGGCATAACACCTTAGCAATGCTACATTTTTTACATGTTCATTGCAAGGCACTCTTCTCCCTTATTCTAAATCTAAGATCAGTAGAGGGAGGGTTTTGTTTCACGTCGGAACTAAGTTTGATGGTAGGACATGTTGTATGTCATGACACTCGACACTGAAGCAATGGAGATGCAGCTCTACATCAAGTGCAAGAGAACAAAGAGCATGGTGCCTCAGCACCGTATAGTCGATGCCATGGTTCCATAGGTCAGAGCCATGTGACTATATTTCTTGAGAGTGTGGCACCTCGACACTGGCATTTTGCACCGCATCGCTTCAAGTCGATAAAGTACAGTTTGCAGAGAAATTCTTACTAAATATAGCAATTTTTTTATAAAAATTTGGACAAAGTAATGGTTTAGCAATGCTAAGTTCTCGTATTTCAGTGTCGTCTCTATTTTCCAAGATCTAAGATCAATGGAGGCGGTTTCTTTTCTTCTCACATTGAAACTAAATTCTATGTTGAATGTTCTTTGGTAAAAACTCATGCCAAGAGAGAAAAACTAGGTAAAAGAATGTAAGAAGCCTTATTACGATAAATCTTTTATCTTTAGTAGGCGAGAGATGACTTTTGTAAGAGCAAGAGTCAATCTTGCAGCGAACACCAATTTTGAAGGAAGAACCACCAGAAAAATGAGACAATCAGTTAAACTAGAGAGGGAAAGTGGGGAAAAAAGGGGTGAGCAATTTTCCCCCCTTTTTATAGAATTATTTCCATGAGTTAAGCGTTTTCCACCCCATAACTGTTTCTCCCGCTCCCCTGGGTGGTTAGCAGTCATGGGGAGGGAATGAAGTTCTTTCCTTCTTCTTTAAACTGCATATCGTGATCACGCAGCACGACACCAAGCTATTGGCTCTCCAACTAAACTAGCAGTTATCCTTCTAGAAGGACTATTTTAGTGCCACGGCATTGTAGCCAAATAATTTATTATTTACACTTTTTTTGACACAAATATATATATATATATATATATATTCTAATCAAAAGTACTTACATCACTTCGTATGCTTGCAAATGTATAAATATAATGAAATTAGTTAAAAACCATTAACTTTCAAGCCTGGAATTCAAGTGTACAATACAGGTATGAACACTTGAGAATTAATTTGCTATAGATGAATTAAAAGAAATTTAAATATCTAGAGTGCAGAGTATTACTAAATTGAAACTATATATTCATAAAAGAAAGGAATATGACGAAGTATAGGTGTACACTTGAAACCAAAGGTGTCTAATTATAGGGTATGACTGAACAATGGAATGACATTGTCAAATTAGTAAGACTCCATCACATGAGACTTTGACCAAAGATGGTTTGTACAAACTCAAATTGAACTTAGTTCAAAGGATAACTAAACTCATAAAAAAGGAAATAGTATAATCACTGACGTGTGACTATACAATGAATCAACTGAATCACTATATTTATCATGACCTAATGTTTATTTATTTTATTTATTTATTTTTTTTGTCAAAGAATAGGACAATAGAAATAGCCTAGTGTATGTAAAGATACTCAACCAAAGTGATTAAGTATTGGAGTCATGGTAAAGAGTGTAATGCCAAGTTATGAAATTAGCTCAAAGAGAAAGATAAATATCATGTTATTGATGAAACATACTACCAAAATAGTTAAGTAATCAAAGTTCTAGGATGTTGTGTTGAGTGATCCTAGAATGTATATTAGTGTAAATGGATTCGATCGATTTAATCAACTTCATTAGCAAGTGAAGTTGAAATCAGATAATCAAGCTCAAGGCTATTGCAAAGGAGAAATGAATTGAATGTCCCTAATCTAATGCAAGAGTGCAATCAAGACATATAAATACACTAGTTTAATGAAGTTTTTTAATAGCATGTTTTCTCTAGATAAATTTCATGAATCGTATTAAATCAAAATGTAGAATGTATTAAAATACTTAGGTGAAAGCTAAAATATTAAATTATTATTATTATTATTTTAAAATATATGAATATTAAAATTAATGAAACTCTAAGATAATTGTCAAACCTTTGATTACACTCTTTAAATTAAATACATGTTTCATATGATAATATTTTTAATAGAAGTTTTAATTTCAAACATTGTAATTATTTTAGTGACTAAATAATAAGATAGTAGATAATTTTATAATTTAAAATAATAAAACAAATGAAAATTTCTAATAAATATTATTATATTGTTAATACCAAATTGCACCTCTAAGAACATTATATGGTTATGGCCCCACTAAAAGTAGATTGGTAATTTTACAAACAAATGATTTTTCAAATAAAAAATTTAAAATATATATTTAATTTCATAAATATCTAAAAATTTTAAAGAATGTTTTATGTAATAGAAGACCTAATATAATTTGTCTAAAAAAGTTGGAAATTATTAAAAAAATTTAAAAATCTAAATAATCAAATTTATTCTTTAAATTGATTCATTAGAATAAATTATGTTAAAAAACTTTCCTAAATTTTATGAGAACACAAATTCTTATTGATGCGATGTGGGGTAAATCCTTCATGCAAGAATATATGGTCACATCAACTAATTAAGTATTAATAGAGTATCTTTCCTATAAAGATTAAACACCAAGTATTGAAATTAGATTAACTTTTTATTATTTAATGATAAAAAGAAGGTGTCAAGGAAAAGTAATAAAAAACTCCTAACTCTACTAAACATACTATAAAACAAACAAGAGCAAAAATTTGTAGTGATGATCTCAATATGAATAATGATAAAGATTATGTTTCACCAATGTTGATTTGTGAAATTACAATTTTAATAAAGTAGGAGTTAATTTTATCTTCTGATCAAGTTGGCCATTACCTTTCTCTTGAAAGCCTAAGGTCCTCATTTTCTTACACAACCTACCTTTCTCTCAATGGAAAATTTAATGCAAGAAAAATCAATCAAAGTACTTTGGATCTCAGAGAGAACAACATAGCTTCATCATATTTATTTATAACTTATGACTCATCATCATAATATTTTGTCTATAAAGTGTTTATTTTTCACCTTTGGGCTCTAAACGGTATCCTAATCCATCAAAATGATGGTCATTCAATTTAATAGTCGATAAAGATCTTAACAAAATATGTGTAATTAAAAAAATAAAAATTCAAAGTTTTATAAAAATTAAAACAAACATAAATACAATATGGCTACATCCAACCCCTAGAAAGGGGAGTTTAATTCATGGTTAAAGAAAGAAAAAAAAAACTAGAGAACTCAAACATGAACATGAGTGCAATAATAAAATGGTAGGAAAAAAAAAAGATAAAAAAGTCAAGTAAAGAATACTAAGACATCTTCATTTTTACCCCTTTTTTTATTAAAGTAGAAAACAAATTTATTGATTACTCATCAAGTATACAAGTAATCCAAAAGAAAATAAAAAATAATGGCAATTACATATATTTGTTTCTAATATAAGGATGGTTTAGTTGATCACATTAAATAAGATTTTGTAAACCCAAATCCAGAGTGGAGGGAATTATGAATTTCTATTAAGCAGCTCCCAATCTCACTGAATAATCATCCAATCAATTTCCCTCCCTTATAATGTATGAAATTGTTAAGTTTACTGACATAGTGTTGATGCATTTGAGAGTGTTAATCAAGTACCAAGGAATGGAGTAGATTTCTGTATTACTTTATATATGAACTAAAAAGAGTGAATTATATTCCATCCAATAAAAGGAAGGAGAAGTGGACACAACAATCTTGAGGGTTGTTAGGAAACTTGTACATTCAACTTAGAGTGGTGAGGAGGTTGTACAAGGCATCGAGAAGTAGTGCTTGCAGAATCTACTATGATCTTTAAAATTCCACCAATACCAGTTGTATCAATAGAGGGTTAAAAGCTACCATCAACATTGATCTTAATGCAAGGTAGGGTCAATTATTTCCAATTGATGAGATCCCAAGTGACTAATTTTATTGGATTACTTAACCTGAAGTTACTTAAAAGTGTTTGCATTCCACTAAAATGTTTACCTTTAATACAACCATTATGTGTTCCTTTGTAAATATAGCTTTTAATCATGTTGTCAATCTCTATTGGTTAGAGTCATTTATTATTATGTTAATTTTTATTCCTAGCCATCCAAATAAACTAGAAATCAAGAAAAAAATAATATAAGTAATGTGAATTTGTTATGTGCCAACTTGGTTATTAGACCAGATGAAAGGAAATCATTGATTGAATGAACTAAATTTCTATTCAATTGTATATTGAGAGGGATGTTAATTTTATCTAAATCTTATTATTGAAATTGTAGTGGACTAAAGTATGTAAAATGCTTTATTCTTATCGATGATATAAGAGACAAATTAAGGGAAATTTTAGTCTTTTCAATTTTAGTATGTCATTGGTAAGAATGAGTATGTGTAGTAGTCTCTAGCTAAAGAATGATATGGAAGGTTTAAAAATGCTATTTCATAGTAGTCTTCCCCTTTAATTAGTTGAGTGGTTGTGTTCCAGACATTATATAGGGTTTTAGTGATAGATTTTGATGTCATTTAGTAATATATTTGGATTTCTTTCTTATTCTTCACATTATTTCTTTACCTTACGAGATTTGCTTAACATTCTCTTTATAAATCTTGAAGAAGACTCTACAAAACTCTCTTCTTGGACTCCTCAAAAACTTAAAAAAACCATAAAATTTGTAAGAGAAGTCCCTTAATTCATCAATAAGGGTCACTTAAATAAGGTTAAACCAAATATCCCTAAAAGGTCAATGGTTAATGAAAATTTAGAGCAAATCATAGTAGTTGCCATGTCAAAACTTAGGTGTGAGGGTTGGGCTCCAAGGCTCCATGCTCTATATCTTGCATGTGCTAGAAGTTTTGGGTATAGCACCTAAATTTAAGACTAGGTGCCTATGCACCCACTCCTTATCTTTAATTATAGGAACTGGGAATTAAGCGTTAGCTTCTTTGTCTTGAACTAGATTTGGATTAGGGTTTCATGCTTAAGCATCAAGTTCATTATCTTATTCCTATAGAATAGTGCTCAGGTACCTAGTATCTAGCACCTAAGTGTTAGTTTGGGTGCCATCTGTGTTCCTAAGCTCTTAGTTAAGGTCCAAGCATCAATTGTTCCCTAGATCATGTTGATTACTCCCAAATCTACTCTAGACATTTTTTATGTGATTTTGTGCATAAATGATGTAATTTACCTTCTTCCTAATAGCCTTACAAAAATTTAAAACTTAAAGAATAAGTGCCTCCAAATTCTTAAAAAGTATGCAAAAATATGTGGTAAAATTAAAGCCTAAGGAAAAAAATCATGTATTTTTCACACTAATCAAACCCCCATCCCCCTAAACCTAATGCACAACCAAATGATAATCATGAAAACTAGTCAATGTAAGCCTTAACCTTGGTTGAGATGATATTATGTTGTAAAAAATATAGCATTTATTTACTTAAAATGTGCTATCTATCAACCTCAACTAACTATCACTATGTTCTTGAGTAAATTACTATTTAAAACACTTTGCTAAACTAAATGTCACACATTAACTTATCCAAATCTATAACATACTGATGCATGTTTACTACAAACTTATTCATATTCTATGTAAATAAGTTATCATTAAGTAGATAATTTTTCCATAAGATTGACTCTATACTCACATTTATCCCTTTAAAAAATTATTGTTTAGTGTACAATGTTGATAAATTTTCACAAATGAAAAAAATAAATAAAGGTTTTATTCTGAAAGAATATTTAAGTCTCCATGCTTTTAACACAAGTTCTAAATGTTGTAGATATAGATTCACATTTTTTTTTTTTTTTAGATTTAGATTCATAACCTTTTTTTATGTTGGATATGCCCAACTCACTTTGCCATAAAAAAGTGAGAGATAAAATTTGTCTATTATAAACCAATATATGGATAACCTCTTCATCTAGCACAATTTTTTTAGTTATTCTTGCCACAAATTAGAGTTACATTTAGAATAATTTTAAGCAATAACACAACTTTATGATGGTAAGCATATAGTTTAGTCTTTGAGATTATGTATATTCTAACCACTTGACTAATAATTATTTATAAATCAACATAAATTTTTTTATTCCTTTAATGCCTAATTGAGTGGCTACTTCAAGACCAACAATCAAAGTTGCCTATTTTGCTTCATTATTTGTATAAGGATGGGTTAGTATATGCATATCACATGATTCCACTTTTGGCAGATATAAAAATTAAATTGATACTTAACTTTACATGAGAAATTTTATTAAAATCCATTCTGATGGAAAAAAAACTCAATTGAATTATGATTTCTATTCTTTATCTCCAATAAATAAGATTTGGTCATCATACAAATCATTATTTAATTGAGATTATATGAGAGTAAGATGAGCAGCTAAAAAATATACTAAAGTTTATCCCTTTACAAAATTTTGATGAATGTATAAGATGTCAAAATATAATAAAATCATCGCCCATAAATCCAATATTCTTGATAATATTAGAGTAATAATAAAGTATTTATATATATTGACACATGAAATTAAGCTAATTTTATGGGACATGTAATGCCTGAATTTATGGGCTAAAAAAATTAATCATAGATAATGTTTTTCTATAGGTAGATATTTCAACTTAGAAATGATAAATCAATGATAGAGATAATACAAAGCATTATCCTATCTTTGTATATTATTTTTGGTAATTAATGTTCCTACTAACATATAAAAAAAAACTATTTTATACAATATCTATAATTTTCTAAGTAGTGGAGATGTTAATACTGGTGGATGAAATAATTGCCTTTGAATGTCTTCAAAGGCATCTAAATAAAAATTATCCAAATGAAAGTTAAGAATTTTTTTAGCTAGAACAATAATTTTCTAACATATACCAAATATATTAGAAATAATACTCCTTAAGAATCTAAGTGTTCTCTAAAGAGATCTTAGTTGTATAAGACTTTTTTTGGGGCTACATTTCTAAAATATTTTGAATCTTGGTAGGGTTTATTTCAATACAATGGTAACATGTAATGAATCCCAAGAATTTTCTACACAATAATCCAAAACCACATTTTAATGACTTCATCTAGATTCTTGGAAAAATAGTGTGAAGATTTGCTAATAAATCCTCAACAACATTACTTTTTATAATGATCTCATCTATATAATATTTTACTTCATAGCATGATAACTTATTAAAAATTGGGCCATTACATGTTAAATATGTAGCACCATCATTCTTTAACACAAAAAAATATGACTTCATAATAGTAAATGCCTATTAAGATTCTAAAAGCTGCATGGCATTCATCTTCAAGGGCTATCATGATTTGATTACCCTAATAATCTATCTATAAAGATGAAAATTGAATTAACTATGGCCATATCAATCATTATTTCAAGAATTTGTAAAAAAATATTTATATTTATAATAATTATTTTTTAAATCTCCATAATTGATGCAAACTAGAATTTACCCATGCTTTTATGAATTAGAATGACACTTGCTAATCAAGTAGGATATTGTTCCTTTCTTATGAACCCAACCTCATTTCATTTTTTTAATTTTAAGATGATAAATTTTATGATGTTAGGCTGCATTCTTCTAAGTGCTCTCTTTACCAAGAAAATAACAAGTTTAATTGATAATTTGTGTGATATTATCTTAGTAGATAAGCTCAAGATTTTAGAACAATTCCAAGCAAAATAAAAATTTTGATAATTCCTTAAAATTTTGATAGCTTGTAATGGGAGTAACTTCCACCAATTTGAGGGGTCCATTTTTTTTGATAATTCCATAGATAATATTTTTGATAATGTTTTTCTATATGTTAAATCATTTAATAATAAGTTCTTAATAAATATGGGATGAGAGTTATTATTTATTCCTAAATTGATTTCAACCAACTCCTTAATAGTTGATGGAGTAACTTCCACCAATTTGAGGGGTCCATTCTTATTTTTTATTTCTTGCAAATACCTTTCATCTTGTAAATAGGTACAAGAAATTATGTTGTAATTATTTTTAGATAATTATTTTTTCATGGAATCTCAAGCCTTGTCTTTTCTTATTAGAAAGCATCCTCCATTGTTTACAACACATTTTTGTATGGTGTTTTTTCCATGTTTAGGGATGATTTGTATTTATCCATTTTATAATTAAATATGAAGAAAGTAAGAAATAGGGATGTCTACAATTTTATTAGAGTTCACGTAAACTATCTTCAAAGAAACACTAACAAATAAATGAAGCTTCAATACATCATGCTGATGTAGTGTAGACCAAAGTTAAAGTCTTCTTACATCCCTTTATAGGATGCATGTAAATTATCTTTAGAAAGGATATTTTAGTTATGATTGCAAATGAAATTTCTCAATAAAATTATCATAGCACTAGAGCAATGTTTAATATTTACTTTGAAAGTTGTTGTGCATTAAGATGTCATGCTTGGAAAGTAGACTGGTCAAAATAAACAAATTATTCATCATTTGAAACTTAATTTTCTCTTAAAAATGTGAGGTTGTTACAATTTGTCAAACTTTTTCATCTAAATATTTAACAGAACTATCACAAAGATAATCTTTCTGAATGAAAGGGCAAAGAAACTTATCTCTCTAAACTATGGAATGTTAGTTCTTTGACCTCACCTCTGAGGAATTTTCCATCTCCATTACTTTGATGATAGGAAGATAGAAGGTAGGCACTTATCTATATTCAAAATTGACTGAAGAAATTGTTGAATGAATTGGCTTTTCCTAAAAAATAAAATAAAATACAATGTGTCATTATAAACATGAATCTTCCTTATAAAGAAAGGTTTAAAATCACTATAAAAGAGAAATTTCTCTCCCCATGAGTATACTTAACGTATTTATGCTAGATAGATGGTACCATTTCATATTTATAGAGCCAAGGTTGTCCTAATAATGCTTGAAAGGATGTGTTTGGAATTGTTACATAAAACTTAGCCATATTTTTAAAATTACCAAATTGTAATGGCAAAGTGATGGGTATAGCTTATAATTTTCTATCTATTTTCATTAAGCAAATGCAAAATTAATCTATTTAAACATAACTAATTTATCTTGAAACATAATAACTCTAGAGTAAGTACTATCATCACATTGATAGAGGACTTAGGGTTCATCAAAATTCTATTAGAATTATTCCCATATATATAATCAATTGCATATAAGGTTTTATTATGGTCATTACTTTTTAGAAGTAAATCTTTATCAGTAAATGCATTAGTGAAGAAAACTTTAGAAAGAAGAGTTTCTTTCAGTATTTCATTAGCAAAGTAAGCTTGAAAAATCTCAAGTTTTAACAAGGCCTTAATTAAACGTTGATGCATCTTTGGTGATTTGTTGAAGATTCATAAATTCTTAATATTTTTTAAGGTTTTTTAAATGGGCAATGATATTATAATCAACCTTTTGTTGTTAAGTAGATACTAGGTGAACCTGATTTTTTTTCATTAGTGATTATATTTTTACCCTTGTCTTTATCCACATTATTAAGAAACAAAAGTATTTTATTATATCTTTGTTAAACTTCTTAGCTTTCATCTAAAAATTATTTACTAATTATTATTTGAAACTTCTTTAGAATAATTTGAAGCTGAAAATTTGCTAGAGGTGTCATTAGCATCAAGTTTGAATTGACAAACTCCCTAAGCTAAAATTAATTAGGTACTTTTCCTACTTCTTTGTTAGAGGAATGAACCAAGAAGATAAAGCCTAAAGTAGTATAATCAGAAATTGATTCTTTTATTGTATTAAAGACATGAATAATAACACATTTTTATAGAGGAAGCCTATTTTTTCTAGATATTTATTAAGGATTTCAATCTTTCCCATCTTGTACAAACATTCAATTTAATCCCAAAATGTGATATAATTTTCAACTATATGCTCAAGACATTACGATACGAGCAATAGCATGGGTCACTAGTCTTCCTTACTTCTTTAGGTTTTCTTGAATTTTGGAGTTTTATTCTTGATTATAACAACATTTTAAAAAATTTATCTACAACACTCTTCTTGAATAAATAAGTCCTATCATGTATGTCTTGGAAAGTAATTTGATACTTCTTGGAAGGTGGGGATGTAGTTGATTTGGGTAATTAAATCATAATTACTTCTCTTCTTAGGGCACCTTTTGAAGAAAATATTATAGTTATCTCCCCACTTCTTCTAGAAATTTGAATAGTTTTCTTCTTGAATTATATCTTGGAGTTATCTTCCTTTTGATACTTCTCCTTAAAGATTAGACACTGGTAAGTAATATTCATAAGTTTGAGTGAAAGATAATTTTTAAAGTAATGTTATTAACCCTATTATACGACCTATTAGGAGATTAACAACATTATTTTGCTAGAATGGTGATTTGCACTTTACTAAGGTAGTCTACCATCTTTTGATAAAATCAATTAAGGTTTCAGAATGCTTTTATAATGAAGTCATACCATCTTACATATAAACTTGTTTGTGCATGCATGTGAATCTCTTTATAAAGACTATTTCTAACTCATCAAAGATTTTAAAGGGTTTAGTAGTCAAATTGGCAAATGGAAATTTTGATAAAGTGGTTATAAAAAGACAGAATAAAAGCATCGTTACTATCAATATAAAAAAATTATATTGATCGATATGTTGGTATTGATTACTAGTTCCATCAAATTGAGTAAAACTAAGAGGAACAAATTTAATATTGCAATAATATTGTTCATACTCCTCAAGGTATGGTCTCCCCTTTCTGGCAATAGATTTGTTATGTGCATCAGATAATGTGTAGTGGCAAGTATCATAGATAATATAACAATTTAATGATGATGATGAGTATGACATATCAGATTGGATTACGTAATAATATGAATATCGTTCCATAACATCTTAGAAGTAAGTAAAGTAGAAGAAGGCTGACCTCCAATTTGGGTTATCTTAGTGGCCATAGCAACCACCATTCATTAATATCTTCTATCATCATGATTTTATGTAAGTCACTAGAAGTAAAAAAACTAGTGATTTTTTATTTGAAAATAATAATATTTTTAGAGGTCATAGTGGCTTCGAAAGAAATTTTCTTCTTTACCCATTTCTTAGAATGAGAATAAATCTTCCTATATGTATTCTCTTTAAGTACTATCTTGAGTTGTGCAAGGATATGGAGGTAGAAAAGGTCTTTCTATTTATGATAGAAAATCTCAACAAGTTGCTTAGATAAAATAAAAGAGAAATAACCTAAAGTTTTCTTACCTTTCTAGTTAAGGATAGATAATTTAGAAGTACAATCAATTGGTACAAGAAGTATAGTTACAACAACTATGGGCACAGTATGAATGAGCATAGTAATAAATGACTCTCTAGAGGGAGAGGGAGCAATGGCCAGCCCCTCCCAGCTTCCTTTCCCTAATATTTGAGTTTGAATTGATGCAACATGCATAAAAATACTTGTTTACTATTTAATTAAATTTTAATGTTTTTTTAATGAATTTGGAAGAGAATTTCTCCATTAGTGAAGACTTGGTGGCCAACCAAAGCAAATAGAGGGTTTGATGATCTTTCTTGCCTAGGATACTTTGGTGAGTAGGCTTAATGTTATCTCTTTTTTTATTGAAAATTTTTATTATGGATTGTTTTTGTGATCTTCTTTTACTTTAGAGAAGTATTTCCATAATTTTTCTATAAAAAATAATTTTCCAAGTGTTTGAAGAGGTTGGCCAAGCATATGGCTGAACTTACTAGGATATGTTTTAATTAATTTTTGTTGTACTTAAACTACACCAAAATCAATGAAACTTTCCAAAATATTATCAACATAATTGTTCTTAATTTTTATGTGCCTTTTTTAGTTTCTAGTTTTAGTGTTTTCTAAATTTTTATCCACTTTAAGTGTGAAATTAGAGAGTTGGATTATCCATTTTTCGTATGATTAGTCTTGGGAGAAAATTAAAAAAATACTTAAAGACCATTTCAAAATTCATGAAAATTTCTATATTACAAATAAACTTTCAGCAAAAAATTTATTTTTTGTTTCATATAATTTGTACTCTTAGAGAAAGAATTCTAAGTGTTTGAAGTTAGGGGTCCAAATTTTAGCCTACTATTTATTTTGTGATGGTTAATCCTAGTTACTACTATAACTTCACAAACACTTCAAAATAAACCATAACATAACTTATCCTACTCTCCTAACCATCTTAGGAGATCCACCATCCTTTAATTGGATCATCTTAGGTAGTGTCTCCCCAAGCCACCACAAGTTTGGAATCAAAGCATATGCTTGGTGGACTGATTTGAAAGGTGTTCACCAAGGAGATTAAATCATTTGGCAAAGTGTTTCTATAGGGTAGAATTAATATCAATTAAAGTTCTTACTATACTTTGGATTTTATATTTTGTTCATGTTATTTAAATTTTCATTTACAAATTCATGTGGTAGAATTCTTATTTCAGATAATTTTATGAACCTATTTTATACTATTAAGAGTTGGCTCTATAAAATTTAACCCAACCACTTACCATAACTTACCCTAACCTAATTTAACTTGAGTGACATGAAAACTAGTGAAGAGTGCTTCAATAAATCATTTAAAACCCTCATCATGATTCAATATAACATGTGGTACTCACATTAGATAACTTAAGGTTTTTATTAATTATATTTTACTAATTTTTGTGCCGGTTTACCTTTATTATTATTTACATTTTGTGAAGATTTTATTTATTATTTTTGTGTCATTTACAACTATTTTTCCATAAAATTAGTAACTTCATTGCATATTTAAACAAAAATTAAAATTTATATTTATATTTATATTTTATTTTTAATCATGGCAACATGCCTCCTAAATATTGAATAAAAGAGTAGAACTTGCCATATAATTTAAGGATAAATTCCATAAGAATCAAGAAATAGTGTTGTACCTAGCCATCCAAGTTTAAAAGATAAATGTTAAGGCACAAACCTTGCATGTAGTCTAGAACCCTATAGTGGCTGATCATTTAGGAGAAGAAGTTCTAAGAAATTATTGGGAACATATGCATCCTAGGAGACATCCCAAGAAACTCCTTTTAAGAACGACCATTATAAGAACCTTGAGGTTTTAAATGATCACATCAAGAAGGCTAACATTGATGTTTTATGTAATATAGAGCCTATGATCTCAATAGGTTCTTGTATTAGTTTACCCAAATGAACTATTTTTTTAGTTAGTACTAGATGGATGACTATCAAAGGACACTTTTGCCAAAATGAAATCTATAGCCATGCAAAATATATTGGAACAATATTTTGGATAAGGAAGAGTAGCTAGGTTGATACATTCTCACTTGGGTGGAGATGAAGAAGATGCTTAGGACAAAATACTATCATAAAAATCATGAGAAAAAATTACATGAACAATTGATGACCCATAAGCAAAAAAATACACCACTTGAAGGGTTCATAAACACATTTGAAGATTTGATAACAATACTACTTGCATTAATCAAGAGTGGTATTTAGCCAATAAGTTTGACAATGGTCATAGACCCTTGAGGCTTTTACTATGCTTTACTCTTTGAAAGCCATAAGAAAATAACCTCTTCTTCTAGATCCAACAATTCTAATTCCTATACCAAGCATCCTCCTATCTAAATAAGAGGCCTATTATTAAAATTAAACCATTATCCTCTATAACCCAACCTGATAAGAATCTCACTAAATCATCATTTTAGAATTGGGTAGTGTGCTTCAAGTTCTATAAGAAGGGACATTAGAAAAACTAATGTAAGGCAAAAATCAAGTTCTTATAAGAGAATGAAAAGGAAGAAGAAGAAGAAGAAGAAGAAGAGAATTTATGACCAAGTTGCAAAGATTCATGGATCACCATTAAGTAACCATATCAAATCTCCAAATTGGATGACATGTTTGATCTTATAAGAAATTCTAATCAGTCCTTCAAGATTGGTCTTAACAATGGGTACCATTAGGTTACAATTAAACTAAAGGATGAGTATAAAATGGCCTTGAACATCTTTGATTGGAATGTATGAATGTAAAGTTTTTCTTTTTATCTATCTAATGCACCTAACACATTCATAAGATTGATAAATACAATCCTAAAAGTTTATATTGGAAAATTTTTAGTGGTCTATTTTAATGATATTCTTATCATCAACCATAATGAGAAGGACCATTTAAGCCACTTAAGGTTACTTCTAATCAAATTAAAATGCTCATATTTATTTCAATATCAAGATATGCTTCTTTTATTAGCTATAGTTACCTTCATAAGATTCATAATGATTGTAAATTTCTTGAATGTATACCCTACAAAAATTCAAGCCAAAATAAATTAGCTAACTCCCAAGATTTTGACTGATGACATATTTTCATGGCTTAGCTACATTTTCTAAAATGATCATTAGAAATTTTAGCAAAAATTTAGTTCCAATCATAGATATTTTGATGATGGGTAATTTTTTTTATTTCAAGTGCACAATAGGCCATGGAACAAATCATTTTCATAAGTTTCAAACAAGCATTCATTCTTTGAGGCTAGATCACATCGTTATAGATGAGGCAAATTAGAGTGGAGATCATAAGTTGTTAGTGAGATAGAGAGATGAGTTACTTACTAAAGACACTTAAATGATGGAAGAAGATTTGGAGAAACTAGCACTTATGCTTGGGATTGATGACTTGGACTTTAACCATTTAAAGAAGAGTTCTTTGGGACATAGGGAAAGTTGTGTAGCATAAGCACAAGTCCCATAGGAAGAATAAAGTAAAGGAGAAGAAGACTAATCATGGTGATCCCATCATAAGGAGCAAGAGTACCATGTGAAAAATTCAAGCTTGAAGAAATGAAGATCAATTAGATGACTTAGCTTTATTATATGTCAAGCAACTATTTTTTGTAATTATTTAAATTTTATGTTTAACTATCATGTAATTTGTTTCCAGTGATTATAATTTTAGAAAAAGGGAAGGACTTAAGTGTTAAATGAAATTATAATTGCTTAATGTGTCAATTAATTAATTATAATTAATGTTTTTGTCCAATCACTAGCCTAAGTGGAGTGAGAGGTAGTTGATACTCCTAAATATTGATCTATCCCTCCCACCTTCCTTACCCTCTGACATGTGAGTTTGAATTAGTGTAACTTGTATAAAGATATAATTTTACTATCAAATAAAAGTTTAGTGTCATTATGAATGAATTTGGATGAGAATTTCTCCATCGGTAAAGGCTTGTTGGCCGACCAAAAAAAGGGAGGTTTGGTGATCTTTCCTCCTAGACTACCTTGGTGAGTAATCTTAATTCAATATCTTATTTTTTTTGTGCTTTTACTATAGATTATTATTAAGGTGATCTTTTATGTTAGAATACCTTTTGTTAATTTTATACACAAAAACTAGTTGTCCAAGTGTTTGAAGTGGCCAAGAAAGCTTAGGACTGAACTAACTAGGTTGTGTTGTGGTTAATGCTTGGTGTACTTGAACTATTTTAAATTGTGTAAAAGTTTACAAAAATATTCTTAACACTTTTTCTTGAATTTCCATGTGTTTTTTTGGTTTTTTATTTATTGGGTTTTAAAGTTTGATCCACCCCTTAGTGTTAAATCAATGTGTTGGTCTATATATTTTCTCTATGGCCAATGCTTTGGAAAATCTTAAGAAAATAACCTTAACCTAGCCAAAATTCTTGAAAATTATTAGATAATAAATAGAATTTTAATATACAATTTGTTTTTTTGGTTTTATGTAATTGGAACTACTAGAGATGTCGATCTAGGTGTTAGAAGTTGGGTTCTAGATTTCAGTTAAGGCCTATTTTATGTAGGCCAACCCTAATCACCATTATTTCTACACCACCACTTCAAGATAAATTAAAATAGAGCCTTCCCTACACCTCCAGCCATCTTAGGAGAACTTCTAACAACCAATTGGTGGCCCTCCACAATCCACTCTAGTAGGAGCCTCCAAAGAAAAAATAAGAGAACATAGAATATGTGGGAGACAACCTAGTGAACACAGAGGGTCTAGCACTAAAACACAGGAAATAGTCTCATCTTAGGAGGAAGGGCCAAAGCAAGATATAGGGCTCTACCATATGCTCTACTCTCCTTTCCTTAAGGGTATAAGGTAGCCTCTATAAAAGTATACTGTGTTATTAATGATAACTTTAGTTTATTGTACTAACTTGCTAAATTATTAGTGTCAGTTCTAGTGTAAAAAGGTACTAGAGGAAAGGTAATATTTGCCCCAATAGATGATTTAATTGTGACATTCCTAGCAGGCATCTATAAAAGAATAATAATAATTAGCTCTCATAAGAAAAATATTATGTAATTCAAAAGAATAAATTATTTTTCATATAGGCCATTCAACGAATGAGACACTATTCAATTCATAAGTGATTATGAGAACTAAACTATCTAAATTTTTTTAAAGTTGAGCAATCTACTATTACTCACAAATTGGTGACCAGAGATATGATTACCAAGTTAAAATCTAAAAAGTTAAAAGAGAGGGTATAGTTACAAATTAAAGCTTAAATATTTTTCCAAATTTGGAGAGAGATTAAATCTCACTAAGCATGCCAATCTATTTTGGTGTGAGGAAAAGTGTATTAACATAATGATATGGACTTCAAATAAAGCAATTTCATAACATGAGTTAAGAATAGTATCTTAGTAAGATTTTTATCTTCCATTGGAATTCATGGTAAATATTTATTTAAAAATAAATAATGAAGTTAACAAAAGAAAATTAAGAAAATTTGAGTTATTCGAAGTTTTAAAAAAATGATTAGGCTTTTTTGGTTAAGTGCACTAAAGGAAACCTCTAAGAGAAACTCTTAATAATTGGAACATATTTTTTTTCTTTTTTTAGTTCCCCAGAAGGACTTGTAATTTAATAATAATTATCATAACAAAGTAATATATATACTAGCCATCGATTTAAGAGGTAAAGGGTAAATCATCAAAACCATGCAAGATGATGATATAATATATAAAAAGCCTTCATAATAATAGTCACTAAATAATAAAGAGGGTATGTGGGTAAGGAAAATATATTAAGGAAGAGATAGAAATGACATTATTCTAGGCTTCATGGGCTCTTCATCTAATTCCTTCAAGCCCAAGGTCATTTAAGGGAAGGTAATCGACCCAACCTAGTAGTGAGATGCTCTATCAGCAACTATAAATTTTATTTTTCTAGAGTTGGCTTCATGACCTCAAATAAAGATATTTTAAGGAAAAGTTTGAAAGAAGAAGGACTTGTAATCTCTACATGAGTATGAAAATTCTTATAGTAAAAATGCAATGAGATGGCCTAATTAGATGAAACTAGAGCTACTCAATTATGAATTTACAATCATATCTTGGTCAACTTGGTCAAATTATCGCTATGTAGCAAATTAAGACTCCCTTGGAATAACTAAAATCATGTTTATCTAAGACTCCATTCTAAGGAATATGGTATGTCATGTAAGTTATATAACCTTGAGTGAAAACTTCTCATGTATGCTTGACTTGGCCACGTTATGAATGTACACCAATACTTGAGAGTTTTGATCACTAATCAACTCTAAAAGTAAAACAAATTTGAAATATTTGGAGAAAGAGAGTGTCAATTTTAATTTTAATATATTTTTTTGATCAATTTTAAGGATATTTATCATTTTATGAAATTTGATCGAAAAAATTTTACTTATAAGCCTAACATGAAATAGTCTATTTCCTAGACAATCACATTACAATAAATAAGCAAAAATAATAGACAAGCAAAGCAAACATTAATAATCATTATGTTGTGGTCACTATAAAAAATTAAGTAATAGATTGGTGCAGTTGGGCAATTTATATATATATATATATATATATATATATATATATATATATATATATATATATAATAATAATAATAATAATGTTAGTAGAATTCAACCCAATAAGCTTAGATAATTTAAATTTTATTTTTCCATTACTCTTGGTCTATCTTATAGTTTATGTTGCACACTTATTCAATGGGTATTAGATTGATTCACAAAAATTATATATTAATGCATGAACCTATAAAAATAAAAGTAAAATTAATGGTTGTAAATCAAGAACCTAGTATAAAATATCTCTATTCCAATGTAACAAAATAATTAAGCAATTCAACACATCACAAAGTAAACATGAAAAATAAATAATAAATCTTAGTGACACTCAAATAAATCTCACCATGAACATCAAAGGGCTTAAACATTAAGAAAATCTAGCTACATCCTTCTTATAATAAGTGGCTAAAAAGTTGTGAACTATCACAACACCTAAGTGTGTGTAGAATTTAAACCCTTGGGTTAACTCATATAATCTTGATGAGTCATTTATAAGATTAGGGCAATCCTAAGGCTTATTACTTTATCTTTGATGGAAGTGATAGGCTTTAAGCTAATTATATTCATTAATTGATCATATAAGGTTTTGATTATGATTCAACAATTTTTAATATCCATTGAACTATCACTTAATAATAAAAATCACTTTAATCATTATTTAGATTTAATCTTTGTTTTAATAAAATGTAATCTAACTTAAATTATTGACATCACCTTGTATGCTTGCAAATGATTCAATATAATGAAATTAGTTGAAACCATCAACTGTCAACTATCAAATTCAAGTATACAATTTGGGCATGAACACTTGAGGATAGATAAGTTCTAGACAAATAAGATAATATTCTAGATATCTAGAGTGCATGGTGGTACTCAATATCAACTATATATTCATAAAATAAAGGAAAATGATCATGTATAGGTGTATACTTATAACCATGGTTGTCTAATCATAATATATGATTGAACTATAGAATTACATTATCAAACTAGTATTGGGTAAGAATTTGACCAATGGTGAAATCATCCAAATTTAAATTGAAAATAGTTCAAAGGACAACCATGTTCATATAAAAAAAGTAATATCATAATCACCAAAGTGTGATTGTACTATGAATTGAATGAATCACTATATGTATGATAAGCCTATGAAATTATCATCATCAAAATTAGCAATCAAGAGAAATAGCTTCATGTAAGAAAAGATACTTGGCTTAAGGGATAAAGAAAGTTTGTAATCTTAGTAAGGAGCACAATATTAAGTTATCAAACAAAGTCAAAAATAAGAATCGATATGCATGATGGTAAAGATACAAATTACTAAAATAGTTAAGAAAGTAATTAGAATCCTAGGATGTTGTGTGGGGTGTCCCACTAGAATATTTTTTTCCCACCAATTTAGCTATATGCCTAAGAAACCAACTTATGTGTGCAAATATTAGTGTAAATAGATTCAATTGATTTAATCAACTCTATAAGCAAGAGTAAAGTTGAAATCAAATAAATCAAGTACAAGGCTACTATGAAAGTGTAATGATTTATACATGCATAATCTAATGCATGATTATAATTAAGAAATAAAAATATTATAGTGTACTAATGTGTTATAACATGATTATGGTGTTTTTAATTTCGAGTCATGGGGACATCACACAGATCTTAGGAGGTACTTAATGAAATGATCAAGTACGACATCTAAGGAATGGTGTATTATCTTGAAAGATGGACTTAATCATTTAATAAAGACTCATAAGGAAAATGGGTCTATGTATATACTAGAGATCTTTCCCCTATTTACATGCATAAGAATAGTAGGGTTTATTTTATGATGGGTTCATTAGTTCCCTATGGAAGCAAACCTCCATAGTTAATTACATCCTAGAAAAATAGAAAATTTCTAAGAACACTCTCGATTAAAGTAGTCAATTAATGTCTCCAAAGATTTTAAGGGTAGATAATCAAAGGATTAATTATTTTGAAAACAATCAAGAAGAACTAAAATAGGAAGAGTTCTTAGTGGATTCAATGGTAGAAAAAGTAGGAAGCACTAATGATACTAGAAAGTCTAACAAGTGCTTCAGCCTATCTTATAGTGAGGCTTTATATTTTTGGAAGAGAAAAAATTATTTATTTGAGTTGAAATTTTAATAGAAAGCTAGGGTTTTAGATTCCAACAACATGAGATTCTGGAAATGCCAAAGAGGTGAGGACTTATACCCATAGTGAAAGAGAAATAAGAAGTCTGAGAACTTATATCTAAGGTGCTCTAGCTAAAAGCTCAACTTAATTCTACTCAGGGAAGTGGGATATATTGGTTCACTTCCACTAGGGAGAGTGGGTCAACTCTCTAGATTTACAACTGCTTGGAGTGGCTACCATCTAGCACCTTCTATGATTTTAAAACCATGTGGGCTAGTCAAGAAAATACAAGATATATAGGATGTTATTAATTAAGAAGAAATCTAAAGTTCTAAACACACTCCTTAAGAGACTAGATCATGATTGGTGTGCAAATTATGACTTATGATAATGCAATAAAGTTTATATATTTTTATTTCACTTTTAACTCATCATTTTGGACCCATACTTGGGAAGGTTTACGCCTAAATGCAAGATGAAAGTAGATTATGGGCTAAATTAGATAAGGAGTGTTCTCCACTACAAGAGACTACCCTCATAGGTCAAGCTCATATATTATCATGCAAGAGTGGATATCCACTAGTTGCAAGAATGAAATAATATGCATGCATGATATTGTAACATACAACCATACAACTAAGGGGTTACTAAATATTTTATTTTTTTATTAACATTCTAATCTTTATGGTGAGGGTATGAGTTGATTAATTTTTAATTTGAGTTATTAAATTGGGGGTAGAAGAATTAATTTTTCCTAAAAAGCCAACTGCATCTAGGCCACACATCAAACAATCAAACTTAAAGAAAAATATGAAAAGCATGCCATTTTTATTACACAATCCAAGTAAACACAATAATTAGACATTCATTTCTTAAAAGGATAAAAGGTTGGTATGGCTGAGTATCTCCGTACACCTCAAAAAACAAAAAATATATGTTTGGTAGCCAAGCTCTTATACAGCCCAGATTACAATAAAATTACAAATGAAAGGAAGTTATAGGGGTCTTTGATTCATCTTCATCTTCACTTCTTGATTTAAACACTCAAAGCTTCACTGGCCTCCCAAGTCTATGCCTTCTAGCCACTACCGATCCTAAACCCCATAGCTCTAATCCTAATCCTAATTCAAAAATTAGATTTTTGTGAAAAAATAATTCTAACTACACTTATAAAATAGAGATTAATATAACACACATTGAAACCAAGCAGTTGTATTTCACATATTTGGACTTAGCACCCTGCCTTAGGTAACCAAGCCCACCTGTACTATTAGATCATATTTAGGGACTTAACAACACCTGCAAGCAAGAAGCATTTCTATTATTATTATTAGTATTATTATAGCAATCTTTTATGCACAATCTCCTATAGAAAGCAATATTAGTCTAATATCATCCTAACATCCAGACTACGCACAAATAATCGTAACATCCAGCCTAAACATTACATCATAAAATAAAATATTACATCACCACAACAAACATCATCCTAACTTAAGACTAGTGTCCATGGTCTATCATTCTAAAGTGTGCGTAAGGCTTAGTGAGGTATGTCTTTGTTCACATTAAATTGTAAAATAAAAAAGATTCTAGTGCTAGATATTCAAATTACTCATTTTGGATTATTATTCTTTACATGATTAATGTCTTAGGATAAATTTTAGATGTAGAAATTACAAAATTAATGTCATTGTCATTGTGTTGAATAGAAATTACAAAATTACAAAGAGAAGAGAGAAAGGAGAAACTTCCTCTCATCCCTACCCCTAGGTTGATCTAGAAGGTAGGATTCACAGCTTTTAGACTTTGTGATTTCTTTCATATTTTGACTTAGCTTAGGAAATTCATTTTCAAAGACACAAGTCAACCTATGATTAATGAATCTAAGGTGATTCTATTAAAAGAATACCATTGCTTTTAACATGAGCATGAATCCTAACTAAGCATATCACAATCTCTATATGCATGAGTATTTAATTAGATCATTAATTGAATAGCATGGGTTAGGATTACATGATGCATTAATTACATTTTGAAAGAGATGGCCTTTTCTTTTATTTTTTTATTTATGAATTTTCAACTTTATGTTAATACATGTATGTATGTATGTAATGTATATTTACAAGTATATTCCATTATTGAGCCAGGGAAATGAGGTAATCACAGGCCCACTTGGGACTACTTAAAGTCTCATGTTCTTGAGATGTCCAAACTATATACTTTCTAATTCAAAAGTGTACATGTACATGTAAGAACACAAAGATGGATCTTGGAAAAATTACTTCACATTTAAATAATGGTATTGATTTATCACTATCAGATAACTCATCACAAATCACCAAGTATGTGCCATTATTGAACCAGTGAAAGAGGTAATCAAAGACCTCCTTGGGGCTACTTCAAGTCTCGTGTTCCAAGGATATCCAAATTATATACCTTTATTAGTTATAATTCAAACATGTGAAAGGTCAAAATCAACATTCCAACACATATTCATTTGTATACAAAATAATTTGAAATTAAATAGTGATAATAGCCACACTTCTTAGTTCAAATGCATGCAATTAATACAACTTCACATAGTTTTTCTATTGCTTAACAAAAATAGCTTTGAGATTTATTAGTGATAATAGCCACTCTACTTAATTCAAATGTATGCAATTAATGTAATTTAGTTATGTGATTCTTTTATTAGTAAAGGAAAATAGTTTTGAGATTTATTAGTGATAATTGCCACTCTACTTAACTCAAATGCATATAATTGATGCAATTTCTTTATATGATTTCAAAGACATGAATGCATGAACACATATAGGATGAATGCACTAAATAAAGAATTGAAACTTCACCAAACATCACCTTTGGATTCATTAATCCCGAAGGACATAGTACACCCATATGAATGTCCTACACCTCATAAAATTAATTAGATTTAAGTTTGAGATTTTGAGTTATTTAAACCTAAGAAAAATGTTGAGTGATTTGGATTATCCTTACCCATCCTTTCTCACTAAGAAATTTAAAGGAACCCTAAGTAATTTTTATGATTTAATTAAATTTCATTACAATATTTAATCATTCAACTTCCCTCCCAAAGAAGCTCAATTTGATTAGCTATTAATTAAGGGCCTACAAATTATGATGAAATGATAGAAGATATAATCAGCAATGACCTATAGTTCTAATGCAATTAGGCCCATGATTAATGATTAATTAAATTAAGAAGAAACTCAAATTGATTAATTAATTTAAAAATCCCTGCAATGATGGAGAATCTTAATTTCTTAAGAGATCCTTATGTTAATTAAGCACATAAGGAGCTTTAATTAAAATTATTATAAATTAAATTAATTACAAAGGTTATTTATTCCCTAATTATATTAAACTATTTAATTAATTCATTAAATACCCTTTTGGGTGATTTTAATAAATAAATAGGATGAGAAGTCCCTATTATTTTTCTTTGTCCACCCTTACTATTTTTATGATTAATTAAATATCCCTAATTAATTTTAAGATTTTTCCAAATTTAAATAATGACTAAATGTTTAAAGTTGATGATTAGGATTTGAAAAATAAGCTCTCTTGATCCACTTGGCAAATTGACTCAAGAAAATTATAGGAGGTAGAGGTCACCCAAGGAATAATCAAATAAAATTTCAGGCCAATTAGCCAAGTAATTAAAGCTTAATTAAAGTAATTAATTAAAATTTCAAAACTTAATTAAATACTATTCTCTAGGTAAGATTGAAGGATTTTATTTTTTTCATAGATTCTACTCTATTTAAGCTTTCTAAAATGGGTTTATTTATATTTTCTAATTTTTCTATAATTAGTTATGTTATTTTAAATTTTTGGTTAATTAAAGCACATTTTTACTCTAATTAATCCATTTACACAATCAGCAGCTAATGTGGCAGCGCTTTCCACATTTTAGTTATAATGTTTTGAAAATATATTGATTAATCATGACTGTCCATTCTAATAATGTGAAATGAATGGGCGATAATCCATCATCTTCTTGGGGTGGAAGATAGACACAGTCCACCTTTCGTCACTTAATATGAGCTCATTCGACAATGAATTCAACTCCAAAATGGTCAAGGGATTATTCTAAGAGGATCGATTTTGGGATTCACATGAAATGAAAATTTTCTTCAAAAAGGACCAACACCTAATGGCAAAACTATGATTTGTAAAAAAATTGCCTCATCAAACCTAAAGCCTTGCAGTCCACAGACTAAGGTAGCTTCATCTTGAAGAGATGAAGCATTATTGAAGAGATCTTGCACTGCTGCCCCGTCGATTATTTTTGGACCAAGTGTCACCATCAAGCTCACTGAAGTTGGTCTTGGGATGCCTTCTGGTGCTCAAATCAATTGGAATTAATTCATTTTGGTTCAGTAGAGTGAGAAAAAAGTATGTCAACAGTTAATTACCATTTGATAGAGTTTGGTTGAGGTTAGAGGGAATGGTGGCTCAGTTTGTCTAGGAGTTAGTCTCATAAGCAATAGGGTGCATGGGAAGCTCTGAGGAAGCTTGGGGACTACTCAAATGCTCTAGTAAAAGTCTCGATGAGTTTGAATGGAGGAAGAGGTGTATACACCTCTCCATGTGAACTAACCAAAGTGGTTAGTTTATGTTGTGGAACCATCCGACCAATGGGGGTGGTTGAAATGGCATGGAAATGCTGATGTGGAGGTCCCAGCTATGTGAGCTAGAGGCCATAGGTGATGGGGACTTGTCCCTTGGGCTAAACCAAGGGTTGACATGGTGAGTGGGACCTCACCATGGTCAATGGCTAAGCCCAACAGCTTTGAGTCAGGTCTAGTCAACATGGGATAGCTCAAGACATGCTAAGGTGGAGGTAAATGGAGGGGTTGGACCTTCCTAATTTTTGTCTTATTTAGAACCCTTGATTCACTTAGTTTAGAAAAATTACATTCACCTTGGGTTGGGTCCACTTGGGTAGGTCAATGGGGATTGGCTTGGACTTGGTTTGGTTGGGTTTGGCCCAATTTGACCCATATAGATCAATTTGGGTTTAAATGGGTTAGTGTGGTGTTTTTTTATTTCTCAAACTTTGGGAATTTAAAAAATAAAATGGTGGGTTTGTTGGACACCACACAGATTTGTAGATGTATTTATTAGGGTGATCTGGTGTGACATTGAGGAATGATGTACTATCTTGAGAGACAGAAGTTCACCATCCTACAATGGACCTAATCACCTAATAAGGACTCATAAGGACAATGGGTCTTCGAATGTACCAAAGATCTTTCCCCTACTTTACATGGAAAAGTAAAGTAGGATTTATTTTAAATCGGGTTTATGAAGTTTTCTATGGAGGCAAGCCCCCATAATTAATTACATCTTAAGGAATGAGATTCCTTAATAATACTCTCGATTAAGGTAAATGATCATTATCTCCAAAGATTTCAAAGGTAGGACTATCAATCAATTAGTTTTTTTTTTTGGAAAATCAAGTGGGATTGATCAAAAGGAGGGAGTTATTATCAAAACCAAAAGGAGATGAGTAGGGGATGCTCATGATACTAGGAAACCTAGTGAGCATCCCAAATTATCCTATGATTGAGCTTTATATTTTTGAAATTTGAAGAGGATCATATGTTTGAGTTGAATTTTTATTAGAAATTTAGGGCTTATAATTCCATAATACAAAGTCATGGAAATGCTTAAGAGGTGAGGATTTATGCTGGTATCCCGCAAAGGGAAACAATGACCTTAGATCCTAAATCTAGGAAGCTTTGGTGAGGGCCAAAGCACAACCAAAATCTAAGACGATGATGTGTATGGTTTACCTCCATAAAAGATGATAAACCACCATACTATTGGACTTACAACTGCCTAGAGGTGGCCGCCAACTAACTCCTCCTATGATTTTAAATACATGTAGACAAGTCTTATGCTTTGCAAGATAGCTTAGCTGTTGTTTAATTAGAAAGGAGACTAAGTCCTTAAACACAGTCCCTAAGAGACTAGATCATGTAGGGCATGAATAATGACCTAAATTGAAATGTAAGTTTTGTTAAGTTTAATTTTTGATTTTTTGACAATTTTATTTGACACGGGCTATGGGATTTCATATGACTAATGCATGAAAAATTGGTTATGAGCCAAAATCAGAAAGAAGGAGGTGTGTTTCCACTATGGCTCTCAAAGGTCAAACAATTTTTTCTCGCAAAGGTGGAAGCCCTCCATTAGTAAGAGTGAAGCAATATACTTTATGCATGATGTTAGACATACAACAGCTAGCTAAGGGGTTGTTAAATCTTTTATTATCTTGATTTATGTCTTAAGCTTTAGGTGAGGTTATGAGTTATTTAATTTAATTTTGAGTTGATTAATTAGATAGAAAATTTATTTTTTCCTAAGAGCCTAATCACATCCAGGTCAATCATCAAATAATGAAGAAACAAGGAAAATCATACCATCCTAATTGCACAATCATAAACAAAATATCAATCAATTTATAAAATTTGTGCAAAAGAATAAAAGGTCGATGTGATCGAGTTCCACCGCATAAACTTGAAAATAAAATGGGTAGCCGAGCTTTACCCTTATATAACCTAGATTAGAAATGAATAATTATAATTTAGAAGGAATTTATGTTATGGGGGGTCTTCATTCTTCATTTCTTCTTTTCTTCATTTCTTTCTTTCTTCATTTCTTTCCTTCTTTTGGTTGGTTAGAATATGGTTGCTCCAAGGCTACACATGGTGCATAAGACTTGGTCTTATGACCAATCTTCATCCTAATCCCCATAACATTCACTCCAAATCTTAATTACAAAATTTATATCAAAATGGGAAAAGTAAATTTAACTAAACCTACAAAATAGAGATTAGGTAAACATACCACACAATCCAAGTAGTTATATAAATAATTTGGACTTAACACCCCATACATAGATAACCAAGTCCACTATCTTAGTTTGGATTATGCTTAGGGGTATAACCAACAGATAAAGAAAAAAGCATTTATATTTTATACATGAAAGCACAATTAAAAGATATGATTAAAGATCATACCATCTAGTCTATGTGCATACATTATAACATCCATTAAAATACTACATCACAAAATAAAATTAGGCATTAAACCATGGCCTCTAACATAGAGCTAATAAAGTGACTTATTTAATGTGTGTCATTTAAGGCTTGTGTGGCATGTCTTAGCTAGAATTTAAGGTTGGAATTTTCTAAGTATGAGAAATTAAATTTGTAAGGGTGGTTTTATTTTAAGTGATTTAGTTGATTTGCTCAATTTTATTTGATGATTTTATTTGGTTTGAATTGAACCTACATTTAGTTACTAAATGTTGTAAAGAGAAGAAAAGAGAAGAGAACTTCTCTTTCATCCCTACCTTAAGTAATTTCTAAGGTATATTCATTAATAATTTTTCTTTAGTGACTTTTTTATTATGTGTTTTAATTAACCCTAAGTTTAGATTTATTCTAAATAGCCCTATTCAAATAAGAAAGGCATCTTAGGATTAATTAAGATGAATTACTATCACATAACACACAACTATTTATTTCTTTCCACCATGTATACCATGCACATGAATAATCCTAAGCATATCTATACATGCAATGCAAATCTTAGCACACCTTAATGATGAATGCAAAGAGATGTTGTTTAAAACATTTATACATTCCATGAATGCATGTTTTTATTAAGTAGAAAAGAGGTACTCTTTTATCCATTGATTAAATGCACATCCATATGTATAAAAGACATAAGTGAGTACGGCACCATTATTTTCTACACCAGGGGTGTGAGGTACAAGTCCTACGTAGGGCTACTTAAAGCCTCGCAACCCCAGGATGTCCAGACTAATATACCACTTTTCTTAAATACATATACATGTACAAAAAGAAACAAATGGATGAAGAGTCATGCAAAAGATTATGTTTAGTTTGGTTGTGCAATTTACATATGTAAATGAAAAGATATTTCTTAGATCATAATATAAAAATGCATAAGAATAGATTTAAGCAAGTGTTATGTTCTTTTCAAATGAACTATACACTTTACAAGTCCTATTCAAATCTATGATAAGAGAACAGAAGAAAATTACATAATACACATTTTTTGCTATAATCACATGCAAGCTTATAAGTATTTATAAGTAGTATCACTTCATTATAATCTTTGATTTATAGGTTTTGAAGATAATTTTGGTTTAATAATGATAATAGCCACTCATATTCTTAACTTTAGCCAAAACATACAGTTTGACATAAAAAGAAACATTTCATTTAATTGATTTTTCAAAAGAGATGAATGCATGATTTCATATGATAAATAATATTTAGCATGCTTGAAAAGAAATAAAGTGATGTAAGCATATGACTTCATTCACCCTAATTAATTCCTAAAGACAATTCTATAAGATATGATCATTTAAAGTAAATCAAAATTCTTTAAGGAGATTTTTATTTTTTTTTATTTGATTTGACTTAGGAAATGGGAAAAGAGTTTGCTGGTCCTAACCCATTTCCCCCTATGTGTGAATTAGTTTGGCTTAATTTTTAGAACAATTAGGTTATTTTTATGTTTTATTTAGGTTAAGGTGTGAATTAAATTCATTAATTACCCCTTACCTACACCACTTTAACATAATTAAACAAGTAATTATGAGCAAACATATGATATGCAATCACATGAAATTTAAATCAGCAATGCACCTAAGAAAGAAAGGGGTCTAATGCAATTGGCTCATAATCATTGATTAATTAAGTATTTCATAACCATCCTACACATGTAGTTTGATTATAATTTTCTTAAACTTACCTTAGGCTTTTGAACTAAGAGATTGATTAACTCCAGATTGGTTTTGAAAGTTTGATTAGACTAATTACATAGATCATTAGTGGATTAATCCTTAATTATGTTTGGATTAAGGAAGAAATGGGGTTTAGGAATAACTTAGGGAAACCCAAACCCATTCCATAAACCTCCTCCTTACTTAAATAATGTTTAATTATCTCAATTAAGGGATTAAATCATTATTCATATGCTTAATTACATTAAGGGGGTGATTAGGGGTCCATTATTTAATTTTCCTAATTAACTCATTGATAAATTCCAAAAACATTATGGGAGGTAGATATCCTCCTCCTAAACATGTCTCAGAAATTTAAAATTAATTAATTAAATCATTAGGGAGTAATTAAGGAGATTAAATTTTTTACTTAAACATTTTAAGAAATAATTTTATTGAGCCCTCTACCTTTAAAATGAGCCTTCATGATTTATGATTGATTTCTAATGGATAATTAAAATAGCCTAATTAATTAACTAATCTCATCGAAGCCATGGGGACTGCTGACGTAGTGCATTTTTCATGTGGTGCATCATGATTGGTTATTTAAGTTATCAAGTCATGTGCTGCGTCATGCCGGTGAGATGTGCTTTCCCCTGGGCCATCTGATCAAGGATCGAACTATCAGGATTAATCTCATGGTTCTAAAGGGCTTAAATCTATGATCTAAGCATGATTTAATCAGGGTCATCCATCCAAAACATGTAGGATGGATGGCTCATGATTCATCCCTGCCTAAGCTACAGGAGACGGGGACCATCCATCCTCCACCTCATGATCCAAGCTCACTTGAGCTTGGATTAGGCCGGGATTTAACCCACACCTTCAAGAGGTGTAGGGAAGAACATTCAATGGCTAGAATTTGATGAGGTGCATATTTCTTTCACAATGGACCAACAAATTTTCCTAAATCAATGGTTTTAGGTCCTTACCTCATCGGAGCTCACGACTACTGGAGAATTCAATCGAAGTAGCTTCATCTAGTAGAGATGAAGCCTTGCTAAAGTTTTGGCAAGTTGTCTCCCCTCCAAGTGCTCATGGACCAAGCTCCATTAGAAATCACACTGGAGTTGATTGAAGTCACCTCTGCAGTGGTTGGAGAGCTTAGGAAAAGTTGGGCTCAAACTCGATTGGCTCTGGTGAAGGTGTGGGAGGAGTTGAGTGAATTGGCCAAGTGGGATTTCTCCTTTGTCTTGGGTTGAAAAAACTGAGAAATCTAGAGGTTAGAGAGCTCAGGGAACCTAGGGGAAGCTCTACAATTACTCTGGAGTCAAGAGTGAGTGAATGACACATGTTTGCAAAGAGAATGGGGGGGGAATATATCCCCTCCCTCCCTTGATCCGATGGCTAAGGACAAGATCATTTGTTTTATCATTTGAATCAAATGGTAGATATTGTGAGCTCGAGCGAGGGAGCTAGGCATGCCAAGTGTCTTCTCTTGAGTGGAGAAGGAAGTTTAGGAGGTGGCTGCCTTGGGTGGTTTGGCTTGAACTAATGGAGGAGGGGAGGTGATTTTAACTCCTTGGGTCATGGCCAACCCAACCATGCATGGCATGGCATGGGTGATGTCCTAAGGTCCTAAGTGGCCTAAGGAATGAGTGCCAAGTGTGCATGTGAGTGGATGATCCATTACATGGGTATAAGGGAGGTGATTTTAACCCCCTTGGGTCATGGCCAACCCAACCATGCATGGCATGGCATGGATGATGTCCTAAGGTCCTAGGTGGCCTAAGGAATGAGTGCAAAGTGTGCATGTGAGTGGATGATCCATTACATGGGTATTTCACCCCATGTGATACCCTTAACCCAAGGGTATTTTGGTCATTTGACCATGGATTTACTTTAGGTAGCTTTTAAAATGTTTCAACAAATGAATTGTGTCAATTTTCAATGAATTTGGAGTTGATTTGATATGATTTGGCTCAAGTCGACCCATTTGGGTCAAAATGGGATAACTTGGGTCAAATTGAGTCACACCAAGGATTAGATTAAGTTCATATGACCATTTGGGGTCCATGTGTATCATTAGTTTGGTTTAATTTTGTTTATATTTGGTTTTGATTCATTTAGGTTCATTTAGGTCAAATGAGTCAAGTTGATCAATTTGGCCCATTTGACCCAATTGGTCATCATGGTTTAGCTTGGTTGATCATTTGAAATATATTGTGTGCTTTTCAATCAATTTTGGTTTGGTTTGATTTCAAGTTGATTTGATCTTTTAGGTCAAGTTAGGTTCATGGTCAATTGTGCTAGGTTGGGTCTAGTTGGCCAATTAAAGCTTTGGCCAAGTCCAACAAGTAATTTGGAATGAATATGACCCATTAGTTGCAATCAATTTATCTTAGATCAAGATTTATCCCATTTTGGCTTTTTAGGTCAAATTGGGTCAACTCATGTCAACTTGCCAATTAGGCTAGGTTTGGCTCAATTGATGGCTTGATCATGTTCAACCATTGATTATAGATTGGTTTAGATCAATGGTTTCAATCAATTTGGCTTATGGTGAATTTTGATTTATTTGGGTTTCATATGGGCTAAGTGTTGACTTGGTCAACAACTAGGTTTGACTTATTTGACCAAATTTGGGTGTTTGATCATCCTAGGATGATTGTTGCTCATAATGTGAGGCTTAGATGAGCTTAGCTCAATCCAATTTTGGTTGGATTAGAATTTGGCTCAAAAAGGTCCTTTAGGTCACTTTGGGTCAATTGAGCCTAAATGGGTCAATTGATTTGATCAAGGCTTGATTCATGTTTGGTTGAACTCTCATATGGACTTATGATGGAAATATAAATCCAATTGCAAGTGATTTGGAGTCAAATGGGTTTTGGTTCATTTGATAATTTCAAGTCAAATGGGTGAACATGGGTTTAACTTGGGTTAGTTTGATTTTGGCTTGATGATTGAAGTTTATGTTTATATTTGAGCATGTGATTGAAGGATTGATTGTTTGAAGAGAAAATCCAAAGATTTGAATTGATTTGAGAATGATTTGGCTAAGTTCAATGATTTGACTTGAAAGAGGATAGGTTGGATTTTGGTTATTGAATTGATTTTAGTTATTTCAATTTATATTTCATTTACATTTGTGAATATAAATGAGAATATAAATGGGTTATGAGAAAATCTTTGAGTTTGGAATGATTTGGATTTGTTTTGGTTAAGTTCAATGATTTGACTTGAGAGAGTATAAATTGGATTTAAGATGGATTTGGATTTGAGTTTTGAATTTAGTTTTGGTTATTTGAATTTATATTCCATTTATATTTGTGAATATAAATGAGAATATAAATGAGTTATGAGAAAATCTTTTAAATTTGGAGTGATTTGTATTTGATTTGAGCTAAGTCCATAAGATGAAATCAAAGGGCTTAGGAAAGATTTTGTGATTTGAATTCAATCATGAGTTTCAATCATTTGGAATTGATTCATGATTTTAGAAAATCAATTGAGATGAAATTAATTTAAGATTTGATTTGGAATTGATTTGAGAGAGGCAAGCAAGGATTGGGGTTAAGCTATAGGGTAGGCAAGTTTTCCTAATACCCCCAAGGCATAACCTATTTCAATGGCTAACTCTTTTAAGTCTCTAGGGTTAGGTTATATGTTCACCTAATCACTAGAAGTCTCTTAAGACTAAGGAACTCTTACTATTTAGAGGAGTCCTATGTCTAAGATGTAGAAGTTGAGAGCTCACTCCATAAGTGAGGACAACAATTAGGTTGACCAATTGGCCAAATTGGCTCAATAGGGAATTTGGGTTATGTTCAATTGACATTTGGAATGCACTAGTGCAATTGATTTGATCCAATTTAAAGTGGATTTGGATTTGCATCATATGGGTTCATTTAGGTTAAATAGGTCAAGATGATGAATTTGGTCAAATTGGGGTGATTGAAGGGTTGATTTATGTTTGATTGATCATTTGGGACTATTGTAGGCTTTGGTTGGGATTAATTTGGATTAGGATGAGTTTTACCTCAATTTGAATTTTTAGATAAATTTGGGTCAAATAGATCAATTAGGTTGATTTGATTAAATTGGCTTCAATTGAGGATTGGCAGGAGTTCAATAGTCAATTGGTGATTGGTTATAGCCATTGGTTGCAATCAACATTAAGTGGAATGAGATATGGTCCATTGGATCTTTGTGATTAAACTTAAATACTTGGATTAATAGCAATACGTAACCGGAACGAAGTCACTTGATTGCAATTGGATGATCAATGATGAATAATATTCATTCTATAAGAGGTTGTATGGATTGGTTTGAGTTGGATTGAAGTTTGACTCAATTTGGTCATTTAGGCCAAATTGGGTCAAGTGAGCCAATTGGCTTATTGGGGTTCAATTGTAGGAGTGTGAAGGTTGAAACATGTTTAATGATGAATTTGGAGCTGATTGGTGACTTTGATCTCTATCAATTTGGGTTAGACTTGGTTATATCCCATTTGACCTCTTTAGGTCAAATCATCAAAAGTCAATTATTGGATCAATTGGTTCATCGCAATGGGTTAAAATGAATTGGAATGGTTGGTTAGATGCTTTGAAGTAATTATGAGGTTCAGATCAATTTACATTAGCTTGGATCAAGTTGAATCAAGTTTTGACCCTATGGAGTTTAAATGAACTAAGTCGGGTCAAGGGCCAAGTCAATTTAGTTTTGGTCTAATTGGATTGAAGTCAAGGCTTTCTCAAGCTCAACAAGATCCATATGAATTTAAGTGAATGAGGTTTCAATTAGAGTTGAATTGATCTTGGGTTTGGCCCTCTTGAATCCAAGGGAGCTAAGTTAAGTTAGCTTGGTTTCTTAACCCAATTAAACTATGATAAATCATACAAAGCCTAAGTCAAATTGGTTTTGGTTTGAGGTTTTGATTGACAATCATTTGATTTAGTTTGGGTCCATTGATTTAATCTAGGATGTGGTTGGGTTCAAGGTAACTAGTGTTCTACCTATCATAAGCTGGGGTCTAGCCCTAAGGTTGAGCCTTTTGAAGTCTTTACTCCTAGGGTGAGTGTTCTCCTAACTACTAAGAGTGTCTTAGTGCTAGGCAAGTCTTACTGCCTAGATGAATCCTAGGTCTAAGAAGAAGGTAGTCAACCTCACTCTAAAAGTGAGGTCAATAATGATATTTACTCTAAAAAAAATTTTATGAAACATAAAAAAATGAATTTTAGAATGTATTAAAATTGATTTATAATATCTATGAATCAAAAAAATTTAGAACTCATGGTCCATTTACTAAATCTCAAGATAAACCCAAGAATTAGAAAGATGAATGCTTAGCCCACTAGCCTACCAAGACCCATTTTATTATTTCATTTTTTTGTTATATAATTTTTAATTTCTTTTTAGAAACTCTAGGTTTGAAACTTTGAATTTAAATTTTTTTTTACATGTGATATGGTTGAATCCACATATAATTATAGCATGTTAAATAGGTGGGTGACATAAAATAATAAAGTAACTTAATATTTTACATTAATGTGGCCACCCACCTTTCCCTGTATATTTTGAATTTTATTTTTCTTTGTAAGATGATTGTAATTTCTATAAATAGCCCCCCTTGGTAGAATGAAAGGAGATCTTTTGTAAATTATAAATTATTTGAGTTATTCTTGTGGTTTTAGAGCTTGGTGGTCAACCCTTGTAACATTGGGAGCACTAGTTATCCAATATATCTTTTTTTTTCACATCCAATACCCAAGAGAACTTATTTTAATCATTCTCATTAACATCATCTTTAATCATCTACTAACACTTCTACTCCCTTTCATAAACCTATACCTTCATTCCACTCAATAATACCTCTACTTCATTGATAACAATGTAGCCCCAATCATTACATCAAAATAACTTCTTAAACCTTATAATTATCAATCATCTACTCTATAACATAAATACATATTTTAACCTAAACCTATACAAGCATTTTTAGCCATTTATCTCACTTAAATCTCATTCCTTAAATTTATATTTCAAATCTACCCAACCTAGCCCAAACTAAACTAGTTTAGTTATTACCACTATAATAATATTCTACACCCTTCATTATCCCACCAAAACTCCAAAAAAATATCTTTAGATGTTAATCTAAATATTCATGGACACTTAATTCTCTCAATATCACCAAAAGAAGAACACCCACCTCCATCAAAAATGCTAAAGTGAAAGTTAATTATTATTTTACAAAATATATGATGATGAAAATTATTAAAGTTAATTATGATGATAATGATTGCAATTGTCTATTTAATTTTTCATTACACTTTAGATTGATATTAGAAATGAGATTGAACTATTTAACCCGCAAAACTTGGAAGAAGTCTTTCATTATGCTTTATTGGTTGAACAATAAAAAAAATAACTTCCATCCATAGAACTAAAGCTCAAGTTACTTCTATTTCATCCCCAAAGCTTATTATTAGGCCACCCATCCAATTGGCCCATCTATCTTATCTAAAATTCTTATTGAAGAGAGCTCTAAAAGCATACATAAAGTAATATATTTTAACATGGTAATATGCAAAATTAATGTATAGCCTAAATTATATTCCGAGATAAAATTGAGGACCTCATAAAAGATAACTTAGAAGAAGTTTATGATGACGCCCTCTATCCAATGAAAATTATATGTCACTAATGATCCTTAAATCATTGTGATAAGAGGCCTCATCGTAGCTAAAAATGAAGAAGAAATTAAAGAAGAATAAACATCTTTAACATGTATATCGTATGAAATGAAAAGAGGCAATGTAAGTTATTAATGGTGGAAGTAAAAACATTTTTAGTTATTTCAAATCACATCGTAACTAAAGCTAACCACAAAATTGAACCTCATCCATAATCATGCCAAGTTAGTTAGGTAAATTATACATCATTAACTAGCACTAGTTGACGTCTAGCACCAATTAAAATAGATAGCGATAAGGATCAAATTTAGTTTGTTGTCCTTCTAACTAGGGGTGTCAGTGAGTCAAGCTAGCTCGCAAGCTTACTCGAGCTCTGCTTGTTAATGAGCTCATGAACCAAGCTTATCGAGCCATGAGCTCGAGTTTGAGCTCATAAACAAGCTTGAAAAATTTTTGAGCTCTAGTTCAGCCTAGTTTGACTTGGTTCAGCATATCGAGCTGGCTTATTTACATAATGGTGAACGGTGAACTATAATTATCATATATCACGTTATCGATTTAATAATTTATCGATCTTTTGAAATGAGCTCAAGCATTCGAGTCGAGCTTGAGCTTGACTTTCTTTAAATTGAGTCAAGCTTGAGCTAAATAACTGAGATCGAGTCAAGCTCGATCTCGAGCTCAAGCTTAACAGGGTTTAAACAAGCTTACCTCAATTAAGTTAAAAACTCGACTCAACTCGACTCATTTACACCCCTACTTCAACAGATATTGCCACATTCTCTTAGAAAAACATTGGTTATATAATATAAATGTTATTCATTACAGTGAAGCAATACTTTATGTCTTCATAATAATACGACCATGAAACTTTAATTAGTAAATTTGATAAAGCAAACACCCCTATAGCATCGCACAAAACAACCTCAAATCTACAACCTAATCCCACTTTGAAGAAAAGTGCCAAAGTTTAAATAATTATCATTCGAACTCTATTATTAGGAATAATAATATTATTTCTGATCCTTGCTTCAAACTATTATTTTGCCTTCTTTGACTCTAAAGATAGAGATGGTTCTAAAAATTATAATAACATCAATATTATTTTGATCATAATACTTTTTAGCACTAATGAAAGGGAACATCTACAACACCTCGAATAAGTTTTTGAAACACTTATGCAAAAAAAAATTATACATCAATTTAAAAAAAATGTTTCTCTTTCATAACTAAGTTGATTTTAGTAAGATTTCTTATTTCACCATTACACTTAAAAATGATTAATCAAAGTTAATCCAATACTAAATTGGCCATCATCAAAAAGTTTTACCAAGGTTAAAAGTTTCCATGGATTAGCAACTATTTATAAGAAGTTCAACAAGTACTTTAGTTCTATGGTGGCTCTAATCTCTGATTTATTAAAATTAAAAAAATTATTGGACCCCTCCTACACAAAGAAAGATAAACTAGATTGAGATTATAATTACTTCAACCCTAGTCCTTCAACTCCTTAACTTAAGCTATTGAAGTACCTTGTGAGGCATTGATAATTAGAATTGGAGAAACCTTGAGTCAAAAGAATCATCCATTAGCATTTTTTAGTAAAAATCTAAATGAAGCTAAGCAATAATTTTTCACTTATCATAGAGAATTTTATAATGTAATTCAAACCTTAAGACATTGGAAACATTATCTTTTGTATAGAGAGCTTATTCTCAATTATGACTATCATCTCTTAAAATTTATTTATACTCAACGAAAGTAGAGTCAAAGCATGCCAAGTGAATTGTTTTTTTATCAATGCTATTCATTTTTCTTACACATAAAACTAGAATTGAAAATAAACCTATTTATGTTTTACCTAGAGTAAACTTGATATTTCATCTTTAGAACTAAATATCCTTAGATTTGATTGAGTGAATGATGATTATCTAGTGAGCCTTCATTTTCACTTGGTTTACCTTGAACATTTAGACAACCATTAACTTTATAAGGAACAAATTCATTTATAAATAGATATTTATATAAGGGAAAATAACTATATAGTCTTAGGTCTTCTCTAAAGGAACATCTTATTATTATTACATTATTGAGGAATAATTGATCATTTGAAAAATAAAATTATATCTTTAATGGAGTACATTTTGTCAGCCTTCACTAAAATAATATTTTCAAAAACTTGTAACTTAAAGCTTAACCTATAAAAAAATCAAAAGTTACCAAACAAAGATCTGACAGCAAATTCTATTACCAGTTTTATATAAACCTTCAAAGATTTTATTAATAGATTTTATTTTAGGATTCTCTAAGATGACTTATGCTTATGATATTATTTTTGTAGTAGTTGAAAGCTTCTTAAAAATGATTCATTTTTTCCTTGCTCTAAAATAAATAATGATTTTCACATTAAGAAATTTTTTTTAAGAAAATCGAGTGGCTCAATGGTCTCCATATACCATTATTCCTAATATAAATGTTGTTTTTATATCTTATTTTTAAAAATTATTATGAAACTAAATTAAAGTTTTCTTTTGTCTTCCATTCCCAAACAAACAGACAAACCAAAATAATCAACTGCACTTTAGGGAACATTTTTAGATGTTTAGTAGTAAGTAAAAGTTAAGGAAATTGGAATTTATTTTTGTCAACATCTAGTTTGTTATAATAGTATTAGCTCTAGAATTGCAAATAAATCATATTTTGAGGTAGTTTATGGATAAAATATAAGAGGCCCAATTAATATAGCAAACCTACTATCCCATGTATTTTTGGTGCCATAGCTCATTTGCTAAAGACTTTCAAAGTCACCATGATGATAAGAAATAAAAATATTATATGTAAAAAATTATGCTTCTAAGGCAAGTCAAAATCATTTAATAAAAGATTGTAAAGAGGGTCATTATATTTTGATTCACATTCATTCTAGGCATTATCAAACCAGTAAATATAATAAATATCATCATATCAAAATTTTTAGAAAAATTGAAACTACTTATTATCTTAATTTGCCTATTGATACATGTTATTAATCTAGTTATTAATATTAAGGATATTTCATCGAATAATGTTAGTTAGCAAACCTCTACTTATTCAATCTAACTCTTTGGTATGAGATATAATTACCAACCTATAGAATCCCTTCTCATAACTTACATTTATATTGTTAAGAAGAAGTACACATAAACTCTACTAATGATTATAAACTTTTGGATCACTCAAAGAATAATCCACTTGCAGAAGATACATGATTGACCCACACTAACATTGAGACATTTGCCCCTCAACTTATAGAAGATTACTTGAAATTTAGCTATGTAAAGTAAAGTTCTAATGAGCTGGAGAGAGTTAATGTAAAATGTCATATGTATTAATAAATTAAAGCTTTAAAGTACCCAATATTATGGCGCCATCTCCTTCTTAGGTATGTCTCTTCTCTTGCTAGGTTTCTCTCCTTTGGTTACTGTTCATTATTGTGCTACCTATGGAAGGCCCTTCAATGTTGGTGCCCTCCCCAATAATCTCCCCACCAATGACTCTACTGATCCTTCCATCAAGCTCATCTTCCCATAGTCCTACCATGACAAATTCTATGAAGGCAGTGAGAAAGGCTTTCTTAAAAAGCAAGTATGAAAAATGGCAAAAGTGCTATTTTCTTTTCTTATTTTGAATCTGCTCAATTGGCCCAATCTCTCAAATTTACCATGGTTCTAAGTTCACTTATAGGCATCCAAAGATGGACATCATTTAGAAACACTTTGATGATCTTAAGCTTTTTGAAGATTGGAATGTAGGGCTCCTCAATGGAAGGTACATTGCAATTTGACTAAATAAGGAAGAGGATTATGCAAGCAGTTTTCCAAGAAACTCTACCTCCTTCATAACATCTCCATGAAGATACTCAAATGGACTCCTACCTTTAACTACAGCAATGAGTCACATTTTCAATAAACAAATCCTTTACTCCCTAGTTGCATCTTTTGGTAAACCTCTTAAGCTTGTCTTACCTACCTTCAACCTCTCAAGGCCTTCTGCTACCTATGTAGTTGTTGAAATGGACATCACAGCTCCCCACTCTGATGAAATCAAGATTGGCACCCCAACTAATGGTTATTGGCAGGTTATCATTAAATAGAAGCCACATTACTACCCAAAATGTAGGATGTTTGGGCATCTCCTTGAAAATTGTTACATAGCTTACCCTGAACTTAGAGTTTAAAACTCAAAGCAAACTAGAACTAATGATGAAAATGCAGTATGTTTCAATAACAGGCCTATAGATACTACTACTAATCAAAAGGGCCAAATCCAAAATCCTGAGAAAGCTAAGATTAATGCAGTGGAAACAACTCAAGTGGATGACCTGATAACTAAGAAGAATATACCAATTCCTACTCAACCACTGATTTTATATGCAGATGCAATATCAGATCAATTAAATGGGGAACCAAACCAGGTCGCTTGCATTGATGATACCAAGAGAAAGAAAACCAAAGACTGCATAAACCAAACTCAACCAATATTTTCTCCATCATTTTACCAACATGCTACCAATTATGAAGAACTTGACAATACAATACAAGAAATGGAGGAGGAAATCTAGAAATCCAAAAGGAACAAACACAAAGGAATCAGAGAACTTAAACACATAAATCCAAATGTTGCATCTTTTTTAAGAAATAACTCCATAGCTAGAGTCTTAGCCAATTGGGATGATTGTTTAGATAGGATTACTACTAGAGTCTCTAGGGGCTCTAAGTACTCCAAACATGATTAGTTTCCTCATATGGAACATTAGAGGTATTGTAGATATTGCATTCTCTAATAGGCTTAAATGCATAATTAAGACAAACAAACTTCACATTTTGCCATCCTTGAACCACTCATACATCCACAAAGTTTTGACAAACTCAAAAAGGAAATTTAGCACTTTCACCATCATACAAAATCGAAATAAAAAGATTCTACTCTTTTTGAAAAAACCTTTTCAAGTGGACCTCTTAATGGATGACCCTCAATCTATACATACACATATCAACTATAGCAATTATTCAATACATGTAATCATTGTATATGGAGCATGCACTAGGGATTCAAGAAAGAATAACATTATTAGCATTGGACAAAGCTATCATCAGAGCAAGTTGGTTGGTGGAGATTTCAATATGATCACCAATGCACTAGAAAAAAAAAAGGAGGAGGAAACCTAATGAATCAGTGATGAGAGAATTTGTTGAATACATTGAAGATGCTTTGCTTATTGACACTAGTATCATTGGAACTCCTTATACATGGAATATCGGTAGGTTCTTTGAGCAGCTTGATCATAGTTTACTCAACACCCACTAGTTCACCCTCTTTCAGAATGTTGCTATGAGGAACTTAAATAGAACATGTTCTAATCAAGCTCCCTTGCTTTTATCTATTAATCAAATTCCTAAGCCCTCTAAACAATAATTCAATTTTTGGAACATGTGGACCCAACATAATCTCTTCACTAACTGCCTCGTGGAAGGTTGGAAATCAACCTGACTCATGGATCAAGTTATGGACTCTTCAGAAATTTAATCAAATCATTGAAATAGTGGAATTGGAATGTGTTTGGAGATATTTATCATTAGATTGGGATACAAGAGCACAAATTCCTCCTTGAAAATAAGTGTATTGAAGACTCATCAATCCAAGTTGATGAAGAGTTTAGAAAAGCCAAAAATTACTCTCAATCACTTAAGTGATCTAGAAGAAGATTTTCTAGCACAAAAAGCTATGTGCCTAATCTTAGAGATGGAGATAGCAACACTAAATACTACCATGTCTACATTAAACAAAAGAGAGAATATAAAGCTATAATAAAGATCAAAACTACTCAATCTTCTCTACACATTAAGGAAGACATTATTGATGGTGGGATTAATAACTTGAAGGCTTTATTCCAAGAACAAAGTGTAAATTTGAACTTATTCAATAGAGATTTACCTATTATAAATAGGATGGATGTGAGCCATTTGGACCTAGCATACTACCAAAAAGATGATGAAATATGGGATTGTCATGTTTCCTTTAATGGCCCTAAAGCTATTGGACCTGATGGGTTCAAAGCCCATTTTTATCAACATTCATGAAAATGGATTAAACAAGACATGATAGCAACTATACCCTTCTTGATGAGAAAGGATATTCATAAAATTTTCAATGCCTCCACCATCACACTCATTCCCATGTAAAATAATAAATATAACTGAGAAGCTTTTAGACCCATTAGCCTCTCTTCAGTTACCAACAAATTATCAACAAAATCATTGCCAACATATTACAACCATTCCTCACTCAACTTATTCAGCATAACCAAATAGCTTTTTTGTAAAGGGAAGAACCATAGCTTAAAATATTCTCTTGGCCCAAAAACTCATCCAGGATCTCAATAAGAAATGTAGAGGGGGAAACTTGATTATCAAATTGGATATAAAGAAGGCCTTTCACACAATAAACTAGAATTTTATTATGACAAACCTACAAGCTAGGTGATTCAATGAAAATTTCTGCTCACTTATTAATAGGCTTCCTTCAAAAAACTATTACTCTCTTTTTATCAATGAGGAGGTGCATGGTTTCTTTAAAGCCTCTAGACACATCAAACAAGGTGACCCCCTATCTCCATCTCTTTTCATATTAACCTTTGATTACCATTCAAGAATGTTAGATGCAAATCACACTTCATACAACACAATCAAATATCATTCCAAAGGGAAGATCAACATTTCCCATTTAGCTTTTCTTGATGATCTCCTCTTATTTTGTAATGGTTCCAAGAGCTCTATTAAATGAATCATGCATATATTAAACTCATTTGAATCCATTTCTAGTTTGACTTTCAACAAAGCAAAATGTCTATTTATAATTGGAAAATTCTACAAAATGGATCAAAAAGTATCAAATATTACATTGGTTTTACTCCATCCCATCTTAAAATAAAGTATCTTGGGGTTAATGTTTATAAAGAAAAGAACAAAATTCATTGCTTTGATTTAGTTATAAACTCTATCCAAGATAGATTTAACTCATGGAAAAACACTTTCTAATCAACTGGTGGAAGAATCACATTACTGCAAAGTATCCTATGCTCACTTCCCCTCTACTCACAACAAATAATGACCATTCCAATGCAGACATAGAAAAAGATTGAGAGACTCTTTAATAGATTCTTATGGAGTGGATACAAAAGTTCAATTCATTGGGTTAGTTGGAAAAAGAAGTGCAAGTCAAAAATTGAAGGAGGCCTAGAATTTAGAACTACAGATTTAATCCATATTAACCAAATGAAACTTTAGATCAACCTTAGACAAAATGACTCTTTATGGGTGCATTTTCTTATCAGTAAATATTGCCAACATGCACATCATTCTATGGTACAACCAAGTGCTATAGACTTACATCAATGCAAAACTTTGCAAAAATATAGAGAGATTATAGAAAATCAAATATTTTGGCATTTGGGTGAAGGGGGTATCATCTTTTCTAGGGAACATTAGTTTTTTGATGGCTTGATTTCATGCTTTACTAACCATTTTATCCATGACCAGATTGTTGTCTCCGAATTTTGGACTGATTATGAATGGGATATCCCAAAACTAAGATATTACCTTAATGAGGATATTATTAAAGAAGAAAGAAACATTCCAATTCTCCCACAAAGGCTGATAAATTAATGCTGAAGTGTAGCAATGATAAATCATTATTGTTCAAAAGCCTTTTCAATACTTTACACTACTCCAATAGTAACATTATTAGACAAACAATTTTCTGGAGTGCATCCATTAAGCCATCAATCTCATTCCTTTGCTGGAGATTATGCCATAATCTCCTTCCTACTGAAGATATTCTAATGCTCAAAGCCTCAAAATCACAACTGCCTACCATCTTTGTAGAGTAGATAAGGAGAATATTAACCACCTACACATCACTTATGTATTCAGCAAATAGATCTGGGTAGATTTGGATTCCACATTTCAAATACAATGGCCAAAAGATGAGTCCCTACATGATTACTTGAAGGCATGGAATAAATTCAAGTCTCACATAAAAGATTCTGCTTATGTCATCCCACTTATTGCTTTATCCTTTATTTGGATGGCAAGAATCTGAACAAACATAAAAACCAATGGCTTGGACAAAATCATATAATGCCTTAAATACAAAATTATGTTGTCAAGTTTGAAAGCACCAATCTACTCAAACTTTCCCAATAGAATATGGCACAACAAAGGCATCAAAGCATCTCTTTAGTGAGATGGAATAAACCTGCAAAAGGGTGCATTAAGGTAAATACTAATGGTAGCTTCAAATCTGACTCTATGATTGTTGGTATTAGAGGAGTCTTGTGAAATCATAAGGGCCAATGTATATTCAACTTCTCCAACCCTTGGTATATAGTGAATGCACTTCATACTAAAGTCATTGGCTATCTCATAGCCTTAAGACTTGCAACCTCCCTCCATCTCCAAAATATTTGGATTGAAAAAAATTCCTTGAATCTATGTAATTACATTACTCAAGAAGATCATCATTCTTGGTATCTTACTTACATCAAAAAAGAATCAATCTTTTGCCCAACATTGTCAGTTTCAAATCAGCCACATTTATAGAGAGGGCAATCAACCAGCTAATATTTTGGCAAAAAATGGGATCACAATTGGAGGGACCAATCTTATCATACAATCCTTTACCTCAAATATATAACTCTCAAAGGTGATCTACTCAAACCATGCATTAGAAGTTTATAATGGTCTTTATTTTTTTCTTCCATGCATGTTTGTACTCTCAAGTTAATCTTATAGTGAAAATACTACTTTAATAAATAAAAAAATCTCTAAAGTACTCAAGCAAGAGCCCAAGAAAGGCTCATAACAAAATCCTAACTAAAAAAAAATTTTGAATTTTAAATTTCAAGTTTAGACTCTATAAGGTATAATTTTTTTACTTTCTAAATTTGAATGGTTAAATATTACAAATATAATAAAAGATAAAATGAAAGATGAAGGAGATTAACACTTTCCCCTATTAATGGCCACTCACCCCTTTTCAACTTAAGATTTTTCACTTCTTTTTTTTCTATAATCTATTTACATAAGGTTGTTATGCAATAAAATTTCTCAAATTTAGAATGATAAAATTACTTGGAGAATTCTTTTTTCTTTTGTGTTAGTGCTTGATAGCCTAGATTAGTTTTTCTTTGATGGGATTGATCTTTATCTTGTAAGTGATTTCTTAACCCATCTTGAATCTTTTGTTAAATTATTCTCATGTCTCCCTCAACATCTTAATTAACATCTAAGCTAAGACTTTCTACCATTACAACATCTTAGACCTTAGTAAAGTCCACCAAAGTAATTTCAAAATATAAGTAAACATCTTAAATTAATCCTCCATCATAATTTTCTCTTCTTTAAACTATCTTAAGTCATTTATCAAAAGAGATCTTTCAAATTATTCCAAACTAACCCAATCTATACTAGTCTTGATCTTCTTTAAGTAAAACTCATCAAACGGCCTTACCCCCCAAACATCTACTCCATATTAGAAATTAAGAACATATGATAACTAAGAAAATTTAATTTTTAATCATTTACACTACTTAAAAGTAATTCTTAAAATAATCATTCAAATCATCTCAAACTAGTTCAAACAACCATAAACTCCAGATCACTTCTCAAAGCATTAAACCAAAACTACACATCCATTTTCTTTCATTAGTCCCATAAATATGGTCTCCCCCCAACACTAACGGTCTTAGAAAGATAAAAGATAAAATTTATGGATATATTATCACTAGGTCTATAAAGAATACATAAAGCTATTTTTCAAATATTTGCATAATTACCATAGATTGTTGACATGTATAAGTTATTAGCTTCTCAAGATATCTTCTAAGTGAGGGCTTAAAAAAATTTTGCTCAAGTAGGTTTGGTTTTAGACTTCTAAATTATCTTATTGTAATCCTTGAATGAACTTTTATGATAAGAAACTCTTCCATTAATCTAATTACAATTATAAACTTCAATTACCTCATGAGAGCTATCAAAAGATGTAAAGATAGATTCATGCTCTAAATATGTTAGATGAAAATTTGGATAAATCTTATAGTACTATATATATCCATATGTGCCTCATGAGTAAGTCGACTAGGAGAATGTCACAAGTCAAAATAACTAGAACACAATGATCCATCCTAAGGGCAAAGGTTCACCTCATGCAGGACAAATGTGTAGAAGGAAGAAACTTTGCTAGGCAACTGAAACTCAGTACCTCACCCCTAGTCCAACTTCTTACTCATATATGCCTGACTATACATCTAGACCATATATTGGATGGACCATCATGCTAAAGTCTAGGATCCCACAGTCAAGGGAACTTGCCTCTTATAAGTGAGTTGTCTATCACATCTAATCAACATTCTTTATGAATGCCAAAAATATGTAAAAACCACCATCCAAACTCTATAAGGGGAAGGGGGTATGCCTTTTGAATTTAGGGTTTTCTCTTTTGGATTTTAAGGATCCTTTTTTGGGGAACATTTGTCTAATTTTCTTCAAATCATTCACTATAATACCTCCTAAGAGGAAAAGAGAGTTATTTGCTATCAGATTTCTTGACATAGTGGAATCTCCTATATTATTCTACCTTTCTCTTTACAATCTTATCTGCCCTTACCCTACTTCTCAAGTACCTAAATTGGTTTCACCTCATTCTTAAATAAAATCAAATTAAATGTTCTTCCAAGTGTAATGAGTGTGGATAAGACTAAAAAGTATAAGCAAGGTGCAAAGCAAACCACCAAATCACTAAGCATGGAATAATCTAGTAAGAATGGAGCTTGGCACCCCACCATTTATTACACAACAAGAGCTAAAAATATAAATGATAGAATCACTAACTTAGTATAGATGACTGTAAAAAAGATGAAGAATAGACAACCAAAGGCCAAGGAAAATGAAAGCTTTTCAAGATCAGTGACCTGCTGAGCTCTCAAATAAAGGAGAAAACTATCCATAAAGTCAAGCATCAATGGCGAGTCTTATCAGGCTAGTGAAGAGGAGGACACTAAAGGGAGAGGACAAACCCAACTGATGATTTCTCTAACAAGATCATGGAAGCTCACCCTATGCACAAGTTCAAGATTCTATATTTGGACTCATATAAGGGTTGTACTATCCCATGACCATATAGCTTTCTTAGAGTTGATAACATCTCTATTGGATTTGGATGATGCAATAAGATGCCAATGCTTCTTCACCACCTTAAAAGAATCAGCCCACAATTGGTTCTTGTAGCTATGAATTAGAAACATAATTTATTTTTCCAAATTCAAAATGATGTTTGTAAGACAATTTGCTAGTACTAAAAAACTATCAAAGAGCTTGCATGCTCTACTAAAAATGAGGAAAAAATCAAATGAATCTCTTAGAAAGTTAATCACCCATTTTTAGAGGGATGTTTTAGAAATTAAGGAGCTTAAGCTTGTGATCGTATAAGCTACACTTGCTCGGTCTCAAGGAAGGTCCTCTCAAATATGCACTTGAGCTGCAATAACCCAAAATTCTTACTGAATAATTGGAGTTGGCAAACAGTCATGTAAATGTTGAAGCAATACAATAAGGTCATCCAACCATCAAAAATAACTCATAGAGGTAATCTTTGGAAGAAGTCACTCTTAGAGCGGCTCTCTAGAGTGACTCTAAGTAAGGAAGTAGTGTAAGGTAATAAAGTTTGTCCAAAGAGAAGAAGTGTTAGCACACGAACGATAACTCAAATATCAACCAACTTATCATTAGCAAGGTCAGTACTTATAACCAACAACTATGTAAACCTGAGGGTACCAATGGCATAGTTAGTGGAGGCTATCTAGAGTAAGAAATTCTTCAGGTGGCCATCACTGACACTTTAACCTAGATGGAGTTTGTGATCACTCCAGATACTACATCGATCATCATGACCACAACACAACACTGAGGAATTTCACCATCTAAGAAGCTTGGTGGATGAGTTAATCAAGGCTGGGAAACTCAAGGTGTTCACCAGGCGATAAGGAAAGAAGTTTTCAAGATAGGTAATGAACCCATCTCGACTCATACAATTTACATTATGAGAATTATTCTTGTTATATTTTGAGGAGATAAAGAATCTGATGTCCTTGTAAGCTTCTCTAAGGAGAATCATCCCACGACAACCCATATAATGTTGCAACCATCATAACAATACTAATTACAAACTACCAAATTGAAAGTATATTGATTGCCACTAGGAGCTTGAATAATATTATCTTCAAATATATTTTTGATAGGTTGATCCTAGCATGTTCTAAACTCACCTCTATAAGAGGACCACTTTATGAATTTTCCTATGAAAGAAGATGAACTGGAGTTATCACTCTCCTTATGTCATAGTATTTTTTGATGAAAGAAGGAAAATTGAAGGGGTTATCACACTCCTTATGACAAGGCAAGAATCAATTCATATCTATGGCCAACTTTGTCATCGTTGAAGCACCTACCATGTATAATATCATCTTTGATTGATCATTACTTAACATGTTTAGAGAAATGGTGTCAAGCTATCATGTAGCTATCAAATTTCCAATAGAAGGAGAGGATATCACCATAAAGAAAAACCTAAATTAGTCTAGAGCCTGCTACTTGCAAGAATTAGGTGGTCCCATAAGCTGGAGAAAGTGCTACAACATAAGGTCGCATGAGCTTAAGTGGGGATCATCAAATAAATTAAGGAGGAGGTGACTACAAAGAATCTTGAGTGAGTCTCAACACACCGAACATGAAGCAACCCTTGTTTAGGCTCTCTAAAAGACATTGACATGTTTACTAGATCATAGCTAAGATGCCAGATACCAACATCAACTTCACTTGCCATAGACTTAACATTTGGAAGAGGGCTTGACCCATCAAATAGAAGTTGAAGAAGATTATAGCTCTACTCATTGAGTTGGTTAAAGAGAAAGTCGCCAAGTTATTGGATGTGAGCATTATCAAAGGGGTTTAATACCCTGAGTGGGTATCAAACTTGGTGATGGCACAAAAGTCTAAGAAATAAAGGATGTGTCATAAACCTAAATTTAAAATACTTGAAAAATGGGTACCCACTTCTCAAGTTAGATGCACTCAATGACTCAGTAGCAAGTTACTTAGTGATGAGTTTCTTGGATGCTTTTTCAAGATACCATCAAATACAAATACACCTTGCCAACTTAGAAAGATGATATTCATCACAAGAGAAGGCTCTATTGTTACAAGTTAACTCCCTTCAGATTGAAGAATGCCAAGGAAACTTACTAGAGGATGGTGGATTGAGTTTTCAGGGGGTAGAAAAAAATATGGAGGTTTATAAAGATGACTTGCCAATTAAGAGAAAGACACCTGAGCAACACAATGAAGATTTGAAGGAAATGTTCGCTACTTTGAAGAAGTGTAATATGTCCCTTAAGGTGAACATTTGGCATACGATCTAGAAAATTCTTAGGATTCCTAATAACCCTACAAGGGATAAAGATTAACCCAAATAAAGTGAGGACCACACTTGATATGCCATTACCAAGGATAATAAAGGAAGTTCTACAACTCACTAAGAAAGTCACTAGGTTGAATCAATTTATTTTGAAGGTTGGGGAGTGAAGTTCACCATTATTTAAAGTGTTGAAGAGTGCCATAAGGTCTAACTATACTTTAGAATATGAGAAGGCCATTGGTGACTTGAGAAACCTACTTGCATCATCCCCACTAGCATGAGAAGGCCATTGGTGACTTGAGAAATCTACTCACATCATCAAATAGTTATAAAGCCAAAATAATGGCAAGACCTTACTACCATACCTTGGAGAAGATTCAGTTAGTCAACCTTGCATAGAGAGAATAATTAGATAAAATGGCCAATATACTATATGAGCATGTCATTATAGGGTGCTGAGTTACATTATCCCATTATGAAAAACTTGCACTCATGCTTATTATATCCAATGACTCCAATCATACTTCCAATCTCATTTGATTTGAGTTGTGACCAACAACTTGCTCAAGTCCAAATTCACCAAACCAAATCACTCAAGGAGATTACTAAAATGATTGGTATAACTCAGCAAATTTAATATATCATACTCGTTAAGAATAGTAATCAAGGCATAAGCACTCTCGTAGATTTAAGTAACATGTATGATATCTCGACTAGCTCATAGCCCCTCTGGTGCTTGTACGTGGATGGCTTTACAAGAGAACAAAGCATGGGGCGATCATCATGCTAAAAAGTTTAGTAGGGATTACTATAACCTAGGCCATCAAAATCAATTTCTATGCTATAAATAACTAGGCCAAGTATGAGCTTTACTCACCAAGCTAAGATTTTCCAGAACACTAAGCACTATACATGTTACTACCTACTCAGATTTACAACTCATGGTGAACAAATAAATGGAAACTATGAAGTCAAGGATGAGTCACTACAAAGATATTTACTCATGGTAAAGATAAAAATTAGAAAGTTGCAATACTTTAATATTGAGCAAGTGCCCAAAGAGTAAAACCTACTTGGCGACATATTGACTATAGCAAGCAGGTATAAGGATCGGTTTGTTATTCAACCAGCTCAGACTAGCATGTAAGATGCAAAAGTTATGCAAATATAAAATGGAGACCAGCATAGCTAAGTCAACCCCATAAAGACATATCTATAGAATGGATAGCACAAGGAAGAGATTAAAGATCCAAGGAGATTCGAGATCAAAACTTCTCAATAATTATTGATTAAAGGTGAATTATTTTGGAGATTGATGACTTCACTTAGCATGAGATGAGTGAAAGAAAGTTAGAAATGAAGAATACTTGAGGAAGTGCACTCTACAAATACGAGAGTCACTCTAGAGGAAGAATGCCTCACTAGATTCTTCAATAAAGATATTATTTTTCCATGCTAAGGAAAAATAAAGAGATATTCATCGAAAGGTGTGATCAATGTCAAAATTTTCTCTCTGCAACAACAACCCTCACAGACCCTATAATCCATTACTAATCCTTGTCCCTTTGTCATATAGGAAATGAATCTAATTAGCCCACTACCACTTGCTAAAAATAAAGAAAGTTCATATTAATCATGGTCAATTATTTTAACAAGTAAATTAAGGCAAAGCCACTCACTAAAATAACCTCCCAAGTAGTTTAGGATTTTATTTGGATTGATATCATCTGAAGGTATGTACTACCAATGCCAATCATAATGAACTATGGATCATAATTTTTTGACAAGCTACTAAGTGGGTTCTATAAATCATAAAGAATCCATTTGAAATATACTTCAGTTCACCACCATTAAGATTTTATTTGGATTGATATCATCTGAAGGTATGTACTACCAATGTCAATCATAATGGATAATGGATCATAATTTTTGGCAAGCTACTAAGTGAGTTCTATAAATCATAAGGAATCCATTTGAAATATATTTTAGTTCACCACCATTAGAGCAATGGAAAAGTTAAAGTAGTGAGAAAGAAAATCCTATTGAAGAAAAAAGTGTAAGGTGTCATTGCAAAGTGGGTAGATATCATACCCAACTTCATTAGGCCTTCAAGATGACTCTGTCCTCGATGATTGGATAGACAAAATTCATGCTTTTTCATGGGACAAAAGTCGTGCTACTAGTTCAGTAAGAACTTTCTAGTTAAAGGGTCTTTCCAGTTGCCGAGTTGAGTAAAGAAACTATAAAGTGGGAGAAGTTGAACATCAAATTCATGAGAACCACTCTCAAAATATTAGAAGAGATGAGGATCAAAGCATTATTCAGACAAAAGAGATGAACAGTGAATGGAAAAATATTACATTCTCCACATTAAAGAAAAGTGTGCATATGAACTATAGACTCACTCCATACATGATGTGTCATGCACTTGGAATATGAAAGCTCTAAAGAAGTTCTACCCATGAGATAAACCTTGCCTTTATACCCTACTTTTTACTAATATGATATTTATGAAATGATAAATGTTTTTTCTTATAGTAAATTAATTGTTGAATTAACTTGCTACACATTTAAATTTAGTACTAAAGGTATTAAGTGAGTACTGATAGTGTGAGTTAACACTCAGGGAGCTGTGTATCAACTCAAGCTACTCAGTGCATTATTTTTGGCCCAAGTGGAAGATACAAAATTTTGTGCACAATTCTTAGACCAAGCAAGCAAAGTTGACTCAACAGCATGAAAATATGTCACACTTTTCTAACACTTAGAAAATTGCATATCAACTCAAGTTATTTAGCATGTAATTTTTGGTCCAAATGAAAAATATGAAACTTGGTGCACCATTCTTGATCCAAGTAAGTGAAAATTAACACAGAAAAATACACATGAAGCTATAGATCATACTCACATGAAATGTCTCATAAATTACCAAGGGAATGAGTGTAAGACTGATACCTCGTGTTGGCAATTATGAAATACCAACACTCTATGTGGTTGACAACTCAAGTATTTAACTGATATCCCATGTGGTCGGTAATTGCAAAAGACCAACACTTAATGTGATTGGCGACTCAAGTGTAAGACAAACACCATGTCAGATCGACAACTGTAAAAAATAACACTCCATGTGGATTAGTGACTCAAGTGCATGACAGACACTGTATGAAGTCGGCAACTGCAAAAGACTAACACTTTATGTGGTTGGTAACTCAAGTATAAGATCGACACCAACAATAGCAAAAAGACCAACACCTTATGGTTGGTTACTCCAATGTAGACCGACACCCCATGAGGTCGGCGACTACAAATGATCAACTCTCTATAGTTGGCACCCTTATTTCCCCCTAATATATAATGAAATGATTATTCAAAATTATTATAGTATTATGAGTTTGATCAAAAATTTTTGCTAACAAACTACTTGCATAAAATTTCTTACTTATGACTTAATAGAATATACTCAATGAACTCACTTCACAAAGTGTATTTGATTCACATATGGCAACCATGAGTACTTAATGAATAAATATAAGTAGGTACTCACCCATGTCACAATAAACTTTTCAAGCTACATTCAATAAATATTCACTACTCCAAGCAAATGCATTTATAAAATGAGCAAATTTGACCAAAAGACAAAAGTGCCATATTCAAAAATAAATATGCGAGTATTCAAAATTATTATGTGCATTTTGATTCCTTGTACTCATAAAAGAATGAAAGAAAGGGAGAGGATAAAAAGAAAGAAATAAGAAAGAAGCTAGCTGATAATCTCTTTATCATTGTTCTAATCATAGTCTGATCCTGACAGAGCGAGTACATTGTTAGTCCAAGAATTAGGCATCCAATTGACCATGCTTCACCAACATAGAAATAAGGTAGTTAGAATCTTCTTTGATCATCTCCTATAATAAACACACAAACTCATTAGGATCATGGAAGCTGAACCATTTGACTTCCTTCTGCCAGAACTCCTTGGTGTGACAAGATAGCTCCACCTCTATCTCCTTCATTACCTCAATAAGATGAGTCAACTCAAAAATACCTCATTCCTTCTCCTTCTCCTAATGCTTTGTCTCCTCCCAGAGTTTACGAGCTTTCCCTCAAAGATCCTTTACAATGGTGAACTTTTTCCTCTTCGTTGACAACTCCTTTCTCTTTAATTAAAACTTCTTGCATACCTCCCAAGTCAACTATCATGTGATGGCTTAGGCAGTCATCACATAATAAGGAAGTTGCATGATGGGATGATCCTCAAAAAGAAATCTAGCTCCTTAGAGAAGATTTAATGCCCTTGCATAAATGTCTCTCTTGTCAACCAAGCTAAGTAAGGAGTGAAGTTGCTTACAATGTACTTCTATAGCTTTTGCCAGTCCTACTCTTCTTGCTTAGGTGACTATGAGGAGTAGAGCTCATGGCTTTTTTCTTAGACTTCTTGAGAAGAGAACTTTGCCTTGCTTCATCAGACAACTCTTTGATGGAAGACTCAATAGAAGTTGACTCATCATCGACCACCTCACACTCATCAAAGAATCTAATAACCTTAAGATCAAGTGGAAGGGTGCCAAGTCATTGTCCTCTGCAAATAAGCAAATAAAAAAAATAAGAGAGTCTCAGCTACAATTACAAATCTGATTTGAAATACTCATTGAAGTGGAACTCATAGATTTTTTGAAATGAAGATAGTTATGGATGTCCAAACTCAGGTCCACCACTTTCTCAAGTATCTCCTTCACTTAGGGACTTACCTCCAGCGTTGTCACTTTGTCTGTAGGGAAGGGAATTGGAACAGTTAACACTGACTATCTAATTAAGCTTTTGATGAAACATAGTTTTTATTGCCACTTCTTGACCTTATTTGGCAAGACATGGATTTTCAACATAGCCACCAAAAATTGGATGGTACCATCAAGATGACCTTTGGCAGTGATTACATGATGGAAGAGGGCACTCCACGCCAATCCCTCCTTTCTCAAGAGGACAAGGAAGGTGGTGATGCTCACCACCAAATTCAACAAGACTTAGGCAGGCACCACATCATAAAAATTGTGGATATCCACCCACTCATGAAAAAGGGGAAGCAAAAAACAAAACTTAAAGTGGTCCAATGGAACACAAAACTTGTCTAATTTGGTGGTGTTAAATTGCTCATCCTCACTAGAAACTCACACTGAAAAGTCTGAGTTACCATGGTAGTAGCTATAAAAGATGAATGAGGTGATCGATGGCATATATTTGGGCATTTTCTTGACTTTAGTATGTACAAACATAGCAGTTTCCTTCTTTAAAGTTGCCATTATCATGTTTAAATAGCCCTCGCAAGAACTAAAAGGTGAGCGAGAAAGTAGCAAAGTAGCTCGGCAACAAGATACCACTTGCTCATAGTAAAGAGTAATAATAATAAAAGTTCAACCAGCCATGGATGATCATGGCCCATGGTACACAACCTACATCATAAAGAACATTTTATGGATATCTAAACATTTCATCATACACTTCAGCCGCATCCAATGAGAAGGGAATCAACCAGCTAATATTCTGGCAAAGATGGGATCCCTTGCCGATAGGCCAGTTTTCTCCTGTCAACCACTACCTCAAATTTTTCCATCACTCCAATAGTAACTTACTAAACTTACCTTATATCAGAAAGGTGTAATGTTGTTTAGCTTTCCTTTTGCTTATCAACTATTTGTACTCCTTTTCTCTTCATAGTTAATGATATCTTTGCTTTTAAAAAAAAGTTCAACCAACCATGGTAAAAAAATAATTTATAGGCGCAACAACTAGAGCTCGATAATGCGGATGTCACATCAATCATTAAATGAATATATCATTACAAACTCCCCTAAAGTCCTAAATGATGCAAGTCATGAAAAAAATAATTAAAGTATCAACTCATTTTTTTGAAGGCTCGCTGAGAACTTGATGTAATAGAAGATATTAATAAATATGATTATTTTTCATGAAGTAAATTATATTATTATGGTAAATAATATTACCAATGCAGCCATTAACCCCTTTTGCATCATTTATTAAATTATTTTACAATAAGTTTGAATATTATTCCTCAATGAGTTCACCCTTATTATATAAGTAATTAATCATAATGTTGTCACACATGATAAAAAGAGAAAACTCACTCAAATTGACACAATGTCAAAATCAAGGACAATTCAACCTCCACGATCACCATCCTCCATTGGGACTTTGCCTCCACTACATGCCTTCACTATGCCTCAACCTCTACCCTCATCTACAACTTAGTTGACTCCTGTCTTAACAAGCTTGTGCCTCTTTTAAGAGAAGCCATTATCCTCTATAAGGAGACAACCTCAGTGGAGTAGAAGAGAGTAGCTATCTTTCAACATTCCCTTCCTCGGGTTGAGGGGACTCTATCCTCTCAAACTCGCTACTATCACATTGAGTTAACTAAGGGGAGCTCGCCAACATTTCCTAAATATCCACTAAGGTGAAGCTAGTGTTCTTAGCGACAAATCAGGGACTATGGCATCTACTTCTAAAGTGAGGAGGTCTACCCTCAGAGAAAAACCTAAACCCACCAAGGTGACACTCAAAAGGGTTGTAGTCCCACCTACACAAAGAGAATCAAAATTCTTTAAGCAAGGATAAACATGTTTATATAAGGCAATCTAATAAGGGCATAATCCATAATAATGGAAGTCACTATTATGGAAAATGAACTTCTTCATCACTTAAATGATGTTCTAGCAACTTGTACATGTTCAAATGAACCTTTTTCTTTATACTACTTGGGAATCTGAAGAAATAACTTTGGGAGCTGACGAGTGCCCATTGTCACCCTTTGCTAATGCCTGTAGACTCATCAAGATTACTTGTGATTATAAGAAAGAAAGTCAAAAAATATGTAAAATATAATAAGATCATCGAATAACGATGAGTCCTACCTCAGTGAGATATTCCTCCACCATCTTTTCCATAGAGGTGTTTCTCACTAGCTTGCTTATCATGACTTTCTTTCACCGAATGAGAATGGCATCATCCTCCTCTTCTCAAGTACCAAGAATCTTCACATAGGGCAAAGCAAAAGATGGATCTACCATGATAGATGCACTTTTCTCAATGAAAGAAGGAGGAACACTCGCTTCCACCTGCAAATCTTCATCACCACCTTTAACTGGAGCATCAATAATGACTCAGGCAAAAGTACTCATCTAAGGTGACAAACTGACCACAGGTTTTGTAGGTCTTGGTCTTCTTCATCCTTCAAAGACTCGCCCAGATCTCAGTTGAGTCAACATAACCATAAGGCTTTTTGGAATCCATTACAAAATGAGCAACTTTTTACTAACAAAAATTGATTTGATGAAGGGTAGAACAATATCAACTCTTTAATAGACCAGGGTAAAGAAATCTCAACCTCGAGCTGAAGCCTTTTATTGCCTGGAGAGCAAAGAAATGCTAAAGAAAGAGACCATGTCAAAGGTGATATAACATTAATGGCAATGAAGCAACCATTTTTTTCAAAATTTATTAAGCATTTATGACTAATTATCTTTTTATTCACCTGTACTTTTTGTGAGTTACCTCTATAAGAAGCAAGATAATTGAGGAACTAAATGTATATCTATATGCACCTTACAAGTAAGGTAGTCGAGGGAACAACCCAAGTTAGAATAGTTAAAACACAATGACCTGCCACGAGAGTAAAGGTTTGCCTCACACAAGGCAAATGTAAGAGGATAAAACTCTAGTAGGTGATCGATACTCAGTACCTCGCCTCAAGTCTAATAACTTACTAATATACAAGAGACCATACATCCAAAGCACATTATGGATGAACCATCACACGTCTAGGATCCCTCAATTAAGGAAACTCACAACCTGATCATAGTGAACTCACCTCTCACATGAAAGTCACTAATCTTATCTATTCAATATTCTTTATGAATGCTAATAAAATGTAAAACCCAATTCCAAAACTCTATAAAAGAGGAGGGGGTGAGGGTTAGGGATCTTTAAGATTTAAGGGATTTTCTCTCTTTGTTGGATTTTAGGGATCTTTTTGAAGAACCTTTGTCTTATTCTACTCAAATCATTCACTATAACACCTCCCTGAGAGAAAAGGTAGTTATTTGCACTTAGATTTCTTAACATGGTAAAATCTATTATACTTTTTTACCTTTCTCTCTATTTTCCTATTTGCCATGACCTTACTTCTCAAGCACCTAAATAGGTTCTTCTTTATTCACAGGAAAAATTAGATTCAACAATCAATTTTTGTCTTTCAAATCATAGAACTTAAAATTCAAAAAGTTTAATAATCAGAGAAATTATTATATAAACTCTTTAAAATGTATATATAGCTTTGTTTTCCACTCCAAGTTTTTATTCAAGAATAGAAAAAAAATTTGAAGATACTTTACCCATTTTACATGTCTATAGTTTAATATTCTTAAAGTATTTATGAATTTGAAAGCATGATGATTTATAACAAGGATAAGGACTTTATATAATAAATGACATCTTTAGTGCTTGAGAATAGTATAAAACTTTTCAACTTTTGTAGAATATATTTATTTAGCATCTATAAGATTCTTATTGAAGAAAGCTATTAGATGGTTTTTCTTAATAATTCATATACCTACACCTAAAGAATCACATGTCACTTTAAATATTTTGAAAGAGTTAGTAAATATTTTGAAAGAGTTGGAAAGTCTAAAGATTAGAGAAGAAGTCATACAACTTTTATTGATTTCTTGACTTTATTTATAGACATAATTGAAATAAATTTATCTTGCTTAAAAATATCTATGATCGAAGCTATAATGGTGCTAAAATTTATAATGAACCTTTTATCAAAGGTTACAAGGCTTGAAAACTTTTGACATGAGTAAAAAATGTAAGGGTTAGCTAGTTTACTATTATTTTCTTTGAAAAGGATATACTTTCACCCTTGTAATCAATATAATAAAATTAAGGAAAATGACAATATGCTAGTAGAAGAAATATTTCTTGAAATAGTATAAAGCTTTCTTCTTTTATTTTTTTTAAGACTAATATTAAACGAGTGACTTCTCATTGGGGTTATAGGTAAAAATAACATTAAAGTATACTACTAGAAAAAGACTAGTAAAAGTTTTTGAAATTATGTTCATTAGTCTCATAAATATACTAAATGCATTAGATAATCTAAAAGTATAACTAACAAATTATAAAATGCATTTAAGGTTTTAAATGTTATCTTCTGCTTTTCCATAGGTCTAAGATATTGTTAGATTTAGTAATATGATCAAACTTACCATCTAATCTGGAATGAAAATTTAATTATTAATGATATTAGAAATATATAATGTTTGTTTATGTTTACATTCTTTAGGTACCATTGTTATTTTTTATTAAGAAGGAAAGATTTGCACAAAGATTCAAACTTTCTTGAATGAAGTCTCTCCTTACAGTTTATCAAATTAATTTGTTTAGCTCAGAATGTTTCTATTGCTCCATCTTATAATGTGACAAATTTAGAATTATAAACTACGAGTCAAATTTATGACATACAAGATATCCATCAAAGATGATTACTCATCTAGTAGATCATCAAGGGTAATATCTCCAAAATCAATTAATAAATATGAAACTATAATATGTATGTGATGCTCATGTGAATCAGATGTGGCTTCTCTCATGAGTAGAATGTAAAGTAAAACTAAAAATTCTTCATCAAACTATTAAATCTTATTTATTACGCTTAAATGTTTAAAGATGGTAGATAAGGTGTAAGAGTCTCAGAAGTGAAGTTAGGAATGCTCTCTCTAATAGTAAGGGGTAAAATAACTATAAGTTGAAGGTTAGCATTCTCTTTCTAATTAAGCTTAGGTTGAATATCACAGGGGGTTTATACTAAATGAAAGATGCTTGTTCATCCACTAGCTTTATGGGAATTAATTTATGATCTTGTTATTATGTTTGAACACATGTATTCTCTCAATCATAATGTGTCACATTTAAGTCGAAGAGATATTTGTCTAGCAAGATGAGTGATATATCCATAGGTAAAATATTACACCAAAATTGATTCTCATAACTATCAATTTAATAGATGCTAAGTATCTATATATGATTGGTAAAGAGATGTGATTTACCCAACTTTAAATAAGTGGTCAAAGATATTGTTCTAATTTTTTTCTTGAAAGTAATAAATCAATATTACATTCATAACATTGTGTTCATCAATAACTAACTTGAAACTTTTTCATTACATATGACAATTGAGTTTTTGTGATATCTTTATGATATACCAAGGTAAAATAAAATATACTCATTCATAAATTGGATCTCATTCCCCAACCTTAGTACGAGTGTGTATTTTTTAGAATCTCTAATTTGATTTAATTTTTTATCTATTATTTGGATTTTGGATTTTGATTTGAAAATATTTGGTTTTTTATTTTTGGTTCTATTTATTTTGTATATTCTTAAACTAACAAAATCAATTAAATCAAATATTGCTAAACTAGTTTTTATAACTTGAACCGCTTTATCAAGTTATTAACCTGCATCCCATATTCCCACAACTATCTAGTTTAGTTTGAAGCTGCTAATTTATATTTTTTAAATTGCTTAATTTAAAATGAATTTTTAGTTTCTTCTAAACTAAATCAAAAATCTAAAAAAAAAAAATCAGCTTAGATCGGTTTAGTTTATATTTATCATTAAACGGTTCAATTTTTTGGATTATGGATTCCAAACTCATCAGTTTAACAAATTTTAAAATCGATATGTCCAATCCGACCTAATGCAAATCCTTCAATTTAGGTGGTGATTCTTTTATTTTATCATAAAAGAAATAATACATTTTCTATATTGATTTGTTTCAAATGTAGATGGCCAATGTGATTAAATGAATTCAAACACACTTTCAACTAAAGTTTTTTGATGATTTGATATGATATTTGAAGGAGTTGGTTTTCAAATGAATCACATTTAAGTTAAGTTTCTCCAACTCTATAATCTTCTATATTATGGAATAAGATGGTCCTCTTATATTATTCAATTTTTTAATATAATAATGCTTACATGATTCCTCTATTGACATATTATGCATTATTTTTCAACAAATATAAAGTGTCATAATGAGTTTTATGATGAAAAAGTTGTGACTTTTTAGTTTGAGATAAACATTTGTTTGATATCAAATTTTCAGTACATAATAAGAGATTGAGGACAATAATTATAATAATATTTCATTGTCTAATCTTGGATATAAAAGAATGTTATGCATGTTTCAAATATCAAAGTCATGAAAAACCCTTATCAATGAAACACTAATAACATGTTGATCAATATTATAGAATTAACCTTGACCTAACTATCTATGGAAGAAAAATAATACAAAAAAGATTCTTTCATAGATTTGGTGGTTCTCTATTTATAGAGGAGACTCTAACATTTGATTATTATTATTGTCATATCTGAAATGACTAGAAAAAGAATTAATGATAAGGATAAGGTCTAGAAAATAAATACAAATGAATTATAAAACATTAATTTTACTTTTATAGAGCTACCTACCCCAGGAGGCAATTGTTGTTCTGCAATGACAATATCTGAAATTATATTAAACAAATGAGAAATTTGAAATGTAGCCGACTGTAAGTGTAGCCCAAATAAGAATGGATATGGAATTAGATCTTGGCGGATATAACTAAAAATGCTTCCATAGAAGAATCCAAAAGCTTATGTAGCTGGCTCTCCTGAGCTCTTCCATGACCCACCATTTTGAATTCCTCTGCCACATTTCATGTGAAACCCATGAGCACTGTACCCTCAGCTCTTTCTCTCATCTTTCGTTCTTTTAAATTTCGTTTCAATAATGATTAAGCATTGATTTGACTGAAGAGAATTTTGAGTTGTGTGCTGTCACCACATAGCTTCCCTCCCATTCAACCTTTTATCTATAGTTCCCTTTTTTCAGGGTTGATTCTTCACCTCCAATGAGCATTAGGGCCCGCTTGCTCGCATTGCTTGCATCATCACTGAACGCCTCTCTCGCTCTTCTCTCCATCTCCTTGTGCCTATCACTGAAAATGCCCTGCAAGCCTACAGCTCCTGTCCTTGGAATCTGCTCCACCCTTTTCAAAAAAAAATAAAAGATAAGTATACAAATCGTATACAAACAATTGATATATATATATATATATATATATATATATATATATATATATATATATATATATATATATATATATATATATATATGAAGAAATTTTAAAAAATTTAAAAAAAGTGATTAGCCCAATAGATATTTACTATTTTCTATTTCTATTTACAAAAACACTAATATGCAACGATAATTTCAGTAAGAAATATCATCGGCTGATGAGTCGAAAGCCTATTTGATCATGGCTTTCTATTTTGAGGATCTCATGCATCCAATTATCCTTCATGTACTCATACCCAATTATATAGCAAGATCAACATTTTGCCTATTCCTCTTCAACATGTTATATTGTAATCATGGTAATACATTTATTTGAGTTTCTTCACTCAGCTCATTAGTAAAGTTAGATATTTCTCGTTCATCTACAACTTAAATAGATATTTTTATTATGATTCCGTCATATATCATATATTAGGTCATTTTGATGGAGATTTAAAGTAAACCTAAAAAAACATCAAAAAAAAATTTTAATTTTTTGCTTTTTTTATTGAGCTTTTGCTTTTTTTTTAAATGTGAAAATATGAGCCATAGAAATGGATGAAAGTTTTTTTTTGTTTTGCTAAATTGAGTAGCTAAATCTATCAAAGATAATGTACATTTATTAACATTTATGCATGCACTTGATCATTCATGGCACAAATAAATTTATTAGAATATTAATATAAGAGTAATTTGCATTTTCTTCAAATTTAGTGTCAAATTTTTTATCTTTATTGTAACCTAAAATGTTTATGAGATCTTTGCTTTTGTTCTCATACTATAGCTACGTTTGATTAGTTGAAGCTAGTAGTCAATATTTTTTTAGTAGTTTAAACGCATTGAATCAATTTGGTTGTTCAATAATATCAAGTTTAAGCACTCACTAATTTGTAAAAATTTTAAGGAATATTTATGAGCATATCATAAATTTTTTATGTATTTACATATCTAATATTTAAAAATTAATATTTATATATATCACATTATCTTATACATGAAATGATATATTTCAATATACAAAAATTATTAATAATAATATTTTTATGTAATATGTAAAACTTAAAATAATATATACCGTTGGTGCGCTTCACGAGGGTACTACGTACGCCTGAAGAGGATGCAATGCTAGCTAAGGTTTCAGCCTCGAGTTTCTGTGCTAAGAAATTAACTACTTTTTAATAGCTCATTGCGCCTATCTATTTGCCCTTAATAATTAAAAAAAACATAATGATTTGTTAATTAAAAATTTCTATGAACCAAGCAAATTACAATCATAACGATTTATAAACCAAGTAAATTACCAAATAGACCTTATAAGTTTAAGTGGAAGTTCAATATTTTTGAATGAAATTGTCATTACTATTTCGTGTAAAGTTATAATTTTTAAGTAATCTTATGTCTTTTACATCAGTTAGCTAAGATTAGAGCAAGGAAAATTATGAAACATGTAATATTTATGAATTTGAATTATTCGACGTGCTTTCACTTTGCACAGGAAAGAAATTAAAGACTAAGGAATTATTTGGTTGCAAGAATTTTTCACTGTTAAGAAAATCAGATGTTTTATAATTTGTTGTCTACTTCATTTTTAATAATATATGGAATTCATCCTATTTAATTTTAAATGCATTGAAAATATAGAGTTTAGCACACCAGCATCAGTTTACGATCATCACTATTAATTGTGCACTCTCTGCCATTCTGTATCTCTGTAGCCTAGTGCAGCTGATCACTAACATTAATCACTATTCATCATTGTCATTATCGTCCGCTACTACTGCCCACTTATGTCACCCGCTCATTACCATTGTTTGCCACCACTTGCCACTACCACTTTCTCACCAAGGAAACTCACCATCACTCGCGGCTACTATTTACCACTTTCGTTGGCCACAACCTCTATTATCTTACACAAATTATCGTTGTGCCAACTAACACTTTTCTTTGTCATATGTATTTAAAAGATTTTGCAAGCAACTAAAAAAAAAAATCAACTCTTAAGTTTCTTATAAAATAGTTAAACATCAACAAAATATTATAAATACATAACATAACTATTAATTATATTAAAATACTCAAAAAAAAATTGAATTAATAGGTTCATTATTATGTCGCTTGATACGAGCTTTGAATAGCTAAATAAATAGGACCAATTATTTGTAAATGATTTTTCTTATTTGTAGATGAGAAACAAAAATGTACATCAAATGTATTGGAACACAATAATGTTATGAATAATTTTACACATTGTAGAAAATATAACTTTTCATATTAAAATTTAAATGATTATGAAAATACCATAAAATGTAAACAAATAACTTGATCCTTCCAATTGGCATCATAAAAACAACATTGTAATAGAAAATAATTTCACACACTCTTAATTCCCTTAACTCTTTCTTCAACCTCTTCCTTTCTCTCTTGCTACAATTTCTTCATCTTTGACAATGCAATTTTTTTAACCTAAGCTTATAGTGCACTCATCTAAGCATTTATATATATATATATATATATATATATATATATATATATATAGTCAATGCAATCACATTTCTTCTTTACCTTCCCATTGATCAAACATAATATCTTTATTGTTAAAATAAGAAATCTATAAAGCATATATTATGTCTTGGGTACCTCACCCATAAATTATTTCTTTTCTTTTACTCAGTCACTAGTCTCCACCAATCAAAATATGAATGCTAAGAAAATCCACTTGAAGATCCTTCCCATATAGATATTTAACTTAAAGAATGTTAAATCATATATACTCATCCTATAAAAGAGAAATACAATAGTAAATATAATTTAATTCTAAATAATTTATAATTAATCATATTACTTAAATAAACTTATTACAATCTATAATTATCTCAACATTGGTTCTCTTGATGTTGTTGGATTTGGGTGTGTAGTATTATTATTGTGGGTTATTTTTATCATTTTTCTTTTATAAAAATAATTTTAAAATTAATATAGTATTTAATAAAATTATTATTAATACTTGATTTTGACTTATTGTTCTCCTTTTATGGAGTGTGTAGAATTGAGCTACTAGTATAGAGGGAGGTACCCATACTTTCACAATTAAAATCTCAATTTTGTTTGTTCTTTACTTTTTCAAAAGAATAATCAAAGCTACCCATGCTTCGTATAAAATCACCCAAATATGCTCCCTATTTCATTCAGGCCTCTCCCTAAACATGCAAAATCTATAAACATATCTTACAAATTAAATAAGTTGAGCCTATTCACTCAAAATATATTCTTATATTATCTTGATGGTGGAGCAACTATAAAAGATCTTCTTATGAAAATTATAATATTTTTTCTAAAATATATTCATCATATCTTAGAAATATAAAAAATACATATTATCTCTCTCACATTCTCAAAATCATATGTTGTAAACTTTTATTAAAATCTTTTCGAAAATATCTATATATATAGCAGTTCGATTTCTTGCTCGCTAAATATTGATTGTGGCTGTTATTATATCATTTGTTTTGCCTTTGATAAATGGCGAGACAAGCTTATGAACTTTTCTTGAACCTTCTATAAGAGGAATTGTTTTATTTAGCATTGCTCTTATATGGGAACACTGCCTTTGTTGGGTCCCAAGTCTTGGATGTGAAAAGTGGTGGGTTGCAATAGACAGTCGACAGCCAGCAAAAAACTTATTGAAATAATCATTACATGAATCCTTTAAAATATTATGTTAATGCTAGGGCGTCCCCTGGAAGCTATGCATTGTATGGCCTGAATACAGTAAAAAGTGTGCAAAGGTCATTACATCAGCGCCCAAGTGCAGTGTTAAATAAACAAGGATTTTCACAGTTTGGACAAATTCAGACAATGAAGTTAATCTATGAAACTAGAATTAGATTAGGAACTTGGAATATAGGTATTCTTATAGATAAATTAATGGAATAAATAGATATTATGAAGGTTCATAAAAAGATAAATATTTTATGTATTCATAAAACTAAATGGGTTGGGGAGAAGCTCAAGGAGATTAATAGTTTAAATTTTAAACTTTAGTATTCATGTAGGGGTCAAATTAGAAATGATGTATGTATGATTATAGAAAAAAATTTGAAGAATAATGTTATAAATATTAATAGATTTGGAGATAGAATTATTGTTTTAAAGATTATCATTGATACCAAGATTATCAATACTATAAGTGTTTATGAATCTTCAAGTAGGTTTGGATGTCGGCACAAAAAAAAAAATTGGAATAACTTAAAAAGATTAATACAAAAGATGCCTCTTGAGAAAAAATGTTTATTGGACGGGATTTAAATGGACATATTAGTAGAGTTGTAGGAGATTTTAAAATTATTCATGGTGGCTATAGATTTGTAGTGACTAATAAAAAAGGTAGGATTACATTAAATGTAATTTTAGCTTATGATTTCTTGATTGCATTTTTTTAAAGATTTATATTCAAAAAATTGATTTTATATTTTAATGAAATTTATTTTATAACTTCCAATATAATGTTTCATTTTTATCAATATCTGAAATTATTTTGATAAAATCTAAGTTTACAATTGTCAAAATTTGAATAGCTTGACCTAAATAGTTCGTGATTTTGTTCTAAATAAAACTTAAATACTGCATAAATTATCTTTCAATTTGCACTCTGCTGATACAAATTTTTGAAAAAACTCACATGCCAAAAAAATTTTTTTTATAAACCTATTTTTGTTTATAAGTGCATTTATTATTTATATAACAACATAAAAATTGTGAGCTTTGACTTTTCATTTTATTACAATTTTTATTATATTATAAGGTGATCATTATTTGAGTTATTGTTGTATAAAAAAAAAGAGATCAATATTCATCTAAATTAGATTTTTTTTTCATTTTCTAGGCCATTGGCTTAGTTGATTGTATATTGTATTATAACTTAGGTTTATACTGTTTTGAAATAGTGAAATCTTAGCTAAGGATTGGCTAGGCTTGGATGTAGGGCATTTTAGAGTTTGGCTAATTTACATAAAAAAATTTTATGCATGTTGTTTATCTTGTTATTCAGTTCTCACTTGTGTTTCTTGTGGTTTGGTCACATGGGGTGAGTAATTTGATCGATTGGGGCTTTCTTGAAATGCTTAAAAGAGTTAGGATTTTTTTGATTAAGTTAGTTTTGGAGTGGAACTCAATATATAGAACCAATAGTGATCGGCTAACCCAAGGTAGATTATAAACAAGAATTCGACACACCAACTTCCCAAGTTTAGTACTCTCACAACAAAATCTAGATTACTTGAAACATAATGAAAATTATAGAGGATAGTGTTTAATTTTATTCTAGAAAGTTTTACAAATTTTCATAAAGTCTAGACAATTATTCTAAATTTTCTTTCAGGACTAGTCTGATGAAAATTGATCTCCCTAGTTTATAAGCTTTTTGGTGGCTTAAGGTTGTTATTATTTGTTTACAGTGGAGGAAAACACAAGAAAATACTTGAAGATGAGAATTTAGAGTGTCCAGTATAAATTTTGAATTCCTCAATAATTTTTTGACAACTTTAAGCCCACAAAACCCTGATTGGAATAAGTCTAGTTATAATTTGACCTAGTTCTAGCTAAACCCTTTATATGGGGGTTTGGATGCTTTTAATTGAGGAAATTTTGTAGAGACTAATTTGCATGGATTTAGAACAAAAATAATGAAACATCATAAAAATATATATAATAAAAAATTATAGTATAAAATTAGATCACTCACCTAAGTGACCTACACTTGAAAGATTACCAAATCACTTCAGTAAGTTGGTTGGCCACCAAGTCTCCAACACTTTGGATTATCTTCCAGTTTTCTTGAATTCAAAGTCACTTCAGTCTTCGTTCAATAGCACAAAAGTGTTTTATATATCAATGTAAATGAAAAAAGAGAGAGAGGTTGGAGGAACGGAGGTTGGCCCATTCAAAACATAACTCCTCCCTCAATAAGCCACAAACCCATCCTTCTTTTTTCTCATTTTAGTGACAATTAATTAGTATAGTATTAATTAATTAAAACTTAATAGTGCACTCCTCCCCAAGTTCATGACATGACTCACATAAAATTATAATACATAGGTCACCAATTACACATTACAATGATAAAAAACATGAAAAAAAAAATGTTCTAAGCTCCATTCCATTCCAAGATATTCTTCGAGTCTTCTTAGTTGAGCTCTAGTGATTGGACCCCCTCTTATGCTACACCAATTTACTTATTATTATGATATTGTGGAAAATTAATGTTTGATTAAGATTATTTATTTTTATTTCATGTTAATTTTTAAAATTAACTTTAAATTTTCAAAATACTTGATTCACCTTTCTATTGGGTGACATAGTCTCACCTTATGAATTATTTAGATTAATACAACTATATATTAATCAACTTATCATAATAAAGTCTAAAGTACCTCATAATTTAGAACAATATATAATGTTTTTTAAATAACTTTTCATTATTCATTGATCTTATCGTGTATTTACTTGAAGCTTTATTAATTGCCTACAAAATTGATAATGATGATTTAGATGTTTCCCCACCATCAATATTTCATCCAACTCTAGTTCAATGATTAAGACTTAAAAGCAGTAATAATCAATATTTCATCCAACTCTAGTTCAATGATTAAGACTTAGGTTCCCGTTTGGGGGCTCTGCGGTAGCAGAGCGACGCCATGATCGTTTGGTTGTGCACGAATTTGGGGAGCTTTGAGAATCTAGGTTGCAGCTGCCGTGAAGTTGCGACTCAATATAACCTTCCGCGGTCCATGATCGAAGAGAGGTTTTTTCCTATATTACCTGTTTCTTAGTGCTGAGCATTCTCCCCATGCCCTTGATCTAGCCATCCTTTGCAGTATCTCGCCATTGGAACTCTCATCTCTGCCGAAGCTCACCATGAGATAGGAAATCGAGGGATTTGGCCTTAACTCTCGTCTCTGCTCTACGGGATTTTAGCTTCCTAAACCCTCCTCTACCCCTAACTTTTGCTTCGCACCCTCGTCTTCATTGTTTGTGAAGGTAACCCTCGGCTTTCCTATCATGTCCCTTCACGAGCATTAGTTTTGGTTGATCTGTAATGCATTGTCTATTTCTCCTATATTGTCCCTTCTCTCGAGCTTCAGTTTGTGTAGATCCCGTGATTCATTGTTCCATTTTGACTTGTTTACACATTATGTTTTGAAGGATAGATTAAAACTTCTGTGTTGCGAGGGAAAAATGAAACATTGTGGATGATTTTTAGCTCCCCTTTTTCCCACATCAATTGTAGTAGTGTGAAACATTGTGGATGTTTTTGATATGAATATTATTCTTTGGAGATATTGCGGCTTATCTCAGTTTATGTAGAAGAATTTTGGTCATTTGTGGACAATTGTTCATACTTAGCTCTATTATGTTTAAGGTTTACTGCCCCTAGTTTAGGTTTTGACATTTTACGATGCTTTGAGTAATCATGATATTTGTGTTTTCATAAAAAAGAACAATCTTGGAAAACATTCAACCGAAATTGTGTTAAATGCATTGGTTGAGTTGATTTTTAAATTTACGTTGAATTTATAGTAATGTGATATGTTACTCTTTTGTTGCATAATTTTAATAATTTTGTTTGTCTACTAATTTATATATTGGTGTGGCTTACACATATTGTGTCAAAATTCTCTATTAAGCTTGTTTTAGAAGAATTATGCACACTTTAGCATCTTCTTATGATGCATATATCTAACAGAAATAAGTGCTTGTATAAATCAATGTAGGGAGATTAATGGGAAATCCAAGAGAAAGTGGAGTAGGTGCTACATGGGAGAAAGATGTTATATTAATTTTTTGTGATCATTATTTAAATGAAATAGAGCTAGGCAGTAGGCTTGTCTACTTCTGCTGTTAGCCATGGTGGCTCCTGTTCCTTGTGCTAGGTTGTTCTTTTAACATTATGGCTAGGTTGTTTGTGTTGCTAGTTTGGGTTGTTTGGTTGGCTTGTTGGCCTGTCTCCTTCTGCTATTAGCCATGGTGGCTCAGGTTCCTTATGCTGGGCTATTTTTTTAACCTCTAGTTGGGTTATTTGTGCTGCTGGTTTGGGTGGGTTGGTTGGCATGTTGGGCTATTTCCTTATGCTATTATCCATTGTGGCTCTGTTTCCTTGTGTTGGGTTGTTGTTTTTTTAATCTGTGGATGGGTTGTTCTTGCTGGTTTTGTCTTATTATAACTGTGTTTATATGTGGTGGGTGGTTCTTATAGTGTAGGTTTTGGAATAAGTGGTCTGCTCTTCCTTGCTATTATCTGTATTTGTGGGGATGTTGGTTGTTACATTGCAGGTTGGCCTTCCTTCTAATATATTGGTGGCAAGCTTGTTTCTTGTTTGTGTTATTGGTTTGGGTGGGTTGGTTAGCTTATTGGCTGTTTCCTTGTGCTATTATCTATGGTGGCTCGATTTCCCTATGTTGGGTTATTTTTTTTTTACCTTTGGCTAGGTTGTTCTTGTTGGTTTGGTTGGCTTGTTGGCCTAGTTCCTTGTTCTGTTATCTGTGGTGGCTGGGTGGTTATTACATTGCAAGTTTTGATCTCATTGGCCTGCTCTTCCTTGTAGCTATCAATGGTGGTTGGTGGCTGTTTGATTGTAGGTTTTCTTGGTATGGAATGAAATGTCTATGACGACGTTGATATTTTTCTTTCTATCAGTAAGGGTGGTAAGATTTTATGTGATTGTAACCCTTCTTTTAGAAGTTTGGATGCTCACATATATTGCTGCTCTTTCGGATGTATTCTGACTGAGCCTTATTTTCTTTAACGCATCTTTCTATGCTTTCTTATGTATTTTCTGAGCTTCTTGCAGGTATGTGTACATGGTGGAACCTTTCAGTGGTTATGTGCTTTTCTCAAGAAGGGACTGCTACCGTTTTGTTTATTTTTACTTCACTTTTTCCTGTAATATATTCTTGTATTAGTTAGGGGAATTTCTTCAATAGGTTTATTATAGCTCTTGGGAGCATTAGCTTTGAGATTATTTTCTACAAAGATTGTGTATCTTCTATTTATGTTAATTAAATTTCTATCATTTTTTTGGGAAATAGTTTCCTTGTGCTATTTAATTTTCATTTTTAAATATTTTGTAGTGTTACCCATCCTCATATTAATAATTCTATTATTTATACACATTTTTTTCATGGAATATGAGTTCAAGGATCTCTATTGAGTCCAGAGCTGTGTACTGGAACTGTGATTTGTAATATTATATGTATTCACTTCACGTTGGGAAAAAAATTATGAGAGGAGATTTTTTAGGTGTCCAAGAAATAGAATAGGAGATGATTGTAACTATTTCAGATGAGTTGATGAATACGATGGTGACACCTAGGAGGATAGTAATGGAAAATTCTATTTTAAAAATATTTGATTAATAGGATAATAAGCTTAATATTTTGATCGTACTAGTTATTGTACTTATAATTTTAATATTACTATTATTTATTAAATAGTGTTATTTATTAAATGATGTATAATCTGCTAATGTAATTTAGTTGACTTATGACTATATATGAGTATCACCTATCTTCTTCTTTTTTCATTCTGTTTACAATTACTTAGCTCATATGCTCACAAGGGCATTTTAGTCATTTCTACATAAACAGCTACAACACAGCAGATTCTGAATTGATTTTTTCAAATAGAACCTCAGATTTAGTAACAGCAACTTCCTTCCACCAACTTCTTTGTATAGACTTCATTTAGGAAAAAAGTTGCATAACCAGACCCTTAAAAGTAGGAGTAATACATTTGGTCTCCGGAGTTAAACATGCTTTACAAATATAGTTTTTTATATGTGCTTTATCTTTTTATGTTCTTTAATTTTAATTTACTATTTGAACTAACATTAGTAATTAAATATGGCCAAATATATGATCATATTTAAAATAACTCTTGTAAAATAGGTATATTTGTAAGTATTCAATTAAGTCAAAGTAAGCAAGTGAAAATATTCTTTCTTATTTGCATAATGTAATTAGAATATTTAGTTCAAGGTGCCTCAAAGAGTTTTCATTTAAATGTGCACAACTCCAATCCTTATAAATATACTCAATAAAATCAAAGGATTTAATATTTATTTTGATAAAGCACTAAATATAATTGAAAATAAATAATCAATGAAGATATGATAGCCATCACTCTACTTTTATTTGATGGTCATTCATTTAACATCTTCAGAATTTGCACACACTTATACACTGGCATTCACTAATCAAATATGAGAGAATATTTGGCTTTTAACTTCAAAACTTTCTCATTACCTTTCTTTTTGGTGATCCAAATCTTTTTTTTTTAATATAGTACACCTTAAAATTCATTCATACATTCATGTTATCGTTCTTGTCATTATATCCATCATATTATTAAATATGTTTTTCAATTTTTTCTTTTATGCATCTTATTGAGACTATGTCAAATTAAATTTGTTCTCTAGTATAATAGATCCCAATAAATACTCTTCTTACACTAGTTATAAACACCTAAAAATGGGAGTCCATTATTTGATAAAATAAATGAATCAATTAATTTTAAAGTTCATGTTAATCCTTTGTAATAATTAAATTTCACTGAATTTGGGTGAGGGACTAATTTTCTAAACACTATCTAAGAAAAAGTATATCTTTAAATTTTTTGAATGTGAGATCAGGGAATAAGAAAATTGATGAGTGTTAAGAGGTCATAGCACCCAATGGGAGAGGAGAGGAAATGAGTATTAAAAAAAATTAAGTTCAAACTTAGTTTTTTAATTTTTACAAAAAAGTTAATAAAAAAGACTTGAATAAATATTATATCACAACAACATCAAAGTGAGTGTAAGAAAATATATGTAGAAAAGGGAAGAAACAGAAGACACAAAAATTTTTAGGTGATTTGATCAAACTCAAAAATTGGCATACATCCATACCTAGCCACCAGCATTAAGAATTCACTAAATCGAACAAAATTATAAATAATCTTCCGTACTCTCCTGTATTAGGCAAGTATAACCTCAAATATTGTACTTTTTCTACACTTACTAAGTACAACTCCAACAATATATTTTCCTACACCAAACAAGTATATCCCTAACTAAAGAGTCTCTTACATGGCAAGTACAATCTCAATAACTTCAAAGTACAAGAAAAATAAAAAATATAAGAATGAAAGTCAAACTCTAAGATTTAAAATAATTTTGCTCACAAATCCAACTAAATAATAAGAAGATAAATAGAAGAGACCTCATAATATAATTTTTATTCTTTTTTATTTTAAAATATTTAATGATATGAATTTATATTAACTTAATACAAAGCACCTAAATAAGTCAACCTTAGAAAATACTTGCACAAATCAAAATGTAGAAGCTTGACGATGACAACTTTGAAAAGCAACAAATGTGAAAACCTTAAAAATGTGATCAAAACATAAATCTATGACAATATGAAATATTCAAATCACTTGAAAGATGAATGAAAAAAAAACTTGAGAAAAACTTTAGAAATATTAAAAGAAATCATTTTTAATCACCTTAAACCCTCAAAATCAATAATCATAATTAATTAAACCAAATTAAAAAAATGTTACTCAAGTCATTGTTGACCTCACTTTTAGTGAGATTAACAACCCTCCTCTTAGACCTAGGACTTGATCTAGGCATTAAGGCTCTGTTAACCTCAAGTGAGGTTGACAATCACATTAATCTTAAGAATTTTGATCTCTAACCTTAGATCGAGAGTTTCTTAATTAGGCACTTAGGATACTGCAATTAGTAACTAAGTGTACAACCTAAATTAAAGTAGAAATAAAATAATAAATATGAAATTAAAACTAAATTAAAAAGTCAACACATTAAGAAGAAAACCTAAGGTTATTTAGTAAGTTTGACCTAACCCAACTAGATTTGATGAAACCTAAATAAAAACTAAATCTAATAGAACTCAATAAAAGTATAAATCAGATATATTTGAATTGAATTCAAAATTCAATTGAACCCGGATTGTGGTAATTGGGTTCGGTTAACTCAATTAACCCATTCGAGTAAGAATCATCTAAATCTAAGAAAATTAATTAAAATAAATCAAATCAAACCAAACCAAAATCACAGAATTGATGTATAAATCTAAATGAACCCAGAAATAAATCTCGATGGGGTCCAAAGTGATTGATCAAGTCATTTGACCTAGAGTTGATCCATATGGGTCCACCAAGTCAAAAGTCAAATAATCAAAATTTGATTAATTTAAGTCATCCTAAATGCTCAAATTTATCAAATTAATATAATAGAATAAAACTAAATAAATCTAAATCCAATGATGACTCAAATAGCCTAATCGGATCACCTAATCTAAGTGAATCGAATGAACCTTATTGAACCTAAGCTCAAAATAAATTAAAATTAATTCAAATTAAATGTTCCAAAATATTTTCAAATCATATTTGAATATAATTTGACTCTTCCTTAAATTTGATTTGACCAAATTGGCCCATTAAATCTAATTTGGGCAGAAATGAGACTAAATCAAAATTGAATACAAATTAATTAAAATCGATTACTCCAAGTCACTTTAAATACTCAATCAAATATAATCAAAGTTCAAACACTCTTTAACTTTTGTCTTATCGATCGTCGGATCCAAACAAACTCGATTCAACTCATTAGACTCAATTTGGGTCGAAATGAGTTCAAATCAAAACCAACTCTAGATTAAGTAAAATCAATTATTCTAAATCATTTCCAAGTATCAAATTAAACATAATCATAATCTAATTTAACTCAATAGAGATAAATCAATGCATTGAACCTAACTTGACTCATTTGAGCCAAATGGGTCAAGAAAGGTTCAAACCACACCCAAAATCTGTCACATGGGGGCTACCACTGTGCATATGGAGTATAGCTTCAAGTCAACAATGGAGGCCATGGGAGAGAGGAGAATCAATGGCAAGATGCCAAAATCTAAGATCCACTTAAACATAAGCCATATCTCCACTTGGCTAATATTTAGTAGGCTCTATAGTAGCTAAACCACCAATGTTGACTTCTCCAATCCTCCTCCCAATGGCCATCACCTCCACAACCTCCATTAATGGTGATTTTTGGCCACCATTAAAAAGACGAGAAAGATAGCCCATGGTTCCTCTTGGTTGTCTCTAAATAACTCCTAGAGCTTTTCTGATCAAAATCATACCATTCTCCTCCCATTCCACGCATAATATAATTGATTTCTGCTAAATTATGGCAAAGAGGCCGCAACCATTGGCTGAGAAGGTGATAACTAGGGAGTCAAGTGGGCATATTCATTCTAGAGCTTCATCTTGTGCTTAGGAGCATATTCGGATCAAAAAATCCGTCCGTCGACTTGAGATAATTTGTTCAAAACCTTAAAAATTAATATGTTCTTTATTTACATGAATACTTGCTCAATCCTAGGTAAATCTCTTATATTACCTTTGTTTTTACTTTCTCCCATCCCCTCGGTATGAAATAGAATGTTTTTTGATGCGTTCGCCAAAAAATAGCCCTCAAACTAACTGATTAGGGTTGAATGACTCAACCAACTGTTCACACTGAGAATTGACATAGCACCCATCTAATCCCTCTTAATAGAGACGGACGATTATGATTAGAATGTACCTGGATTAATTCTAGACCCTTAGATCCGCACATTTGATCTTGGCCATCCAATCTAAACCTGATTTCCCACTCAAATGTTAAGTCGATGGTTGTGTGGCAATCGCTACAACACATAAATAATAATACTAGTATTGACTATATTAAGTGGAAAAATATGGTATTTTTTTATTTATAAGTTATATAAAATTACTTAAAACTTCAAAATTTATAAAACTAAAATATTTAACAAAAAATTAGAAATAATGGCTCATTAGATTCATCTTTTCGAGATGAATCCAAAAGCCACAATTTTATTGGTTATTTTAAGATTAATTTGAGCTTGAATAAAAATCAAAAATTTTAATTAATCCCAAAATAATTACTAAAATAATCTAAAACTTTTAGAGAATGAAATTAACACTATAACACATCTACCATAAAACTATAAGTCATATTAAAAGTTATTGAATTTCAAAGTTTAAATACCTATTTTTGTGAAATAAATAATTATAAATCAATAAAATAATAAAAAATCATCAAAATAGCTCAAACCATTACAAATAACTCCAATGAACCCCATAAAAATGATAAACTCCCTGGAACTCACTAAACCTCAAAATCACCTAATTAGATTATATAAATAAATTAATTTACTTAAATAGGCAAAACTTAGAAAATCATAATAAATCAAATAAAAGTCCAAAAATTCAAATAAACCCTCTCTAGATTTATCTTTTAAAGCAAAATCTAAGAAGACTAAAAGCCCTATCTAATTCTCATTATTTTAGGTTTAATTTGTGTTTTATTGGAAATATTAAAATCTTAATTACACCCAAAATATATATTTGATAGTGATGAAATCTTGGAAAAATGAAATTGGTAGTGAAATCAATTTCTAAAAAAATTTTAAGGCAAAATAACTTCTGAATCAAAAGATATAAATTTTGAAATCCTAGGACAATTTAAATAAATAGAAAATGAGGAAATTCTAAAAATTCATAAAACCAATTTACAACATTTCCCATGGCATGAGAGGACTTAAGAAAATTTTTAAAACCTCTAAAGTTGTTAAAGACCAAGATCATACACTTAGGGTTTAATAAGTTGTTAAAATCAATAATAATTGAATTTATTAAAATTAAAATTCAACAAATAAAATATTAATCTAAAATCAGAGATAAAATAATACATAAACCCTATTAATAGAATCCTAAATGAAGCCAAGCAAATGTCATGTAATCTTTGATTCAAATTAAATCTTAATCCAATCAAATATAAACTTAAACTCAATTTAACTATATGAAACTCAATTAAAGCATTATTTAAATTTCAAATTAAACTTAACTAAGTGGACCTAAGTTATTAAATCATTGATAAGCATTAATAATCTAAATAATAAAAATCAAAATTAAAAGCTCCTACAAGTAATTAACCTAAACTAAATCAAACCTTAATCAACTTGTTAAAAAAACATAATCAACATAACTACATTTTGACTAAGCATTAAATCTCAACACTTAATCATTAAACTTTAAATTGAAATAATTATAAATCAAATCCACTTTGACTAATCGTAAAACATTAATAAAATTAAATTAGTCGATTAAGTCAAAACCTAATTAACTATTAATAATCAATCAACCTTCAGTATCATAACCACTCAATTAAGTTAATGATAGAGAAGTTAAAATACACACTTGATTGAGAATAGTTTAATTGATCATTAAATAAATCAAATTCCTTAATCAAGTTCTTAATCAACTAAATCATTTAATAAGGTTAAGTTTAACTAATCTTTAATTCAACGTGGTTGACCTACACGTGTGTGCCATAATTGAAATTAAGATCACATGCCCAAATTTATAAAAAAATATATTATTAATGGCGACGTCACATAAGCGAAGGCTAAAGCTTCCTAATCGTGAGAAATTTAATTAAAATCTTTATAATCCGAAAAAAATTTTGATTGTGTAATTATGTTTAAACTATCAAAATTAATACCAGATCAATTAATAACCGATTAATCAATAAAAATTAATATTAAATAAAATTATATGCATATCGAGGTCAGGAAGCCTTGACAATATCCGAACAACCTCCTATCACAAAATTGGCTGCTTCGTTGTCATCAAAATGTCAAAATCTATCAAACGATACCTCCTGCAATCAATTCGACAAAGTCTACAGAATTTTGAGCGATTCGGATGTGACATCGTACAATTTAAGCCCAATTTCACCTCGATCGTCATCAACGTGGTCCAAACGACTTTCGATTGTGAAATTGATTGCACCGTTGCATCTGGCATAATGGAAGTACCTAAAATTGATACCCATATTGCTAGGGTTCATTAATTGGGTTAATTCACTAAAATATTTATGATTAGTATTAATAATTTCATCATTAAGCTAATAGGCAGTCAAATTTGACTAACAATCCCCTAATCATTGCTTAACTAGCTGCTCAGATTGTCCAATCTAGCTCAGTCACCAAATCGGCCAATCAAATTAGCTACCAAACATGCCCAATTGAAACACCTGCCCCTTTGCTCCTATTGGTTATCGTTTGAGTAGCCAATCAAAAAGTTTGGCTAACCCTAAATGCCGAAATGAGTCGTCTGCCCCTCATTCACGTAAATTTTCCTTTCCCGAGCCCTCTCTCTTGCGTGATCATTCCGTCTATCCTCTTTCGCCTGTGATTCCTCTCATCCCTGAGCTCCTATGATTCCCTTTCTCGCACGATCATTCGGTCTTCCTCTCATTCGAGCAGCATGCACAAAAGAAATCCCCTGTCCGACCACTCTTCTCGAGCAAACCAAGCCCTAGTTGGTTCAACTAAACCCCTTTTCTTCCTCTCTCCCTAGCAACTGAGATCTCCAGGTCATCTCTATCTAACCCTAAGCATGTTTTATACATTTGGTTTCATTTGAAGAATATGATTTGCTGAGTCTCATCTTTTACATGCTTGAAATGATGTTGAGATATGGATTTAGAGTTCGGGAAGATGTATGGCCTAAATCTCATGATGTTTACTATTACCTATAGATTTTCATGCTTTTACCTTGCTTGAAATGATTTTCTATGGATGAAATTACATTTGCTATGCCTCTTTCACATGTTTAAAGTGAAATCTGAAATCTGAAAAGACGGTTTGAGATGATGTATGACTCAAACCCTAAGCTATATGCAAGTTTCTTTCTCTTTTCATGCTTCAAATTTCTGTTTGGATGGAATAATGCTTATTAAGCCTCTTTTATATGTTTAAAATGAAGTTGGAAATATGAAAATGGGATTAGAGATGATGTATGGCTCAAACCCTAAGTCATATGTGGATTTCCCACTTTCATGCTGCAAATTTTTCATTTGGGTGATATAATTTGATGATTTTCATTTCATGGTTCATTGATTTTAGTGTTTATTGCAAAAATATGTAGAAATGAGCAAGTGTGAATGATTGCTCTATGATTTCAGATGGTAGAGAACTATTATTTGCTATGAAAGTGCAACATTTGCTTATATTTTGATGTTCAAAGCATTGAATCCAAAAAAATATAAAAAAATGAGATGATAGCCTTCATTTTTATCCAATTAGGTTAAGGGATGTGCTGAAATTATTATCATGTTATTAATTTTTCTATTAGTAAAGAAGAGAGAAAGGAGGATTTCAGATTTTTACATAAAATGGTAGTTGTCATTTCAACTAGTTGATAGCACCTAAGATTTGAAGTGATTCGTTTTATGGCTTGTTTACATCAAAATTTTTGTTGTCTTTCTATCAATGGAGGTTTTATTATTGAGATATATTAAGACATAAGAATAATAAGATTTCAACTTTCTTTAAATGGGATTGAAAGTTTTCTAATTTTTAGATTCATGCTATTGGAATCATATTAATGGGATTGATTCCTATTTTAATCCTTATATAGAAATCTCCTACTCCTTAATCACTTCTCCTTCTAATCAGATTTTCAGGTTAATGTGTAATTTTCAATAACAATATGAGCTAGTCATTTGCATAGTTGCCTCTTTCTATCATCTAACACTCTACTACCTTTCTTTTAATTGAATCTGAAAATTCAGATTTATATATATGGTATTTCCTTGGATTATAAAAAAGAAGAAAAAATCGATGGTTGGGAGTTATTCATGATGCTCATCTTGCTTTGCTTTTATTACCTGAGTTATTATCGTGAAAATGATGATTTGGGTGAGGATTAGCTTTCAAATTATCTTAATTTGTTAAACTCAAATGCAAGTGCCACTACATGTTAATTTTCTGAATTTATTCATTTAATCTTATGAGGACTATCTTGATTTGCTTCATTAGTTGTTTCGCTATCATAGAGATAAGGATTTGAGCAAAGTTTATTTTTAGATTTTATGATGTTTTCAATGCAATGCTTAATTAAAATCATAAATGTCATGTGTCTTGCTCAAGTGCATGTACATGTATGCTTATGTGTAAATGCAAGCTTCAAAATTGTTTGTTATAAGTACTCATTCATATTATTCCAATGTGGCGGGAAAATTTATTATAAGTACCTGTTCACGTTGTTCCAATGTGGCAAAAAATTGTTTGTGATAAGTACTCATTCACTTTGTTCTAATGCGGCAGAAAAATTTATTATAAGTACATGTTTACATTGTTCCAATGTGGAAGGAAAATTATTTATGATAAGTACCCATTCACATTATTCTAATGCAGCGGGGAATTTTACTATAAGTACATGTTTACATTGTTCCAATGTGGCAGAGAAATTATTTTATGATATAAGTACTTGTAGACATTGTTCTAATGCTACAAAGAAATGCTATGTTATGCAAACCCATGCACGCCTTTCTTGGCATGTGGGTAAATAAATTTTTTTGGCCACGGTGTCTTATGACACCTACCATGCACGCCTTTCTTGGCATGGTGAGAAAGCCTAGTCTCCTGAAGTAGCTCCCTTATGCGGGGATGATGCCGGGAGGCTATCAAAATTTTTGGCAAAAAAAAAGAGATGGAAATCATGTAAGTTATATTGACATATGTCTTCTTCCTATTTTTAAATTTTGAAAAAAAAACATGTTGTGATAACGAAATTCTATTTATATTAACTTAAGCATCATCATCTTTGAAAACTCAATTTGGCCATTGATATGTAAAGCTTGTTTCTTTCTCTTATTTTGGGGAAGAATGAAGAGAGAGCAAATGTTTATCTATAGGCTTATTCAACCCATGCTTAATTTGATTCCTATTTGAATGTCATTGCCATATGGAGTAATTGCTTGATTAAATCCATAATTTAATATTTATGCATTATGGATGCTTGGTCTATACATAAACATGCTCTATTCATTTATGTTGTGATAATATTCTTCTTTATATGCCACAAGAACAGGTTGGAAATTGAAATGAGGTATCCTATGTATGATATAATTCAATTCTTACTTTATTATCAAGTATCCATTCATACTATGCTGCTTTTCCTTTGCCTAAATTATGGGATAAAGCTAAAATGAAAATTAGCAAGGTTGATTATCCTTTTGCAATATGTAGCCATGCTTAACTTGATTACTACTTGAATCTTGAGGGCATGTAGCAATTACTTGTTTGAATCCATATTTTTACTTATCTTGTGATAATCCTCTCTTTTTTGTGCTATATGAATGGGTTGGAAGTGGAAATGAGGAACCCTATGTATTGCATAGTTCAAATCTTTCTTTGTTATCAAATATCCCTTCATGTCATATTATTTTACCTTTATCTTAATTATGGGATAAGGTTAAAATAAAAATCAGCAAGAGGGTTTATTCCTTTGCATTACTTAGCTATGGTTAACTTGATTCTTACTTGAATCTTGATGTCATATGAGTAATTACCTGTTTAGATCTAGATTTTCACATTTTGTGTTATTAGATTTGATATAAATGCTTGATCTACATATGGCCATGTTCTATTCACTTTATGAAAAGAAAAAGAAAAGAAGAATGAATGAATTCAAATCTTAATTTTAAGCTTGCTCTTTTCATTATGTTCATTCTAAAATTAATGCCCTTTAAAGTATAAACGATATATAAAGGTGCACATGTATAGAGTCAAAGAATGTTAGGTTTGGTTTGCAAGTTTCAAATAATTTTCCAAGGGTTAAAATTTGTTGTTTTTGTTGCTTTAAGTTGAAGTTGGGTTTTTACTTTGCATTGAGTATGTCATAAGTATATTACCAAGCAATTCCCTAAGGCTTGAATCAATTTAAAATGAGAAAGAAGTATGATAAGTGCCTCTAAATAATTACCATGTCATATGAAGTGAGTTTTGACTTGTTCTTTTGTAAAAGACAGAATGTTATTACTTCATGATAGTTAATTTTGAATCCTCTTAAATGGTGAACTCATCATTATGTTAAAGCAAACTTGAAAGTGATAGGATTCATGAAATATGCAAGATATTATCTTTGATCTTTTGATAAGAAAGAGAGGCAACAAAATTTGAATCCCTTTGTGAATTGTTATGCCTATCTTTGATGCTCCATGTAAAATGATTTAAGTCTCATTCAGATTTCATTTTCTCTTATCAAATCAAACTCTTCTTTATGTGATATGATAAGATTTCTTAAAAGAGAAAAAAAAAAAAGAAAGATCCACCGTTTTTATTGTTTTAATTGAAAATTTACTTGTGCATGGCCATTCAATCATATCATTTGATAATTCTTGAAGAAAGATGTTTTCATTTGCTATGATAACATGTCATGTGATGTTTATATACAATCAATTCCTCTCTAAAGCTATGATCATTATAGCATCAAAAATAAATCAACAAGTGCATAAAGTTTAAATCAAACTAAACTCCTCATTTTCTTAGAAATCTTTTACTTCTTTTATCTTGCAATCTTGTTGTCCAAATTAAAACATCAAATTAAATGATAAGGTTTAAACCTAGAACATCAAATTAAACATGACTTATCGATGGATGCGATGCAGTTTGAGGTTAATCCCAATTGTTGGTGGGTTCCTTTAGAAGTTGGTAAATCCCTTTAGGAACTTTAAACTTGCAATGTTCCTTATGAAAAAGATGTGAAGAAAAGTAAACCTCATGAGGGGAGGATGCTCTCATATTTATAAATGTAATAGCTCTAAGCTCTTCTCCTAAGTAAAATGTCATCCAAGCCCCTTTATATGAAGCCAAAATTACTTAATGACATGTATGACAAAACACATAAATGGGATTTATGTTACCCCACTAATGTCATATGACTTTTTGCATGATATTAAAGAGGAGAAAACTTCTCCTCCTCTTTTTTCTTCTCACAGCATTATGTCATTAAAAAATGCGGGAGGTGTGTGGAGAAAATCAATGAAATGTAGATTATTTTCTATTCCCATAAATAACTCATAAATGGGAGTCATAAAAGAAAAAGAGAGGAGAAGCTTCTGCCTCCTCTTTATGGGATCATGTCATGACAATATATGTATATATATTATATATATATATATATATATATATATATATATATATATATATATATATATTATATATATATATATATATATATATATATATATATATATATATTTATATGATGTATATAATAAAAAGAGAAAAGCATAAAAAATATGTATATAATAAGAATAAAATAAAATCTTATATATTAAAAAAGAGAAGTGCCATGATAAAAAAAATGATGATAATGATGATAACATAAGAATCGAAAATCTCTTTTCTTCATTCATAACCTATCTTAATTTCTTTAAGTGGGCATATAAAGATAATTTACCCTTTGAAATTATGTTGCACATGTTCTTTTATTTCAAGAAGCTTATTGGACCTAAATTCATAAATGGGCTTATAAAAGCCCAAGTCTATAAATGGGCTCATAAAATCCCAAGTCCATATATGGGCTCATAAAAGCCTAAGTACATAAAAAAGAAGAAGAAGGGCCCATTGGGCCTAAGTCCATATGTGAGGAAAATAATTGAATTAATCATCATATTTTCAAATTCTAATGTGCATGAGGGGTTTAAGTGTGGTTGTCTTTTATGTGTATTATGACATCTCATCTCTCTTGATTTTGATATGTGGCATATAATATAGAGAAAATCATAAATATTTAATTCCATGTATAAACATTTGAATAAAGCAAGCTTGCATATATTTTATGACATAATGTTCTATCACATAAATTCATACTTGATCTTGACATTCCTCAAATTTTATTGGAACTTTAAATAGAAAAGATACTACACTTGATATTTAGCAGGTGTTTAAAAAGATTAAATGTATATATGTTGACCTCATTTTTAGGATGAGCTCTCAACCCCTCCATCTTAGACATAGGATTCCTTAGTCTTAAGACATATCTAGTGATTAGGTGGACATTCAACCTAGCCCTAGAGACTTAGAAGGGTTAGTCGTAGGAATAGGGCATGCCCTAGGGGTGTTAGGAAAATTTTCCTACCCTATAGCTTGAACCACATTCCTCACTTCCTTCCTTCAAATCAAATCAACATCAAACTTAAATCAATTCCATCCTAATTGATTTTCTCCTAACTCAAATCAACACCACAAGATTGAAATCCATGATTGAAACCCATGATTGAAATTCCAAATTCAAAATCTTTTTTTAAGTTCTTTGATTCCCTTCTTATGGACTTAGCCTAAATAAAATCAAATCAATTCAAACTCATGACTTTCTTATAACTCATTTATATTCTCATTTATATTCACATATAAATGAAATATAAATTCAATCAATTAAATCAAATTCAAGTTGAAATTCCAAATTTCCAAATCTTTAAGTCCTTTGATTTCTTCTTAGAACTTATCTTAAATCAAATCAAATCATTCAAACTCATGAAATTTTCTCACTCATTTATATTCTCATTTATATTCACATATATAAATGAAATATAAATTCAAATCAATCAAACTAAATCCAAAATTCCAAAATCTTTCAGTATGTCCTTTAATCCTCTCTTAAGGACTTAGCCTAAGATCATGTTCAAATCACTTCAAATTTCCTTGAAATTTTCTCATAACCATTTATATTCTCATTTATATTCACATATATAATATATAAATTCAAACAACCAAAACCAAGTCCAAAATCAAACTCAAATTCATTCAAAATTCAACCTAAGCCTTTCAAGTCAAAATCTTGAACTTAGCCAAATCAATTTCAAATCAAGTCGAACTCTTGATTTTCTTCATGATTCAATCAATCCTTCAATCATGAATCCAAATATAAACATAAACTTCAATCACTAAATCAAAACTCAATTAAAAAATCAAGCCAAAATTCATTTCATGTTCACCCTTTGAACTTGAAATTAAATGAATCAAAACCCATTTGACTTCAAACCACTTACAAATGGATTTATATTTCAATCATAAGTCCATGTGAGTTCAATCAAACTCAAATCAAGCTTTGACCAAGCCATTTGACCCACTTAGGCTCACTTGAACAAGTGACCTAAAGTACCCATATGAGCCAAATTCTAATCTAACCAAATTAGATTGAACTAAGCATCTATGCCTCTCATCATGATCAACAATCATCATGAGATGATCAATCAATCAAATTGGGTCAAACCAAGTCAAACCTAAGGGTTGACCAAGTCAAAACTTAGCCAAAATGAAAACCATAGCCAAAATCTACCATAGGCCAAATTGATTGAAACCATTGATCTAAGTTCATTCATGATCAATGTTTGAACTTGAGCAAGTCAACATTTGAGCCTAACCTAGCCCAATTGGCCACTTGACCCAAGTTGACCCAACTTGACCTAAAAGTCAAAATGTGTCAAAACTTGATTTAAGCCAAATTGATTGAAACCAATGGATAAAGTTCATTATAAAATGATTTTTGAACTTGACCAAAGCTCCAATTAGCCAACTAGGTCTAACCTAGCCCAATTGACCATGAACCCAACTTGACCTAAAGGGTCATATTGAGCCAAATTCAAACTTAACCAAAATTGATTGGAAAAGATACCAATCCCTTTTATACCAACCAACCTAAACCTACCCATGACTCAAATAGGTCAAATGGGTCAATTTGGTCAACTTGACCCATTTGACCTAAATGAAACTCAATTGAACCAAATTCAAAAAACCAAATTGAATCAAACCAAAAACCAAAACATTTCAAATGGTCATATGAACTTGACAACTTGACCCAATTTGACCAATTGGTCAACTTGACCCAAGTTGACCCATTTTGACCTAAATGGGTCAACATGAGCCAAATCACATCAAACCAACTCCAAATTCAATGAAACTTGGCCAAACCTATTTTTCATCATATCAAACATACAAACTGAAATCAAGGTCAAATGACCATTTTACCCTAGGACATAGTAAAACCCAATTCCACTTGGAATTTGGTCAAATCCTCTTCATAACTTGGCACCCTCTTAGTGGATCAAATGAACACTAGGTGGTGCACCCAACCCAATGGGTTTGGGTCAAAACAACCAAATGGCCAAAAGACCACTCCCATTGAAATGGCCACATGGGAATCCTCCTTACACTCAATTCAAGGCCACTTCACCATTCCACTCCCTTGGCCAGACATACTAAATAGCCTAACAAACCCACTAAATCAAGGCAATTGATCAAAAATGGTAAGGCATTGCTCGGCTGTCCGATTTGCAAAGGGGGAGATATCCTCCACCTAAATCATTTGAATCTTCACTCTCCCTCAGTCGATTGAAGCATAGGAACTCAAAGCAAGCCTTAGAGAGTCTTTCCAAGCTTCCTAGAGAGGATTTGAAATCTCCATTTTTGGTTTTCATCACTTGAAAATGAGCTTCAAATTTGAATTTACTCCACACTCAACATCAACCCAATTCCTTTTCAAGCTCCATTGAGGACCAAGTCAAAGTTTCCCAAGCTCTTTCCCAAGCTCCAAAGGTGGGGAGGATCCAATTGATCAAGGAGAGCTCAAGGAGGAGGTTGACCCATAGAAGCATCCACTCAATTTCAAGAGCTCAAACTTTTAGCTTGTCTAACATGAAGCTTCTCCAAGGATGATGACCTCCGTGAGGTATGCCATTTTGAGCTTAAGTTCAATGTATGTGGTCCTTTGTGAAGTGAATCAATCTTAGTTAATCTAGCCATTAGATGTTCTTGTATTCATGCTTAGATGGTGTGGGTTGATTTTCATCCCATTATGAGCTTAATCGAGCTCGGATCATGGCTTCAAACATGGACGTCTCCATGGCTCATAGAGTGGCAGGGATGAATCTCCATCCATCCATGCATTTTGGATGGATGGCCAAGATTAAAATACGTTACCCATAATTTCCCCTCGATGGCTTTAATCTAGCCATCCGATCCGGACAAGCGAGCGTGTAGCGCCATACGTGACACTGATGTGATTAAGTACTAAATCCCGTCATGCCATGTGTAAAGTGCATGTCGCATCGGCGCGTGTGCCAGGATTAATAATATAATTAGGGATTATTTAATTTCTAATTAATCACCAAATCTAAAATTCATATCTAAGCGAAAAAAATCAAAAAATGAAATGCATTGGAAGATAATTGAACATAGAATATTTTAAAATTGATTTTGGATTTTGAATAGTTCTTTTCTTTGAATTTAGGTTTTATTGGAATGTTAATTTGCTAATTACCCTTACTCTTGATTAATCCCAAACTTTTTTGGGTAAATTAGAGGGATGACTTCTACCTCCCCTATTTTTCTTTGAATTTATTGGTGGCTTAATTAGAGGAATTATTTGATTAATTTTTAATTACCCCTTTCATGTAATTAAGCTTAATTAAGGGTATAATTAGTGGTTTAACCCTCTGATTGACTCAGTTAAGTTTTGATTAAGGGAAAATGAGGTTTAGGGAGTAATTTTGAAATACTTTCCTTAAGATATTCCTTAAACTCCCTTTTCTTCCTTAATTTATCCTTAACTAAGTGTTAATTCACTAATTATACCCTTAATTGATTTCATAAAATTTTAAAACTTTTTAGAACTTAATTAATCTATCTTGGGTAGATTCTTAGGTGTTCAAGAGGCTAAGCATAATTAAAGAAAATCAAAATCCAACTCATATGTGTGAGAGGGGTTTTTGAAAGTACTTAAACTTAAACACTTAGTTTAATTAATCATTAATCATGGACCAAATTGCAATAGGCCCCTTTCTTCCTAGGTGCATTACAAATTTAAATTCCTTCTAAGATTTTATGTCATCTCATTGGCTTATAATTATTTGATTAGTTATGCTAAGGTGGTATAGGTAAGGGATAATTAACATGTTTAATTCATACCTTAACCTAAGCAACATATAAAAATAATTTAATAACCTAAAAATTAAACTAAAATAACCAACACATGTGGGACTGGATTAGGAATAGCAAACTTACCTCACATTTATCAAATTAAATCAAACTCAAAACAAAATCAAACCTTCCTTAAAAATAATTTGATTTATTTTAAGCTTTCTAAGATGGATATCTGCACTTATACATATAAATTGCATAAACAAATCAATCAAACTTTTGCATTTTTTCTTTTCATTCATTTCTTTCATACATATGCTTGTATTTAAGGAAAGTAGTATATATTAGTCATGGTTTAATATAAGGCTTTAAGTAGCCCTAAGTAAGTTTTGTACCTTACAGCCCTAGTTAAAAATAGGGTCGTACTCTCTTATGTCTTTCATACATACATGTGTGCATGTGAAAATTGGATAAGTAGTCCCTTTTCTACTTTAATGAAAATTGTGCATCATAAGCATTCAAATTTTCTTAAGTAAACTACTTAGTATTCATTATAAAGTGTGCTAAGCATTCTCATTTATATGTATAGATAGCTTAGGATTCATTCATATGCATGCTATACTTGTTGGGAAAGAATGAAGTGATGTATGCTTTCTAAATTTACTTCAGTTTACTTAATCTTAAAATATCTTTCTTTTTGAATAAGTTTGTTTAAAATTGATCTAAACTTAGGATTAATTAAAATACATAATAAAATATTAACTAAATAAAACTAAACATGAATCTACTTTAGAAATTACTTAGGTAGGGAAGGAAGAGAAGTTCTCTCTTTCCCTCTCTTTAAAACTTAGTAATTAATTGTAGGTTCATCCAAACCAAATCAAATCATTTAAAATCAACACAAATCAATTAAACACTTAAATGAAACCACCCATCTAAGTTGAAAACCTTCACACTTAGAAAATTCAAACCTTAAAATCATAGCTAAGTACACCACACAAACCTTCTAAAGCATAAACATTAGACTAAGTCACCACTTCTAGCTTTAAGTTAAGGTGATGTATGGTTTGATGTTTGCTTTTATTTTGTGATATATGTTTTAGTCTGGATGTTATGATGAATGTGCATAGAATGAATGCTAGGATGATTTAGTCTAATCATTATCTTATAGGGTTGTGCTTAAGGCGTGTAATAAAAAATATCTTTTTTTTATTGTGTAGGTGCTTATACCCCATAATCTAATATTCAGTGGACTTATTCACCCATGTGTGGGTGTTAAGTCCAATATACATCTTGGATTTGTATGGTTTGTTTAGCTAATTTATGTTTTATAGGTGTTAGTTAGATTTCCATTTTTCCCTTTTCATATAATTTTTTCATTTAGGATTTTGAAATGATTGTTATGGGGATTAGGATGAGCATTGGTCATAAGATCTTATCTTATGTACCATGTCAAGCCTTTAGAGCATCCACCTTCTAACCATCCAAAAGAAGGAACCAAAGAAGAAAGAAGAAAAGAAGAAGAAAAGAAGAAGAAAAGAAGAATGAAGAAATAAAGCTTAAAGACCCCCATAATAATGAATTCCTTGCTTGTATATTTAATTCATTTATGTCTGGTTGTATAAGGGTAGAGCTCCTACCCAATTTGTTTTGGGTTTGTGCGGTGGTGCCGACCACAAATGACTTTTATTCTTGTTAGCTTTATAAATTGATTGATATTGTTTAGCCTGTGCATTAAGATGGCATCCTTTTTCCTAGTTTCTTCTTTGCTTGATGTATGGCCTAGATGATGATTAGGCTCTTAGGGAAAAATAAATCTTCTACCAAATTTAACAATTCAAAATTAAGATAAAGAACTCATAACCTCATCACTTAAAAAGCTAAAATCAAGATAAAAAGAATTAGCAACCCACTTGGATGAGTATTTTTTTATAACATCATGCAAAAAAAGCATCTTGTTTAACTCTTGATTGGAGGCTTCCACCTTTCCAAGAAACTTGGCTTTGAGATCCATGATGGAAACACACCTCCTCCCTTCTCACTGATTTTGTCTAATAATCTTATTTCTCATGCATAAGTATATGAATCCTATAAGCTTGAGTCAAAATGATAGTCCAAAAATAAAAATAAAATATAATATCAGTTGCATTAGATTTAGGTCATTAGACATGCCTATACAAGATCTAGTCACTTAGGGAATGAGTTTAAGGACTTAATCTCTTTCTGAATAAATAATAGCCTAGTTATCTTGCATAAAGCATAAGACTTGCCTACATAAATTTAAAATCATAGGAGTTAGTTGGCAGCCACCCCCAAGCGATTGTAAGTCCAAACAGTTGGGTGGTTTGTCCTCTCTTGTGGAGGCAAACCAAATACCCATTTTCATCTTAAATTTAGGTTGTGCTTTTGGCCCTCACCAAAGCTTCCTAGATTTAGGTTCTAAGCTTACTTCTCCCCTTTATGGGCCATAAGCATAAATCATCACCTCTTAGGCATTTCTATAATCATGTGTTATGAAATCATAAGCCTTAAATTTCTACTAAAAAATTCAACTCAAATAAATTAATTCAATTTCAAAAATTTAAAGCCCAACCATAAGATAGTTTAAGATGCTCGCTAGGTTTTCTATTATCGTGTGCATCCCCTACTTATCTTCATTTAGCTTCGATAATAACTCTCTCTTTGATCAATCCCATTTGATCTTCAAAAATGAACTAATTGATTGATAGTCTACCTTTTGAAATCTTTAGAGACAATGATCATTTACCTTCGAGAATATTCTAAGGAATCCCCTTCCTTGGGATGTACTAAGCTTGTAAACTTAATGAACCCGGTTTAAAATAAACCCTTACTTTACTGTAAAGTAGGGAAAGAATCATATGTAGACCCATTGTCATAGGAGTCCTTATTCGAGTGATTAGGTCCATTGTAGGGTGGTGACTTCTATCTCTCAAGATAGTACACCTCTCCTCAATGTCGTACCTGATTACCTTAATAAGAATATTTGTGAATCTATATGGCATCCAAACAATGGCGTATTTTATATATTTCTATTTTTCATTTATCCCTCCTTTTCCAAAAAAAAAAAGAATAGATGAAGGCAAGAATGAATAAAATTTTCACCATAATATCTTACAAAGGTAGATACACTTGATTTATGACAAACCTATAAAGGTTTAAGTTTACATCATTTAAAATAGATGCTCACTTATTTGCAAACAAACATTTGCAGCCCCTAGTACAGTTACATGCTTGACCACTTAGAACAGATGCTCATTTAGTTTGCAATAAGTATTTAAGATTATCAAAACTCATACCTTTACAAGAACAAATTTTCATTTGATTTATAACAAGTTCTCAAATGAGTCATAACTCTCATATGTTACAAGTACAGATCTTCACTTGATTTATAACAAGTACCTAAATGAGTTGTAATTTTCATATTTTACTATATGGGGGTACACTTGATCTGCGCTTTCTATTAAGTATCGAATCTTGCAATTTGACACATATATCATAGCAAATATAATTACTTCAATCTATGCATCTTAATGTCCATACATCATTTTAAAAGAGCAGATACTTATATATATTGAAGTGTCTACTAGATCAAACATCTATAAAAAATATGCAAGTCATATGCAAAAATAAAAGAGCAAACATTTACATATCCTGGTTTGGTCTTAGGACCAGGCCCAGGGTAACAAAACCCAAAAATCCATATCAAAACTTATACTTATAATTTGACACATGTCATGCCAGACATAGTCACTTCAACTTAGACATCTAAATATCCACACAATATTTTAAAAGAACAGATACTTGTATGTATGTTGAAGTATCTACTAGATCAAACATCTAGAGAAAAAATGCAAGTCATATGCGAAACAAAAGAGCGGATATCTACACCCTGGTTTGGTCTTAAGATCGGATCTTGGTTAACAAAATCTAAAAATTCGATTATAATATTATAAGAATTTCAATTTAATAAAGTGTAAGATGTTAATTTTATCATACAATTACAAAAGATAAATCTATTAACACGACTTCTCAAATTTAAACTTCCAAGAGGAAAGTCCTAAACTCGATCCTCTATGCTCAAGCTAGAGTTGATAAGATTTGAAGGGCTATAAATGTGAAAGTAATGAATTTAAACCCGATCCTCTGCAAGGAAGCATGCAAAGTTGATAAGGACTACTACATTCAAAAGGTTACATTAGTATGTTTTAAATGAACAATGATCACATATTCAAATCTAAATTAATTATGAAATGATCAAATAATAAAATAAAAGTTTTTAAATTAAATTAAATAAAATTAATTATTTAAATTTAAAGTTAAAATCTATTCACCCCTCCGCAACTATTTTTGGGGGTGATAAATTAAGAAGACTTTTGCTCACAAAGAGTCAATGTCAAATCAAATGCATAACTATTTTCACACTCAAATAATCTTAAGCCCGTAAGGACATGGCCCATGTCCTCTGTCCATGTGATTTTGCAGCAAAATGGCACCACATAAATGGTGGTTACGACTAGAGCCCTTTGATCGGGTGGTTTACCATAAAATGGCACCACTAAATTACAGTTATGGCTGTAGCCCGTATGTTCCCCAAATGGCTTTACTCTTTGAGCTGTGAATTATATAATATGTTTGATTGAGAAAAAAATCCATATGTTAGCTAAGATTGACTTATATTTTATCCCATTTAACAAACTCCACCCCTGGTCTGCAAGGACACCTTGGATGATATAACCCATGTGTTACTGACAAAGATCCTACGGTTAGGTTGATCACTATCTCTCGACTTCAGGACACTGCGATAGCAACGGGATGGAGCCAAGGGATCGGGCATCATCGTTCCCTCAACCAAAAGCTTAAATTAAATAATAAATCTCATTATATTTTAAACTCCACTCATTACTATTATATACTCATTATTTAGCGATTCATCGTAGCATATCGAAAGTGTTCCATGGATTGAGAGGGGTAATTAACTATATAGGTGCTTGTGCTCAGAACTAGATCTAAAGTCCTCGCAAAATGAGGGTGAAATCTCAAAGTAGTGTCTTATCTACTATTCATCTACCTTCTAAAAATTACACTAACACTTAAATCACTCTCATCATCATCGAAGAGGTCAGTGCGAATTTTTCGATCCCACAAATGTTAGTTAAAAAATTATCCATAATCCTTAATTAAACTCTTAGATTAAATAATAAAGCTAAAGTTTGATTAATCATTAATCCCATGTTAATTGAAGTAATTGTCCAATCAAATTAAGCATAAGTAATCCTTCAACTTCTAGTTAAGATAAACCATTAATCAATTTGATAATAAAAATTTCAAAATAAGCTAATCAACCATTAAATTAAATTAAATAAGCCATACTAAAATAATCCCTAAATCAAGCTTAACTTAAATCAAACACTTAATTATAAATGTCCATCAAATTTTAATAAAATTAATCATAATTAATTAAACATTGATTAATATCTAATCAATCTAATTAAAACTCCATAATTATGTTAATCAAATTCCTTAATTAAATTAGTAACTAGATTAATTTAATCATGTTAAACTCAAATTATTCTTAACTAAGTTAGACAAATACTTAAAAAAAGTTAAATCTAATTTGAAAAATTAAGCTGATAAATTAAAAATAAATTAAGTCAACCATTAATCAAAGTTTAACCATCAAAGTCAATTAATCAAAACAATTATGAGCAGCTAATAAATCATTAATCACATTAATATAACATTAATCATAATGAATTTAAATAATCATATACTAAAATCAAATCAATCATATAATATAATTAATCATATTTTAAATAAACTAAGAATTCAACTATGAATATTCAATAATCTAAATATATGACCAAGTTAACTTAATTGACTATTGATTAATCATTAAATCATAATTAAATTGGACATTTAAATTATATAAACAATAAAATAAAGTGAGCATCTAAATTAAATAAACAACAAACTAAACATATTTTGAATCTTGATTAATTCACTCAATCAAATTAAATAAGGTTAAAACAAAACCTAAATCAATTTAGTTCAACATATAACTAGGTTAAATCACTTGAATGAAATGAATTGAATTAATAATTAACAAAATTTTAAGAATATAGTTTAAATAATCAAATTGAATAATGAATCATTAATTAAAGCCAATAATCAAATTATAATAAACATGGTGATGAATGAAGATAAATGAAACTCTAAATCAAACTTAATTAACTCACATAATCTTAACAGCAATACGTAACTGAACGAAGTACAACAGATAAGTATAAAGTTAGATTTAAATTCCAAGTTATCAAATCATATTTAATTGCTATCAATTCTAAACAACATCAAAGTAGATCAATCAATACAAAATTTGAACAAACCACACCAATCAAACAAATTAAATTGATCAAATCAGATAAGTTAAAATCAAACTAAGCTAAATAATTGTTAAACCAAAATAATCAACATACCTTCGAGTTATTAAACTCTCAGTTAGAGTTCAAACAAAAGATTAAATCAAATTTCAACCAAATCACATGTTAATTGAAATATATCAATCAATTCAAATCAAAACAAATAATAATAAAATAACTCATTAAGTTTGAATAACATTGAAGTTATCCAATCAATAACAAGTCATATAAAATTAAATTCTTAAAGTGAAATTCAAAGAAACATTACACATCAATTGAATTATCAAAGTCCAATTAAATCAAATTGAAACCTATTAAACTCAAAATCAACATCAAAATCAAAACTCATGAAGTTAAATAAATTCAAACTTTGAAATTAAAACTAAATTCAATGAACATTAATCAGCCAAATTTAATTCAATTAAGTCATTAAAATAAATTCAAATTGATTAATTAAGATGCTTGGATTCATAGTTTGACCTTTAAGATGAATTTTCACCTCAAGGAGAAAATTCCATTCTATTAGAATTATGATGTTAAATAAAATACCTTCCACTCAAAGCAAAATTTATTCTTATTCTCCATTCTTTAAAACTTAAATTCAATTTTAATAATAAAATAAACTTAAAATTGGAATTAAATTATAAATCAACTAAACCATTTAAAGTGAAACTACCAAATGGTAAACTAAATAAACATTGAACTAAAATCAAAACTTAAACTTAAGAAAGCTTAGTATAAACTTGCTACACTAACCTAATTTTCACACAATAGACTGTTAGGCCATCGATCCTAGACTTAAGTTACGTAAATGTTTTTAGGATGTATTAATATTATTTTGTGATGTAATATTTTAGACTTGATGTTAGGATTATTTGCGCATTAGTCTGGATAGTAGGGCATTATTTATTAGATTAATGATACCTTTTGTAGGGGATTGTTCTTAAAGGACTGTTGTAATAATGAAAATTATAAATGTCTTCATTTGAAGGTGCTACTTAAGTTCTTAAGCATAATCTATTAGACAGTGAGTTTGGTGATCCAAGATAGGGTGTTAAGCCCCAATGTGTGAAATATATATGTTTGGTGTAAATGTATGTTAAGCTGCCATCTATTTTGCAGGTGTAATTAGATTTTTATTTTATTAAAATATAACTTTTGCAATAGGACTAAGATTAAAGCTATGAGGTTTAGGATGAGTAGTGATAAGAAGTCTTAGACGTGGGAGGCCTTATGATGCCTAGAGTGCTTAATCCATGAAGTAAAAATGAAGACGAAGATTGAAAACCCCTGAAGCCTTATTTTCATTATAAATTGTAAGTTAGGCTATATAAGGGTAGAGCTTAGCTACCCATTTTTTTATTTTCAAGGGTGTACAGTGGTACCTAATTATTATGTTTAAATTGACTATGCATTAGAAATAGCATATTTTATAGGTTTTTTAAAGTATGATTTTTTGATGTATCGCCTAGATGCGATAGGCTCTTTAGGGAAAGATTGTTTTTTCTACCCAATTAATAACCTTAATTAAACTTTTAACTAACTCATAATCTCACCATAAACAATAACCCTTTATTGAATGGTTGTATGTTTCAACATCATGTATACATATTATTTCACTCTTATAATAGGCGGGCTCTACTCTTACATAAGGACAAGGTTGGCCTTTGAGAATAGTCTCTTATAGTGGAGAACACCCATTCTCTCTGATTTTTCCAATAACCAATTTTCATCATGCATGTAGGCATAACTTCTCCCAAACTTGAGCCAAAATGATGAGTTAAATGAATAAAAATATGTAAATTTTATTGCATTTGTTTAGGTCATAATTTACACACCTATCATGATCTAACCTTTTAGGGAGTGCATTTAGGACTCTAAATTCTTTTCTAATTAATAATAGTAGCTATCTTACATTTACATAAGATGGGCCCACATGATTTTGAATCATAGGAAGGGTTAGCTGGCAGCCACTCCAAGTAGTTATAAGTCTACAAGATTCGGGATTGATTCATTCTCTTTGATGGAAATAAACCAATTTATCTCACTTTTCTTGAGTAAATTTAGGTCAATCTCTTAGCTTATGCAAGAGCACTTCATATAGGCTCGAGGGTTTTATTTCTCTTTGCTATGGGTGTATATCTTCACTATTCAGGCATTTTCATAATCTGGTGTTATTGGAATATAAGCCCTAGCTTTCTAATAAAATGTTAACTTAAACAATCATAATTCTATACTTCAAAAGTGTAAAGCCTATTAATAGGATAGTCATATGCTTACTATGTTTTCTCAATGTTTGAAAGCATTCTCTTCTTATTTTGATTGAATTCTATTAAAAAATCTTCTTAATTGAGTCCTCCCACTTGAATTTTAAAACTACAAAACCTTTGATACCAAGCTTTGAAATCCTTAGAGATGTTATCCAATCACTTTAATCAAGAGTATTCTTAAGAGATTCACATCTCCCAAGATGTAATTAACTATAGGGGCTTGCTCTATAGGGAAGTTAAGAACCTAGCTTAAAATAAATTTTGTTTTACTTTATTCATGTAAAGTAGGGAAAGATCTCTAGTATATGTAGACCTATTAGCCTTAAGAGTTCTTATTAGATGATTAAGTCCATTAGAGGGTTTATATCTCTACCTTTTGAGGAAGTGATCATTTCTTGATGTTGTATTTGACCATTTTAATAAATACTCATAAGATCTGTGGTGTCCCTCTTCATCACATTTTTAAACACCACAGTCACTTAAATGAATGAAAGTATAAGCATAAGAATTGATTAAGGTTCTCCAAAGACTTGAAGCTTGCTTAAGGAAGAAAAAGGAATCTCCCCTTGAGTATGGTTAAAGATGAAAGTAAGAGAGGAGAAGGCTTGATCACTTGAATCAAAGAAATCACCAGAATTATTTTGCAATGGGTCTAAGAGATAATTTTCGCAGAAGGATTCAAGTCATAGAAGTCACACATTAAATAGAAAATATGTTATGAGTGGGTCACCCAAATCAAAGGAAAAAAGAGAGGAAAAATCAAGAGGGAAAATATATAAGATAATAATTTTATTAAATTTAAAATACATAAAATTGAATTTGAATTAAATCAAATTCAAACAATAAATGCCTAGAAAAGCATATGAAGGGAAGTGGAATAAATGCTCTTAACATAATTAAATAATTTTTAATTAATGAAGAAATCAATTAAATTTGAAAATAAAATAAATTGAAATTCTACATCATAACATGGGATGGCCAAGACTCACCAAATGGGAGTCAATCAAGATTAAATTCAAACTAATCAAAGGATTTAATTAATTAATCAATCATGAAATACTAATGGAAAACAATTGTAATTAAATTGATTAAATTTAATTAATTAAACTATAAGGAGTGGGATGGCCAAACTTTCTTAAATTAGAATTAATAATATCTAATTAATGTAAATCTATTAATTATCAATCAAACAAAATTAATTAAAAAATAAATTGAATTTCAAACATTATTTAAATTTAAATTAAAACATTAAAAGGCATCTACCAATTTTTAACCAAAATAGAAACTAATTTTAAAAAAAAAAGTGCATTAAATCTAAACTTATTTCAATTTAAATTTGAACTTTAAATTAACTCAAGTTAGATAAAAATTAATCAATTAAAATAATTATGGGGCTAGCCTAATCATTCCAAAATTAAATAAAGCACATTTAGAAACAATTCAAGGTAATATTCAACTTTGAAATTCAAATAAATTTAAATTTTAAAAATAATAAAATAATATAGCAATAAATTAAATAAATTTGATAAAATTTATCATACAAAATCATCAAAAACTTGATCAAACATGAAGGATTATGAAAATCAATTGAAATTATTAATTTGAAAGATAAATAAAATAATAGGAGAGAAAAAAGGAATAATTTGAATAATTAAATAAACAAACCATGTCACATGCTAAAATAAATAGATAAAAAAATTAGATCAAGAATAAAATTAATTAATAAATTGATTAATAAACTAAGTTCAATTTTAGATGTAAGGGGTAAGAGTTAAATTAATGCAAACAATTAAATAATCTAAATCAAATATTTTTATGAAACTTAAAAAAAATACAAATTAAATATGGAAAAAATTTCAAAATAAAAAAAATAAGATGAAAATATTTTAGAAATTATTTTTATTTTAGTAATTTTTATTTATCTTGTTATGCAATTCTTATGAAAATTCCCAAATTAACCCAATCTAAGTTGATTTGGACTTTCCTAATATGACTTAATAAGCTAAGTTTAATAAATTTCTTAAAATACTTAAATTAAATAATTAATATCATCCAATCATATATTTGTTATTATCATAATTAAATAATTATATCTTGGAGCTCAAAGTGTCAACAATGCCATAGTGACCACCTTTATAAATGAGGTTGACAAAATCATTTTTTTAGCTTAACCTTAACTTTTCAGAGATCCTTCCATAGCATAAGATCATCTCTTTAAGTTCTTGTAGATGGATTTCTAAAGATCTTAGTATTGGCTATTCATAGAAATCCAAACTAAAATTTTTTTACTATTTGTGGTGCCTAATAAAAAATTTATTACATATCCTAATATAAACATATTTTATAAAATTCTATCTTAAAATTGTATTGGGATAAGTCTTAAACCCATGCCTTATGGCATACTTACTTTATCAAAAATAAACTTCTTACAACTGTAGAAATTTCACATAATATTTTAAGTTTTGATTATCATAAATATTTCTAGTTGAATAATTGTTGTCACTGATCACTTGTGTATTGTATGCAATATGTGTTAAACATTCAATGCAAAACTCACAATTAAAAGTTCGATCAAGAAAGTACCCATGAGGACTACAAATTAGAAAAGATTGATGCTAAAAGATTCAAGTCAAGTTCAAATATTATATTATTATGTCTAGTATTTTTTATTTTATCTTCATGTATTTGGCATGTGAATGATGAAAAATAACCAAGCACATATGCACACTTGAGAGAATATAAACTAAATTTTAAAATTAAATTTTTTAAAAAAATCATACTATATAATTGACCTTTTTTGTTAATTTTTTCAATGCCATAATTAAATCAATTTTATAAGATTAACTCTTATGGTGCAATTGCCAAATAAAGAAACATAAGACTAAGTTAAGTTTATATGCATTTGTTTTTACTCTTAGATAGAATGCAAAATTATGTTAAGTTAGTAATCGATTAGATAAGATTAAGAATAGATGGTTTAACATAAGAATCAATGATTATTAAGAAATAGATGCATTATTTTTATATTTAAGAAAAGATGGACCTAAAATACTTGTTAAGATGTATAAATGATCTTAGTATACTTGAATTAAATGTGACACATATATGACACAATGGAGATGATCATGTAAAACTAATAGGATTAGGCTTGTTGTTATTGTTGTTAGTTATTATTGTTATCGTTATTGCCATAATTAAATCAATTAACTCTTAAAATTATCAAATTTAAACTGATCATACTTTACAATTATATTTTTTTTGTTAATTTTTATTCATTAAATAAACTAATTAATTTATATTTTTATATATTTTGAAATTTTTTTTAATATATTCATACTATGTAATGTGATCATATAGGACAAACAAATAGGGAGTTAAATTTTTAGTTTGTACTATTCATACATTATGAACCTTAGTCATACAGTATGAATATTGATGGCTAATGAGACAATTGTGTCGTCCAAAGTCCCTAACCTAGAACAATAAACTAATAGTACAGTATGATGTAGGATCATATAGCATGATTGGACTAATTTTTTTAATTAATTTTTTATCTTATTTTTTTAGCTCCCTCTTTATAAATACCCCATTTGTGGGGTCAAACTGAGACATATTAAATGTGAGAAAATTTAAGAGAGACTTATAGAGGAGTGCTTTGCTTAGAAGAAAAGTAGAGAGGTGTCTCTTTTCTTTTCACATTAGAGATTTTATTGGTAAGGCTGCACTTTGCTTTTGGTTATTTATTTCTTATCCACCTTACATTTATGTCTTGTATGTTAACTTGAGGGTTATTCTTTTGAGAACTTGTGTAAGTTTTATATTTGAAAGAATATTTTTTGAACCTTTGAGAGGTTCTAGCATCCTTCTTGCCTTGAAGGAGAGGGGTGTGGGTGTAGGGTTTCTCCATTACTAGTAAGAAAGAGGCATCTCCGCCTTGGCTTGTTGTGCCAAAGAAGAGATAGTGGTTTTTTAAGGAGATGTCAAGTGTAGACGTAGGTCTGTTGGACCAACCACTGCAAATCTTTATGCCTTCTTTTTCTTTTCATTATGTTATTTTTATGCTCTTTTTATTTTTAGACTATTGAATTTATTCTTTTAAGTCTCTCTCTCTCTCTCTCTCTCTCTCTCTCTCTCTCTCTCTCTCTCTCTCTCTTTCTCTCTCTCTCTTGTTGAACTTTAATGATTTGGTTTCATCTTTATTTTAAGATAATTTTTTTTTTTAAAAAAAGGCACCAATTCACTTCTCTCATTAGTGTGCTAACTCTTACAATAACCTTAAGACCTATTAAATGATCTTATACTTTTCTTAGACTCACCCCATAGATTATAAAGTTTAATCAACCTATTTGACCCATGTTTAAATAAGATTAATGGAAGGATCCCTCTAAATAATTATACTAATTTTCAAACCCTAATTAAACAAAACTAAATAATTAAATTTTACATTACTCTTAATGATCCAAACTCATCCTAATCCACTTTAGAATTACTTAGGGTTATGCTTGACCTAAGATCAAGTCACTAAGTCTTGGTCAATCATAGATTGACTTGGAAAATCAAGTGACATAACATTGGTGTCCTTAAATGAATCTACTCAAATTAAATCAAAATTTTGTCAAACTTAAGAGTTTAATGTGGGTAATTTATTAATCTTTTATCCTTAAAAGTTTGGGTGATGTCAAATCAACATGTCTACAAGTGTTCTAGAGAGTTTCTTTATTTTGGAATTTATTTAATGCTTTTTTAATTTTTTTAAATAAAGTTTTACAAAAACTAGGTTTAGAGGGTTCTCTATCTAACACATAATCAATGGAATTTTGGCTTTTAAGGTAGACTTATGGTTAGAAATTAAGACTTGAACACATGAAAATCAACAATTAGATATCTAATGTAGATCTAACAATTTAAATATTTTTTGATAAGTTTTGGTATATTAAATGGGCTATGGAACAAAAGTACTTTGGTAAGAGATTAATCTAAGCTGACCATACAATAAAGACTTAATGATAAACATAATTGGATGAGAGGGTTACATGTGTATAAGATGGAGTAATTACTCATGCGTAACCACTCATGTCCATCATTCAAATGAATAGAAGCCAACAACTATATATGAAAATTATTATTCAAATGAATTTTATATCAATTAATCAATTTATATTGTTTAAAATAATTCTCTCAAAAAACTCTAAAATTTCAAGGATTTAGTTTTGAATTTTTAATTTACTATAAATGTTCATGTATTAACACCACAAATACATATTTTTTATATTATATTCAAACCAATATTAAATAAAAATAAAATTTTCTAAATATAAGTCTTCATCCTCCTCTTGCTCAGTAGGCATCTTTACATTATTTTTAAATTAAGCCCTTGTGTTTAGTCAATTGTTTATTAGACTACCATCTTGTGCCATATCATATTATTATCATCCAACTCAAAATTCTTTTCTAAAAAATAGAATTTGAGCTTATATTAGAGTAGCTTATCACATTTAAAATAAATATTCATTTATTATTTTTAGAATGTGGATTTAATATTGGCTCTAATGGTAGGGGAAAAGTGATAGAGCATTAGGTCTAAAAGTTAACGTCTTGGTAGAATAAGAATTGGATTATACTCTAACCATGGAGATGGATGACATCTTATTTTGATTTTCAATAAGAAAAAATAGTAGAATGGATCTCTCAATGGTCTAAAGGTATGTAACTTTATCTCATTCTTAATATCCATCATAGACCTATAAAAAACTTATTTTGCTAAGTTGCCAATTATTAACATTACATTGGATTCTAGCCACTAAATTCATAAATACATTCAAATACATAGTGATTTCCATTTCCTTTCCAAAAGATCATCAACTATCCATGATGTTTTTATTTTGTTGTATTTTTAAGATAGTATTGCCTAAGATAGACTACTCAACTTAATCAATTTTTTAGTAAAATATTATATCAATAGATATTTTCAATTTTTCAAAGGAAAATCTATAATAATCATCTAATTAATACTAGCAAATACTTCATCCATTTGGCTAAAGTAGTTAAGAATTTTTTTTAGGATCTTCTATAAGAGTGTCTACCATTAACTTTTCTAGTTGGGTCCCCAGAGTCATCTCAACTTCTTATGTGAATGTCTCTCCCATGATTGTGATTAATCCCTTAATTATTTTTTATCATGGTGGTCCCTTTTTCATAAATATTTCTATCTAGAATGATTAAGTGGATAGAATAAGTAGCCTTTATGGTCTATGGTTCGATTATGTGATCTAGTAAGGTTTGTATGTCATTGTTACTTTCCCTTAAAAAAATTAAACTTCTTTTTAGTCAACTTTTGCCTACAGTCTATAGTTATTTTTTTAGCATTCAAATCTTCAACCATTTTAGTTAATCTCTCAAGTTGGCTCATACTAGCTAATTTAGGTGGCATGTTATGCTAAAGAGTTGAATGTGTACAAATGATGCAAGATGAAAAATTAATTATATTAAAATACAAATGTGTTTGTGTTTGTTAGTAATTTGAGATGATCATTGATAAAAATGTCTTAAAAATTCAAAATAATTAAATTTTAGTTTACACAAGAAATAAGAGAGATAAACAAAACTAATTATCACAAATTTCTAGAAATAGTGAAGTTCAATTGGAACTCATAAACTACTAAATAAAGTCACTCAAGTAAATTTAAAAGTAGGTTATGGTAAATAGCTAAGTCAATTTGGAGGAGCCAACTAATTAGAGGAATGACATAAATTTCATTAAATTACTAACAAGCAAAAAAAAAAAAAAACTAAGCCATGCATCTCTATAGAATCCTAGGCTTTATCGTTGACCTACTATAACTTGCTTATATTAAAAAAACTAGAAAATTTTCTATTATTACAATCAATTGACCTAATATTAACTTCTTTAGTTTGTTAACATCCCAACCTCTAATCTTAAGGGCCTCACCCTTTTTCTATCATAGAAGTTCAAGTTATTCACAATAATAAAGTTTCAACAAAAGCAATACTTAAAAATCATAGACTTTTCAACCTTTTTCTTAACCCTTCACCAATCATTTACCTTTCACAACCACTCCAGTGACCCACAAAATCTCTAACAACTTCACCATCATACATGAACTTATAACCATCCATAATACCCTTATTTTTTTTCCCTTTTTATTTCATTTATTATAAATAAGAACTATTCTCTTTTCTTCATATCATAATCTCCATTAAAAATAAATAAATTTTTTTTTGTTTGATCACTCACAATTTCTAAATTTTAAGTATCAAATTTATGTCAAAGCGAATCACTTTATTACAAGTCACTGAAGGGTGACATATTAGACTATCTTTGCCTACTTCGTGTTATATTATGTTAATTCATAGTGAATTTTATTTAAGAAGTGGTCTAATGCTAACAAAGTTTAAATTTGAATTCATTTAATTAATTTTGATATGAGTTTTATGATTAGTTATTAACTTAGCATCAATCCTCAGTGATTCTCAGCCAAGCTAATGATTAAAGGCAATGATGATAAAAGTGGCACAATAATAATTATAATAGTAATAAAATTAAAATTTAATAGTGAACCCAAAATGTATTAGTTAATAAATAAGGGGACTACAATAATGATGATCGGTCATATAGAAGGACTCAACAATTATTATAATCTACGATGCGCATTTCCACGACAGGATCGGATGCGATACGACCGCACGCACTTATATTTTAAAAATACGGACACGACGCATTACACATTATAATAATAATTAAAAATAATTTATATAAATTAAATAGATAAAATATTAAAAATAATAAAAAATAAGTCATTTAATTAAAAAAATGAAATTAATTACTTAAGTTTTATTTAAATATTTTATATATATATATATATATATATATATATATATATATATATATATATATATATATATATATATATATATATATATATATATATATATATATATATATATTAAATAATTTATTTTATTGTACTTTAATACTTTTAATGAATGAAATTTATTATCAATTCTAAATTTATAAATTTAATTATAATTTTTAATAATTTTAATTATTTGTGATAAATATATCTTATTATTATCTCTTTTTAGCTCAAATATCATTCTCTAAGTTTCTAAAACTCTCTACAATAATTTAAAATATAATAAATTATAATATTTTTTTATATAACTTTAATTCAATTAATTAGGACACGTGTCCCTTTAATTTTTTAATATTATTTTAATCAGATACTTTGATGCCGTTATTGCATGTGGGAAGCGAGTCGGTTGTCGATATGTTGAACACGCCTTTAGTTTTAGAGTGTCGGTCATAGATTATAACCAAAGTCAAAGACAATCTCTATCCAACTTACATAAACATTCTTAGCGATGCCTATAACTAGAAGGCAAGTTAACTCTAACATTAAGAGAACAAAATGGGTTGAACCAAAGATTACGGTGGGAAGCTCCCTTGAGGCACAAAAATTTGTAGGTGTCATGGTATTATAATGGAAAAAAAATAAAGTAGATAAAAATAATGTGATAAGAAACGATGCAAAAAAGTTACTAATGGAAAAGATTGATAGTAATGTTTGAGAGATGATCAATTTTAACCTCATTTTCTTAACTTGAGATTATAAAGTAACATTTTTTTATCATAGCTTTCATTTTCTGGTCATATTTTTTAAGAGAAGTATGAATATTTGTATAAATTTGTTGTAAAAGTATTAATATGGTTATTTTAAATCATAAATAATTTTTATTATACAATGATAGCCACATTTAAAAGAAATTAAGATAAAAAAATGGGATTGAATGAAATTTTACTTGCAAAAAATAATAATTAATGCATACTCATATATTTAAGAAAGCATTGCTATCAATTCAAAATGGAATTAGTAGATTAATGTATTCAAAGTAAAATTAAAACAAATTTGACCTATGGTACTCAAATAGATTTATGAATTCATCAAAACTTCTATTCACAAACACTCTTTGTTACTATATAGAACATTAAATTTTCCTTTTAGTTTTATTCAACTCTTTAAAGAATTGACATGTGTTGATATCTACAATTTTTTTAATGGAACTATCTTATGTTTATTTTGCAAACCTTTATCACTAGTGTGTTTTGGATATGATATACTATTTTATGAATATCATTTCATCCAAACATGGATAATACATAATGATAAATTATAAAAGTTACCCCCAAATAGATTGTATGATCCTAATGATGAAATTAGTTAGGCTTTTCTCATCTTGAATCATTTGACCCAGAAAAAAAAATTCAAATATAAATTTTAGTCAATTTTTTATTTCAAATCAATACAGAAATAAAATAAAATAGAATTAAAAAATAAAAGTGATGATCCCAAATGAACATTTAGCTAATAAATATTTTAAAAAATATTATCAAGATTATGAATTTGAATCACGTTTATATAAAATTTATTCCTATATTTGCACCATTAAAAATAAAATAAAAATCAATTGATGCTATAGTGACCGGAGTTGCCTAACTAATTACAATTGGGATGTCAGCCTGAGCACATCATTTAGTGTTTGGTCCACCTTGTTTTTAGCTTAGCTTAATTATTGTTGTCGACCCATCCGATTTATGGCAACCTGACAGCTTTAAGGCATGGGAATCATGTGACTAGTGCTCCTTAATTATTCATTTATTGGATCTTAAGAGCATGCCATGGCTACGCAACCCCGTTGGGGACCATCCTAATCACTATTTTATGTGGCACGCTTTTTTTTTCATTGGGCTCCAGAAAAAACAACTATATATATATATATATATATGAAGAACAAACTATAATTGACACAGATAGCTACTAATAGATGCATCGATATTATTGGCAAGCACCCTGCAAATAACAATGTTGGCCTTCTGCAAGATTATGAACTAAAAGAACTTCAACCAACTTGGATCCCTCGCCTGCTCGCCAAAGTGAATTAATTTCAAACCGTTGAGACTCAATAAAGGAATCATGGGTGAATCTCTTCAGCAGATCCATAGTGGGATATGTCATCTTGATGGTAAAGGTTATAAATAAGATATCTCCATTTGACATCCATTATCAATGACTACAATGTCCTCTTCATTTACTGATCTCATGGAGAAGCTTCCTCCCCTAAAACTTACCTCTACAGACAACCCGTGTAACACACAGCAAGCAAACGATATATATCCGTTGTCATTTCCATTATGAAAACACCCACACATCTATCACAATCAAATCATATAATATTTTATTTCTTTTTTCCATTGGGTCAGAATATAACCTTTTCTGAACAGCCCAAAAACCCCTATTAAAAAGAGGCCAAAGGGCAGGCCAAAGGGCCTTGTTCTGCAGATCCATTCTTCTTTCAAAATATATGTTATTAGCAAGAAAACACGAGATTCATTAGCCAGCATAAGATGCGAACAAGTTTCTTTGAGCTTTGGCTTGACGTCATAAAACATACTTGTATATTGCTTCTGCAACACCATCTTCATCATTGGTCATTCCAATCACATCAGCCACAGCTTTAGCCTCATCGGATCCATTCGCTAGTGCAATGCCTAAAGATGCCAGCTTTAGCATCTCAACGTCATTTTCACCGTCGCCAATAGCCATTACCTGTTCAATGGCATATTTTTTTATTCAGTATTTACAACCCTTTTGTAATTAGAAAAATAAGTTAAAGCAAAGCTTATTCCTTAAGGATATCCCTTCTACACCATAACAAAATGTTATAGGCAAAAAAAAAAAAAAAAAAAGCCTAATGGAGCAAGCAATTGACAAAATAAGGACCACAGTTCAAAAGCTCTAACACAAGTACAAGAAGCGTCAAATCAGTTTTAAGCGAGTTTACTGATCACAGTATAGAAGAACTTCTTACACCAAAGAAATTAGGTAACATTACAAGCAACAACAAAAATTTAAGCTCTATTTGGTGTAGCTTTCTTCTAGTGTGCAGTGTTTGTGCAGTCTCGAGTAAAACAGATTATTATTTGACAAAATCAAATTAAAATTATTGTCTATAAATCATAAAGACCAAGTGGATATATTATAGATTTCATACAACTATAATATATCATTAGTCTACAATTAAATCAAATAATAATTAATTAAGAAAAAAATATTAAATTCATAAAAACACTACTCTTGAAAAGCTACAAGTACCATTTCAACAAAGCTATTTTTTTGCCTTTCACATAGCTGGACTTTTTTCTCCCATATGTCACACCCTATGTTGCACAAACACCGGATAAATTTATTATCAAAAATATAAGATACGACACGCATTGGATACGATATTATAATAATAATTAAAAATAATATATATAAATTAAATAAGTAAAATATTAAAAAATAAAAAAAGATAAGTCATTTAATTATAAAATTAACTTTATTACTTAAGTAACATATATGTCTAATTTATTCTATTTTATGTTAATAATTTTAATGAATAAAATTTGTTATCAATTCTAAATTTATACATTTAATTATAATTTTTTATAATTTAAATTAATTATAATAAGTATATCTTATAACTTCTTCTTTCTCACTCAAATCATAATTCTCCAAATTCTCAAAACTTATTATAACTTAAAATATGATGAATTATATTTTAAAATATTTTTATATAATATTAATTCAATTATTTAGAACATGCATATCAGACACAGTTATCCCTTTTAATTTTTAATACTTTTTAAATCGAACATGCCTCAGCTATGTCTGACACGTGTCGAACACTACATACTTTTTTTAAAAGTATCCGTGTATCATAGGTCACACCTAACACTTCAAAATTGCTATTATTGTTCATGCAAAAAACAAGCAAAGGAAAGCTAAATAAAGTGAAGCCTAAAACAGAAATCAGATATATTTACATTAATCATTTGGCATACATATAACATTCATTTTCTAATTAAGAGCACGTTCCACTGTTAATTCGCGTATTCAAACTTATTAATATGAACGTAAACTTCATAGAAATGTTGGTCTTGTGCTTTACTTACATCCCTCCGTCAACCATAACATTCCAATACCAGTTAAACATATTCCAAAAAATAGAAGGTAGATAAACTAACTACAATGGAAAGTGAAAAAAAAATACCTCTTTCTCCGAAACACCAAGGTGATCCAGAAGCAACTTTACCCCATTGCCTTTCGATGTCGCTAAGGGAACAATTTCTAGCATATCAGGCACGGCCTGGACAACAGTTGCCTGTCCTTTTGTTGCTTCTGACCAGTATGGCCTCAACGTAGAAGAAATTCCCACAGCTGTGTCAACCAAAAGCAGCTTCTACACGTAGAAATGATAGTCAAGATACAAGAAACTCATCAAAAAGATCGCAAATTCTATTTATGGATAGCAAAAGGTCTTACTATAATAGTTTTCCTAGATAACAAAATTAAAGTGCTTAAAAACAGAGCCTTACTCTGTCTAATTTAGAGAAATTCGGTACAAATAAAATAATGCTTACCTCACAATTATTTGAGTTGGACTTGTAATACATAAGAAAATAACTTTATAAAAAAGTTTTACATATACATATTTTTCATCACATATATGATTCCCTATTTATACATAGTGAAAAGCTAAAAAAATTAAGGGGCTATTCATTTGGAAGTATTTAGAATTCAAGTAAATTTTTAATCATTATAAATTAAATAAAATGTATTTGGAATATTCAAGAGTTGTTTGGTTGGATGTAAAATAAATTATAATTATTTATGTTTAGTTGTTAGTATTTAAAATTCATGATTTTTGTAACTTCCTTTTTTTATTTTGTCTAAAAACAAACAAAGGGTATGCAAGCGATTGTTAGGAGGTATAGGGGACTAGGCAATGGATTTAAGAGATAGCAAGCGAGTGGTGAGTAGGGGTGTGAGTCAAGTCGGCTGACGAGTTGACTCGAGCTCGGCTCATTAACGAGCTTGCGAGCCGAGCTTTATCAAGCCAAGAGCTCATAATCAAGCTTGAAAATTTTTCGAGCCTAATTTGACTTGGCTCGGTAACTTATCGAGCCGACTCATTTATATAAAGACGAATGCAATTATCATGTATCACGTTATCAGTTCGATAGCTTATTGAGCTTTTTAAACTAGCTCAAGCATTTGATGAGTGAGAGGTAAGTGGCTAATGAGCAACAAACATACATCATGTAGGAAGAAAGGACAAAAATTCTGAAATTTTATTCTCTAATTTATTGGTTTTTATTTCAGACCCAAAAAATTATTTTTCCACTAGATTTTCCCCTAACCAAATAAGTGGTTCAAAAGTAATTTCAATCCTTGTATCATTTACATTTTCATATAGCCGTTTTATTTCAGCTTTTCATTTCCTTCAAATCAAGTAGAATCTAAAATTATCAAGCAAATAGATAAAAATAAATAAAAATGCCATTTAGTAATAAAAAATTATCCACTACTATATATGTACATAGGTAGAATGAATGCCACAGAGAAGATGCTTCTATTCAGAGTCTATGTTCCGTTTATCATTGAAAAACAGGAGAGTCACATGCTCTAATTTTTTTTTATTTTTATTTTTTGCGTTTATTTACATCTATGTATGTGCACAAATATGCAAGTGAAGAAATGACAATGTCTATATTCATCACCAAACTAAGCCATAGTGAACTCTCAAGAATCACAATGAACTCGCCAAAGTCACAGTGAACTCATATATCAATCTAAGTCAAGATATTCATTTTAAAACCTACTCATCCTAAGAACTTTCTAAGGCCAAATAGTCCAAGTATTAAAACACTTTTATAGAGGAAATACGCCATAACTTGTTAGAATAATAAATAAAGCACCAAAGCAACTCCCTAGTACTTGTTCGAGTAAAGGGAAGTCAACAAGCTTCTATTAACTGACCAATGAATTATTTAGAATCATAACCCCATTAAGAAATTTAGAATCATAAACCATGAAATGTATGTTAAGTTAAAAAAGGTTTTACGAATTCGTATAGATTGGACTTACATCCCTTCAAAATGTCAGTTAGGGTTTTAGGAGTTCGTATGAGGAACATATAGATTGGATTTACATCCCTTTAGAATATCAGTTAAGGTTTTAGAAGTTCGCATAGCGAACGAAAAGATTGGACATTTGCATTAGCAAAATTTAGACTTTTAATTCTTACTTTTGGTGGACAGTGCCTAGGCTAAAGGGTCAACACCTCAACACTATAGAAACAACGCCTATGTGCTAAAGGGGCAGCGCCGTAGCATTAGAAGGAAAAATTTAAGCCTCAAAATCAGAGAGGGCAATGCCTCGACGCTATAATAAAGCCAGCGTCGCAACGTTTAGGCACAAACCAAAATAAAAGAAAGTAAGTTGATTGATCAGTAGCATTGCGGCACTACATAAATGCTTGGCAAGCTTTACGTACTCTATCGATGAAATCAATGATAATAAGTGTTTATAAATGATCTTTTTGATGAGAATAATAACGCCTTGACCGGTTGACTGATGCCTAGACGCTACATGTGGAGCATCGCAGCACTGGTCTTAGACTTTAGAAACCGAGAGGCCAGCTCCTCGGCGCTGCAAAAGTAGTGCCACATTGCTCGACGTCCACGACCATCAACTTCCTCAAGTCCACGACCGTCAACTTCTTCTGCAACTTAGCTTCCATTGCCGCCAGCTTCCTCTGCAACTCAACCACTGCTTGTCTCATCAAGCTTGTACCTTCTTCAAGGATAGCTACTCTCCTTCCAAAGAAATAAAACTTAGGAGGAGCAGATGGCTGAGGTTTCCCCATAACATGGCCTTCTCCTGAGAGGAAGGATTAGTTTCTCTCTGACTCGTCACTCTCGCAACAAGTCGATGAAGGGAACTCTCCATCTCACGGATATCCGCCAAAGAAAAATTGGTCGCTCCAATGGTTGAAAGAGCTAGGGCTACTAAATCCTTCTCTGGTAGAAGAAGATTCAGTCCATAGCAAAAACTCAAAATCATCAAATCGTCGCTTGAAGGAGCCGCTTGAAGATCGATAATAATAGAAATCTCTTCCATTGAAGTTGCCCCTGCATGACAAGAAGCAACATCATCATTAAAAAAAGAAGCCACTGTTGAAGCAAATGAATTTCCTCGTCATTTGAATGATGTCTGAACTCACCTACTATAAGTTGGATACTCATCACAGATTTATCTAGAGGTTCCAAAAGAATGTTCATGAGAGCCAGTGATTGGCCATCATCTCCCTCCACGGATTCACAAATGCTTGACACACTAAGCTACAATAGTAAGAAGATCATGTAAGATCATATAGAAATAGCAAAATTACAAAAGTAAAATTCATAACACGGTGAGACAAGTTTTTGCTACCCTTTTTGAGAAAGGGATCTCGCCAACCTACTCACTAAGACTTTCCTCCATTGACTGTGAGGGGGGTCCTCCTCCTCTTCGTCTTCCTCCTAAACACTCGACACCATCTTTATGTTCTAAATAGAAGAAGAGTCCACCAATTCTACAACAGCACTCCCCTAGCGAGTCCTTACCCCTATCCTTGGATGAAATAGTGGTCTCAATCGTAGCTTGTACCACCGACGCCAAAGTACTAGCCTCGACAAAAAGCACTGCAACGACCTCTTCAGTCGCCTTTCTAGTCTTTTCTTTTTCCTTTGCAAACTAACCAGAGCTTGGCGAGATCTATATCAACGTGAGGTCTTTTGGAATCCATGGAAAGTATTTGTCTTACCAGCAAAAAAGAACTCGACAAGAAAAAATGAGAAGTGCTCTGTGAAGGTCGTGACAAAGAAAAATTAGCTATAGAGCTCGAATCCTTTTTATAGCCAGGGTGTGGAAGAAAACTCCAAAAGAAAGAGTTAAATCAAAGGTGATGTGACACAAATATTAGAAAGACATATTTGTCAAATTTTTTAATTAAATACTAATAATTAATCTATGCTTTAATTCTTCTATCTATTTTGTGAATCGCCTCTACAAGGAGCAAATATTAGAGAGCTAAATGTATATCTATGGAGCACATAGACTCAATAAGTACTCATAAACAATAAGAGATTGAACACATGAGCATCCTATAATGAGAAGCAGAATTCGAACACATAATCCACTCATCCACAAGGATTCCTTCTAAGCAAGCGAGCATGAAGAAAGACCATCTCGGCCAAGTAACTAGCATTAAGCGGTTCGTCTCATATGTTATAACTCGCCCACATATGGATGATTATGCATCCAAATACTCACGTCATAACTCGCCCCACAGGCGCTTACAACCACACTTGGAAACTCATCACTCGACATAAATTACTTTCCCACTCTCCAAATCGAGGATGAGTTTTTTCTTATGTAACCAACATAACTGATGTGTATTTTACTTATGTGACCGCCTCCCAGTCCTATAAAAAGCAAGAATTCTTAAGGAGGTGGGGATTTTGTTTCCTTGAGACTTTTTTCTATGAGAGAGGAAGGGAGATTCTTATAATCTAACTCTTGATTGTACTTTTATTCTCTGACATAGTAGAATTTCTCATATCTTTCGTTTTTTCTTATTCAATTTTCTATTTACTTTGTCCCACCTAATCTAGTTCTACATTTTGTGTACCTAGTGAAAGATCTTGCATCACTCTACGGGCAAATTTAGATTCAATAAATCCCTTTCTACTGAACCTTAAGAGCATTGTCAAATATCCTTAATCAAGATTTCCCTCAAGTATCTTATGATATACTTTACTATGAGGGCTTACACTCATGGGAAACCTAAACTCAATGATCATAATAAACTCTATACAATGCTTTCATTAGGCAAGAGAAATCTAACCCCATAACACATATTTTAATCCTTGGAGTATATAAGGAGAGCCATATTTTGCATCCTAACGTGGTATGCTCCCATTATTAGTGAGTTATACTCTAAAGACAAACATATGTGTAGCTTCCTCAGAGCTTCCATCAATTCTAACATAAAAGTGTAAAACCACAATCATTTTTATCTCTGGGAAGACATGATGCAATTCATCATAACCTCTCCAATCAAACGCAAGCCTTTTGAAATGAATAGATTTCTAGCAACTCCATTAGGAACTAGTTTCTATCTACATCTTTGAATATTCATTATGCTCTTATGGTGTGCTTTCTTCCTGGGTTTTGTACTATCTCACCAAGAATCTGCTTATTTCCTTTATTTGATCTCTCAGGAAAAACATTTCGAAGTCTCCGCCATCTTAAGATGTCAGGGAGTTCATTCTTCGTGAGAGAGATTGTTTTATATTCAACTAGACTTCTCCTAACATTAGAATAGAATTTATTTTGATTTAAATCATACTTCCTATGAACGCAAGCATTCATAGTTAATTACCTCTCTTACCACAGTTGGAGAGCACTGTCGATTAAGATTAGAAAAAAACATGAATATCTAGTATAAGTGGTGTCTACTGATGTGATGTGGATGATTGTTTAAAAAAAAATAGTCCTGATCAAGATCCCATGATTCCATCATCTCGGGACTGTTGTTATTCCAGTCAACCAACATCAAAGGGTTATTAGCAATAATATCCAAGGAACCTGATTTGCAACCATGGGTTGCCTCTTCTTAGAGATCCTAACTAGACTAGAGTTGTTGTGTGGGTGTTATCATGAGTGAAATTTGTTTTGCAAAATGATGGCTTAATAGTGTTGCGTTTTGCAAAATAATGCACTTGCACCTTCTCCCTTGCTTCAAATCCAAGAATGACGGAGGGGTGATTTCATTTCACATAAGACACAAGATGAATGATGGAGGCCTTCAATTTGACTTATGGAGGCAATAAATTAATTATAAAAAATTTTGCTTCAAAATTTACCTAAAATCGGCATTTTAAAAGTTTTTCTCCATTGTTGGACAAAAATGCCCTTAATGGGCCCTTCCCTGATTCTTAAGGAAGAGGGAAAAAATGGAAAAGAGGGGTTCTATTCACTTAAAATAGCTAAGGGTTAGGGAAAAGATTGGCTAAGGGGCAATGCAATCATAGGGGAGTTCGAGCAAAGAGGAGTTTTGGTTTGGCTTGGCTTCTTCACCCAAGATGAGGGGTATTTCGCTTGGCTCAAGGAGTAAGGAGGATCGGCAGCTAGAGCATGCTTGTGTAGCACAAGGGAGGTCAGTGGCTTGTTCAGTGGGTATGGCTTCAATTGATCGGACACACAAGGTAGGACAGTTGGCGTTTCAACCTCTTTGACTCTCTCTCTCTCTCTCTCTCTCTTTCTCTTCTAGCGCATGTGTATAGAGGAGTCAGTGTGGGCATATGAGGATTCGACAGACACTCCCTCCCCCTTCTTTTATAGAGTCGAACTCTTAACCATTCCCGATCTTTGCTTTGAGCAGTTTTGGGTGACATGGAGGGTGGTTCTGAACAATTACAATTTATTTCCCTCTATTTTTTTTTGTTTGCAAACAGCTTGCTTTTTTCTGCATTAAAACTAGCTTCAACTTGATCAATTGACATGCTTTCTTTATGGGTCCAATACAGTTCTATCAAGATTTAGATTCATTTCTTACCTCCTCCTGTCAATACTGCATTGTTGACTTAAGAATTTGCAAGTTTCATGCTTCACCGATTGGTTACTCCATGGGAAATCACATTTTAGCTAGGAGGTGGCATGTGCTTCACTCTTCCATGGTCCTCACTGCTCAGTTCTTTGGGAGGCACCATGCACGTCAAAAGACTTCCTCCCTAGGTTCATGTCCCTCTTAAAGAGTTGACTCCAATAGAGGCTAGGGAGCTCCAATCTACCCTACGCATGCTTTGTGCAATTGTTTATCTTGTCAAGCCCGCTGCAACCTAGTTGGCCCAAACTCTTCATTCTACCATTGTCAAATCTGGCTTGGTAGGACAGGTTTAGTAATGGCTCAGTCTCCTATAGCATCAACTGCTACCCTGCCGATGCAATCTGCCTTACCTCATACTTGTGCAACTCCTCTTCCTTTATAAAGGACTACATCGATGGAGTTGCCTCCTCCCCCTCTTCGTATCCTAGCATACACAAAACTTACATCCTAGAAGAGAGCCATGAGTGTACCTCTTAAATAGGTATTGTCCACTTAGTTCTCTTTAGGCATTTTTTGTTTCTCTACCTCTACTCCCTGATTGTGTAGAAGGGCTGGAAGCAAAGTTTAAAATTATGCAATCAAGTATTGTGGCATTTTCGTCCTGAGGTGAGAGGCATAAGCCTCAAAATCAACAAATTGCACAAAATAAGAAGTATTGTACACATATTAAAGTACAAAGTATGAAATATCCTAATTTATTAACATATTAAAATGTAATATAATAACATCCTAATATAATAGGAAGTAATAAATTGAACAAAAAAATTAAGTAATATATTAATATCATGATATCAAATCTTGAAGAAGTTTTATATTAATATCAAAGTAAAAATTAATGGCATAACAATTAAAAATAATTTTAAATTATAAGTTCTTCTATCCTACTCCAATTTTCTAGTAGTACCAAAATAAGAACATTACAAGGATGATGCGGTGATGGCTAGCATTGTGTGTGAGTAGAGAGAACACGATAGGAGATATACTTAGTAATGTCTATTTCGAGATCAGCTGCATGTTTGTTAGGGCATGTGTGTTATTTTAATAACTAAAAGTTATATTTATTTTAAAAATAAATTTAAATTATAAGTTTTTCTATCTCACTCCAATTATCTAATATCATCAAAGTGAGAACATCACAAGGATAATGCGGCGATGACTAGCATTGTGCATGAGTAGACAGAGCGAGAGAAGATGCACTTAGTAATGTCTATTTTGAAATCGACTGCATGTTTGTTAGGGTATCTAAATTATTTTGATACCTAAAAGTTATATTTATTTTTTTAAGCTGAATCTAAAAGAACGCGCCTCACAAAACCTGAGGCGAGGTGAGCTTTGAGGTGGGCCACATATCATGTGAGACGAAATGTCACATAACACTAATGAGGTATAAGTCTTAATGCGATTTTTTTTAAAAGCATTGCAAGTTTTAAGACGGATTTTTTATTGCATAATTTTAAACAAGGGCTAGATAAAACATAAATAGTAGACTGCACAAGTAGCAAAAATGTTTTAGCTTCAGTCATTTTAGTTTTTGCTTTAGTTTCTTCCTAACTATTGTCTCACCAACAACATAATTTAAGTTCCAACCAAACACCTAATAGTTCAAATCTCCTATATTTGATTTACCATACACCACTTATAATTGCAACCAAATAACCCTTAAGTGATCAAGAAATTCTCAATATATTTAAGGTAAAATACATTATATATTTTACATCAAAGTAATTGTTAAGGCTTTTAGTCTTTTTTTATTTTTATTTTTTTGCTTGTATAAATTAAATATAACCTTTTCTATAGCATTAACCCTTGACACATGTCTATAAATAGGCAGTCAAAGGAAAGGCCTAGGATATCAAATCATTTGTAATCAAAATCTAGTACTTCATTAATCTTGTAAATCCTAGAACTTCCCACTCTAAATTATCTTTCTCTCTCTAATTGTTGCATTTATATTTTGTTATTCTAGTTAATATGATTTTGGTATTATATACGGATAAAGTTGGATCTAACAACAAGCTTTCCACAAGTTGATTTTGCATTGAATTTAATTAGTTTTAGAAAACAATCTATAATTCAAAGCCAACAGAATTCGATTTTGAGCACTTCGAAGCTCAAAAAAATAGTCAAATGATTTAAAGTTCCAACATAAATTTGCTAAATACGTAATCAAACACCAATGAATAGATTTCTTCAATCCATTAAGCAAGAGGTAAGGGAATTTTGTTTCATAAAACAAATTATTTGCATAATAAATGATATAGGATAAAATCCTTCCAAGATCAAGCTCAAGTAAGATTGGGCAAAAAGATTCTCTCCAACCAAATTATAAAATTTGATCGGTTTAATTAGGTTCACTTTGAAATAGATTTGATGATGATTTATATTTTTTTTATTTGATAATTGCTTTGCATTATTTAATATTTTCTAAGCATGAATAAAATTGAACCCAACTAAAATATAATATACATGATTTTCCTCGACTCTTCCAATAGAAAATGGAGGGTTGAGCAAAAATGAGCATTAAAACCAAAAATAATAATATTCAACCGACTTGCCCAAAAATATGATTTAAACTGAATTAAATAAGTCTAAATTTAAATGGCATTATGATCAATTTTAATGTGACCTAAGAGATAACATAAAATTAATGGTTAAACAATTAAATTGTTCACTTCCAATTTTTTCTTATATAAAATCAAATAAGTTCTTAATCATAGCAAAAATATTGTTCAAGTAAGCTTTAATTTTTTTTCCTTGAAAAAGTATACCTCCCATGCTTTTTTCAAAAAAAAATTAAATCTACTCATAATCCACTACATGGTGAGTAGCCCATAAAGCAACTAAAATAAAAATCGCATCATCTCAACAATTATTAATTATGGCACATCACTTGCCTACTTTAAATCACAAGAGGTACCCCCAACTCTTAGACATGTGAGCCAACCCAACTCGATAACACGCTCTTGAATCGAGCTTATTGAGTCACAAGTCACGAGCTCGAGCTTTAAATTTTGAGCTCATATACTATACGAGCTCAAGCTAAACTTGACTCTTCTCATCAAACCAGCTCAATATATATATATATATATATATTGTGTTGTAAATATAAAAAGTTATCAATTTTCCCAAAAAATGTTGTCAGCCATGCTTCCTGTTTTTTCGTTCTTATTAAATGTTGTTTTGTTTTTATTTGATATTGATTCTTTATGTCATATCATTCTTTCTTCAACATCTACTTATGAACGCCTCTTGCATCCAGCCACTATTTGGGCTTAGCTACTTCTCCCACTAGAGGAAATCCAGTTCATCAATCCTTTGCCAATGAGTTCCCATCGAGCTCTCAAGCCTCACAATATTTAGACAAGCTGAACTCAAGCCCATTTTTATGAGCTTGAGCTCAATTTTAGCCACATTTTCAGCCGACAAGTCAATACCTTTCTTTATGGAGTTAATATGCGATGGATCAATTTTTTTTAAAACCAATTTATGCCAAGGGAGTATAGGGTAAATAAATAAATACTTTTGGAATAATATTCACATTCCAAGTTTAAAAATAGCTCGTTAGTGCTCAAATATGGCAAGTTTGACTTGGCTTTAAAAGTATATATTTTTTAAAATTAGCATCCTTGGGTTAAATTCATTCAAAAACAAATTAAAATCAGAAATTTTAGAATTCACCTGAACTTAACAAACTAAAATAAATATGTTTGATTTTATGCCGAGGCCTACTTCCTTAAACTGGATAAGTTATCACCAACTATTTCATGGAGTTACTCAACGTCATGTTACCTGGATCTCAAAAGATGCTAAAATCTGCTCGACCGATGGGATTACCTCTGCCTGCATGGATGCGGGAATGTGGAAATATGTAACTTGTAGCTCTAACATTCAAAAAGCAATTAAATGGTTTGGCTCATTTTCATCAAATACCTTTGGCTCATGATATATTTCATGCAATGAATTTACGAGAGGATGATCAAAAACAGTTAAGCATCGGTCTTCAGAAAATGCTACCACAGGAACTCTGTGCTGAAGAGAATATGATAGAACCTGCATACCAAATAGGCCTCTGAATGAGAAGCTAAAAAAAAAGCATTACAATGAAAATAGTAGAAATTCTAAAAATTTTCTAGAGAACTCAGGAAGTCTAGTCCAAATGATAATAATGCCAATATGTTTGATAAGAATTTGTGTTTTACCTCCTTACAAACATTCTGATCTAAGATTCTTCTGCAGATCTCTCTTCCTTGTCTCCCGTATACAAGCAATCCCTAAATGCCGAATTGCATAACAAGGGAAAAAAATGTTATTAGATAATGACAAATTAATATTGTGAGGTGACAAAGACTGAAAATAATTAATTGAGTAATTCATTCCAACATTTGTGCAGTACTTATTCAATCCTAGAAGAGCTTTTAGTAGGACATATAAAATCAAAAAAATAATATTACAGTAATCCACGGATTAATAAACATACAGAATAATAATTATAAGATAATTATAACAGTAGAAAGGTTGATGAAATGATAACACAAATATCACGGATCACTAATGTGGTATGACATAAATAAAGTGGAGAACTAATGGCCTCAGTGAAACATTGGAGGTAGAATTAGCAGAGATAGAATTGATGGAAATTGATTTTTTTACTCTCCCACTTAGGCATAAGAAAAGATGTTCAAGCCAAGCTTGTTTGTCAATTTTTGAAATATCAGTTAAGATAATTCTTTGGTAAGAATGCATGCAAGTTGACCATCTATGACAACGAACGAGGACAAATTAGACCACTATCGAGCTTCTCCTTTATAAGTGTGTATCCACTTAAATATATTTAGTTCAATAAAATTGTATAGGATTATTTATAATATTAATGGCTAACTTGTTACCATAATAAAGTTTCATAAGACCTTTCAATTTAACCATTCAAATCTTCCAGGATAATTTTTTAGCCATAATAGTTCATAAATCCCTAATTCCAAATATCTAAATTTGACTTTTAGATCTTGCAATCACATTTTATTTTTTAATTCTCCAAGTCAAGAGATTGTCTCCTAAAAATGTATTATTACATTCGGAACATGACCTCTCATCCTCCCTATATAATCGACGTCTATATAAGCTTCAAGTATCATATCCTCCCTATATAATCGACGTCTATAGGATTATTTATGAGCTTTTTAATTATTCGGCCAAACAATGCGGATGATTGAGTTTTGGTTTAAAACTTTTAATGATTGAATTTTATTTAAGCTTTTAGATTGATATTTGATTTAAGTTAATTTGATTCAAGTTTTGATTTTGAAAGTATCCTCATTGAAATCACCATTCAACACGATCATTACATTGTTAATTAATCAATATATTTGAGAATTTTAGATCCTCCAACTCTTTTAGCTCAATAGAGGATATCCAGTGACGTAATTAGCTTCTCAAATATTTTACTAAATTAAAATTCTTATAATAGATTTTTGATTTTGTTAACTAACGTCCCCAAAACTAAATCGAAGAACCCACGATCATCCTCAGACACTTGAATATAAACATTCATCATAGTGTCGGGGTCCATGCGGGTGTATTTAAGAAATACCTTAATTAACACATTTTGTTCACTTGCGATGGCGTAATCACGATATAATTTGAGTTTTAAATAAATGCTTCTCGCAAATTAGTATTATATATTATTAATTTTTCACATTTTATTATACTTACATATTCAATACCTTTAGTAAAATCTCTTTTGAAATTCATTTGATTTTAACTTTAACTTGAAAATAGCTTAACTAATCACTTGTTTCAAACTTGACTTTAAGCACAAGATCCCAATGATCCTTTTAAAGTCACATCCATGGGTAATCATGAGTTCTTTAATCAATTTCTTATAAGAAATTTACTAAATTTGCTTATAAGAAAGCTACCAAATAACACTACTTGCCCCCAAGTCCCATGCAAAAGTGGAGGTGTTAGTATAAACAAAGTAAAATTTGTCGTGACATGAATCCTTTAAATCATTGTGTTATCTAGGCCCCCAAAAGCATCGGTTGTATGTTTAAATACAATGAAAAATGCTAGAGGCCGTGATCTGTCAATTAACAAGGGGTTCCCACATTATGGACTGAGGCAAAAGAAGTTAGTCCATGAAACTAGAATTAGGTTAAGATCTTGAATATACTCTTACGTAAATTAATGGAATTAATAGATATTATGGTTCTAGAAAGATAAATATTTTATGTGTTCAAGAAACTAAATGGGTTGGTGAGAAGCCCAAGGGAGATTGATAGTTTAGATTTTAAACTTTGGTATTCGGTAAAACAACTAGAAATGGTGTAGGAGATTATAAATAAAAGTTTGAAGGATAAAGTATTAATAGATGTGGAGATAAAATTATACTTTAAAGATTATTGTTGATCTAAGATTATCAATGATGTTGCCTATACCCTCAAGTAGAGGAGAGTTTCAAAGAAAAATTTTGGAATAAATTAGAGGATTAATACAAAAGATATCTTGAAGAAAAGTATTTATTGGGAGATTTAACATGTTTGGTAGAGTGGTAGAAGATTTTAAAAATATTCATTACATGATTGGTAAATGAATGAAGGACTATATTAGATTTTCTTTTATGATTTTGTAAGCATACTTTATTTAAGAAAAGAGATGAAAATATTATCGCTTATAAAATGGATCTAAGAAAACACGATTGATTATTTTCGATAAGAAAAATAAATCATTTAGATTGTAAAGATTGTAGATCATTCAAGTGAAAGTTTAAGACCCAAAGATCGATTGTTAGGATTTTAAGATGAAAGATTGTAAAAAATAAATCAAATTATTATCCCAGGATTAGATGTTAAAGAACACAAATAAAAATATTTTTAAAACAAGAGCTTAATATTGATGTCATAAAGCTGTTTAATATTACGGAAAAAAGAAAAAATAAATTAAACAAGTTGTTAAAATGCTTGGAGAATCAAAAAAAAACTTTTTAATAAAAATAATAAGAATGAACGCAAGAAAAGATAAAAATAATAAGATTGTTATAAAACTTGGTTTAAATGTAAAAATTTGGAGAGAAAAAAATATATAAAGCTAGAGATTTTAAGAAAGAATATAGACGCAAAAAAATTTAACTTTTGATATAATAAATTGTGAAAAAAAAGCCGAAAAGATGATGATAAGAAAAAAAAGAGATGAAGAAAGACATAGTATGATAATAGATTTAAAATAATAAAGTCGATTTTTTAAAAGATATCAAAATAAAAGATTATGGATTTTGATAAACTTTTAATGAGGATCGAAAGAATGATTTGGAAAACCTTAATATAAACAAAAAATGAATTTATTTTTTATGTCATTAGAAGGTGTGAATTTTAAGAAAATGAAAGTGGAAAAGCAAGAGGACGTGATAATTTAATGATGGTAAAAGTTAGGAGATAAGGATTTATGTTACATTTGTTAAGATTTTAAAGACTAGAAAGAGTCATGATAAGAAAGAGCTGTTCTTTGAGAGTTCTAACGAAAGAAGTTAATATTGGTTATATTCAAGTCATTAAGGATATGTATAGAGTTACTTGTGTCCAAACACGAGGAGGATTGACAAAATATTTTCCTATTTAAGTTGGATTACATCAAGGATCAACATTAAGCCCTTATCTTTTACTTTAGTTATGGATGTTCTTACGAGGCATTTACAAGAAGATGTACCTTGGTGTATGCTTTTACCGATGACATTCTTCTTGTTGATAAGACTGAGGGAGTCCAACGAAACTTGAATTATGGAGGTCAACTTTAGAGTCAAAAGGTTTTCGTTTAAGTAGATCTAAACCGAATATATGGAGTGTAATTTTAGTTGTAGAAGTTTTAGTATAGTGGTGACTTGGGATCGTCATTAATAAGAGTGAGAGATTAGATATTTAGGCTTTTATTGTTTAAAATGATGTAAGTGAAATAGATGGAGATGTTATTAGTAGAATTCAAGTTGGATGGTTGAAGTGGAGGAATGCATCTAATTATGTGATAGAAAAGTTTCACTTAAACTTAAGGAAAATTTTATAAGATGGTGGTAAGACCCGCAATGACTTATGGTGCAGAATGTTGGCTAATAAAGAAACATACCAAGTTAAATGTTAGAGATGAGGATGCTCGTGGATGAGTGGTTTTACTCTGAGATAGAATGCAAAATGAGTATGTTGGGAAAAAGTTGGAGTAGCTCCAGTGGTAGATAAGATTAGGGAGAGTCGCTTAGATGGTTTGGCCACATAAAGCGTCAGTCCGAATTGACAGAGAGTAGATCATTAGATTTGTTTATGTTAAGAAAGGTAGATAGACTAAAAGACTTGGTTAAGATGTAAAAAAATGAAAGATACTTGAATTAAATGAGAATTTGAATAATAGACACAATGTGAAGGATTCATGTAGCCCCACCCAAGTGAGATTAAGGCTTATCGTTGTTGTTGTTGTTATTCTCAATTTGAAATTGGACATTTAAATTTACCACCAATTATTTGTCATTTAATATTCAATTGAGATCTTTACTTCATTTAACACTACCTTTGTCAGTCCCAAGTCCGTATGTGAAAAGTGGAGGGTTCGATAATGACACCAAAAAATTTGTAAATAATCATGACATGAATCTTTAAATCTTTGTTAATCTAGGGCATCAAGAACGCGGCTTATATTGAATACAAAAATGAAAGCACCAGATCGACGCCTGAATGTTAAATAAGGGTTCCACATTAACGGATGCAAAGAAGTTAGTCCATGAAACTAGAATTAGTTAAGATCTTAATATATAGTACTCTTACAAGTAAATTAATGAAATTAATAGATATTATCATAGAAAGATAAATATTTTATGTGTTCAATAAACTAAATGGGTTGGGAGAAGAGATTGATAGTTTAGATTTTAAACTTTGGTATTCGTGTAGAAGTCGAAATAAGAATGTAGGTGTGATTATAGATAAAAGTTTGAAAGATAATGTTATAAATATTAATGAGATAGATAATTATACTTTAAAGATTATTGTTGATATTAAGATTATCAATATTATAAGTGTTTATCCCTCAAGTAGTTTGATGTAAGCTCAAAAAAAATTTTGAATGAATTGAGGATTAATACAAAAGATAATGAAGAAAAGTATTTATTGGGAGATTTAAATACGTGTTGGTAGTAGTAGAAGATTTTAAAAATATTAATGATTATGGATTTGGATGACTAATGAAGAAGGTAGATATATTAAATTTCTATTTTACGATTTAGTCAATACTTTATTTAAGAAAAGAGATGAAATATTATCGCATAAAAATGGATCTAGTAAAACACTGATTGATTTTTCGATAAGAAAAATAAATCGCTTTAGATTGTAAAAGATTGTAGATCATTCTAAGTGAAAGTTTAAGACCAAAGATCGATTATTAGTTTTAGATTTTAAGATGAAAGATTGTAAGAGAAAAATAAATCAAATTATTATCAGATTAGATGGACACTTAAATAACACAAATAAAAATATTTTAAGAAGCTTACAAGAGCTTAATATTTGGGATGTTCATAAAAGTTTAATGTGAAAAAAGAAGTAAATTAAACAAGTTGTTAAAATGTGGAGAATCAAAAGGAAAAACTTTTAATAAAAATAGTTGGTGGTACAAATGAACAAGAAAAAGATAAAAAATAAGATTGTATAAAACTTGGTTTAAATGTAAAATTTGGAGAATTGGAAAAAATATAAAGTGGCTGTAGAGATTTTAAGAAAGAATATATGATGAAAAAAAATTTAGCTTTAGTGATACAATAAATTAGATACCAAAAAAAGGAAAGAAAGATGTATGTTATAACAAAACAATAGAGAAGAAAGAAGCTAAGTGAGGTGTATTAAGAATGAAAATAATAAAGTGTTTTTCTTAAAAAAAGATATTGAAAATAGGTGGATGAGGTATTTTGATAAACTTTTCAATGAATGATCTAAAAGTACAATTGATTTTAGCAACTTTAATACCTTAAACAAAAATAGAAAATTTTATTTTTATCGTTGTAATAGTAAGTCTGAAGTTCGAGAAGTTTTAAAAAAAATGAAATATGAAAAAGCAGTAGGACCTGATGATATTCCAATAAAAGTATGAAAATGTTTAGGAGATCAAGGAATTTATTGGCTTACAAATCTTTTAATATTATTTTAAAGACCAAAAGATGACAGATGAGGAGAAAAGAGTTTGGTTCTATATTTAAGAATAAAGGTGATACAAGAGTGTGTAAATTATAAAGGAATTAAGTTAATGTTATACATCAATATTATGGGAGAGAGTAATTGAGCATAGATTACGATGTGATACAAAAGTTTCTCACAATCAGTTTAATTTCATGCTAGGTAGATCTACTATGGATGCTATACATTTGTTAAGAGATTTGATGGAGAAGTATAGAGAAAGTAAGGAGGATCTACATATGATATTTATTGATTTAGATAAAGTTTATGATAAAGTTTCAAGAGATATTCTTTGGAGAGTTCTAGAACGTGAAAAGGAGTTAATATTGGTTATATTCAAGTAATTATGGATATGTATACTGAAGTATTACTTGTGTCCAAACACAAGGAGGATTGACAAAATATTTTCCTATTTCTTGGATTACATCAAAGATCAACTTTAAGCCCTTATCTTTTGCTTTAGTTATGGATGTTCTTACTAGGCATTTAAGAAGATGTACCTTGGTGTATGCTTTTTTGATGACATTCTTCTTGTTGAAGACTGAGAGGGAGTCCAAGAGAAACTTGAATTATGGAGGTCATCATTAGAGTCTAAAGGTTTTCGTTTAAGTAGATCTAAACCTAATATATGGAGTATAATTTTATGTAAAGTTCTAGTAGATTGATATACAAGTCAATAAGAGTGAAATGATTCAAATATTTAGGTTCTATTGTTCAAAATGATGGTGAAATAGATGGAGATGTTATTAGTAGAATTCAAGTTGGATGGTCAAGTGGAGGAATGCACCGGTGTGATAGAAAAGTTTCACTTAAACTTAAGGAAAAATTTTATAAGATGGTGGTAAGACCTGCAATGACTTATGGTGCAGAATGTTGGCCAATAAAGAGAAACAAAAGACTAAGTTAAGTGTTACAGAGATGAGGATGCTCAGGTGGATAAGTGGCTTTACTCTTAGACAAAATGAAATGAGTATGTTTGGGAAAAAGTTAGAGATAAGATTAGAGAGAGATGGTTTGGCCACATAAAAACGTCAATCGTCTGATGATCCTGTTAAGAGTAAAATATTAGATTTGCCTTTATGTTAAGAAAGGTAGATAGACCTAAAAAGACTTAGTTAAGATGTATAAAAAATGACCTAAGTATACTTGAATTAAATGAGAATTTGACACGTAATAAGACACAATGGAGACGGAGACGAAGGATTCATGTAGTCGATCCCACTTAGTGAGATAAAGGCTTATTGTTGTTATTGTTGTTGTTGTTGAGATCTTTACTTCATTTGATATTAAATATGATTTGATCACATGAAACGTACTTCAGACCTATTATGAATTTATCCTCAACTCCAGATCAAGTTTCATATTTATCTAATAACTGAACTTCAGATTTTTTAAGTCTCTTATGAATTTCAGTTCATGTATATCAAAGGAATTCAAATCTATTTCAAGTTTTATAGTTCACTTGAGTTTGATCTCTATTTTCTTATTTGAAATATGATTTTCAATTTTATTTGTACTCAAGTCTCTTTCAAATTCATTTTTAGTATATTTATATTTAATTTTCAATTCATTTCTTTAGAACTTTATATTTTATATTTAACAAAATATAAATCCTCTTTTTTTTTAAGTCCCAAAAATTTGACGACATTTCGGCAGCCTGCCAACGTCATCCCCACATAGGGGGTTGCATCGGGCATATTTTGGCTTTCTTGGTATGCCCTAATGAAAGAATGGTTCATGACACCACTATCTTCACACCCACTACTCTAACGCATTACCTTGAAATCAGACGGTGTCCAAACATGGATTAGGATAAAACAAAGTCACAAATTTCTAAGACTTCATCATGGTGTCATCTAATAGTTTTGACTTACACGCTCTCTAAAGATAGTGGTGTCATGACACACGTGCCCATCTTCACACCCGCCAGCTCTATCGCATTAGTGGAGTCTTGAAACCTGCAAAAAGAGACATACATGTATATTTCTATATACACATTCAAGTTATCAGTAAATTATAGGTTACAGTGCTTGGTTCCACCCCCTTTTCCACCATTAGATCAAACATCTTCATGGCTTCCTTTTCCTTCCTATCTCCAATCAACTAATAAGAATTTAACCGCATGCTAAGAAGCATGAGAAGAAAAAAAGACCGACAATTGATTGATGTTGACCTCATTTTAGAATGAGCTCTCAACCCTCAATCTTAGACATATGACACTTCTACTTTAGAGTTCTGGCCTTAAGACACATCTAATGATGGATACTCAACCCACAAGAGACTTTGAAGAGTTAGTCATAGGAATAGGTCATGTCATAGGGGTGTTAGAAAAAACTTGCCTACCCTTAGCTTAAAATCATTCCTTACTTTCCTTCTTTCAAGTCAAACTCCAAATCAATCTTATTGATTTTCTTCAAACTTAAATCAACTCTACACATTGAAATTCAATGAAATCATGATCAAACCCAGATCAAAATCCATCAAAATTCCTAAGTCCAAATCCTTCCAAGTCCTTAATCCTCCCTTAAGGACTTAACCAAAATCATGATCAAAACTAATTCAAATCTTTGAAATTTTCTCATAATTCATTTTATATTTTCATTTATATTCATATATAATAAAATATAAATTCAAATCAATTGAACTAAACTCAAAATTCCAACTCAATTCATGGAATTCACTAAGTCCCTTTATTTTTCCATTAATGGACTTAGCCAAAATCATGATCAAATCAAATCAAACTCATGAGATTTTCTCAAAATTCATTTATATCTTCATTTATATTCACATATATAAATGAAATATAAATATAAATCAATCAAACCAAATTCAAAAATTCAAACTCTAAATGCATAAAATTTTCCTAAGTCCTTTAAATCCTTCTTAATGGACTTAACCCAAATCTTGACTAAACCACTTCAAATTCTTGAAATTTTCTCATGATCTATTTATATCCTCATTTATACTCACATATATAAATGAAATATAAATTCAAACAATCAAAACTACATACAAAAATCAAACTCAAATCCACTCAAAATCCAATCTAAACCTTTCAAGTCAAAATTTTGAACTTAACCAAATCAATTCAAATCAAGTCAAAGACTTGATTTTCTCTCATAATTCAATCAAACCTACAATCAAGAGTCCACGAATAAATACAAACTTCAATTACTCAATCAAAATCCAAGTCAAAAATCAAAGCCAAAACCCTTTCATATTCTTCCTTTGAATATGAAATTGTCAAATGGATCAAAACTCATTTGACTTCAAACCACTTGTAAATGGATTTATATTTCAATCATAAGTCCATATACAAGATCACTCAAGCTCAAATCAAGCTTTGACCAAGCCACTTAAAACCCAAAGTGACTTAAAATACCCTTATTAGTCAAATTCTAATCCTAACCAAATTGGATTGAACCAAACTCATTTATGCCTCTCATTATGATCAACAATCATCATGGGATGATCAATAAATCAAATTGGTCAAATTAAGTCAAACCCGAAGGCGACCAAGTCAACACTTAAACCCAAGATAGCCAAATTCCACCATAGGCCAAAGTGAATGAAACCATTTATCTAAGTTCACTCATGACCTATGTTTGAACTTGACCAAATCAACTTTTGAGCCTAACCTAGCTCAATTGGCCACTTGACCCAAGTTGACCTAATTTGACCTAAAAAATCAAAATGTGTCAAAACTTGATCTAATCCAAGTTGATCCAAATCAATGGGTCAAGTTCATTCCAAATTACTTGTGAAACTTGACCAAAGCCTCAATTGGCCAACTAAACCAAACCTAACCTAAATGACCTTAGACCCAACATGACCTAAAGGGGTCAACTTTAGGTCATGTTGAGCCAAATTTGAACATAACCAAAATTGATTAGAAACAAAGATATCAATCCACTCTATATGACTAACCAAACCTAAACCTACCCTTGACCTATTTCAAATAGGTCAAATAAGTCAACTTGACCCATTTGACCTAAATGAAGTCATATGAGCCAAATTCAAAACTATACCAAATTGAATAAAACCAAAGCCACCAAAATATTTCAAATGGTCATATGAACCGGACCTAACTTTTGGTTTGACCCAATTTGATCAATTGGTCAACTTGACTCAAGTTGACCCATTTTGACCTAAATGGATCAACATGAGTCAAACTCTATCAAATGAATTTCAAATCTCATGAAACTTAGTCAAAACTAATTCTCCACATACCCAACATATCCAAATTGAAAAATCAACAAAATGATCATTCTACCCCTAGGCCATAGAACAAATTTTGGACTAATCTATTGGTAATTTAGTCATATCCTCTTCATATCCACTTGATGCTTTCCTAATAGCTCAAGGGGACCTAATGAAGAGTGGTGCCAATGGATTTGGGTCAGCCCAATTGGCCCCAAGGCCAAACCCGACCCTATGGGTCAAATTGGCAAATTCAAACTCCCTCTTCCGCTCAATTTCAAGCACATGAGAGATTGGCAATCCACTAAATGCCTCAAACCGACCATGTACAAACATCTAACTGATCAAACAACCCTCCCATTGTGATCAATTGGATCAAACCGGCAAGATGGCTTGCGGTCATCCGGTCCTTCAAAGGGGAGATATACTCCCTCTAATTGAAATCAAAACTATCACTCCTCATTTTGATTGAACCTAGAAGTCAAAGAAGCAATTCCTCAACCTCCTCAAGCTTCCTAGAGTGAAATCAAACTTCATCTTCTCGGTTTTGCACAGTATGAAAACAAAGGAGCTCAATCCAATCTTGAACTTCCTCCACACTGAAAACCACATCAATTCCTCTTGCACACTTCTTCTAAGGACCAATCCGAGCACACTCAAGCTTCCATGGAAGTTCCCATAACAAGGAGTGGAACAATTGGATCAAGGCCGCAAGGATCTTCGGTGTGGTCCAGCAGAGCCACTCAATCCCAAGGCCTAGAATTTCAGGCTTGCCTCCATCGATGAAGCTACCTCATCGATCTCGAGCGTCGGTGATCACCTCCGGCGAGGTATGAAATTTTCCGACCACCAAGCATAGGACGTATTAGTCCTTTGTTAAGGGAATTTTCAATTCATGGAAATCACACCATTGGATGTGCCGCTTATTGCCTTTAGATAGTGTGGATTAAGTTTGGTTTGAATCCGAGCTCAATCGAGCTCGAATCTTCCCCTAGATCATGAACGGCCTCTGTTGATCTAAGGGGAAGAACTATGGAGATCTTGGTCGTCCATCTACGCGTTTTGGATGGACAGCCGAGTTTATTCCCACATTTAGAATTTCTTTTATCCTTTTTAAAATCGCGGGGATATCCCTAGTCGTCCGATCTTTGATCGGCGAGATCAAAGTGTCCATCACGCCTTTTCAATTTGACGCTTAAGGTGGGTTCACGACGCAAGTAAAGCTGACCGCTTCCACCACGCATGCGAGCTAAAGGATTAGTTAGAAATTTAATTAAATGCTAATTAATCTCTAGATCTAAAATTCATATCTCTCTCAATAAAATCTCGTAAAATTCTAAATAAATAAAGTTATCTTGCATAAGTATAAAAACTTGCTTATATGTATCTAAAATCATAAGAGTTAGTTGGCGACCACCCCCAGGAGGTTATAAGTTCAAGCTGTGGGGTGGTTTGTCCTTTCTTGTGAAGGCAAACCAATTTTTCATTTTCTCCTTAGATTTAGGTTGCGCTTTTGGCCCTCACCAAAACTTTCTAGATTTAGGTTCTGAGATTATTTCTCCGATTTGTGGGTCATAAGCATAATTTTTTACCTCTTAAGTATTTCCTTAATCTTGTGTTAAAGAATCATAAGTCTTAAATTTCTAATGAAAATACAATCAAAACTAAATCAATTTCAAAATGTAAAACTATATGGATAGTTTGAGATGCTAGTAGGTTTCCAGCATCGTCATCTCTTACTTATCTTATTTTCGATAATAACTCTCTCTTTTGATCAATCATTTGATCTTTCAAAATTTAATGATTGATAGTCTTTCTATTGAAATCTTTGAAGACGATCATTTATCTTAATCGAGTTTTTAGGAATCTTCTTAGATGATGTAATTATGAACTTGCATATAGAGAACTTAACGAACCCGATTTAAAATAAACCTACTTTACTTTTACATGTAAAAAGTAGGGAAGAATCTCTAACATATCTTTCATCCTTGAGTCCTTATTGAGGTGATTAGGTCCATTAAAGTAGTGACTTCATCTTCTACTTCCATTTAATGCGATACGACTAAATAAGTACATCTGCGGTCAGTGGCATCCAAAAAAAAAATGAATTTCTATATGCCTCCTTCATTTTATAACCACATTTGAAAGTGACTCCTCTAGAAATTTTTCATGATTTTCTCGACTCATATAGTTCCTCTCTCCATCTTTGGTAAATAATCGTTGTCTTTAAGTATCGATAGCGAGTTTGTGCTTTGGTATGAGTCCAAAACTATCCTTCCTTTCGTTGGCACTTAGCTCATTTCATCCTTACGTTGAGTTAGCCAATATCATTAGATTTTAGGACCGCATTCCTTGTTGGTCTTAAAACCCCCTGTTGGGTCCTTCAATGGAAAAAATAAAAATGTCTAAATAAAAAACAAATATTTTAAAGACTTCCTCCTTATCATTTTCATGATAAAGAAAGATTCATCCTAAAATAATAAAGATAAAATAAATTCTCCATGAAGACTTTGTTTTTCTAAAAGCACATTTTCAAAAATACAATTAATAAAATATTTTTCACAAAATTTTATCATCCTCATTTAACAATTCCCATAATTATTACATGTAGAAATTTTCATGAATAAAACTAATAAAATTTTTCAAAAAACACAAATGAACATCTTCTTTCAATTCACTTTGATGAAGATTTCATTTTAAAAATAAAATAAACAATCATATTTTCAAAAAATCAAAATCAAAAATAAAATTTTCAAAAAGCACACATGAATCTTTCCATCCAATATATTCACACCTATTGAATGGAAGTTTTATTTTCAAATAAATTTACATTTTCAAAAAGCACCAATGAATATCTTCTTTCAACTCACTTTGATGAAGATTTCATTTTAAAATGAACAAACATCTTTTCAAAAATCAAAATCAAAAATTAAGTTTTTAAAAAACATACATGAATAATTCCATTCAATATACTCACACATATTCAAAGGAAGTTTCATCTTCAAATAAAACTAAATTTTTCAAAAACACATATGAATCCTCATTTAATATATTCAATATATTAAATGAAGATTTCATCCCATTAAAAATAAATATTGTTCAGAAAACCATCTTTGAGTGAAAGTTTAAACTTTTAGCTTTGTGAAATCAAGACCTCGATATTTAAAATGAACAAGAAAACTAAATTTAAAAAAACCTAGGAGGAAAATCAATCATAAAACTTCCTTATATATTTATTTTTTGAATAGTAGATAACATTACATAATTTATATATGAAAAACATGGTAATCCCAATCCAAATAACCATATAATCACGTTTTGTAACATTCTAGTGGTAGCAGATGATGGTGAGCAATGAACGACGATGAAAATCGTCATTTAAGATGACACGGCGAGGATCAACGGTCATGAAACCCCTGGTTGTAACCACTTGACAGAAATTGCATGATTATGCCAAGATTTTCAAACTTTAGATTCTCTCTCTCTTGCTTCTCCTCATGAAATGAAAATTTATAGATGAGGAGTCATCCAAATAAATCAAAATCAACCACTCCATTTGGACGCTCAAAATGATTCCTTTGATCATTGATGTATTTTAAATATTTGACTCAAATGAAGTAATTGAGATATTGACTTAGATTACCATTTCAATTTATTATAACACTCCATATTTGAAACTATTTGGATTTAGCGATATCCCAAAGTGTCATGATATTTTAAGTGCTTGATCTCACCCTTTTGACTTAATCCTTGCCAAGCGTCAGATTCAAAGCTTATTGTGATTATTTTAAGTGTCATATCATTCTATTTTTGGATGATATTATCTCAATCATTAAAAATATATATGTCGAATCCAAAATATCTTGATAAAATTTCGGTCAATTAACTATACATTTTGAGGAAAGATCTTCATGGGAGCACAAAATTATGATCCCAAGCGGTATGAAAATATATATGGATATCTTGTGATGAAATTTAATTATATCATAAATTTACAATTGCAATTTGAGATTTTAAGAACACAAACCAATTTAAATAAACACAAAAAACCGCCTTTCATTCAAACAATAATCACTTTTGATTGTGACAATCATCAGCTTTAATCGATAATAAAGACGAATTCAGGTTTATTGACGGCTCAGACTAAGAATTTCTAAAATTTAATATTGAGTCGGGTCAAATCACAAAAACTATGACACTTGACCATTCAGCAAATGCAGTTAGCGCCATGAATCCAGCTTATGAGTCAATCGCCCTTTTCGATTTTTCATTTTGGCGATTTTTTAGCAATATTTTACCTTTTCTATATCTCAAAATAAGCAGGAGAAGCACACTCTTCATATGCTTGAGTGTTAATCTTTTTAAGAAGAATTTTGGGCCGTACTATTCATCTGGCGAGCTAAATTTTCCCCAAACATTTGTGTCGGCCAATTTGGAAGCGTCAGGCGAATATTCATGGCAACTCCATTCTCCTCGAAAGAGGTGTGCTTTTGTCGGATGGGTTTGGAAGCATCAATCCGTAGTTCATCTGGTGAATTTTTCCCTCAGCGGCATCAGCCTCGTCGACCAGCCGGTTTGAGGTGATATTTGATAAGGCAGTGATAGCCACTGGCGGCGGCGTTAATAGCAGATGTGATCTTTGATGCCATGAAGATGGGCGATAATGGAATAGATTAATGAGATCTAGCGATAATTATTTGACCGGCAACATTCAAGATTCAGCAGATTAATAAATAGTCAGCAATTAGTGGCTTTGTAAGCCAGATAATGAAGTGAACCTAAGATGCGGCAATGGTCATTGCTTGTACTTGATGTCTGAGCCAACACAGTAATAAATGATAAATTACAGTGGTTAATTGCCAAACTGGTCAACAATAAAATGAATAATGATAAATCAACAATTGCAGCATCATAATCAGCAGATAACCAGCAAATATGTAAATGTGCCATAATAGATTCCGCTAAATATGTCAAAGCAATGGCGATAATCCAGATGCTTCCAAACTTCTGAAATCATGAGATAACCAGCAATGATAATTAATTTACGAGAATGACGCATGAGTAGTGAATTTTATGGCTATCATCTTAGCATGATGGTTTTTAAAGTAATCAACTGCTTAATAAATATCGATAATCCAGCGAAATAAAGAATAATCAGCGGAGATAGCCGGCGAAATTCCGATGTGATGGAGAATAACCAGGATGTAGCAGCCAGCTTGGCCCAGGAAGAATTAAGAGTTTAGAAATAATCAACCAATGAGTGATGAATCAGGAGATCCAGCAACATACATGAAAAATAATCGATAGTCAGATATAATAATGATTTAAAAGAGCGGTTAAATAATGAATCGCAAGAATAGCTAATGTCAAGATCCATCGCGTGGTAATCAGCGAGATAGCCGGCCATGGTGGTTAAAGCGAAGATGGCGAAATTCATATTAATGAAAATAGTCAGCTAGCATGATAATTAAATAATAAAATATACGGATGATGGTCCATGATGATATATATATGACTTGAGGTTATTTTGAGAGTGTGACTTCGATAGGTGTCAAAGAAATTTTCCTAGATTTTGATATCAGTTGTTTGTCGTATTTGATGGATTTATGGAAAGAGGTTGAATGGAATCAATTTTTTATTATCCGGTTGTTTGTGATGTGTGCACCATGTATGGAAGGTCGAATTATCCTTTTCACTATCAATTTGTCGAGTATTAATGACATTAACTTATATGGAAGAGGTTGAATAAATCCGAATTTTTGACTATAATTCTTGTCATGTCTGATCGCTAACTGTATGGAAGAGGTTGAATGGGCCGTGATTTTGACTATCCCCTTGTTTATCGAGTGTTTAGATGGCGTTAACGTGTAAGATTGAATTAATCCGTGGATTTTGACTATCAGGTTGTTTGTCAAATTGACTTCGATGGCGTTAAATATAAGAGTTGAATTATATTTTTGACTATCCTTGTTTGTCATATCTGATGGCTTAACCTATAAGATTAAGTCAAACCACATATCCTATATTAGTCAAAGTGTTATTTGACTTCTACATGTGGAGTATTGGAGTTTTGACATCGATTTGTCAGTCTTTATGGCGATTACTGTATAATAGGTGAGTTTTGATCTATCAAGATTGTTTGTCAAGTCTTTTTTCTTCGATTTAACTTGTATGGAAGATATCAATTGAATCCTAATTTTCTATCTAGAGGTTGTTTGTCAAAGTATTCTTGATGGCGTTACTTTATATGGAAGAGGTTGAATCAAACATGGTTTGTGGTTGTAGCCAAAGTTCTTTCCTTGTCTTGTTTTTCCATGGTATGATTGGAAAATCATAATTTACAAAGTTATATCTTTCATGTTGAAATATCCTAAACTTTGACTTGTTTCTTAGGATGAGTCGATTAGATGATTAACTATTAATGCAATCTTGAGATTAAGTTTGTTTTCGATAAAATCAAGGAGCAGTTTGATGAATCTTCATTTTTTCTTAATTCAAATACTTCACCTGATAGTTTTGATCTTGAAAACTTGTTTTCATCTGATGAAATAATAAATCATTTGATGACGTCAATTGTTGCGTCTTTAGAAATGATCTTGAGTGAAAGTTTGCACTTGTTGAAATAAGACACAAAGTATTTAAGAGTGAACAAAACTTAAAATTTTTTACGTGGAAAACCTCAAAGGAGGAAAAAAACTTCATAAAAGCACTATATATTTATTTTGAGTCAAGTTTTATGATTACTAATTATATATGAGAAAGATGAGAATCCAAAATCAAACAACAATCATATAGTCCTTCATTTCTAGTGGTAGCGAATGATTAATATACTTTTGAATCGTCATGATCAAAGATTGATCGAGAATTTCGGCTGGTTTATCTGGTCTCATGTTGTCATGATTATGCCGAAGGATTTTCAAGCTTTAGAGCTTTTCTCTCTTTTGGCCTCCCAGTATGAAATAGGAAATTTTTATAGATTGGAGAATTGGCTCATAAAACATAAATGAACCACTCCACTTCATATGGAAAAAAATGATTCCATTGATCATTTGATGTATTTTAATTTGAATTCAAATGAAGTCATTTAATTGAGATATTAAATTTTAGATCAGAATTTCCTTATTCGATTTTATCTCATATTTTATTTAGATATTTAGCATCATTTTTTATTTTAAGTCAATCTCATCAAGGATGCTTGCTTTTTTCAAGATCTTTTAATAGTATTTTAAAGTCATCATATCATTTGAGAAATTCCATGCATATCTTGTATGATAAAGTTGAATTTCTTCAAATAATCACACACAAATAAATCTCACATTTCAAAATTGATCTCATTCTACATACACAAATTTGTTGAATTGAAGTCCTCAAAAAATTAAAACTTAAACAATTATATTTCAAAATTCTAACATTTGAACTTTTTAACATATTCAAATGTTAATGAAGTCTCACAATCAAAATTTAAAATTTTTTTAAAAAAAAAACATATTTTAGAACTTCATCCCAATATCAAATTCTTTAAGTAAAGTTTTCAAATCTAAAATCAAAATTTTTCAAACAACGCATATTTGGAACTTCATCTAGCACACTCAAATCTGCTAAGTGAAGTTTTCAAATCCAAAATCAAAAATCAACAATCATATTTCAAAAAATTTTAAACACACTTTGAAACTTCATTTAGCATACTTAATTTTGCTAAGTAAAGTTTCCAAATCCAAAATCAAAAATCAACAATCATATTTTGAAAATTCAAAACATATTTTTGGAACATTATTTAACATACCCAAATTTGTTAAGTGAAGTCTCTAAAATCCAAAATCAAAATTTTTCAAATAATTTTTTGGAACTTCATTTAACATTTTATATTTGTTAAATGAAGTCTCCAAATTCAAAATTCAAAAATTTTCGAAACACATTTTGGGACTTCATTTAACATGCTCAAATTTGTTAAGTGAAGTCTCCAAATTCAAAATTCAAAATTTTTTCTAAACACATTTGGAACTTCATTTAACATACCCAAATTTGTTAAGTAAAGTTTCCAAATCAAAATCAAAAATTTTAAAACACATTTGGAACTTCATTTAACATACAAATTTGCTAAGTAGTTTCCAAAATCAAAAAACTCAAACACCTTTGGAACTTCCTTCCTTAGCATACCAAATTTGTTGGAGAGAAGTTTTTATTTTCAAAACCAAAACAAATCAAAAAATTTTGAACACGTCATTTGGAGTTTCATTTAGCATATCCAAATTTGTTAAGTGAAATTTCCATTTCACAAAACTAAGTAGGACTTCATCTTTAACATACCAAATTTGTTAAAGTAAAGTTTCCACTTTCAATTAAAAATCAAAACAAAATGAAACACTTAGGATTTCCTTAATATACCTAAATTTGCAAAGGATCCTACCTTTTCAAAAAATCAACATCAAAAACAAAAAACTTAGGATTTTCTTAGCATACCTTTGCTAAGAATCTTATTTCAAAATTAAATAAAACACTTGGGTCTTCTTAGCATACCTAAATTTACTAGGTGGGAACTCCAAATTTTCCAAAATCAAAATAAAAAAAAGAAGCAATCACTTTCTCAAATACTTCACTTAGCATACCCAAATTTGTTAAGTGAAATTTTAAAATAATCAAACAAAAATAAAATCAATTTGACATTTACTTTAACATACCCAAATTTGTTAAAGGAAAGGATCCTCAAAATCAAAAATTCAAATTCAAACAAACATGAACCTATGAAAGCATCCTTATCAAAAATTTTGAATCCATATTTCAACATACCTAAATTTGTTGAAGTTGGATTCATAATCCAAATTCCTCTTTTTCAATCTTCTTAAATCCATTTGAACCCACTTAACACTTCCAAGTTGTTGGATGTGGGTTCAAATTTTCAAATTCAAAATTCAAAATATAGAGATAGAAATCGATACAAATTCATTTCTCATTGCTTCTTTCAATCGGTGCAGTTCAATTTGTCTCTTTAGTTGTTGAAATGGTGGTTCTCAGTTGTTTTACCTTCCCCATAGTATGGATCGGCTTTAGATCGTGACTTCCCGTCTACCATACATCTAATTCACTTTGGTTGGGAGTCGGATTACTTGAGGGCACTCCCCTCCCTGGTCGCGGGACCAAGTGGTGTAGGTCATCATGATTGACTTACCCTCGACTCGATGTCTCCTCCGAAGAGGAAAGTTGTGATTCACAGACTTGATTGTTGATCTGCAGTCTTCGATCACCCTGCATGCAGTTTCTCATGCCCCGGTGGCTAGCACCATCTCATCTGTACCCTCAAGTAAGGCTCCCGGTTTGAGCTTGCCTCCCACATTTGAGTATGGTCTAGCTCACTCCTCATCTTACCCATACAGTAGGAATAAGAACCATGATCAGCGGTACCACACCAGATAGCCAGGGAAAGCGGCTCAATCATGGATGAGTTCCCATTGTTACTTCACCACCGTTCTGAAAACTAGTTTCATCCTCTCTTTGGATAGAGGATGTCGAGGATGCTTATCACCTCCTCCGGTGGTGGATTTTGAGCTTTCCAGAGGGTCGTGTGGCCTCTCTTACACCAAGTAGGCGGGCATGGGCCTTCAGTCTTTGATCTTCGATCTATTATCCCCTGCAGCGTGGGGAAGCAGATTTGCCAGGAGAGGGCCATACAGCCCACATTACTAGTAGGGAAAGATGGAGGTTCATCCGTCAGTCGGCTCCACTGGATTGATTTTCCACTTCGGCACTACGCGACCATCGAGTATCCTTCTCCGGACTAGTCATCGGGAGGCGTTCATGTGCATAGAGAGTCGGTGGTGTCTCCACCCCGCTTACCCATGTCGCCATCGCGGTCAGTTCATCTCATTCCATCTAAGGCCATGAAGGCCATCAGGGAAAAATGCACCCCGTTGGTGATCCCATAGGATCCTACCCTTCTACACCACCCATTGTGATGTGAGCTTTCCTCAACCTTTATCCCGGTGGTGCGAGTGGCGACCCCAAACATCGTGGTCATCCCTTCACCAACTCGCCCATACGGGGATGTGGAGATGGTGACAGATTTCGAATATGAATCCAATTGCAGTGGTAGTGGAACATCCTAGATTGTTACCCTCATAGCCAATAGCAGTTAGTGTCATTCATCAGTGATAGTCCACCAGGATTGACTCTCCGGTGAGGCGAGATCGGTGCCTCTGCATGATAGTGATCACCGATAAGCTATTTGTACCCTACATGAATCATTCTTTAGATGAGATAGTTGCACATTATTTCATGGAGAAGAAGGAGATCTTGGGGTGCATAGTCGAGATGAAGAGAGAGTCGATCAATGAAGATGACTTGTTGACTCGGTAGAGTGCATGGTTGACACTAGAGGATCTCTTCTTAGGGAACAACAAGTCATGGAAGGTGATGAGGTTGATCGAAGACACCAGATCACCCACACCTGACATCGAAAAGGCGAGAAGGATGAGCGGTGATAGGATGGCACATTCTAGGACTTGTTAGTAATTTGCTTAAAACAAGCCGCTTTAGTTCATCCTACTACAGTCGACATCAGTCAGCCTGAGTTAGTGCATGTCTTAGACCCAGCCAAGACTCTACCTCCCATTGAGTAAGGCAGCACTAGCCTGTATAGGAAGGTAGTGGACAGTACCATACAGAAAATCCATGGTTGAGCGGGTGAAGGAAGCTTTGGCTCAAGCGGGATAGATCATCAGTTCCGGGTAGACCCTAGGAGGAATTGATCTATCCAATATCCCAAGGGTTTGTGCCTCCTTCCTTCAAAAGCTTTGATGGTGTGGAAACAGGGCACATTTAGCCGGTTGTTTACATAGTGGCGATGGACTTCTTTAGACTAGTAACGGGTATTGCTTTGATTGGTATCTTTGAGCGCCAATGGTTCGGTAAAGACATTCTTTGAGTTAGAGCAACTCTTCATCAAGAGGTTTCTTTGGAGCTCGACAAAGGGTTCTTAGGTGATCTCATTATAGCAACGACACGGTGAGTCCCTTGTTGATTATATTCTTGATGGCATAACAGTATGAAGTGTGAACCCTATTTACGACATGCCATTGAGATTCTCTTGAAGAATATCCATGTGGTCACCTTCATGCTTAAGGGCTTCTTATCAAGACATTTGAGAAGCTAATCAACAAGGCTAGTCTACAAGGGAGGCCAACAGTTGCCTTTTCAAGATCGGTTACTAGCAGAAGCATGAAGGTCTATGAGAAGAAGCCGGGGCGGTTGAGCGGTTTGAGAGGAAAAGCTAGAGATCGGTCGAGACCACGACCTCATCCACCTCCTTTGCCACCACCGTGACCTCGGCCCACACGACCACCTCCATATACCCAGCATGCATGCATACAGCCAGTAACTATGGTCCACTACTCTTTTAGATAAGTTAAACAAACCTTATTCTTTTAAGAGGTAATCAAAAAAATCTTTAAGAATCTCTTAAAGAAGCGATTTTACTACAGAGCCTAGAAGGAGGAAGTAGGCAAAGTCATGATCCAAACTTTGTCCCTTACCACCATATCTTAGGCCACATTTTGGAGGATTGCTTCACATTCAAGGGGAACACAATTTCAAGACCATTGTTGTAGTTATCCCAAAGAAATACCTTGTGGAACAACCTTCCGGTTCCATTAGGGTAATCCTTGGGGATACATGTGATCTACCAAAACTAAAGAAGGTTGGGATATTTCTATCCAAAACCTCTAAGATAATCCGAAGATCAAGAAACTTTCCTTACAGGTGCTTGAGTCAGCTCAAACCTCCAACACCAAGGAAGGTTTGCAAGTTGTCAATGCCAACTCTAGAAAAGGGGGAGCTCAACAGCAACATGTGTGTGTCGCCGATAGCCTTAGACCATACGTGTCCGACCTCAGGTTCGCTTCCACCTGACTTCTTCATTTCATAGCTTTTTTCTTCTTCTTAGTAGAACTCTTGTATTAGTGGATAAGGGCATCAAATCCTTTACTCCACTCACTCTACTTGACTTCTACTTTGTACCTCCAAATAATTCTAAGAAATTGAAGAATAAAGCTAGTTTGAATTACATTTGTCTTCATGAGTTGTCTTCTTCTATTCCTAGATAACTCTTCAAGTCTAAATAATATAACAATTGATCTTCCTCTTTCTAATTGAGTTGGACTTTCACTCGAATACTACTGAGTTCACCTCTTGAGATAGACTTGGAATCATCGATTAGAGTCCCATAGAGAAGTTGGTGAGCACAGTGCGAGTAGAACCTTCCACCACCTTGCCTCAAGAGATCACCAGTCAACCTCAGTAGTGGCAGGTTCTACCTCTCAAGCACCTCAAGATGAGGGAAACAAGTCATTGGTATTGAAGATCGAAAAGCCCTTCCATAGATGCTCCACCCTTGGATATGCTTGTGGAAGGTCAGAAGGTGACTACAATGTCATTTCTCATCTAAGAAAGTTGTCATCTAAGCGAAGCATATACGATGCCCTTATCTTATACAAAGAAATGAGGGAATCACTAATCAAGGCCCTCCTGATCCTAAAATATGCTTAGCTCGACTGACCGTTATAGGTGAGGAAGCACATTATGCAAAAGAAGCCCAAGGGTTTACCTTCACAAATGAAGACTTTCTGCTAGGGGACTTGGAGCACCGTCCCCTACATCAGGTTGACAATGAGTTTCTAGGTTCTCATGGATTAGGTGCATGGGTGAACATTATGAGTCTAAAGACCCTTGCCTATTTGAAGATCGACATCTCCACTCAGGAGATAGATGATGTTGAGAGGATTCAATGATCAAGGTGTGAGCTTTAGGTTCTATAGTACCTTTGGAGATCGGTGATTAGAGGCTGAAGCCAAGTTCTACATCATTGATTTGAATACTTCATTCACGCTTTGCTTGGTAGGCCTTGGATACATCAAAATAAGATCGCCATCCTCCCTTCATCGACATCAAGTTCAAAGATGGAATTGAATCGTGTCAGGATGAAAAGCCATTTTCATTAGAGGTTGAGATTTATGAGGATGCGACCTACTATCTTCCTCAAAACACCCTTTCTCGTGAACTTGGACAGAATTGAAATGCAAATCCAAAAAAAAAAGAAAATGAAGCAAAAGAAAAGATAAAAGAAAATAAAAAGAAAAAATAAAAGTCCAAGTGAACAAAAAAGGGAATTTAATAAGAAATAGATCCGCATATCACATTCCACACATAGTTCATTCCATCATATGGACATGTGGGTAGATGGCTCAACCTCCACCAGGCAAGCAAAAAAGCAGTTCAGAGGTGGAGACCCCTAGTTGGCCTTCATAGGGTTGTGTTGTTCATAGGAGTACCCTACTATTCACATAGACTTGGAATCACTCGAGGATGAGTCTAATGTGATTAGTATACCAACCCCTCTTGGGTTCCATTGGAGGTGACTTTTGATCCATAAAGGCAGACCAAGCCTCAGCAAAGCAAAGTATTCAATTTAGTTTATGAAACTATTAAACTATTGGGAACCTTAGCTACCTCACTTACATCTCAAAGTTGAAGGTTTAGTAGTTAAGGAAGTCTAAGTCTTCGTGACATGAAGCGAAGAGTTCTTTTTGGGTTCATCATCCTCAAGCCACAAGTTGATGTAGAGCAGGATGATACTTTTAAAGAATTAATGGAATTACCTTTTGACTTTTACTCTGTGTTCAAAATCTTATACAAAGGTTTAATTCCTCACACATGGTCAAACAGTCATACTTGAAAAGCTATGGAACAATACAAGCGGGGAAGCACAATCAAGCGGACTAGGATTGATGCGTGGTCGGTCGATGATGAAGATTATTACTGGTGTTACCAACCATTTGAGTCATATAGGTTCTTCTCACACAACTCTTATGAGAATGTGTGTTTAGAAACCTGATGATCCAGATGATCTCCAAGTCAAAGATGCTTGCGATTTGAAGGAGGTTCATTCAACAATCGACAAATTTAAAGAAATCAACCTCGAGACAAAAGAAAATCCACGCCCGACATATATCTGTTCATTGCTGAATGAAAAAGAAATCGATGACTTAGTTAGGCTATTGACTGAATTTAAAGACTATTTTATGAGTTATGAAGAAATGCCATTATCTCACGTAGTCCACAAGCTAGCAATAGATCTAATTTACCCCATTATTAAGCAAGCTCCCCGCATGATTAGAAATTGAACAGTCATTTTAAAGTCAAGAAAGATCGATGCTTGGTTTCATAGGAAGAAAAATATCCTACTGGTTAGTGTCATGTTAAGAAGAAGAATGGCCAAATTGCATATTCGTTGATTTTAGGGACTTAAATAAGGCATGTTAAGGATGAGTTTCTCTTCCTATACGTTAATGGTGGACATCATCTCATGCAGTCTTCTCTTTCATGGATGGGTCATCTATAACCAAATCAAGATGTCTCCGAAGATGAAAGAAACACTATTTTTGAACCCGATCGAATCTTTTTATTATAGGGTCATGCCTTTCGGCCCTAAAATTGCCAGTGCTACATACCAGCGGGCCATGACTCGGATCTTCAAACTCATCCATCATTAGGTTGAGTGCTATGTTGATGATCTAGTAGTCAAGCAAAAGAAAAGGACATCTTTGACTTGAGTAGTTTTGAGTTAAGATATAACCTCAAAATGAATCCCCAAGTGTGCATTGAGTAGTTTGAAATTCCTTGGGTTTGATGTTCGACACCAAAGAATAGAAATAGACCCTGAAAATATCAAAGCTATCTTAGAAATATCACCTCCTAAGAGTTTAACTCAACTCAGATTCTTTCAAGGATGGTTGGGCTCTAAGAGCTTTATCTCAAACTATCGGGAGATGCAAGTCATTCTCACTTGTCAAAAGGATGCAAGTTTAAGTGGGATGACAAGTGTCGGCATGCTTTGAAGATATCAGAATATTTGGTGAAGCCGGTTAGCCCTATCCGGCTACTCATCCTCTCTAGCATTGGCGACTCTCTCGCTCTATTGGCCCAATATGAAGAAAGGAGGCTCTCTACCTCTCGTGTCGATTCTTAAAAATTATCCACCTATTGAAACATTGCCTAACTTTGATCTTTGTTTAAAGCTCACATATACTTTCTCATTGTTGATCTCGAACAAATCCACTAGTATCTCGACCGACACTATCAGATGTTTGGCTCGTTGGTCCATGATTCTCTCATGTTTGATATCACATTTCATTCCCCTGCGGTAAAGGAATTGCAGATTTCTTAGCGGCACACTTCTTGATTCTCTAGTGATGATCTCCGATGAACAAATCATGAACTTAGGGGCACCGATGGGAGATGTATTGTGATGGTGCTACTTCTTTTCTTAAAGGTGAAGCACCATGATCTATTCTCCTAAGAAAGGCATAGGTAGGAATAGTTCTTCTAACTCCAAACCACGATGTAATAAGATTCTCATACTATCTATCGAACCCCTACACCAACAACGAAGCTAAGTATGAGGCTTTGATTGCCGGTCTGGAGTCAGCCATCACTATCAGTGTCAAGAGCACCAACATCTTTGGGATTCTTGGTTGATCATCAAATTGTCGGGTCCTAGGTTCTCAAACTCAAGCCTCATTACTATGAGTATACCATGAAAATGTTGGCCCAAATTGAAGTCACCATCTACAAGGTTCCCGGCGAAGAGCACTAATAGATGCTTGGCCAAACTTGCCAAGGTATGAAGATGAGTCCATTTCAGTAAAGGTCCAAAATAGACAGGTCATATCCCTTATTAATTATAAACTCATCGAGAGACTTTCTTTTGAAGGGGAGGTTGTCATTGCCAAAATGGACAAGAAGTTGGATTAGAGGCAACCGTTCATTAGATTACTTGAATAGGCAAACTACCTCAAGAAAAATCACAAGCCCATGAAATAGAAAGCTCTCTTGCTATTGTTGATGGCACCTGCCGATCCTTTGACCAAATGTGGTTACGTTGTTTAGATAAACCAGGTGGCATTAAGGTACACCCAGTCTATCTCGGAGCACATCAATCCGGTCAAGATGAAGGAGATCAAAGACTAGGATACTAGCCTTTGATGATTATAGGCATGGATGTAGCTAGGAGATGCCATCGGTGTTAGGTGCTGGTGTCCTCCACCAACCACCCAACATTCTACACCCACATTGGCCATGGCCATTTGAATGTTGGCATTGTAGGTCCGATCGATCCTCCTTCTTCAAGGGCATCGATTCATCTTAGCGCCACCATACTTTTCCAAGTGGGGAAGCCATCCCACTGAGAGGTCACTCGGCATGTGCTTCATTTTAGAACCATATATATAGGTTGTGGTGCCTCGACAAATTATATCGATAATATGCGCATTCAAAAGCACGAAGATCAGCTTTGCGAGACACGGTATAGATTGGAGATACTCCACCATCTACTAGAGCTATAGCAAGCATTTAACAAAACTCTCATCCGATCTTGAAGAAGACTCTTGATGACAACACAATAGTGAAGCGGCGGTTGGTTGAAGCTTTGTGGAGCTACCGCACAGAACTTTGACTCTACCCATTTTCATGTGTATGGGTCAAGCCGTTCTTCCTTTAGAAGTTCAACTCATCACTAAGGATAGCATTGGGTCAAGATCACTACAGCGAGAATGCAAAGTTGCTTAGAAGAGCTCAAGGTTTGGAGGAGAGTTCTTCTGGCGTGCCAAAATCTCAGTTGTACAAGGCCAAAATGATTCAAGCTCCGTGGTTACTAGGTCTTTAAGTAGAACTTATGTTAGTCTAAGGAGACCATTGTTGCATTGAAAGATGGGAGGCAAGTTTAAACCCACTTGGGAAGGCCCTATATCATAGAAGGCTACCAAGAGGATCTTATCCTTATTGATTGTAAAGGGAACACGATGTTTCATTAATTTAAAGAAATATTACCCATGAAATAAATCATGTTTAAAACAATTATTAATAAAAAAATAAAATTTAATTCCATTCATCAAATCTTCTCTTCTAAATGTTATTTGCTTGTCTTGCAAATCCCGATGACGTGTTTGTAGGTGTAAATTGGCATCCTATCCCTCTTTCATAACGCAAACACAATCTTCCGACGCTATTAGAATTGGTGTAAGAAAACCCGAGAGGTATCCTATTTCGATTAGCTCAACTAAGTTAGGTGTGAGAGAACCCAAGCAACATCATTTCTTAGTAGGAATACTTTTGCCATCTGTGACACCATTCCATCATACCCCTAATGTGTTTTAAGGTAGATGTAAGAGTCCCCTAGAGGCGTCATATTTCTTTTAACACATGCACAACAACAAACATAGATCTTTTGTCTCGAGCTATTTTGATGTGAGCAAGCCTCGGCACTCACTCATTAAATTAGGTCTACATGCTTTCCTACTAGTATGTCACCCAATTATTTGTTGGAGGATGTAAGTCCCAAGCTTTCTTCCTAACTTGATCAATTCAAATTAGAGAACGTCTTATTAATATGGTAGTCTCCACTGTCCAGCCAGTAAGCTACCTCATGTTGACTTTATTTAAGAAGATGTGAGTCCTTGTGATTTCTTCTTGAACCAGCTATCACGCTCTAATTAGGTCAAATCTATTTGAGGTTTAGGATAAATCCTCCCGAGGCTCCTTTCCTCTTGACTACTTTTGAGTTGATCTAAGTCCCCCAATGGCATTCACTTAGTAGTCTCCTTATGTTGGATAGCACCTCGGAGATGTGGATCCCCCTCGGCCATAGAAAATGTGAGTCCAGAGCTTCCTTCCTAGGCGATGTTGCAAACCGAAACCAGGTTGGTTGATGTTCATTTATCTTGTGGCCACTCACGGAGTACATATATCTTCTTTTGGTAGTATATGTAGTATCAGCCTTACAAGTTTGGATCTTTCTATAATATTCTTCTTTAAGATGATTATAATTTATAACCCAACAAGCCTTTTCTTAACTTTATCTATTTTATTTTCTCTTATTCTTTATGCTTACTTAATTATGCCCTTCCTTCCATTGGTATATTGAGAATATTTTTATGATTGTTGTCTGGTTAAGATGCTTATAATTTTATTTTCTCTTAGTCTTTATTTTTTGATTAGGTGGTTGGATGCTCAAGAGTACAGTAGAGCTTTGGATTACTTCTCCATTAAAGACTAACATCTTTACATGGATCAATAGAAGATGTTGATTTTAATTTAATTATATTTTCTTTTTTGGTGTAACAATTTGAGATTGAATGTTTAATTCAGAATTTATATATTACTCTCTTGTTTGAGCATTTAATTTTTTTTCAATATTTTTGTAATTTTTTTGTAATTTCTTTCATTACAAAAAAAATTTACAAAATCTTAATAATAAAAGCAATTTTTTCATTTAATTTTTTGTGGTTTACATTTTTTTTTTTGTAATTTAGAATTTCATATATTTGTAATAAAATATCTCAAAAGATTCAAATTAATTTAATAAATATTTTAAATTTTTTTAATTGCTCTTTAAATTTTTTTCTGCTTTTTTAATGAAATTATTTCCTAAACGACAATAACGAGCTTCTCAGAAATAAAAGCCAAGCTCAGCTTCAACAAATTAGAGCCAAGCTCGAGCTTAATTCACTGAGTTGAGCTTGGTTTATGTGCTCGAAGTCGATCGAATCACAATATTGAGTCAAGCTCAGTTCAATCGGCGAGCTCGACTTATTCGACTTGGTTACCCCAAACCCAATGAGTTTACCTTATTGGTCAAACCCGACCCCATGGATCAAATTGATAAATTCAAACTCCCTCTTCCACTCAATTTTAAGCACATGGGAGGTTGACAATCCACTAAAGGCCTCAAACCGACCATGTGCAAACATCTAACTGAACAAACAACCCTCCCATTCTGATCAATTGGATCAAAACGGAAAGATAGCTTGCGACCGTCCAATCCTTCAAGGGGGAGATATACTCCCCCTAATTGAATTGAAAACTATCACTCCTCATTTCAATTGAACCTAGGGAAGTCAAAGAAGCAATTCCTCAGCCTCCTCAAGCTTCCTAGAGTGAAATCAAACTTCATCTTCTCGGTTTTGCACAGTGTGTATCTTAAACTTCCTCCACACTGAAAACGACCTCAATTCCTCTTGCACACTTCTTCTAAGAACCAATCCGAGCACACTCAAGCTTCCATTAGAGTTCCCATAGTAAGGAGAGGAGCAATTGGATCAAGGCCGCAAGGATCTTCAAGTGGTGTTGGTCCATAGAGCAAGTCACTCAATCCCAAGGCTTAGGAATTTCAAGGCTTGTCTCCACCAACGAAGCTACCTCAACGATCTCAGCCATGATCACCTTCAGGTATAATTTTGACCACCTAGCATAGAAGGTGTTGGTCCTTTTTGAAATTTTCAATTCATGCAAATCCACCGTTGGATGTCGCTTGCCTTTAGATGTGTGTTAAGTTTGGTTTGAATGAGCTCAATCTCGGATCTTCCCAGATCATGGATGGCTCTGTTGATCTAGGGAAAGAACTGGGAAGATCTTAGCATCCCGCATTTTGGATGGAATGGTGATTATTCCCACATTTAGAATTTCTTTTATCCCTTTTAACCGCGGAGGATCCCTGATCGTCCGATCTTTGATCGAACAGCAGAGATCCAAGCACATCCGCCGTCACGCCGCCATTTGGATTTGACGTTTAAGTGGTGGGTTCACGGCGCGACGCGTGTAAAGCGCTAACCGTCACCATGTAAAGGTGAGCTAAAATTAGTTAGGGATTTAATTAAAATGATTAATCTAGATCTCCTAAAATTCATCTCTCTCTCAATAAAATTCAAAAAAATATGAAATAAATTTTTATGGAAAGATAATTCAACCTAGAATATTTTAAAATTAATTTCAATGGACTTTGAATTATACTTTTTTTTCTGATTTTGGGTTTATTGAAACTTCATTTTGCTAATTACCTTTTCATTAAACCTCTAATTAATCCCAAACTTCTTGAGTATGTTTTAAAGGATCATCTCTACCTCCCCTAATTTTCTTGGGATTTATTGAAGACTTAATTAGGGGAATTGCATAAAGATTTCCTAATTACTCTCTTAACCTAACTAAGTATAATTACAATGTGATTAGTGATTTTAATTCATGATTAGGGTTGATTAAGGTCAAATCCAGTAGATAGGAGATTTAAGGAATAATTTTGGGGCATCTCCCCTAAGTTATTTCTTCTTAATCTTCTTAATTAAGGTTAATTCATTAATTATCCCTTAATTTCTAAAATTCTAAAAGTTTGAACTTAATTAATCTACTTTGGGTAAATGCTTAAGTGTTTAATAGCCTAAGTTCAATTAAATTAAAACTCAATTCATATATGAAAGGGTGTTTTGAAATTACTTAAAACTAAACACATTAACTTTAATGAGTCAAATTATATTAAACTTTTTTCTTATTAGGTGCATTACAAATTTAAATTTCTTGTTAGTTTTTGTCATCTCATTGGCTCATAATTATTTAGTTAATTATGCTAAGGTGATGTAGGTAGGGTTAATTAGTTACTTTCATACCTTAACCTAATTAATACATAAAAATGAATCTAATCATCTAAAAATTAAATAAAAATATCAAACACATATGGGAATGGGTTAAGAACAGCAAACTCAACTCACCTTTTCAAAATTAAATCAAACTTTAAATTAAACAAAAATCACATTGAATATACTTTGATTTACTTTAAACCTTCTTATTCTATAAGAATGTATTTAGGATTTAATTAAAGTGAATTTGTTTACATGCTTTCATTACTTTGAGTCTTTTCCCAACATGTTAAATTTGTATGTCATGTGGTTTCATGCATTCATATTTTTTAAATTCAAGTTTAAAATGAAATTGTTTATTTTATGTCAAATATGCATGTGTTGGCTAAAGTAGAAATATGAATGGCTACTATTACTACTAAATTCAAATTATTTTTAAAACATATAAATCAAATATCAAATCTAAAAGTATGTTACTTATACTTTTAATTATAAGCATGTAAAGATTATAAAGGTGTATTTAGTATAGATTTCCCTTCTCTTTTATGTTAGCATAATTTTGAATAGAATTTGGTAAGATGTAGGGTTCATTTGAAAGAACCTACTTACCTAATTTCATATCTTATTCATTTATATCTTTACTTAAGAATATCTATACTTTGCATACATAAATTGCATAAATAAAATGAATCCATTAATACAACTTTTGCATTCTTCTTTTCCATTTCATTTCTTTTACATGTGTTTGCGTTTAAAGAAAAGTGGTATATTAATCTGAACAAGAGTTGTGAGCTTTAAAATAAGTCTATATGCTTTATACCTCCTGTTATGATAGTGTTGTCTTCACTTTGTCTTTCTTACTTTCGTGTGTGTGAAAAATTAGATAAAAAAATTTTCTACTTAAAGAAAATGCATCTTCAACTTCCATTTTAAATGGATTACTTAACTCATAAAGTATGTTAAATATTCCATTTGTGATAGATATATAGGGTCCATCCAGTATGCATGTTATATATGTTGGAGAAAAGAAACATAACGTAATGTTATGTGAATTTTAATTCATTTTACTTAAATGTCTTTCTTTTTAAACAGGTTTGTTTAGAGTTCATCTAAACTTAGGATTAACTAAAAGATTTACTCAAAACCTTCACCTAAATAAAACTAAAATGTGAATCTACATTAGAAATTACTTAGATTAGAGAAAGAAAGAGAAGTTCTCTTTCCTTTTCCTCTCTTCATAACATAGTAATTAATTGTAGGATTCACTTGAACCTAATCAAAACATAAAATAAAATCAACCCAAAATGATTAAATAACTTAAATAAAACACTCATCTAAGTTGAATATGTTTTCCCACTTAGAAAATTTGAACATAAAATCATAACATCTGACAAACCTTCAGCACATTAGCCTCGTCATTCTAACTTTAGGTTAGGGCGGTATATGGTTTAATGTTTTGTTTTATTTTGTGATATATGTTTTAGACTGGATGTTAGGGTATATGCTCGCAGAATGAATAATAGGACGTTCTTAATCTAATCATTATTTTCTATAGGGGATTGTGCTTAAGGAACTCAATCATTAAGTAAAAATATAAATGCTTTTATTTGCAGGTGCTTTATACCCCTAAGCATAATCCAATGGCCAGGTGGACTTAGTCACCCATGTGTGGGGTGATAAGTCCAATATACATGTTTGGGATTTGTGTGATTAGTTTTAGCTAAACTTTATTTTTTTGAAGGTGTTAATTAGATTTTCATTCTTTTCCCATGTAAATTTGCAATTAGAATTTTAGAATGATTATATGCGATTAGGTTGGCATTGGTTATAAGATCCTATCTTTATACCGTGTGAAACTGGCATCTACCTTCCAACCATCCAAAAGAAAACCAAAGAAGAAAGAAAAGAAGAAGAAAGAAGAAAATAAAAAGAATAAATTAAGCAGACCCATAACAATGAATTCCTAATTATAATCTAATTCATTTGTAATCCCGGGTTGTATAAGTGTAGAAGTTACTATCCAATTTGATATTTTTTGTTTGTCTGGCCACAATGACTATTCTTTTTGCGAATAACTTTATAAATTAGTTGATTATTTGTTTAGATTGTGCATTAAGTGACATATTTTCTTAGTTTCTTCCTTTCTTTATGTATGGCCTGAATGTGAATTAAGCTTTTTAAGGAAAAATAAATCTTTTACCCAACTTAACAACTTAAAATAAAAATTAAACTCATAACCTCACATAAAGCAGGTTAAAATCAAGATAAAAGTTAAGAATCTTAACTGGATGAACATTTCTTTTACAATATCACGCACATCTTATTTCACTCTTGATTAGAGATTCCACCTTCTTAAAAACTTCTTGACCTTTTGAAATGGTGGAAACTCACCTCCTCCGCTAATTTTGGCCAATAACTTTTCATTCGTTAGTCATATGAATCCTATTAGCTTTGAGTCAAAATAATTGTCCAAAATGAAAATAAAATAAAATTTGAATTACATTAGATTTAGATCATTTGAGCATACCTTTGATCCAATCTATAGGGAGTGAGTTTAAGAACTTAGTCTATTCTAAACAAATAACGTCTATTTATCTTTATAAGCATAAAGACTTACTACATGCATTTAAAATCGTAGGAGTTAGTTGGCCACCCCGGTTGTAAGTCCGTTTTCGGTGGTTTGTCCTTTCTTGTGAAGGCAAACCAATTCTGGATTTTAGATTTAAGTTGTCTTTCTACCAAGCTCCCTAGATTTAAGTTCTGAGATTGTTTCTCCCCTTCGCGGGTCATAAGAATAATTCCTCACCTCTTAAGCATTTCTTTAATCTTGTGTTAAGAAATCATAAGTCCTAAATTTCAAATAAAAAATGTAACTCAAACAAACTAAATCAATTTCAAAAATATAAAACTCAACTATAGGATAGTTTGAAATGCTCGCTAAGTTTCCTAGCATCGTGAGTATCTCCTACTTATATTCCATTTTAGCTTTGATAATAACTCCCTCTTTTGAACAATCCCATTTGATCTTTCAAAAATAAACTAATAGATTGATAGTCTTTCCGAAATCTTTGAAACAGGATCATTTACCTTGTCGAGTTTTCAAGAAATTCATTCCTTATGATATAATTAATTATGTTTGCCTATATGGAACTTAACGAACTGGTTTAAAATAAACTACTTTTTTTTATGTAAAATAGGGAAAAATCTCTGTACATATCTGAGACATCGTCGGAGTCCTTATTGAGGTGATTAGGTCCATTAAAGGGTAGTGACTTATCTTTCGAGATAATCTTATTCATGGCGTCTTGATCACTGAATAAGTATCTAGGATCTGCGTGGCATCCTAAAAAGACGAATTTTTATATGCTTACCTCCTTTATTTCTAACCAACAGATTTGAAAGCGACTCCCTCCTATAGAAATTTTTCACCACAGTATGTATAGTTTGATTCCATGTTTGGGTGGAAGCTTCCTCAAAATGTAAAGAACAAGAGCAGCAGGAAGAATCTCCACAGCAGATGGTACACCAAATTCAAAATGGGATGGCCAAGAACATCGAGGTGCTTTGTCAAATGCATTGAAGCATCATCGACATTTAATCAAGAAAAGCAGATGAAGCAAGTGGTCAAGCATCCAACTTCATCGCCTTTTGCTTTCCTTTTAGTCAAGAAAAACATATGTCTCACATGCGTGACTACCTCTGAGACTGGCGGGCGAGCACTAGCAGTCGGGAATCGGCGTTTGTTACGAATACTCAATCAAGGCGGCGTCGTCCTCCGGTTATAAGCATTCTCGGAGAAGGCCGCCATAAATAGTTATATTGATTCCCATTGATAAGAGCTCATCAACCTCATTTATTCTTGGTTTCTTGAAATCACTTTCCAAAGAAGCAGAGAGATCAAATTGTCCACCCCAACTCACATTTTGGGAATTATCTTTAGTTTACTTGATGACACCATTCATGAGATCCTCAAGACTAGAAGCGGAGCTCGTGCCTTGAGCCTCCTCATGGTCATCCCCACTAATGATAATGTCGCTGCTGCCATTGATGCAGCAGTCGTCACAGCCAGTGGATCCATCGCCTCATCGTGCAAGAAATTGTAGAAGTCTACAGAGTTGCCATTTTCACTAATCACTTCCTCAAGCTTCGTCCATATGTCTGTTGCTTCTTTATACTTTCCTTCTGCAATTTGCTTCTGGGTAACTTTAGCTAAGTTGTTAGATTTCTCCTCTCCATTGATGTCAAGCCTTGAGAGATCTTTAAGCAGCGGCCCCAAGAAAGCACAAAATCTTCTGGGGATATCCAACTATCTCCTAGCGCTATTCCACCAAAAGTCAGATTCAATTGCCCAGTTTTAATAGTTTTTACAACTAACAAGCCAAGAGTAACAACGAACTTCCCTCCATAGCTGCAACAACATAAAGAGGGTTTTTTTTTAAGCCTTTCATTGCCATTGTAGAGTTTCTTCAGAAGAATGGTTAAATCGATGGCTGACTCCTCGTCAGTCTTCACAAGAGAGGTAGTATTCTCTACATAGCTATACCCAATGCCAGCAAGATTATCCACAAAAAGAAGATCAGCTCTCTGCAGCCAAGTCGAATTTAGAGGCTTCAGATTGGTATCTAATGGACCAACCTCCTGAAAGTTTCCGATACCAACGCCAGAAGCTCCAGGTCCTCCCTGCAACGATAATACAGTCGGCCATGGATTCAAAATGTTTTCCACTCTTTGCGGACTCCGGTACAGCCACCAGAACAAATTTGCTTTCGGCCAGACTTCGACGTAGCCCCATTCCTCTGATCTGTCTGCGGTATCGTAGACTTTGGAAGCTCTCGAAGACCTTCCATCGAATTGGGGGAAGCAGAGGAGAAGATTAAGTAGGAATAGAACCGGCTTTTCAATGGAACTAGGGAGAACGAAGGACTTTGACAAATCTCTATTCCTCCCTACGCAATTGACGAAGAAAAAGAGGCCTTAACAATGAATAGAGAGGAGAGCGAGTATTTTGTCGTTTCATTTGCAGTTCTTGCAGTTTCCTATTGAGGGAAATCATCTCAAAGGGGGAGGAAGGGTGTTCGGTTTCTAGGAATCGAAAGAGCTTGCGGTTGAGGGAACCAACCGAAGAGATAGTGGGAACGGTTATCGTGGCTTGCGGTGTGGTTGCGTGCGAAGGAGGGAGTGGTTGCCAGGGATTCGAACGGAGCATTCTCCCGTTCGGCTGAGATGGATGACCCGAGAGGGAACGTCGGTCGGGTGCGTGGTCGAGCGAAGGAGGGAGCCGTGCGTGAAGGAGGATTTTGGGTTGAACCGGTTTTGAGTATTTTGGGATTTAGGGGCTGTTTGGTTCCGAGTATTTACGGTGTAAAGTAATCCAAATGCGTGCATTTCTGCTTTTTTCGTGTTTGGCACGCGGTAATCTGATGCTGTAAAATTTCATTTTCTTCATTTTATTTTCATGTAAGCGGAATACACTCAACGAGCGTATTCCAAAACACAGGCTTGAGAAGGCTGCTGAGAGGGAAAAAAATTTTTTTTTCTTTTTTTTGCGGAGCTGGAAAAAAATTTTTTTTTCCTTTTTATTTTTTTTTGAAATTGCTGAATCCGTAAAGTTAATTCTAATTTTAATTAAAATAAATATTTTATAACTTAATTAAGATTTAATAAATATAATTATATTTATTAAAAGTAATGATAAATAGTTTACGATAAATAAAAAAAATTAAAATATTTATTAAAATTTAGTTTATTTAGTACAAAAATAATTAATGATTAAACTATTTATTAAAGAAAAATAATTTAATAAATAAATATTAAATTTTGATGATTAATTTATTTAATAAAAATTCCTATTAATTAATTAATATTTAATATAGTAATTAAATTTATATATATATATATATATATATATATATATTAATCATTATGTTAATATAAAATAATAATATTCAAATTTTATTTATTTATAACACTAATAATTAATATCTTAAAAAAATTTATAAATTACTTACTAATAATTAAATATTCAAATAAATTTTATTTATATTTGATTTTATTTTAATATCTTAAAAAAATTGTAAATTAATTACTAATAATTAAATATTCGAAATAAATTTTATTTATATTTGATTTTATTTTAATATCTTAGAAAATTTATAAATTAATTATTAATAATTAAATATTAAAATAAATTTTATTTGTATTTAATTTTATTTATTTTTTAGTCAAGAAAAAATTTATTTATATTTTATCTATATTTTATTTGATAATATTTATTTTTAATTGAATACTTTAATTAATGAATAAATTATAATTAATTTACATATAATAAGGTGTTCAGAATACAAATATTTACTTTACATTCATCCAACCAAATATTACATGTATTTACTTTACTTTACATATACTTCAACCAAACGAAAATATAGTTTTACATGTATTTACTTTACGAAACCAGTAAAATTATTGATTTGTATTCACTTTTGTATTTATTTCTGTTTGATTCTAATCACGAAGAACCAGCCCAGGTTAGATTAGGAAAGTTAGGGCTTTTATTAATTTTTTAAATATTTTTTAAATGTCAAATCGGTCTTAATGCAAATCTCACGCCGCTAAATCGCATATTTAATATATATATATCAATTTTAACTTATTAGATGTTGGACGCCTTGGCGTCATTTTATGTCGGAAGCCGTTTGGCTCAAGTCGGCGTCAAATTGGGTCAATTTCAGATCAAAATGAACGTCATCGCTTTCGACCACTCGATTTTCGCCTCTCGATTTGATCGAGCGATGCTTACTTTATAGATTTCGATGTTTTAATAACGATTTCACGAGCAGGTCATTTTGGTTTTGTCGGCATCTCGACCATATGCGTGGCGTTTGACTCGATCGGTCGGTTGATCATCAAGTTGTGCATATTTATATTACGCCGTTTGGCGTTACGAGCGATGGCGAAGTCCGTTCGTTGATCGGAGGTCATTTGTGATGATTTTGCAACGTCCAGTATATTTCAACCTCGATTTGCGCGCTGTCACTTTCGGTCATTCGACATTTACACAGACTCATCCGAATTGAGCATGGACAATCTCATTTGATAGTTTTCGACGTTTCAAAGCTAATGACGTAACCAATTTCACGAACGGAGATCGTTTGGTTTGCGTCGGCGCCTCCTGACCTCGATATACGTGCAAGCGCGTTGATAACTCGACCGCTTGATCGATTGATCATTAAATTGTACAGTGTTTATATTCTAATCAATTTTGATATTCGGGCGTGGCGGTCGTTTGTCGATCGAAGGTCGTTTCACCATTTTCATGACATTCGATTCATTTGAGCGATTTGTGTACTATCACCTCCGAAGTCCGTCGAATTCGACTTGTGGGCTTGACTCGACTTATGACACATATATGAAGGTCAACAATGTTGAAGTGAGAAAAGAATTTGGCTAAGACTTCAGTAAGACTCTTGAACCTAATGACCCTTATAGGTAATTGGTTTATGTCATAAGCAGTTAAGGCAGCTTTCCCCTAATAACATTTTAGAATATCCTTTTGACAAAGAAGACCTTTTGTGATAGTAAATAGGTGGTCATTCTGTCATTCAACCATCCAATTTTGTTGAGGTGTGTATACACAAAAGTGCTCATGTATTATTCCTTTTATTAGGAATATGAGAGAAACTAGTTAAAAAAGCCTTTGATATTTTTCGATCTAACTTTTTTAATGTCCACATCGAATTGATTTTTAACCATGTTAAAAAAAGTTTTAAAAGATATTTACACACTTTTGCATTTAATTAAAAAATTCATGATACACAAGTGTAGTCATCAATAAAGTATGCAAACCACCAAGCTCCAGATATCTAGATTTAGAGAATGATCCCAAATGTCATTATGAAAGAGAGAAAAAGTACTCCATGTTTTTCTGTTAATTACTAAAAAACTTATACACTTGAATAAAATTTTTTAATATTAATATTTTGAAATAATAAAAGAATCATAATTTTGAGAATAACAAAGAGAGATGTGAAAGACAAAATACAACACTGCATTTTAAATATGGTTAAATTTTTTATAATTAACAAGTTGCTAAGAACTTATATATCAGAAAAAAATTTTACAATGTAAGAGATTTATTTATAAGAATACTTCCTTGAACAACACTAGTTATCAAGAAATCTTTAGTGATGGTTATATTCTTTTTATTAGTATAGTATGTAAAAATGTTAATTATATGATATGTAGCTCTTGAAATTTATTACGTTATCTATTTCTCCTTTTTAAATTTAATCGATGATTCTTTTGTGTCACCTTCTTCCATATCTGCTATATATGTATGCCACTAATCTTTTTCTTGCCCTCTTAGTATTATCCAGCTCTTGTTTGGTGGCTTATCATGAAGCTTACAATATCCTTCTTTTAAATGCTGTGCCTTCTTATAATATATGCAGCATAAGAATTCTCTTGACCATCATTCTTCAATGTGATTGTGTGTACTCCCTCAAAGAAAAGAGTTTTGAATCAGGCTAGCTGATGTCAGCAGCCTTTGTCATTAGAGTTGAACCTTCAATGGGGTTATTGGTAGGAAAAACTCCCCTTCTCTCTTCTTTCGTTCAAATGATGACAATAACATCATTTAGGTAAATTAAATCCTCCTTTATGAGAATTACATAGCATCAAAATTTGGCATTTCTCAACAATCTTTTTAAGTAGAACTATATCTTTATTGTGTTCCATTTGGATGCAATATTAATGATCCATCTCTTACCAAAGACCTTATAGTAGATTGGAGTATTCTATGATGGATTATCATCTATGGGAGAGATTTTGGTTTTGATCTCATAAATTTAAGCCACATCACAAGCTTTAGAATACATTTTAGTTACCATATCTCAAATTCCTTTGTTGAATAATAAAATTTGCAGGTGTAACTTATTTCATGAATCATAAAATTTCATAAGTAAGATATCATCATAGAGCACAATTCATCCAAAGTACTGCATATTAGATAGCCTTGCTTAAGGTCCAACAATAACAATAACAATAACAAGCATTTATCCCACTATGTGAGGCCGGCTATATGAATCCTTTTTCTCCACTGTGTCATTAGGGCTACCAAAAAAGCTCGTTGTTCACAAATAGCTCGTGTTCGGGTCGTTAATTAGCTCGTGTTCGACTTGTTCGTTAAGCAAGCGAGCCGAACACGAATAAATATTTCAAGCTCGATTTATAAACGAGTCGAATATGAACAATCATTCATTCGATCGTGTTCGAATTGATTTAACTCAAAATATTATATTATCATATCATTATATATATATATATCACAGCTACAAACATGGCTTAGTGGTTGGAGCTTTTTCTATGCAAAAGATTGGCACAAGTTCAAATCCTCCCTCTTACAGATTTTTCAAATTATTATTTTTCGAGCCATTTCAAGCCATTTTGAGCATATATCACAGCTACAAGCATGGCTTAGTGGTTGGAGCTTTTTCTATGCAAAAGATTGGCACAAGTTCAAATCCTCCCTCTTACAGATTTTTCAAATTATTATTTTTCGAGCCATTTCAAGCCATTTTGAGCTTATATGAGCCATTTGGAACAATTCGAATCGAACAATAACACTGAAATTTCGAGTCATTTCTAACACAAACAGAGTAATTTTCAAACAAGCCGAACAATAACAAAGGTTCAGCTCGTTTACACCCCTACGTGTCCTATTAAGTGTCATATTATCATTTAATTATAATAAATTAAAATTATTTTTTATACTTCCTAAACCAAGTCTCTTTAAGTCTACCTCTACCTTTCTTAACATGTACTGAATCTACTCTCCTAACTAGGACAACCGAAGGTTAGCATTTTGTATGACCAAACCATCTAAGGCGACTCTCTCTAATCTAATCTACCACTAAAGCTACTCCAACCTTTTCACGGATATATTCATTTCACATTTTGTCTCCAAGTGTAAAGCCACTCATCCACTTGAGCATCCTCAACTCTGCAACATTTACCTTAATTTTAAGCTTCACTTTTGCTATCCAATACTCTGCATCATAAAACATTGCAAATGAGACCACCATCTTATAAAATTTTTCCTTAAGTCTAAGCGATACTTTCTATCACACAATAGGCCCAATGCATTCCTCCACTTCAACCATCCGACATGAATTCTACTAATAACATTCTTTGAACCATACATGAGACAATAGAGAGAGATAATATTATCACAACCCAAGAGCTATGAAAGTTACACTCTTTAGATTTATGAGAATTTAAATGAAAACCTAGACTATAAGGTTGACCTCATCAAAAAAAGTATGAACTAATTATAGCAATTAAGATAATCATTTGCATCCAAACTATATGTTTAGTTCTCTTATTAGATTTGGGTCTAGTCTTAGTTTCAAATGAACTTAAGATCAAGGGATTATAGGTATTTTCAAGATTAAGAAAAAAAATGTGATAGTAGTTGGTTACAAAGAGAAAGAGGATAGAGATAAAGCTACAACAATAAAAGCTAAGAATAAAAAGATTAGGTAACGAAAAAAGACTTGAAGCAATGAAACCTTGCAAGTTCTAAACAATGCAGTTATGAAATTTACAGCTCATTGAAATGCTAAAAAATAAAGCCTAAAGCCTTGATACAATGATAAGAATTGAAGAAAATTAGATGAGTATTTCATTCCAATATTAATGCACTATTTATATAATCTTAGAAAAGCTTTTAATAAGAATCATATAAAATCAAGAAAAATTAATTACAAGTCCACATAAGATGAATACTAGTTAACAAAATAATTATAATAGATTGATGAGGTGGCAGTACAAGTCCCACGAATTACTGAGTTGGCATGAAGTAAATAAGATAGATGGGAAACTATTGTGATCAATGGAACATTAATAGAGGCAAATTTGATGGAGATTGATTTTCTTACATAAGAGATTGAGATAAAAGAAAGGTTAGAAGGAGAGAGAAACAACACTTAAAGCACAGATTAAAATAATTAATATATTGATACCAAGGTATCAATACATTTGTCACTTAATAGAACAGAATAGAAAAGAAGAATTCATGTAGCCGAACCCATATAGTGAGATAAAGGCTTGTTGTTGTTGTTGTATTGATACCAAGGTATGTTAGTGGCATGCCATCTACTGAAAAAGTAATTGATCTATTTTAAACGTTCACACAAGTTGCAATTCTTAAGAAACAGAATACCGACTCACAAGAAAGTTTTGGCATTTTTATGGTTGCAATGTACAGCTTTTAGCTGGAATCCTATAGGGTTTTTGAAACATGTGAATAACTATTAAGGCAAATATATATATGTTTCAAATTAGAATGCTAATATTGTAGCTGATTGCATCCTCTAGAATCCTTCAATTTTGGAATACTTACCTATAATCCAAAAGAAAATAATCAACGGTTAAAGCACTCAAACATTTTACAAATATGACACTAGAACACAACCTAAAGTGGAAATTCTATTAAGAAAGCAATTTTCTGTTTATCATACTGACATTTGTGTATGTTATGAAAGAGAGCGTATCAAAAGAAAGAAAAAGGGGGAACCTGCAGGAAGACACCAGGTGATGATTCACTAACAATACCACCTTCTCCGGCTAAATTAGCAGTCTTGAAAGCACTAATAACTGCTGGACGGCTCTGATTTCAAGGTTAGACCAAAAAAAATATGTTACAAAGTAGTTTCTCATGTAAAACCATGGAAATACCAATGGCTAAACAAAACTTCGCTGAACAGAATTGTAAACTGCAACAAAGACAAAAATAAAGTAAAAAATTTGGTATTCCTCAAAACATACCACCCCTCTGAATCTTCCTCAATCTTTCAAGAGTGTGTGGTTGCACGTGGGGTGAGGTGCTTGCAATGTTAGTGCTAAAAAATGTTATTTAATTATCTAGTGCCATTAAACTGTGTGAAACAAAAGAAATTATTAGATCTGTATACCGCATGCAGGGCTATGAACGGTTAGGGACTCCAATATAGCTGTTCATAGCTATAAATGAGATGTCTGAACCAAATAGTTTCTGGCAAAACAAAGGATGCTGTAAAATGTTATTTACCCTTTGGTTGCATTTACAATAGGGACCTGTGCTTCCCTTGGTGAATGAGAAGTTGTTTGAGAAAAAGTGGTAGGACAAAAATAAATTTGTTAATCACCTTTCCAGTTGCTATTACTATGCGCACTCCCCTTGAGATTGCTTCATTTAAGGCTTCTGCTGTTCTCATAGTAATCTGATTTTTGCTATTCAAAAGTGTACCTTATCAAAAAAAAAGTTGGAATATTATTGAAATATTATAAAACTAAAAAAAAAATGATCTCTCATCTTACCATCCATGTCACAGAAGACATAGGCTATTTTTTGTCTACAAGAAAGTGCATCTTCTTTTACCATACTTCTATCAGCATCTGTAAAAGCTCAAACTACAAAGCCTTCATATAGCAATTTAGATTTCAAAGATTTGAATAAGGATGCATGAAAGGGAAATAACTTTAACGAAAGGCCTGTAAGGCAATACTTACCATCTAAATCCTGTGCCTGGTGACTTCCGTTGGTAATGGAATCATATGCACTCTTAATTAGGCCTTTTCCTTTCCATCCTAGAGTAGTCAAAATCAATTCTTCTTCCTTTTCCATTTCCTCCTCTGCCACATCACTGATTTCATGATTGAAACCCAAAAGATGCAATAAACCATGAACCTTGTTGAAGATAAAACAGATTTCATCAAAGACAAATTCTTATATGTAAGTTAGCCTTCTGTGCAACGAACATTTAAAGGACAAGAACAGATGGCCATGTGTTTAAATAATTGAATTAAATTGCTATACAGATGCATGTTATTGGAGCTGATAAGCTTGCAGTTTGATATAAACATGCAGTATTTTAGCCCAAATTTTTTGAAGTAAACAATTTTTAAACTGTAGCATGAAATACTTCCAAGTATTAATCAACAAAAATGAATATAGATGAAATTCATAAAAGCAGCCCTAAACATTTGTTGGGATAAAGCTACTGATGATGACCTTTAAGTACCTACGTATATTTTGTGTCATGAGCTCTTACATACCATAAGGATCCGAACTTCATCAAGAAGCGAGTGGCCTCTCTCTTCTGCTTGTCTAGCAGCTGTCTCAACAGAAATTACTATATCACCTAACATTAACTGTACAAATAAGAGTAAATATTACATCAAGAAAGATAGCTATGTTCCAAAATCATAAAGCAGCAAGCAAAGATCCCGAATTATAAAGGCCCTGAGCTGGAAAGCAACTTACAACAGGAAGATCAATTTCTGGAATGTGCTGTGACATGGATAGAACATCAGTAGCATGATCTTCATCTCTCCATTCTTTATTAAGGTTTTGAATAAATTCATCATTGCAAAGCAATAAAGAGGCCTCGACTGTTTCAAATTTACTAATATTATTTATGGAACCATCTCTTGTATGAAAATTTTCAACATCAAGATGACTGAAGGCCAGTGCCATGGCCATAGGGACATCCATTTTTAGTGTCTCAGCAATGTTCTGCATAGTTCCAAATAAAAATTATAAGATTAAACTTAACAGAAAAGCTACAATTATGACACTAACATAATAGAAAGCAACATGCTTCAACATTTTATTTATTTATTTATTTTTTTGAAATATACTTCAACATTTTATTAGACTATTAAGCACTCATATTCATCTATATCAAATCAATTGAGCCTCTATTACAACCTTAACCGAGTTAAGCAAGTTGCTGATTCTGCACCAACTTGAAACTTCTCTTACTTTAAGTCACCTAAAGCCTTGAGTCACCAAAAACTGAATCTCGTCAAGCTACTCAAGAATCAGCCTCACTTGACCATCAATAATAAGCTACAAAACATAACCAATGTCTCATAGAGTTGTTCGCATGGCAAAGTTATTGCCCAAGAAACTCAATCGATCATCAAGAGTAAATGCCCTCAATCCAAAACTCACTTGAGGTTCCTAATTAACAACTAACCACAAGCCAACCTCATCCTCTAAATAGCTAGCTACATTGACTCAAGTCATATTTTATAAGTAATCATATTTTGTAGCTAATTTGTACTGCCAATCTTGGCCCTCACCTAAAAGTAAGAACTCACTTATCTAGCGAAGACATCTTATAAACTTGAAATTTTAGACGAAACTTTGTCCCACTAAAGGTTCTCTAACTCTTTCCTATATTCTCCATAGAATCTCTTCTCCCCCTCTGGATTATCTCTGTATCTTGGTTTGACTAACCCTTTTCTAATTAAAATGGTTAATCAAATCCTTTGTAGTTCAATTCACTTGGGAGAATCCACAGGAATTCAATTCTCTTTCTTTTCTTCTCTTTTTAGAGTTGCACTATATCTATAATAAGGTTACAGCATCTTTAAAAATGAATAGTTTAAATTGAACACAATCAAGTTTGGAGAATGAAGATGAAGCTTGATAACTTGCTTACATGCCATAGCAAACTATAACAGTTAGTTGGCTAAGAATAATTAATTGAACTTTGTGGCTTATGTTATATCATATTTGAAAATAGTTGAAAGAGATTAAGCCAAATGCAAACATGACTTTGAATTCATGTCATACTTATGGGAAGATTACATGAAACTAGAAGGCTATTTTTTTTTAAAAATGAGATAGAGCTCAAATCAAGCTCTGGAGTAAAATTCACAAAGAACAAGCCTTCTTATTTAGTTTATATATTGCAATGTCTATTTTAAAATGACTTGAAGAAGACTATAAATGGACATGAAACCAAAGCACATGGGATTTATGGAATGCTTGGTTTAAGAATGGAATTTAAATAAAAAATTCACAAGAGATTTTAGTAAAATTAAGTGACTAGTTGGAAGATATAACTAAGGCTTCTCAATGAGTACTCAAACTATATTTAAGAAATTCATAGTGAATTCAATAGCTCATCATTAAGCATGATGTAATGTTTCAATAAATATTTGACCAGCTAGAATTCATTGAAGCTTGCTTAAAGGATGTATAACAAGCTATCTGTGTAAGAGCAAAAGTTGAATATGATGAATTGATAAATATTTAAAAGCTTGTTAACGACCACAAGAAAAATAATCATTGATACTTGAAAAATGCAACGAATAAATTAAATATAAACAAAGTCGCAATATTTTGAATCAAAATTTTAAAAGTAATTCGTCACCGGATCTGCAATTCTTCGTACAAGTAGACATAAGGCGATATTAAATTAAATTCTACACGAATTATGGAGCTTCCTTCAATCAAAAAATTAGAAAATTCTCATTCTAATTATGATTTTCAAAAACCAATGATTTCATTAATTAGATAAAATTTTCTAAGTTAAAAATACTTGCATGTACTCGGACATAGAGATTTAAAGTACAAATTTTATATCTAAAAAGACTGCGCAGGCTAAGTTGAGATTAAATAAATATGAAATTCTTATAATTTAGAAATAAAATTACCTAAATTATTAAACACCTGCATGGGCCCGGACACTTATGCTAAGCACCTAAACTTTGTGTCTGAGGATGCTAAGCGGGTTTTTAAAAAAAAAAGGAAGAAGAATGATGAAATCGATTCAATTCTTTATGACTATATACATATAAGCTAATGAATGTCTCAACATGCTAATTCAAATCAATGAAAGAGATAAATATTCAACTCTATAGAATATTATCACAGCAGGCCTAATCCTCTATGCATGAAATAGTGTTCATATGATCTACTAATTGATCAACTTCTAAATGAACTTAAATTATAGTAGATCATAAGACCCAGTCCTCTATATTTGCAATGGAGTTGACAAGATCTGTTATGATATCAATTTTCTAAAGAATTTAAATGACACATAAGTCAAACCTCTACCGAAAATAAGTAGAGTTGACAGGCCACGAATGATACGAGTTGATTGAAGATATCAACTAAAGGGGTAACTATTATCAAAATATTTACGATATCATATTCACTATTCTCAAATTCAAAATACTCGAAATATAAATCTAGATCCGATCATCTATTATTAAATTAATAGAGTCGACAGAATCTGAAACAATAAACTAAATGATTAAGCAGACTTATATACTCCGATAATAGTCGTGTTGATTAAAAATCTCAACCGGAGGGGATATTATAGTCAAAAGATACTTAAGCTCTAAACTAATTCATCATAAAACTAAATTTCAACTAAGTAAATATCTGAATTAAATGAAATTTATTATTTAAATACTTAAAACAAATAATTCATCCACCCATCCACCATCGTCTGTTGGGGATGATAGATTAAGAAAACTTTAGCTCACAAAGGAGCTAATGTCAAGTCAAATAGATCACTATATTCAAACTCAAATAATCTCATGTCAAGAAGGATGTGATCCTCATTCTGCTTGGTTTGGCCAAGAGCATACGATCGCTATTACCAAAATCCTCTGCTTCGCACCGCACATTATTACACGATCAGTATATTCCCCATGGCCAAATTTTGAGTTATGAATTATAGAGTATATTTGATAGGTATAAAATTATTTTATCGCCTAAAATACTTAATATCTCCTGACAAACACCACCCCAGTCTACAAGATTCATCGACGAACCCATGGTCTGAGGGATCCTTCATTAGTCGACCACCTCTAACTAAGTATTAAAAGCACTATGACAGGATAACGAACCATGAGATCTTGATCGGGCACGTCAACATTCCACCAACCATATGTTTTAAGTTAAATAATGGTGAATTTCATAAATTTTAAATCCCAAATTTTAAACTTCACATGCTGCTACTATACGCTAAACAATTAGCAATCTAATGACTAGCCTTAATCGAAAGTTCACTTTCACTAATTGGAGAGGGATAATTAACTATAGGTGCTTGCGCCTATAGAAAACCTGGTACCAGATCTAAAGTCCTCACAAAATGAGAACGAAATCTCTGGGTAGTGTCTTATCTACTATTCTATCTGTCTTCTAAAAATTTCACCGACGCATAAATCATACTCTCCTCATCGAGAGGTCGGTGGAGAATTTTCGGAGCCCATAAATCAGACACCCACATGGGCCCCGACACTTATATCAAGCACCTAAGCTTGGTGTCTGAGGATGTTGCACGTGTTTAAAAAAAAGAATGATGAAATCAATTTAATCATCTATGACTATATATATGCAAGCTAATGAATGTCTTCAATGCTAATTCAAGTCAATGGAAGATATAAATATTCAGCTCCATAGAATGTGATCATAATAGACCTACTCTTCTATGCTTGAAATAGAGTTGACAATGCCTACTAAATGATTAACTTTTAAAAGAACTTAAATTACATTAGATCAAGACTTAATCCTCTATAATTGCAATAGAGTTGATAAGGTCTGTTATAATATCAATTTTCTAAAGAATTTAAATTACATATAAGTCATAGACCCGATCATCTACTAGCAAATAAGTATAGTTAACAAAGTATACCCCGATGATGACTAAGTTAATTGAAAATCTCAACCGAAGGGGATATTATCATCAAAAGATACTTGAGCTCTAAACTAATTCATCATAAAACTAAATTTCAACTAAGTAAATATTTGAATTAAATGAAATTTATTATTTAAATACTTAAACCAAATAATTCATCCACTCATCCGCTATCGTTTGTTGGGGATGACAGATTAAAAAAACTCTAGCACACAAAAGAGCTAATATCAAGTCAAATAGATCACTTTATTCAAACTTAAATAATCTCATACCAGTAAGGACCTGTCCGTGTAGTCTGATGATATTCCAATAGAAGTATGAAATGCTTAGGAGATCAAGAAATTTCTTGGCTTAGAAATGTTTTTAATATTATTTTAAAAACTAAAAATATGTCAGATGAATAGAGAAAGAGTTTGTTAGTTCATATATTTAAGAATAAAGGTGATGCACAAGAGTGTGCAAATTATAGAGGAATTACGTTAATGTGTCATACATTAAAATTATGAGAGAGAGCAATCGAGCAGAAGTTTCGATGTGATACAAAAGTTTCTCAAAATCAATTTGATTTCATGTCGGGTAGATCTACTATGGATGCTATACATTTGTTGAGAGGTTTGATGGAGAAGTACAGAGAAAGTAAGGAGGATCTATACATGATATTTGTTGAATTAGAGAAAGCATGTGATATAGTTCCAAGAGAAGTCCTATGGAGAGTTATAGAAAAAAAAGGATTTAATATTAGTTATATTCAAGTCATTAAAGATATGCATACGAGAGCTGTTACTTGTGTCCAAACACGAGGATTGACAAAATATTTTCCTATTTCAGTTGGATTCTATCAACAGCTTTAAACTTATATCGTCTTGCTTTAGTTATGGATGTTCTTACTAGGCATTTACAGGAGAATGTATCTTGGTGTATGCTTTTTTCTAATGACATTCTACTTGTTCATAAGACTAGAGAGAGAGTTCAAGAGAAACTTGAATTATGAAGGTTAACCTTAGAGTCTAAAGGTTTTTAGTTGAGAGATCAAAACTAAATATATGGAGTGTAATTTTAGTTGTAGAAATTCTAACGGTGGTGTTGTGACATTGGTGATCAAGTCATTAAAAAGAGTGAGTGTTTCATATATCTCGGATTTATTGTTCAAAATGATGGTGAAATAGATGGGGATGTTATTAGTAGAATTTAAGTTGGATGGTTTAAGTGGAGGAATGGATCTGGCCTGTTATGTGATAGAAAAGTACTGCTTAGACTTAAGGAAAAATTTTATAAGATAGTAGTAAGACCTATAATGATTTATGATGCAGAATGTTGGACATTAAAAGAGATGAAGAATGCTCAGGTGGATGAGTGGCTTTACTCTTAAAGATAAAATGTGAAATGAATATATTCAAAAAGGTTAGAATAGCTCCAATGGCAAATAAGAAAAGAGAGAGTCGCCTTAGATGGTTTGGCCACATCAAACGTCAACCCTCCAATGACCCGGTTAAGAGTAGATGTATTAGGGTTTCATTATGTTAAGAAAGGTTAAGGTAGACCTAAAAAGACTTGGTTAGGATGTATAAAAAATGACCTTAATTTATTGGAATTAAATGAGAATTTGACACATAATAGGACACAATGGAGAAGAAGGATTCATGTAGCCGACCCTATATAGTGGGATAAAGGTTTCTTGTTGTTGTTGTTGTTGTATTTATAATAAAACCTAATTTCTTACTAGCAAATCTTTAAGTAACTTACTAACATAAGAACTCGAGGCATGTTAGCTCTTGGCATTTTTATTTTCTTGCATTCAAAACTGAATGCATAAGAAATATAAGTGTATAAAACTTGATATTTTTTTAGTTAAGAAGCACTTCATCAAAAAATACATAAATTGCTTAAGAAGAACTCAAGATGTAAGAGGTCTTTAAACACCCTCCTCACCTAAAATTATATGAGCTTGGGATTCAATGTATTTTTTGCATTTATATTTTATTTTTCACTCTCTCTCATCTATAACCCTTTCCCTCTCATCTCTTTTTATATTTTTAAAATCATCCCATGAAAGCCCAATCTATTTCCCAAGTCTAGAGCAAGAATTTGACTAAATTAGTTGATTTAGAGTTAGAGTTCATGAAATGACACTAAAATAAGAGAAATTAAAAATATATATAAAAATCAAATGCAAAAAACTCAAAGATTAAATGCAGGCTTTATTGAATAATCTTCAAAACAATAGAACCCCCACCCCACCAATTGCCTAACCTTAGGATTAGATGATGATAAATCCCACTTAGTCATTGAGATGACTTATTAAGAAATAACCCAAAGTTAGGAATGAGATAGAAGAGACCATAATCATAGAAATGTTGATGACTTTAATGATCACTTTAGAAAATTTATGGTTGAAGCTCCTACCTATGATAGCACCCATAACCCAAAATAATTTCTTAGATTAGCTAACCCAAATAAATGACTACTAGAAAGTTCTAATTATTAAAATGAAATTAACTAACTAAAATTTACTAGAGAAACCTTTAGCTAAAGAATAAAGGTTAAAAAAAGCTATCCTTGCTTGAATTCAGATGAACGAACTATTACGAACAAAATATGATCCTAATTATCATGACAAGAAACTATATGAACAATTGGTAACCTCAAGGCAAGGAAAGCCTTCAGATGGCTAAATATTTAAACACATTTCAAAGACTAATTGTTAGAACTAACTATGCTGATAATAATTAACAACTAGTCAATAAGTTCGTCATCGAATTAGAGATGAACATTTCAAATTAAATTGAATTTATTTGGTCCATAAATCTTAGAAGAAATCTTTCATTATGCTTTATTATAAAGTAATAAAATATATATACTTCTTCCTTTAGTACCAAGAATTTAACCGTTGTACTTCATCAAACAACTCTATTACTAGACCCACTCTCCCACTAGCCCAATTCAAATTCCCAGAGCTCTTACGAAAGAGAGTTCTAAGAATAATAGAAAAAATATATTTCAAATGTCACAAAAAAATCATACGCAAATTGAATGCAAATCATAAATCCTATTCTTGCAAGACACTAAGGACTCTACAGATAATGACTGGGAAATAATTTATGATGATAGTTGGTTATCTCATAAAGAATTAGAGTTTATAGATGACCCTCACCTTGTTATGATGAAATGTCAGAGTATAGCCAAGAATAAAATAGAGGACTAAAAAAACATTTTTAATATATACATTGGCTGAATGAGTAAAAATATAGGTAAGTCATAAATATATAAAGTGCTTTGAACATTATCTCAACTTACATAATTACCAAGGGCAGCCTGAAAATTAAACCACACTTAAAACCCTTTCATGTTAGTTGAGTCAACTACACTTCTCTTCCCATAATAATAAATGCATGTTCCTATAAAATTTGATAGTTATAAATATTCAATTTGGTATAATGTCCTCCACATAAATATTGCTTACAACCTACTAGGAAAACCTTTAGTTATTTAAGAGTTGTTTGTTTTGATGTATTTTAACTATAAAGTAATTTGAAATACATGTATTTATTTTTTTACCTATTTGGCTCGGATGAAAAATAAAAGCAAAGTAAAATTTTGGCGTATTCTAAAATCATCAAATAGCATAATCACAGTGTATTCCAAATTGGCTCAAATTCGAGCAAAAAACAAATACATTGCAGTGTGAGACTCTTTAACTTCGCAAAATTTCATGAAGCAAGCTTCTCACAAGAGCCCTCGCATGAGATCCCCAGCCTCTCGCCACTGAAGCTTGAACGATTAATCATTGTCCGTAGCTGCTATCCTACTGAAACCTTATTTGTGAGTTATAGCCACGAAAACCCTTGCCCGAGCTTGTAATTTTTGTAATAGAGGTGATAACTTGAGCAGTCGACTCCAAGGCAATTGCCTCACAGACCCTTGTGCAAGCACCACCACGCGAAAACGACTGTTTCTCACCACCGAAGTTGGTCCGATTCCTACTGCTGTCTATGAAAGATTGCTTCACTATATTTTGCTTCTCAATAGTTTATTCAACAAAAATTTTAAGAAAATGTGAGAATTGGAATCTTTTGTGCCTATATTTGATTCATTTTTTCCTGAAAACTTGATAGATTGTAAGATTAATCATCATTTTTGCTTCAAAAAATGAATTGCTTTGATTAGTTAATCATTTTTATTTCCAGGTTAATATATTTTCTTGTCTTTTATTTTAAGAGAAGTCGATAAAATGAAGTTTAATTTAAAATCAGATTTTTATTTATTCTGAACTTTTTTGAATATACACATAAAAAAGTAAAAAACATTATTTCAGAAATGCATTTGATGCCATTGCCTGTGCATTGGAGTAGCTATTATTGTTCTCTTTTTTTAATTGATTGTTTTAGCAAATTATTTAAAGTAATACTTCTTATTCAAAACTATTTGCATATGTGACCTAAGTGAGGTGAACCTTCACATATATTTTAAGAATAGATGAATGATTGTAAGATGATAAAGATCATTTATCCAATTCAAATATCTTATGGGATGAGACAAAGTTAGGTCGGAATCGTTTAGTAGAACATGTAGTTATTGCTGCCGCAATGGGTATTATTTTTGTATTATTACGAAAAATAGGATTTGAAAGAAGAAAGTGTAATCCTGAATGAAATATTCAACGTCAGACATATCTTTCTCGGCTATATGTAGGAACTGATTCTAATTGCATTAATATGGTCATAATGAAGAGTGAATATTTCTTTAAATTATGCAATTTATTGTGCACAAGAAGATTACTTGCCGACACATGCTACATATGCATTGAAGAACAAGTTGCTATGTTGTTAGATACACTCGAGTATAGTATTTGTAATCGAGTAATTCGATTTAACTTTCAAAGATCTAGAGATATTATTAGCAGGTACCTGAATGTTACAATACAAACTATAGGCAAGTTACGCCATGAATTGATAAAGTCACCATCACTCCAAACTCCAGAAAAGATAAAAGTAAATACTCATTTCATGCCCTTTTTTAAAGTATAATCAATATGTATGTTTTTAATTATGTATTGTTTCACAACACTCATTTTAGTATGATTAAATGAATATAGGATTGTATTGGCGCTATAAATAGAATACATATTAAAACTAGAGTACCAAAAGAGTATGAATATGCATTTAGAGGAAGAAAACCTTACCTAAGTCAAAATGTTCTAGCAGCAATAGATTTTAACTTGAGATTCACATATGTTTTGGCTGGCTGAAAGGGTTCAGCACATGATGTAACAATCCTTCAAAATGCGTTAGAACGACCTGACAGCTTATATGTTCCTAAAGATTAAAAAAAATTGCTCTCCATAAAGTTTCATAAGCATTCGCAACACTTCTAAAGAATAATCATATCAAATACAACAACAACAACAACAAGCAATCCCAATTAGGTGTCGGCTACATGAATCCTTCGCCTCCATTGTGTCCTATTATGTGTCAAATTCTCATTTAATTTAAGTATACTAAGATCATTTTTTATACATCTTAACCAAGTCTTTTTAGGACTACCTCTACCTTTCTTAACATAAGGCAAATCTAATGCATCTACTCTCCTAATCGGGTCATCGGACGGCCGACGCTTTATGTGGTCAAATATTGCAAATAAATATTACCTAGTTGATTGGGGACTCTACTAAAAAGAGTTTTTTTGTCTCCATACCATGCTACAAGGTATCACTTGAAAGAATTCAGTTCTAACAAGCCTACAAACAACAGAGAATTATTCAATCTTCAACATTCATCACTGCACACAATTGTGAAGTATGCATTCGGTTCATTGAAGAACAGTTTTACAATTACAAAGAGTGATTCTTATTTTTCTTTAGAAACTCAAGTTGATATTATACATTTTTGTTGCATATTACACAATTGGATTATAATTGAAGGTGGAGATGATCTCATTCTTTTAGAAGAAGAGTGGATTAGAAGGCGACATGCTAGAAGAAGATATGAATCTATGTTAGACGATTCATGTGAGTGGCTAGCAAAAAAAGATCAGATTGCTTTAGCCATGTAGACTCAAATGGAGAACGTTAGTTATTAGAAAATTTATAGTAGTTTTACTTTTGACATGTAGCTTCTTTTATTCATCACATTGTCCTCTTTTTCTTTAAAATATAATTTTTTTGTTGATGCAGGTGTTTTTTGATATAAAATTGTACATATAGAAGTACTTATCATGAATGTAAATGAATGTTTTTGGTGTTCAATCATATGTTTTTGCCATGTTAATTACTATTTGTAGGAGTGATGGATACGCAACAATCAACTGATATATTTACATCAAAGAGCAAGAAGAGAAAACATTTTTTGTGGAGCTTGAATCCTGAGTGAGTAGTTGGTCTTTTATAAATTATGTCTAATTATGTTGGCATTAACATGCGAAATACTCAGAGCTTTAAGGATGTTGTCTATCAAGGTGCTGCTTAAAAGTTAAAGAATAAATTTGAAATTCAAGTTACAGTTGAGCAACATAAAAATCACATTCGACATCAACGAACTATGTGGAATCACATCCAAGAATTGAAGGAGAAATTTGGAGTGCTTGGGATGAAAATAAAAAAAAATTATTCTTGTGGGTCACGAGGAACATACATCTCATATTCAGGTTTTTTTTTACTCAAATATCTTTTTGGAGAAATGAATAAATAAAGTTAGTCTAACTCTACCTACTTGTGATGCAGACATGCCCTAAAGATGCAATATTTCTAAACATTCCCATCGTAAATTACACAAAGTTCGAAAAGGTTTATGGCGAAAGGCACGCATTAGAGATTAGTCTAAATCAAGAAATAGTCAAATTTCTTTGGGTTCTCAACAGATCAACTTAGATGATACGAGAATATAGACATTTTAGAATTGAACGTAGATGCAACCCAAGCTAGATAATTGCCTGAAAAAGATATAAGAGTTGATTACGCAGGAATGACAAGGCGAGCTATGCCCTCCTCTTCTAAGAAGCGCATCCCAAGAAAAAAAATTAAAGGATCTGTTGTTGATCGAAGTATTCGTGATTACATTGCTATGGTAGCTAATAATATGGCTCAAGTAACCAACACAATTCAAAATTCAACAAGATTGTAAGATGAAAAAAAAAATGTTTACTGAACTTATGTCTGAATTATCAATTATTCTAAGATTTTCAGAGGAGGAAATTGACACTATTTATGACATAATATCCAACACCACAATGATGATTTAGTCATTCCTCTCTAAACCGACAAAATCGAAGGCTACATGGATGCGGAATGAGCTTAACAAGTGATTTCAAGTTCTAGATATTGCTAATAGATTATTTATGTTTAGGTGTAATATATTAAGACGTTATTTAGAGTGCACCAAAATTTTGATGTATGTTTCGTACATGTTATGTTTGTGATATAATTTGTACTCAAGATTTTGTGACATATTGAAGTTCAAAAATAACACGTCATCTTTTGCATGAATTTGAAAGTAATAGTCCTATTTTTGTTATCATTGGTACATACTTTTAGCTAAATGATAAACATGTGCATATCATAATATATGATAAAAAATTTGGTAGTTGATCTCGAAAGGAAATCTACTGAGATTTGTTTGGCCATGTTTAGGTTTTATTTGATTACAATGAAAATTGGAGGAATGAAAGTATTGATTCAAAATTTTATTTTGAGTTATGAAAGAATGGAATGTTTTAACGAATTGTGGCATTTGTAGTGAAAATTAGCTGAAATGGTGAACATAAAAGTTATAGACCATTTCGGTAATTTTTCAACGATATCAAATTCATCCAATTCCATCAAATAATGAGTGAGCCATGTCCAAACTAGCGTCAATGGGTCTATTTTTCAGTTTTTGCCCCTATTGTGATTGGATGTTTTAAAAAACTATAGCAGTTCTAGTGAAAATTAGCCGAAGTGGTCAACATAAAAATTATAGATAGTTTTGTTAGCTTTCGAACAAGACCAGATTCATCTAATTATGTCAAAGAATGAGTGAGCTACGTCCGAAATAGTGTCAATGGGTCTGCTTTTCAGCTTTTACCCTTATTGCGATTGGACGTTTTAAAAAACTATAGCAGTTGTAGAGAAAATTAATATAAGTGGTCAACATAAAAGTTCTAGACAATTTCATTAGCTTTCCAACGAGACTAGATTCATCCAACTCTGTCAAAAAAAAGAGTGAGCTACATCCGAAATAACGTCAATGAGTTTGTTTTTCAGCTTTTACCCTTATTGCAATTGGATGTTTTAAGAAACTATAACAATTATAGAGAAAATTAGTCGAAGTAGTCAACATAAAAGTTACATACAATTTCATTAGCTTTCCAACAAGACTAGATTCATTCAATTCTGTCAAAGAATGAGTGAGCTACGTCCAAAATAGCATCAATGAGTCTATTTTTCATCCTTTACCCTTATTGCGATTGGATGTTTTAAAAAATAATAACAGTTGTAGAGAAAATTAACCGAAATAGTTAACATAAAAGTTATATACAATTTCACAAGACCAGATTCATCTAATTCCATCAAAGAACGAATGAGCTATGTCCAAAATAACATCAATGGATCTGTTTTTCAGCTTTTACCCTTACTGTGATTGGATGTTTTAAAAAACTGTAGTTGTAGTGAGAATTATCCGAAGTGATCAACATAAAAATTATAGACAATTTCGTTAGCTTTCCAACGAGACCAGATTCATTCAATTCCATCAAAGAATGACTGAGCTAGGTCCGAAATATCATTAATGGGTCTGTTTTTCAGCTTTTACCCTTGTTGCAATTGGACGTTTTAAAAAACTGTAGCAACTCTAGTGAGAATTTGCTAAAATGGTTGACATAAAAATTATAGATAATTTTGTTAGCTTTCCAATGAAACCAAATTCATCCAATTCCATCAAAAAATGAGTGAGCTAAGTCTGAAATAGCATCAATGGGTCTGTTTTTCAGCTTTTACCTTTATTGTGATTGGATGTTTTAAAAAATTATAGCAGTTGTAGAGAAAATTAGCAAAAGTGGTTAACATAAAAGTTATAGACAATTTCATTAGCTTCTCAATGAGTCCAAATTCATCCAATTCCGCCAAAGAACAAGTGAGTTATGTCTGAAATAGCATTAATGAGTCTGTTTTTCAACTTTTACCATTGCTGCAATTGGACGTTTTAAAAAACTGTAACAATTGTAGTGAGAATTAACTGAAGTGATTAACATCAAAATTATTAATAATTTCATTAGCTTTCCAACGAGATCAAATTCATCCAATTTTGTCAAAAAAAATGAGTGAGTTACATATAAAATAGTATCTTGAGCTTGGATTTTTAGCATTTATCCTTCATTTGATTGAATTTTCGTTAAGTTGTAGCATATCTGATGCAAATTAAATAGCTAAAAGTAAATATACAAAAATAATTAGATTTATTATCTATGATGTAATTTAATAATTTTATTTTTATTTTAAATATGGCTTCAATACATAAATAATCAAAGGCTCATATTCTTGTAAAATAAATCGAAAGTAAATTTTTTTAGCTAAACAATGAATTTTTCATGTATGATTTTTTTTATTTTTAATATATATGATTTTCTAAATTTAATAATCATATTAGACCAAAAAAAAATTCGCAATTACTTTACATTCAACCAAATATCAAGTATTCAAAATACATTTTTTTTATTTTACTTAGCATCCACCCAATGAAACAAAAAAATAGTTTCCTTCTATTTACTTCATAGAAAACTAAATACAACTAAATAGCTCTAAAGTATCCATAATATATTGTATTTACTTTACACTGTATTTCATTTTACACTATATTTCTTTTTCAAGCAAACAAACAACCCCTTAATATGAGTGTTATTCATCATAACAGAGAAAACAGTTACGTCTTTAAATATAACAAGAAGATCATTAAAATTCTACATATCAAATCAATACACAAAATATTCACCATAGCACCCACAAAATAAACTCTAAACTACAAATCCACTCCAAAGAAATATGTTAAGTTTCAATTAATTATCCCAGAAAACCTACTACTAAAGATATATTGTTATTTTTATCATAATTTTAGCAACTTTATTTTTTTCTACTTCTTATCAATATTAGAGACCATAGAGTTTGGAGCTATAAAAGAAATTATTCTATCCTTCTTACACCTATTGCACATGAACGATGAAATATTAAATTCTGAAGAGACTAACATATCTACTATAATCTCCTCACATCTTTCTTAGTTTAGTAATATTACACTTGAAGAACTTCTTGATAAATGACCTCCTCTTAGAACTATTCAGCATGCTTTTAACCTAATTTTAAGTTCCCAACTTTCCAACCTTTCTTAATATAGAGTCTCCGTCACTGTACAGTAGTAGCCTTATCACCTTCCAAGAAAATAGAATATGATGAGTATATGTTGATAGTTATGCCATAAAAAATCACTATCAAATATGAATTTTCTTTTCCTTAATTAGATGATATGTTAGTTGATCTCAAGAGTAAATTCTTTCTCAAAAGTGATTTAAAAATTATTACTACCAAATTAGAATTCAATCAAGAGATGAATGAAAACATACTTTTAAAACCTCCATAAACTTTGTATGGTTAGTCATGCTCATTGAACTTTTCAAAATTCATGTAATTAATGAATAATATCTTTAAGAACATTATAAAAAATTTCTTTTATAACCCAAGATGATTTTCTTGAATTTATCATTTCAATGGTAGAATTAAATATGATTCTTCCAAAATTCAAGCTATCTTAGACTAGCCTTCACCTAAAAGTTTCACTGAAATAAAGAATGCTTAAACTTTAGCTACATTTTATAAGAGATTCATTAAGAACATTAGTATTATCTTGGCCCAATCACTAATATTCTAAAATAGGATAAAATTTTTTGGAACCCGGCAACATAGAAGGCCTTAGATCTAATCAACATTATGATTGCATTTGTCATCCTTAAGTTCTCTAATTTCTCTTAAACTATTGAGGTAACTTATGATTCTTCTAAAGTTGGCAAAAGAGGAATATAAATCAATAAAATTATCCCATAACTTTCTTTAGCAAAGAGCTAAATAAAGCTAAGCAATGATATTCAACATATAATAAAAAAGTTGATGTTGTCATCCAATATTTGAGACACTAGTGACATGATCTTTTCTATATAGAGAGTATATTGTTAACTCAGATCACGACACTCTTAAATTCATCAACATCTAATAAAAATCAAGTTATGGACATACCAAGTGGCTCAAATTTCTCCATAATTACTTTTTCATCCTTAAAAATAAGCCTGGAGATAACAACAAGCATGTTAATACCTTATTAAAGGTAACAATGATTATCTCTTCTTTAAAACTCAAAATTTCAGGAATTGGAAGAATTTGAGAAAATGGATTAAGTAATTCTTAATTTTTTTAATTACATTCTAAAGGAATTGCAGGCATTTAAGGAAAAATTAAAAAAAAAAGTCTGAAGAAAAATTGATTTTTTGGCCTTCCCATAAAAAGGATATTCATAAATTAGTTGTCTAATGTCTAATATATAAAACAAGTCAAAGTCACCAAATAAAAATACGAGTAATACATTGCCTTACAAATTCCTTATAGATCTTGGGAGAATTTATCAATGGATTTTATGTTAAGATTGCCTTGCACAAAGCGAGGATATTATAGCATTTTTATGATAGTTAATAAGTTTTCTAAAATGGCACATTTCCTATCATACTACAAAACTAATGAAACATTCCATATTGCTATGCTATTCTTTAAGAAAACTGTGCAACTACATATCTGCCTTCGACCATTATGTTTGATTATGATGTTCAGTTTTTTATCATGAAAATTATTTGAAATCAAATTGAGATTACCATGAACTTTTTATCCTCAAACTAACAAAGAAACTGAACTAATAAAAGGAAACCTACATAAGCATCTTGTAGGAGATGGCTTAGAAAACAAAGATTTAAATTCTGCAATTGCAAATAATAGTAATATCTCCAAAGCAACAAAAACCTCACCTACTAAAATAGTGTATGGCTAGAAGCCTAGATAACTAATTGATATAACCAACCTATCATCTCATGCATTTTCTAATTTTGCATTCTCATTTGCAAAGAATTTTCAAAGACTATATAACATCATAAGTAAACAAAATGCATAAGTAACAATAAATAAGCTTCAAGAAAAATTATAATCGATCAACAAAAGAATTAAGATAACTACATTTTGATTTGCATCCGTCTTGAGCATTACAAAATTAACAAATTTAAGAAATTATATGCAAGGCCTTATTGCCATTCAAAATTCTTATACAAATTAGATAATACCTATTATCTTGATGTATCTATTGCTATGTTAACTTATCCAATTATTAGTAGTATAAATACTCTATCATAAAAGGAGTAAGAAAATCTCCACTTCTTCAAACTAACTCTTCAGAAGGAGATATAATTCTCTACATACAGAATTCATCATTCTTAAAAATTGACAATATTATCACCTATTAGCCTAGTTGTAGAGCATCACTTCTTAGTTCATTGGTTGAATAAGCCACCGCCAATGATATATGGTTAACTCAAACTAATTTGAAAATTCTTGCCTCATCAACTGCAAAAAATTACTTGAATTTTTACTCTATAGAGAACAGTTCAACTGAGCTTTAGGGAGTTAATATAGCATATCAAAAAGTAAGCCCTAAACAAATAAAAAAATATTAACCAAAAAAAATCAATAAACAAAGCTCATTTCAAAGTCAAGTTAAAATTATTTAAATGTAATTTTTTTCAAACATTGTGTGGCAGGCCCCTTAATGTTGTTAGTCTAGAGAATGAAAAAAATAATAATAAGTATTTTGTAATTCTCCTTCATCATTATGTAATCTCTACCTTTTCCCTCCTACAGTAACTCAAGGGTCATATATGGGATAATATGTAATGAAATTTTCTAGTGAATGAAATATTTTAGTGGAGAATTGGTCTTTCATTTACTTGGTGCTTGGTGGCTTCAAGTGTTATCTATCATTGATGAGTTAGTTCTCATTTGATTACTTAAGTTTCTTACTTATCCCTTCCAACAACTACTCTAAAACTCTCCTCACATCTTTTTTCACTTTATAAGCATCCTCTAAGACCAACAAACTAGTATCCAAAGCCTCAAATCCACTCCAAACCCCATTCTAAAGCTCTTGAACAAAACAAGGAACACCACTTAGTCTTGCTCTATACACCTCAATATCCCTTAAACTCCACCAAACTATACCATATACTTCAAATCATAAGTTAGCATCCTAAACTAACTATCCACCATAAATTTCAATCTTTTTACATTGTATGAAATCATTTTCTAAAAAATATCTTTCAAATCAATCCAAACTGACCTGAGCTTGACTAGTCTTGGCATTCCTCTTATCATATCCCTCTAAACCTTTCACCATCACACTATAAACGACAGAACACATCCCCGCACCATAAACTAATTATCCATAACATAATTCACCTAACCTACCAAAAGGCCAGCCACCACTATTGCTTCCAAGGCTGATATAATAATGCTTTCTTTTGATATTGCTTTTATCAGGGCGACTGAAAAATGTTAAGGGCTAGCCATCAACCATGTTCAATTTAAGGCATCGTATGTACGGCTATGTTAATGTTCTCCGTAAATTAATTTAAACGATCTAACATTTACATATAAATAAAAACTAACTTGCAAAAATTAAGGAGGACTAAATAGAACCTAACAAATTACTTTAGCTCGCAACCAAAGTACAAGTAAAAGAAAGCGTGACCACTGACCCAAGTTTGTTCATAAGTCAGAGGATTTATACCGTAATTTCTGGATCGTCGGGCAAATCTTCTTCAATGCAAATCCCAACAACAAGCTCCGGTTGGCTCTCTTTCCTTAATTTCTTCCTCGCCGCCCGCTTCCGCCTCCACCTCCCCTTCCTAAAACTTCGAACAATCTCTCCAACACGCCTGGGTGGAAGCGGCGACCGAAAAGTCGGCCTTGAAACAAAATAGTTCCTTTTAGGACAGAAAACGGAAAAGAGCGGTATAACAGCCGGAGGAGATAAGAGTACGGAAAATTTCTCCATCGACGTCGTTGGCCACCGCCGAACAGCCGCGGAAACTGGTCGAGTAAATGAAAGAGAGAACCTCCTTGAGGTGAGAGGCAGGGCTCGCGCGTTGAATCTTGCCATTGGTTTTGGGGAAGAAGTGGAAAGAGTGAAGTGAAGAATGATGGGGGCGATGAACTGAATCGAGCAAGGATCAACGACAAGAGGCGAAATATTGTGCGGGTGCAACCCCGTACAGCTGTAGTAGTTACTCGGGTACAAATAGATTTGAGAGAACTCGAATTTGTCCCGAGAGACAAATTTATCTCACATTAATTAAATACTTAATTGATATATCATGTGCATGTAACAATTTCAAGTTAATTAAATCCAAGTTTTTATTAATTTTTTTTATCTCTGAACATATTTTTGAAAGAAATTATGTTAACATATTAATTTAAGATTTGGCCCAAAGATCAGATTTTAAATCATTCAAATTTTGATCAAGACATTTTCAATCACTTTTACTGATAGAAAAAATTCTTTAGGCCTATTTAATGAAGATTATCTCTTAAACATATTTTCATTCCATTCTCCTAACAAATATAATGAAACAAATATATTATCTAATGACTCTTTAAAAAAAAGACTATACTTAAAATCCCCAATGAAGATAGATCTATTTATTCTATTATAAACTTTAGGAATTTCTATAGATCTCATTGTGTGAGACCTTTTAAAATAAATCTTCTACTAAATTCCTTATTTTGCTTATGATATGGATAAAATTGTTTTATCTATTCGCAAGTTTGAGATATTTGGCCAAGTTTTTACTCACGAAAATCGTTAAGAAGCTATATCAATTTGCTTTTAGTTGAACTCCCTTTTGATATGATTTATTTCATCAGATCATAAGATTTATATCTTTTATTTTTGTTTCTTTTAAAAATATTTGAGAAGTTAATTCTGCCAATATTTATGATAGAACTTCTTATGATATATATGTTATCTATAATAAATTTAAAAATGTTGCACTATATCCCTTATAGAGAGAGCGTAATTTTAGGTATGACTAAAACAGTGTAGCTTACTCTATTGTAGATCATTGTCTTGGTAGGTCTTTTAAGAAAATTATTTTCAAAATCCCAAACAAAGATGGCTCTTTTGAATGGATTTTCTCTTTTGGAAATTTTTGAAAACTTAAATTTGTTAGCTCTCACAATGAATGATTCTCTTTAAATCAACTTGATTTTTGTTTTAACATAGAACTACTTATTAGTAGACCTTTTGAAGGCTATACACATAGCTTATCTATCTTGAAACTTTTGAATAGATTTTCAATCATCAAAATCTTTGAAGAATAATTCTCTTACTTCCACAATGAACTTTATATTGGCATGAGCCTACTATCATGTAGATCTTTTAAAGGCCACATATGTTATCCCTAGTGGATATGGCATTTTCTCGACCATTATTGTGGATAAGCATGCTCTATCCAATCATAGAGATATCTTATGATTTCTCAAAAAATTCAAATATGTAAGTTTATCATCTCTATTTAGAGTACCATCTATTTGAAATGATCATGGATAAACTTAGATTGTCTATGCACCAATTTTGAGGCTTTTCCATGAAAAGTTCTCCCAAGGAGATCTTAAAAAGCTAATATTGTCTTCCCTTCTAACATAACTTATAGTAAAAATAGATTTCTTTTTAATGAAATATTAAAGAAGCTAATTTTATCATTCTAATCTAATTAAATTAAGGTTTCTATCATACCATTTATGATGCAAAACATTATCAGCTTGTTCTTGAGCTGCCTTTAAATTCTTACTTTTTATAATAAGAACATTCTTTAGGGTTCTATGTTCACTTTTGTATAATGAACTAGCAAGTCTTTTAGTTGTCATGCCTTCAAAGAGAGAATTCCTTTATAAATAAATAAATAAATATATATATATATATATATATATATATAACTTGAGTTTTCAAAATTCATTTATAAATATTATATATAAACTTGATTGTGAAGTTGCAAAATGATCTAATCACTTATTACGAGTGGTACTCATCTTCCTAATCTTATGCATGCTCTTGAGCTTAAAACTAAAATGTTAGTCACTTTAACACTTTATGATGGTGTTGCAGTCACGGAGAGTCACAGCGGAGGGGGGAACAAAGAGTGATTCGTAATCTTCCACTCACCAAAGTGGAAGGGATATGAGGAGTTCTACTCACCCAAGTAGAACTACAATGAGAAATCACCGAATCCCCAGACATACATCCATCAAACTCCAATCTAAGAGTTTTCACTCAAGATTTTTCCACAAAAAAAGTTTAAAAGATATCCATTAAGTCAAAAAAATTATTTAGATAATAACATTACTTCAAGTGATGTATCCCTTGGAAAAAAAACCCATTGAAAATTTTCCAAAACTCGGAATCCATTGTATCATAGCGTCGAGAAGTCATAGGCAAATGCCTAAGGGCCAACTTTTTTGTCCATACACCACTTCGAGAATCAAACGTAGCACCAATAGTGTTATAAGACCAATGCTTAAGCGTTATACTACTAATGCACTTCTAACACTTAAACACTTAATGATCTTAATCACAACTCTCATACAATACATAAACATGACTAAATACATCATCTGTGATATAATATAATGCATGTGACAAATATAAATATCATACCATATAAAATATCACATAAGTCTCATTGGCTTTGGTTTTTCGATTGGGACCATGCAGCGGTCATTTTCTCCCTTGATGTGTTATATCAATTCTCTTAGATTTTAAAGAACTCTTCTCCAAAAAGTTAAAATTCTAGAAGTCTATTAACATTTGTGGGGCAAGTCTTGCAGCTCATTTAGAGTAACCCAAGTATCCTAACTTGGGGGTTTATCTTTCTACCTGATTAGGAACCTCTTTATAGTGTTATCATCAAATGGTGCTTCAACTATGATGACATCCTCCACCTCAAAAATGTTGGCTCGATGGATACCAACAAATGATTTCTATCTCCTTCTATAAAAGTATCATCCTGCAAATTTGGAGGTTGGGTAAGTCCTTCAAAAGATATTAGATCTTTCACATTGAAAACATGACTAATAAATATGTGAGGGGGCAATTTAAGAACATATTACCATATTTCTTAATAATTTTAAATGGCTCATAAGCTCTCACTTGTATTTTTTTATATTTAGTGAAAAGAAATCTCTCTAGATGAAATCATAGCAATACATAATCACCTATCTCATATTCCTTAAAAATTTTATTTTTGTTCTTTTGTTTAGCATACTTAGCATTTTATAGTTCTAGTTGTTTCATAATATCTGAATGGAGGTTATAAAGTCACATACAAATATATATATATGTTGAATCAGAAAATCCATGAGTAGTTATGCTAGTTTAGTCAATAGGCATCTTAGGATTATATCCATAAACTATTTCAAAAGGAGTTTTGTGGGTTGACCTAAAAATGATACTATTGTAAGTTAATTCAGATGTAGGTAGAGTTAAATCCCAATTTTCTATAATTTTTCAACTAAATATCTCGATAAGTTTTTTAAGATCCTATGATGGCTTATATTTGCCCATCAATTTGTGGTTGAAATGTAGAAGAGAACTTCAATCTTGTTCCTATTAATTTTCATAGAGTTTTTTTAATAAGATAAAAATTTAACATTTCTATCAAAAACAATAATGGAAGAAACCTCAAGTAGTCTTATAATTTCTCTAAAGAATAACTATGCTATATAAGATGCATCATTTGATTTTGAACAAGATAAAAAATGTGTCATTTTAAAAAATCTATACACAACTACAAAAAATGTTATCATATCCACAAAGTGCTCTATGTAAACTTAATATGAAGTCCATTGATAGGACTTCCCATGGTCGAGAAGGAATAATTAACGATATGTAATGACTTGCCTTTTGCTTTGTTATTTTAGGTTGATGATAAGTGTAATACTAGGCTACGACATGTTCAACATCCCTTCATAGAGAAGGTCAGTGAAATATTTGTTCACTGAGTTCTTACATTTTTTATTTACCAAGATGTCCAAATTTACCACTTGAATAAAGCTCGAAGATAAGGAAGTCTGTCATGGATGTTCTAAAGATATATAATTCATTGCCCTTATAAAGATATACATCAAAGATAACAAAAGGATTATGAAAAGTCAAAGTTTGGATTCATGTTCTAGATAAATTAAATAAAAATCAGAATAATCTTTATAATCTTCTCTTAAATTATTAAATCCCAAAATTTGAAATTCAAAAGATTAAATGACTAAAGGTACTCTAAATAAAGCATCTGTTGGCTTGTTTTAAGCTTGTATTTTAGTAAGAAAAAAAATTCTTGCTGATATTCAATCCACTTAGTATATTTACAATTCAATTTATTTTTGAGAGTTGATGAATTTTAGAGTCTGATGATCCATATTCAAAATAAATTCTTTATGTAAAAGATAATGTCATTGCCCTTAAGAGTTTGGATGATCGCATAAAATTCTCGATCATAGGTAGAGTATTTTTGGTTAGCGTCATTCAACTTCTTAGTAAAGAAAGTAATGGGGTAATTTTCTTGACTTAATATTTCACCAATTTCAATACATGTAGCTTCACAAGTTACTTCAAATATTTTGCCAAAATCAGAGAATTATAATATGGGTGAAGGGGTCATAAGAATTTTAATTTGCCTCATGGCCTTCTCAATATTTATAGTCCAGGTAAATGTATCCTTCTTTAGGATGTTGGTGATAAAAGCTACAATAGTGTTGAAATCTCTAATGAACTTCCTATAAAATATTGCTAAATCATGGAAGCTTCTAACATCCATAAATGATTTTGAAGTGGGTCAGTCTAAAATAGCTTTGATTTTTGTTGGTCTACTTTTAGTCCTTCAATAAACATGATGAACCCAAATAAGATGACTTCATGTTGACAAAAAACTAGTTTTTTAAGATTGACATATAATTTTGCTACTTTTAACTTTTCCAAAATCATCCTTAAATGGTGTAAATGTGCTCCCTCATCAGGACTATAAATAATGATATCATCGAAATAGACCACAAGGAAATGACCAATAAATAGTTTTGGATAGTTTTCATCGATCTTATGAATGTAATAGGTGTATTTGAAAGTCCAAATGGCATAAATAACCATTCATAATGGCCATCGAGAGTTTTGAAAGCTATCTTTCATTTATCATCTGGTCTAATATTTAAACTATCCAATTTTCAAATCAATTTAGAGATCAAAGATGAGTCAGAAATAAGATCTAATATGTCATCTAGTCGAGGTATGAGAAATCTATATTTTATTGTGATCTTATTTACTGTTATACTATCAACACACGTTCTTTAAGTTCCATCTTTCTTAAGAGTTAGAAGGGGCTGATAATGCACAAAGATTAAAACTTTTTTGAATAAAATATTTTTTCAAGAGTTCATCTACTTGTCATTTTAATTCTACATGTTTGGTTGGATTCATCCTATAATGTGGCAAATTATGTATCTATGATCTAGAGATTAAGTCAATAGTATGTTTTATGTCCTTTAAAGAAGTTAATTCATCAGGCAAATCATTAAAGGTCAAATCAATGAATTCAGATAATAGATCTAAAATCATACTAGGTATGTAGTGATCTTTAATATCAATAGAAATTTCATGTAAGTGTAGGATAATTAGGGAAGTTGGATCATTGAATTCTCTAGCTAAGTGTCTAAATCCTAAGGTTGTGATTTGAATTCTAGAAGATTCGCATATATCAAACTGCAGGTTAGAAGTGTCCTTTCAATCACTAGATGGTGATATCATGATCAACTAGAGTTTTACATTTTTCTTTTGATTGGGTTTGGGTTGTAGTTCAAAATTGGGTTTATGTGGAGGTGTAGGAAGAATTCTATATGGGGGTGTAATTGGCCTCTTTTCAATGGGTTATACGAGAAACAACTTAATGGTCTTTTCATTGTACTTGAATATGTAAGTATTTTTACAATCATAATGAATTACATTTAAATTATAAAGCCAAAGTCTCCCCAATAGTATATGTGTTATTTTCATTGGAATAACATCACGCCAAATTTGGATTACGTAGCTACCTATCTTAATAAGAATAAGATATCTATTTGTGAAAGGTATGGATGTGTGATTGACCCAATAGACATGTAATGATTCTAGATGAGATTCAGTTGTAAGGTATACTTTGGTAATAGCATGGATAGATACAATATTCATGGCACTACCTCCGTCTATTACTAGTTTACTCCTCTTTTTTCTTAAATAAGATATATATTGAGAAAATAATTTTCCTCCTTCAGTCCTTTTCTACCCTAGAAGCAATTATACCTTCATAACTAACATTGAATTATCACCATTATGGTTTACTTCTTCATCTGATAGTTGTGTATCATCATTTATCTCTCCAATATCCTCCTCTTCTTCAAAATCTTTCAATTCATCTAAGAACATGATTTTGGCTCTACATTGAGTCTGAATATGACCCTTCTTATGGCATTTAAAGTAGACCACATCTCTCATATTTTTAAAAGTAGATTCAGTAGAGATAATATGAGATTAGTTATTATGAGTGGAAGGGTTATGTTTAGTAGCAGACCTTTGAGGTTGAGATGAGGATGAGCATTTAAATGATATTTGAGCTTTCATCTTGGGAGCAAATGCAGCTTTCTTATACTTTTCAGGAGTAAAGCATAGCAAAAAGTATCTTCTAAAGTCTGGGGATCATGTAGATCTACCTCATTCCTAATATCATCTCATAGAATAATGACAAACTTATTGGTTAATTTCCATTCTTGATTAGTGTAATGTATCTTTTCTACTAAGTCCTCAATTGTATTTATATATTGCACTACTAGCATGCTTTCTTATTTAATAATTATTAATTGTTCATGGAGCTTCTTATAATGGTTTCTAAGATAATATTTATCCCTTAGTATCTCTTTCATTTTGCTCATGTCATAAGATTTATACCATTCCTCTCACCCTTAGCAAAAAAATTATTCTAATAAATTTTGGCATGATCCACCAATTTCATTTTTATGAGCATTGTCCTCAAGTAATCATCCTTATGGTGCCAATCAAAGAACTTATCCATTTGGGTAAGCCAATTTAGAAACTTATTTGGGTCATGAACAACATCATACATTGGATCATCTATTTTAACTTCTTTTATAGATTCATGTAAGGTTTTATAGACTTTAGATGGTCTTGTCTAAGGATGTTTCTCATGTTTGGTCTTCTCATATGATAGTCATCTCTAGAAAGTTCAAATTATTTCCCTTAAATGAGTTATAAGTCATCTGGACATCAGATAGTTGATGGGATTTGAAGCCTCGTACTCAAGGTTTGAAGTTGTGTGGCTAGGTTCATGAGATGGTCTTCTACCCTACTAAGTTTAACTTCACTTCATATAATGATTACCCTCTTAATTAAATCTTCTAGTTGATCTGAGCTAATGGATTTAGGTGGTATAATGTAAATAAAAGACTACAAATATGTCACCCCAAATGAAATTTTAAATATATGTATTGACCTCACTTTTGCAGGACTCTCACAAAGCTTCTTTTTCTAGTGATTTCCAAACTACCTTAAATAGGTTGCCTTAGGGATTTGAAGACTTGTCTCTCTATAACCTCCTAAAATCAAATCTCAAATTCCAAAATCAAATACAACTATTAAATGGTTAAAACCCATGATCAAATTCAAACTCCAAATCCCTCCCTAAGCCCTTTGATTTTATCTTATGGACTTAGCCTTAACCAAATTCAAATCAACCCCAATCAAATTGATTTTCTTAATTATCAAATTCAATCTCCAATCAAATTTTAAATCATAAATCAAATCCAAATGATTGAAACCCAAATCAAATCAAATTTTTGATTTTAGCCATTTTAGTCAAATTCTTGATCTTGGCTAAATGATACCCAAATATCTGAACCCATGAATTTCTTCATGATTCAATCACACCTTCAATCATTGTTCTAAATATAAATAAAAACTATAATTATCAAATCAAATCTAAGTTAACTCAAGTCAAACTCAACCTAGCCCATTTGACTTGAAATACTCAAATGAGCCAAAACTCATTTGAACCTAAACCAATTGCAACTGATTGTATATGTCAATCTCAAATCCATATATAAACTCAACTCAAAATCAAGCTAACCAAACCCAATTGGCTCACTTGACCCAAAGTGGCCAATTTGACCTACATGAATAAATATCCAATTCAATTCAAATCAAAAGTGAATTAAGCCAATCCAAACTTCATGTCATGATTGTTGATCATCCTAAGTTAATCAATTATCATGAATTAGGTCAAACCAAGTCAACCACAATATAAAATAAATTGATTGCAACCAATGGCTCAAGTTCACTCCAAATTGCTTATTGAACTTGACCAAAGCCTCAATTAATCCCAATTTGACAAATTGGCCAACCTAACCTAACTTAGCCCAATTTGACCTCAAGGGTCAAATCAATCTAAAACCCAATCAAATCTGAATTGAACTTAACCAGAGCTTATAATATATTCCAAATGATCAACCAAAGTCAAACCAAGCTATGATTTAAGATAATTTGGTCAATTAGGTCAAATTGGTCAACTTAGCCCAAATTGACCTAAAGGATCAAATTGGCCAAAATCCAAATTAAATCAAATTGATTGAAACTAATTGAACCAATGCAATCCAAATGGTCATTTGAAATTGACCCAACCCTTAGTTTGACCCAATTTGACTAATTGGTTAACCTAACTCATTTTGACCTAATTTGACCCAAATGGGATATTGACCCAAATTAAACCAAATGAACTCCAAATAACTTGAAATTTGGTCCAACTTACTCTTGACTCATTTTAAATCTACTCAATTCAAATTTAATGCCAAATGACCACTTTTCCCTTGGGTCAAAGGCATCTCATTAGAAAAGACACTTGCCCAAGTGGTCATTTGTCTTCCTTGGCCATTTGACACTCATCCATTGGTCCACATATGCAAGGACACTGATTTTATGACCCAAGGAGTGGTTGGGGCAGCCAAGACTCATGGGGAGGTGAAATCACCTCACCTCTCCCATTAGAACACTTGGCATGAAGGACTCTCACATCCCCTTTGCTAGGACACCCTTTTGTTATTCATGGCAGTCACTTTTCATGTCTTAGCCAACCAAGATGAGCCACCTAGGATGATTCTCTTCCATCTCCAACCACCTCAAGCCAAATGACAATACTTTGGAGCCAAAAATTCAAAGAAAATGTGATTTTCTGCCACTTTCAAACCAATGGAGTTAGAAGCAATAAAACTCATTCTATTCCTCTCATTTTTCATCCCTTAGAGCCCCCAAACCAACTAGCAATCATTCCCACTTGAGTTTAGAGTGAAAACACCAAAAATAAGTGGATTTCAGCGAGGAAGTGGTGGCGATTGGAGAACACATCATCCCAGAATAAAAGCGAAGATCTAGGCTCATTCAAGGCTTCTTCCTCCACTCAAAAGTGTGCTTGAATCATCACCGCCACTGGAAACCATCCCCGGTGAGGTAATCTTCAAAAATCCATAGTCGGCCTTAGGATTTCTTAAATTTTTATGATATTTTCATGCGATTTTAGGATTTTCTCTTAGAAACTCTTGCATTCTTTTCTTTATACAGTCCCAATATGAAATAGAAGTTTTTTGGTATATATCACCATAAAAACGAGCCCATTCAAGCAAAAATTCATTGATATTTCGCATTTTTTCCCTATTTCGTCGGCCGGGCGATAGTGTCATCCGATCCAACGTTAGAATCGGGGCTCGGATCATCGATCATCCGACTCTAAATCATGCGATCAGCCTTTAGATCCCACAGATTAGATATGGATCGTCCAATCTGTGATCGTACTGTCCGGATAGATCCGTGGTCGCTCTCTCACCTCCCGCGATTTCTCGGCCACGTGTCGCGTCAGTGCTAGGTGGCCCAACTTCACATCGCCGCATGGCTTCACATGACACACGGCACTGCGCATCCAATCGCGTGGCACCGCGTTGCTACGTTAGTGCCACGTGTGGTGCTGACTAGGTTAAGTGGAAAAATTCGGATTTTCTAATTTTAAATATTACTTAAATCACTTTAAACTTCAAAAATTCATAGAAAATAAAAATGCTTAACAAAAAAATTGCAAATAAGGGTTTGTTGGTTTCATCTTTTCGAGTGGAGCCCAACAAACTCAAAATCCCCAAATTTTACTAAATATTTTGAGGTTAATTTGTGTTTTAGTAAAAATCAAATTTTATTAATTAAACTAAAAATACATATGAGATTAAGTGGAAATTTTTAGAGATTAAAATTGAAGTTAAAGCACATATACCATAAAAATTTCAAGTCAAAAGGATCTGTGGATTAGAAGATATTGAATTTTGAATTTCAAATTATTTATTTTAATAAAATAAATTAACATACTTCATAAAAATCACTTAAATCAACTGAAACTTTCTAAATACATAACTAATTATAGAAAAATCTAAAAAATTTAAACTCATATTCATTTTAAAGATATTTTCGACTAGAATCTAGAAAAATTTTTATTAATTGATTTTGAACAGTAAATTTGGCTTAATTAAGGTTTAATTAGAAATATAATTATCTTAATTACTCCCTAGTTAACCATCCAATTAATCTCAAACTTTATGTATATATTTATGTGGATGACTTCTGCCTCCCCTATTGTTTTTGAGATTTTATTGGTTGCTTAATTAGGTAAATCAATAGATTAAGTATTAATCACCTTCTTAATGTAATTAGTGATAATTAAGCAAATGAACAGCAAATTAGTCAATCAATCAAGCTTGTTAACCTCTGTTAATGATGATGAAGTTCAGGGAAATGGATTGGGACTCCCTCTTCCAATCTTTTGTTTAAGTCTTCTCTAATCCCTCATAAATAAGTAATTAATTAACACCTCTTAATTAATTAATCAACAAAATTAATTAAAGCCCAAATCATATATGAACCTTAATCAATTAATTGAAAGGATTTAGGGATTGAGACTTAGGCTCTCTTCTTTATCTCTTTCTCTAAGCCCATCTCACTTTAGTTGGTTAAGGCTAATTCAAATTTAAATAACTAGTTAATGAACTTAATTAATCCATTGAATCTATTTCTTTAATCTAATATTGGGTAGCTCTTTGGGTATTTAATAATCCAAAAGGGGGAGATAATGAAATTATGGTTGGTTCATATGTGTGAGAAAATCATAAAAGTAGTTAAGTAAGATCCATTAAGCTTAATTAACTATTAATCATGAGCCAATTGCATTAGACCCCTTTCATTTCTTAGGAATATTATAAATTTAATTTCCATGTGGTTGCATATCATGTTGGTTCATTATTAATTAGTTAATTAACTTAAGGTGATGTAGGTAAGAGTTAATTAATCCATTTAATGTATACCAAACCTAATTAAATCATAAAATTGACTTAATTACTTATTCCGTAAACCAAAATTAACTCACACATGGGGAATGGGGATTGGGACCAACAAACTTCTCTCACTTCCCTTAATTCAAATCAAACTCAAAATGAAGTGACATTAAAGAAACTTTGATTTACTCTAAGTGGATTTATTTAGTATGATTGTCCTTATGACTTAATTGGATTTGAACAAAATCACATGCTTGTGTTGTTTTATTTCTTTCCACTCATGTTAAATGTTGCTTGCCATATGTAATCATGCATTCATTTCTTTTAAAATTAATTAAATGAAATGGTTTCTTTTATATCAAATTGCATGTTGATTTAAATTAAATAGGTGTGTCTATTATCACTACTAAATCAAATGTTTGTTTCAAAAACCTATAAATCAATTACTATAAATGAAGTGATGTCAATACTTATAAGCTTGCATGTGTTAATAATATAAGACATGTAATATGAAGCCCTCTTTCCTTATCTTATATGGATTTATATAGGATTTGCAAATGTATAGTTCATTTGAAAAGAACACAACATTTGCCTAAATCTATTCCTAGACATCTCCATGTCAGGACTTTGGAAGGATTTCAAATTACATATATAAATCAGATTAACCAAACTAAACATAATTTCTTGAATGATTTCTTATTCTTATGGTTCTTTTTGTACATTCATATGTATTTGAGAAAAGTGATATATTAGTTTGGATAACAAGTATCCATAAGTAGGTCTTGTACTTTACGCCCCTGGTGTAGAAAATGATGGTGCCATACTCACATAAAACTCTTATACATGTGTTTGTATGATGTGGCCAATAAGTAAGGCTCATAAATCACATAACAAAATTAAACATAATTCTTTGCATAATTTCTTACTCTTATAGTTCTTTTTGTATATGTATTTGAGAAGAGTGGTATATTAGTCTGGACAATCTATGGCTACAAGGCATTAAGTAGCCCTAAGTAGGTTTTGTACCTTATGGCCCATGGTGTAGAAAATGATGGCATCGTACTCATTAAAACTCTTATACATGTGTATGTGTGATGTGGCCAATAAATAAGGATCATAGATCATATTAACCAAATTAAACATAATTTCTTACATGATTTCTTATTCTTATGGTTCTTTTGTACATTCATATGTATTTGAGAAAATTGGTATATTTGTTTGGACATCCTGGGGCTGCGAGGCTTTAAGTAGCCCTAAGTAGGTCTTGTACCTTACGCCTCTGGTGTAGAAAATAATGGCATCGTACTCACTTAAAACTCTTATATATGTGTATGTGTGATGTGGTCAATGAATAAGAATAACAAATTAAGTAAATAAAATATAACTTTTGCATTGATTTTCCTATCCCTATAGTTATTCATACATCTACATGTATCTAAGAAAGTGGTATATTAGTCTGGACATCCACATTTAAGGCTTTAAGTATTAATAAGTAGGTCATGTACTGTCCCAGTGTAGAAAATAATGGTGATGTACTTTCCTTGAATTTTATATGTGAATGTGTGTTTACTAATGGAAAAAACCCTCTTTTCTATTAAAATGTATGTATTCCACAATTAAATTGAATGAAATATTTGAATTCAAACATACTTCTTTACATTCATCATTAAAGTATACTAAGATTTACATTATATGTATAGGTATGCTTATGATTTATTCATATGCATGATATACATAATAGAAAGAAATAAATGAACATATGTTATGTGATAATAATTCATTCTAATTAATCCTAAGATATTTTTCTTATTGAATAGGGTCATTTAGAGTGAACCTAAATCTAAGATTAATTAAAACATGTAATAAGCCATTCACTAAAGAAAATTAATTAATTAATTTATTTTAAAAGTGATTTAAGGTAGGGATGAAAGAGAGATTTTCTCTCTTTCCTCTCTTTATAACACTTAGTTATTAAGTGTAAGCCAAATGAAATGAAAGAAAACACAAATTAAAACTTACAAATTAAATAAACAACTTAAAAGTGAAATCACCCTTTGTAAATTAAATCCCTCACACTTAGCAAATTATAACTCTAAAGCCTAGTTAGGACATGCCACACAAGATTTAATTCACACACTTTAGACAAAGTCATCATTTCTAGTTTTATGTTAGGGCGGTGCGAGATTTAATGTATGTTTGATTTTGTGATGTATTATTTTAGATTAGATGTTAGGGTGTATGTGCGTAGTCTAGATGTTAGGCCGATATTAGCATAATCATACTTTCTACAAAGGGTTGTGCTTAAGGGGCTACTAAATAAAAATATAAATACTTTTTACTGTGCAGGTTGCTTAGCCCCTATGCATAACCCAAGTTAGTATAGGTGGGATTTGTTACCCGTGTGTGGGATGCCAAGTCCAAATTATTTATATAACTGCTTGGTTTGTATGGTATGTTTAGTTAATATTTGTTTTGCAGATGTAGCTAGATTTACTTTCTTTCTTTTAATGTGATTTTGCATTAGGATTAGAATGAATGTTATGGGGGATTAGGATGAGCATTGGTTATATGAACAAGTCTTATGTACCATATGATGCCTTTGAAGCAAGCGTATCCAAATCAAGCAAAGAAAAAGAAAGAAATAGAGAAAATCAAATGAAGAAATTGAAGGCAAAGAAATGAAGAAGGAAGAATGAAGAATGAAGACCCCCCATAACACTCATCATTCTTAATTATAATTATTTTCTTGTAATTCAGGTTATATAAGAGTAGAGCTCAGCTACCCACATTTCTTTTCGGGTTGTACGGCGGCACCCGACCGTATCGGCCTTTTATTTATTTAGCTTTGTAAAGTTGTTTGATCATTTGTTTAGCATGTGCATTAGAAAAATCATGCCTTTTCATAGTTTATTTATGATTGGTGATTGTTGTATGACCTGGATGTAATTAGGCTCTTAGGATAAAAATAAATTTTTTTTATCCCACTAACCAACTCGTAACTAAACTTTTAAAATAACTCATAACGTCACCTGAAGCTTAGGTTTTAAATCAAGATAATAAAATATTTAGCAACCCTTTAGCTGAATGTTGTATGTTTAATAACACACATATCAACTTATTTCACTGATGATTAGAGAGGGCTTCCATCTGTTCTAGATATAATGGGCTTAACCTTTTAGAGCCTATGATGGTAGAACACCTCTTTCTTTCTTGATTTGGCCCATAATTAATTTCTTATGCATTTAGGCATATAAAATCCCATGGCCTGTGTCAAAGTAAATTTTTCAAAATTAAATAAAGCTTGAATAAAATTTTGCATTAGATTTAAGTTATTATTCATACCCCTCATGCTCTAGTCTCTTAGGGAGTGGGTTTAAGGACTTAATCTCTTTTCTAAATAATAATAATCTAGCCATCTTATAAAAAGTATAAGACTTATCTACATAGTTTTGAAAATAAGAGGAGTTAACTGGCTGCAACTCCAAGCGGTAATAAGTCCAGCAGTCGAGTGGTTTACTCTCTCTTGTGGAGGTAAACCATATACTCCTTTTTGCCTTAGATTTAGATCATGCTTTGGTTCTCACTAAAGCTCTCTTGATTTAGGATCCGAGGTTGTTACTTTCCTTTGTGGGCTATAAGCATAAATTCTCACCTCTTAGGCATTTCCACAATCTTATTTTGTGGAATTATAAGTCCTAGATTTCTAATAAAATTTTAACTCAAATAAATAAAACTCCTCAATTTTAAATGTATAAAGCCCAATCATAGGATATATTGGAATGTTCACAAGGCTTCCTAGTATCATGAGTATTCCCTACTTATTTCCTTTGACGTCGATAATAACTCTCTCCTTTTGTTCTATCCTGCTTGATTTTCCAAAATACAACCAATCATTTGATAGTCCTATCTTTGAATTCCTTAGACACAACAATCGCCTACTTTAATCGAGAGCATTCTTAAATAATTTATTTTCTTAAGATGTAATTAACTATTGAGGCTTGCCTCCATATAGAACTTAACAAACCTGGTTTAAATAAATCATGCTTTACTTTTCTATGTAAAGTAGAGAAAAAATCTCTAGTATATTCGAAGACCCATCATGTCTTAGGAGTCCTTATTAGGTGATTAGGTCCATTGTAGAGTAGTGACTTCTATCTTCCGAGATAATATACTATTCCTCAATATCATACCCGATCACCTCAATAAGTACATCCTCAGATCTACGTGGTGTCCCCTCACATATACACACACGAACAAATCTAAAAATAACCACCACAATATGTTATGTGGAATAAATTTAATATAATAAGATGCACAAATTTTAAAATGATTACTCTTCAATAAAGACAAATTAATTTTTTGATACAACAAAGTATTAAGTAAACATGTAAAAGAAATAATGATAAAGTTCTTAAGGATATGGGTTTGAATTTTACACAAGGTTCGTATCCTAGGTTTGGCTATTTTAAGAGAACTCTCCCTTACTCAAGCGGTCACTTAAGTTTTATGATTTATAGATAGGGTTTAAGTTGGGAAAGGTTAAGCTTTTCACTGAATATTTCTCCACATAAAATAGTCTAAAAAGTTTCCATTAAGTAGGAATAATCATTTATTTAATAAGAATACTCTAAGGGATGTTTCCCTTATGAAAAACTCACTAAAAATCATCAAAACTCAGAACTCATCATATCATAGAGCTAAGGCACCACAGGCTAGTGCCTAGGCAATAGTTTTTCTATCCAGACACCACTTTGAGAATATATTATAGTGTCATGGTACTATAAGACCAGCACCTAGACTTTATATTATTGATGCATTTCTAACACTTAATAATCTCAATCACAGCTCTCATACAACACTTAAATATGACTAAATACATCGTTTACGATATAAGACACAAATATAAAATATCACACCATATAAAACATGATATAAGTCTCATTAGCTTTTAATTTTTGGATTGGGGATTTATAATTGATCATTTTCTCCCTTGATGTGCTACATCTCTTTAGAGAATTTTTTGTGGGCTTGTACATAAGAAAAAAGTTCAAACTTCTGTAGTTTCTACTTTCTTATACATAAGATTAGGAATCATTATGTATACTGAGGATATAACAACAAAGGAGACTTTTTTTAAAAAAAGATAGGAACTTGAATCCAGTATAGACAAGACTGATTCAAACAATGGCCACTCACTAACTTGCCTTCCACTTAGTGGACAAGAGATTCATAGTAGGTTGAACCACTAGGGAACATGCCATATACTAAGGCAACTCACTTAACTTACTATCCAAACTCAACCAATTTGACAAATAAATGTCCTATACTTGACAACTTACCACCCATTCTTCTTCATCACAACTCGATAGGGACATAAATTATGAATTAACCCTATATATAGACCCAAGCGAATAGATTCAATTGAGGTGACATGTTATTTAGAGGCTACATCTTTGCCACACTATCGTGATGTACGTATTCTTGTAATTTATTAATCTTTAAGGTATTCTTATTTTCTTTTATTATTCTAAAAATTTCTTATAGCATCATATCTAACCCTTGGACTTTATAAATAAATGGTCCACTGACATTCTAAGGATCTTGTGGACCTTGTTCACAAAATCTCAAGTTTTTATGATACTTCAGTAGTCTTTGATTGAGTTCACTCTATAGTTCTTATATTTTAGACATAAATCATAGTCTTTTCATTTTTATTCATTAACATAATGTGTATGTTACCACTCTCTTTCACCACCCCTACTTCTCTTAATAAGTCTCACAAGTAAAATATCATGTTGATCTATGAAAAAAATCAAGATTCAACATCTTCTTTAATGTAGCGAGCCTGAATAAATGTCGTAGACTAGAAGGAATAACTTAGTGGGTATCAAGAAAATCATCTAAGACTTTGCTACTAAACAAGATTTGAGAAATGCATAACTTTCCTAGTTCAAGGTGTAATGAAAAGAATGCATAGGGGGACCCCACACAAGTGCAACTTGGAATGTTTCTCTAACTCATAAATTTTGTAAGTTAAGAACTAACCTCTACCTCTTGATAAGGAGATGAGTCTTTCAACACTAATAACGTGAAGGCTTTACAAAATGTGAGAAGCAAACAAGACTTTAGCTAATTCCTTCTCTAAAGAGATTGTTGAAGCACACCTAACACATAAGTTTAAGATCACTCACTTTAAGTCTTATAAAAGAAAGATCAACTCAACATATCAAGTCACCCACTTTGAGTCTACCACATCCTTACTTGACCTAGACAACACTTTGAAGTGTGACATTTTCTTTTTGATCTTTAAGGAGACTACTCTGAGATAGGTTTCAAGCCTACCTTTGAGTTTTTCACTTTCTTTATTAAGTTCAAGAGAAAATTTTTCACTTAGTTTATTATTAGGTAAAGACTTTTAATGATCTTGTAAGCTCAATTGTAAATGTGCTAAGAGCTAGGAGAGTCATTGAGGAAGCTTATTACCCACTTTTTAATAGAAATAGTAAAGTTAATGATATTGATGTTGCAGTCACATAGGTTGTACTCACCTAAGGCTTGAGAGAGAGTTATTTAGACACAACCTAGGCCTTTAACAACCAAGGATGTTGACAAAGTTGTTGGAGCTTGCAATAACCATGTCAACATAAAACATATAATGAAATCACTTAGTCTTCATGAGCGACTTAACCTTGTAAAGCAATCTCTCTTGCCTGCCTTCAAGAAAGGTTGCAAGTGAGAAGAATGACTAAGAGACCAACTATATCATATACTCATCAGCATAAAGACATGCTCTATAAAGTCTTGCACTCAAGGCTACACACCGCCAACTCAACTGATGATGCCATAACCTCCTTGCCCATATCAAGGAGAGTACCAACTATGCCATCACCCCACAATTACCTTATTACAGGTGTCGATGGTCAAGTTAGTAGAGGCCATATAGAATAAGGAGTTTTTTAAGCACTTAATACTGATGAGGGATAATAGAGCAATATGTGATATGTCATGGTATTACACCTGCCACTGGGATCATGGCTCAAACACGAAAGAGAGTCTACACTTAAGAAGCTTAGTCAAAAACCATTTTAAAGATAAGAAGTATAAAGAGAAAGAGACTACACTTAAGAAGCTTAGTCAAAAACTATATTAAAGATAAGAAGTAGAAATTTTTTTTGAGGAAATTAGACAAAAAAAACTAATTAAAGATCAAGAGAATGAGCCTATATTTATTAGGGTAATTCACATTATAGGGGTAGTACTTGTGGTTTTATGAAAAGATAGCAAAAGTCTTTATAGTGAGCTAGCGTAAAGTGACTTAAATCGAGAGAGGTAAACTCTATAGCAATGGCTTGAACACCTAGTATGAAGATAGTGCTAATGAGATTTTCATAAAAGGATTGACTTGCAACTACAACCTATTTAACGACATGGTAGGCATTATTATGCTATTTCCAACTACCAGATTAGCAACATATTTATAGATACTAGCAGTTCTATCAATATCATTTTCAAATTAGTATTTGAAAATTTTAACTTTGTGAGTTTAAAATGTGAACCCATTGTGAATTTTTTAGAGATTAAAGTGATATAGAAAGAATGATTACTTTCCAAGTAACTTGGGGAGAAAATGAGAAGCAATTCATTGCCATACTCAACTTCATCTTTTTGTTACACAAACCACTTACAATGCCATTATTGATCATATTATTGAATACCTTTCATTTAATTTTGTCCATGTACCATTTTGTAGTGAAGTTTTTTGTAGGCAGATTAGAGATCACTATTAAGGGGAACCTCATCTAATCAAGGGTGTGTTAATTGAGGGAAATCAATGACTAATGAAGTACTACAACTCGACAAGGTGAGAGTAAAATGGGCGACTACAAAGGTAGTCAAGAAGGGACAACAATTTGAAATAAGTCTTAAGGATTAGCTCCTCCTACAAACTTGAATGTTAAGAGAGACTAATCAAGGCTTTGTGAGGCAACTTAGGTGCATTCATAAGGATAGGTATATAAATGTCTAAGATTGGCATCAATGTCACTTACTTATAAATGATGCACAACTAATAAATCAAAAGATAAAAAATAGCCACTCTACCCTATGTGCCCATTAAAGAAAATATAAACAAATTAATCAAAGCTAACTTCATCAAGAAAGTTCAATGCTTAGAGTGGATTTTTAACATTGTAATAGTATAAAAGGCAAATTACAAGTGGAGGATGTGTGTAAATTTCACCAACTTGAACTCATCATGCCTAAAGGGTGAGAACCTATTAACATGTACTGATGCACTCATTGACTTAGTAATCGGGTACTAGTGATGAGCATAGTAAATGTCTTTTTAGGCAATCATAAATTGCACCCAATTAACTCTAAGAAGACAACTTTTATTAGAAGAGATGGGCTTTTCTATTATAAGCTGATGTCATTCAGCCTGAAGAAAGTTAGTGCCACTTATTAAAGGATGATGGAGTAAGTTTTCAAGTGGTAGAAGGAAAGAAACATTGAAATTTATGTAGATGACTTATTCATAAAGAGTAAGTCATCTAAGCAACACATATTGAACTTAAAGTAGACCTATACTACTTTGAAGAAATATAACATGCACCTTAATCCCATAAAGAGCATATTCAATGTAGGATCTAGTAAGTTCTTAGGGTTTCTCTTCACCTGTGAGAGGATAAAAATGAATTTAAATAAGGTGAAAGACAAACTTTACATGTATCACTAAGGAAGACCAAAGGGTACAGTGGCTCGTTGGTTCAAAGTCACCAATCCTGAGCAGTCCTAAAAAGTCTAGCAAGCATAATCACCATACAATCTATAAAGATAAAGTTTAAAGTCACCAAAAATTGGGCTAAGTATGAAACATTATTCTCCATACTAAGGTTTGCATAAGGACACAAAGGCAAGCATCTCACTGTCTACTTAGACTCGTAGTTGATGGTGAACTAATGTAGTGTGGGTAGACTGTTTGTGCAAGAGTATATTATCATTTTAAGTAATCAATAATGAGTAGAGTATCAATCTCATAATAATTAAACACTAAGTATTAAAATTAAGTTAATTTCTTATTATTTGGACAATGTAAATATGGTATTTAAACAAAACTACAATTACTCCTAAATATACTAAAAACATAAATAATTACAAGATAAAAAATTATGGGGTGATCTCAATATGATTAAGCCTAAGAATTATGTTTCACTAATGTTGATTGTCTAGTTAAAATTTTAATAAAGTTAGGAGTTTATTTTTATTGAAATATAGTTAAGGTGGTTTAATACATTCTCTGAGAGTTTCAGGTCCTCATTTTTCTCCCAAAACTTACCAACCTCTTGATGAACAAATCAATGCTATAAATTCTACCAAAGTCCTTTGGATCTCAAAGTTGTTTACTTGCACTCCTAGTTTAACAATGCTTGAGGGATATCATGCACCTTTGCTTTATAACCATACCTTCTCAATTTTCAAGATCAACCATTGTTTTGCTATAATCGTGTTAGTTTTTTTTATCCCTAAGTCTTTATAACAAATTTTTATTTTTTTATTTTTGGAACCTAAAAAAATAATGGTCCACCTCCAAAAAAAATGGAGATGATATAGATGAGTAAGAAAAAAAATTAAAAAAAAGTCTAATCTATAGAAATCAATTTAGTATTATTAGTATTGACATCCTTAACAATGGCACTAAAAAACATGATGTGATGTAGGATGAACCATATGTACAAAAGTACATGATCACATCAGGTAATAAATTGAAAGTAGAATATCATTCCCCCAGGGACTGAACATTAAGTATTAAAAATAGGTTGATTTTTATTATTTTGATTATGGAAATGAGATGCCAAGTAAAAAGCTATAAACTACCCTTAACTATACTTAAAAGATTTTGAAACTATCAAGAGTGAGAATTCATGGAGGTGATGTAAATATGAATAAGCATAAGGATTGAGTTTAGCAATATTGATTTGTGAAGTTAAACTTAACAAAGTAGGAGTTAATTTAGAGCTTTTGGTGCCGATGCATGTAATGGTGGTGTAGTGAAGCTTAGGGTTACTATTCCATTAAGTTTTCCTTCTCTCTTGCATAATCAAAGTCAATATAGTCATGGAAAATAAGTCATATGCTATGGCTCTTAATTGACCTAGAAGTTTAGCTAAGTTGTTCGAAGGTGACATAGCCATTACTTTCCCTCCATCTTTCTAAGAAGCCCAATAGAACCAAATCGAGGAAGCTAACCTCTCTTTCATTAAAAGATATGTTAGAAAGTTGGATAAATCGATAGTTATTTTAAATGAATAAGAGATTTTAGACCTTGTTGCTCCCTACACCTTTTCTCTAATTGGTAAATGCACAACCAAACGTATTTCTCTTGATGATATTAGAAATTTTGTTTGGTGAACTCATCCTTTTTAGTAAGTGGTTGGTAAAATTCATTGATTATAGAAACTATCTTATCATATTAGAGAATGAATGTGATTATGCTAAAGGCTTGACAAAGAGGTCTTTTACATTAATGACTTCCTTTAATAATTCTTAATGCTCTGTTGACTTCACCCTAGAGGTTGGGTCTCCAACAGTTCTTTTATATCACAATTTTTTGGACTAAAGGTGCACTATTTTAATAAATAGAATATATTCTCCTTGACAATTGTTAATGGTAGACCCTTGCACATGGATGTCCCTACTACCACACTCTATAGCCTTCCATTGCTCGCGTGTTAGTACAGATGTCACTGGTAATTTTAATAAAGAAGTAAGTATTGACACAAGCAAGTCTAGTTATTAGCAAAGGATGGTGCTAGAAAGTAAAACTAAATACTACAATAATTGTACTTACTTCAACCACACCTTTGATGTTTAATTCTTCAGCTCGAGTATAATTGTCAGACAATAGTTTAGCTCCCTCCCAAGGGTGTTCCTACTATTGTAAATTCCCCTACTGCCACTAGAATTCCAACCATTGATTTTGCATCTCAAAAATAAGCAAATCCCACCCAAACCTTTGATAACCCCCTCAAAGAAACATCTTTTGGTGACACAACCATCAATGAGATCCATCAACTTTCTTGATAAAGAACTTTGCAAGAAAAGGCACCTATTGGAGAAAATGTTGTCTCTTATAAGTTCACTAGATCCCATGCTAGGAGCCTATAAAAGCTAATTATTATGAAGGAAAGACAAGAAGATCATTATATATATTTTTTTACTAGCTGTGAAGCAATAAATCCAAATTAACAAGAATCAATTATAAGCTTTGACAAATGAATAAATGATGGTTGGGTGCAAGAAAAGAGGAAGTGTACCTAAGAGAATTGAAAGGCTTGTTGAAAGACCAACCCAAAGTAATGAGAAGATCCTACAACACTAGAAATTTGCCTACTCCAAATAACATTCAAAATAATCTCTCTCCAAATGATTAAATTATTGATTTGGAATGTTAGGTGGATTGTTAAACCACATTCTAAAGCAAGAATTAAATTTTTATAAAAAAAATGCAAATTAGGTTTCCTAGAAACCCTTTCTAACTATAATAAGATTGATAGAGTTTCAAAGTCTTTTGAAATGCAAAATAAATTCTCAAACTATACCAACAAAATTGGATCTTTTAGAAGGATTGCTTCAATTTTGACATAGTAGCTGATCACCCACAATTTATTCATGCTAAGGTTTATTTTGGCAGTGCCATTGTTTTTGCCATTATTGTGTATGCTTTTTGTTCTCACTCTGGCAGATCAAAATTGTGGTCTCATCTATTAGCATTGGTTGAAATTTAGGTGGTGGGGGATAAGTTTTGATGATCATAAACATTTCTGGTTGAACAAGTATTATTATTAAAGCTTTCATACATGATTTACAATTATGATGTCTAATCATGGCTCACTGTATGAGCATGAACAATAGCTAAATTTTAAAAGTTTGAATAAGAAAGAGCCAATGAAGATTATAAATGAGGAACGCTCGATACTAAAAGATGCAAGTTAAGTTCAAATATTGCGTTGTCATGTCTGGTCTTTTTATTATATGTTTGGCATGTGAATGATGAAAATTAAGCAAGCACAAAGACACACACACACACTTGAGAGAATATAAACAAATTTATAAGGAAATCATATTGTATGATCTTGATCATACTGTATGATTGATAATTTTTTGTTAAATTTTTTAGCCGTTAGTCAATTAGATCTCAAAACTTTTAAATTTGAACTAATCATACTATACAATTATACATTTTTGTTAAATTTTTAGTCATGAGGATTAAGTCAATTTATTATAAATTATGCTTATTTTGGTTGATCGTACAACTTGAGTTTAATCATATAGTATAATTTTATTGGGTAATTACTTGATTTTTATCTATAATTTAAAATTTTTTCTTAATATGTTCATTTTGTAGGATGTGATCATACACGATGAATAAATAAAGAGCAACATTTTTAGTTTGTACTATTTATACAATATGATCCTTAGTCGTGTAATAAGAATAATGACAGTTAATGGGATGATCATATTGTTTAGAGTCTCTAACCCTAAAAAAATGAACCGATTGTATAGTATGATGTTAGATCATACACTACGATTAGATTGATTTTTTTAAATTATTTTTTAATTATATATTTAACTTTCTCCTTATAAATATCACTTTTTAGGGGTATAACATAAACATTTTGAATATGGAAAAATTTAAGGGAGGTTTAGGAAAGAATGCTTAGCTTTGGAGAAAAGTGGAGAGGCCTCTCTCTTCTTTTCACTTTAAGAGATTTTGTTAGTGAGGTTGCCCTTTACTTTTGTTTGTTTATTTGTCTTCTACCTTGCCTTTGTGTCTTGTACTTTAACTTGAGAATTTGCTCTTTTAAGAACTTGTGTAAGCTTTAAATTTGAGAGAAATTTCTTTTTTTATATCTTAGAGTGGAAGTGGCATCATTCTTGCCTTATAAAAGAAGGGGAGCACGTCTAGGGTTTCTCCATTACCTAATAAAGAGAGAGGAATCTTCACCTTGGCTTGTTGTGCCAAAAAGAGTTAGCGGATTTTTTGAATAGATCTAGAGAGTGGACATAGGTTAGTTGGATGGAACCACTGTAAATCTTTGCACCCCTTTTTCTTTTCGTTATGCTATTTTTCTATGCTCTTTTTTGTGTTTGAATTATTGGTTTTATTCTATTAAGTCTCTCTCTCTCTCTCTCTCTAAACTTTAAAGATTATATTTTATTTATATTTTAAGATAATTTTTAAAAGCACACCAATTCGCCCACCCTTTTGGGTGCGCTAACTCTAACAAAAAGTAGGGGGGTGTCCAATTAAATCCTAAATCCTTTTTTGAAATTGCTAAATCCATTTATAAATCTAGGCTTAATGATGTTAGTTACCACGGTTATAACATCACGTGGAGGGAAAGAATACATGAAAGGCTCGATCGGATTCTCACTAACTTGGAATGAAAGATGAAACTTCATAATACCTTAATCTCATACTTATCTAGATTCTTCTTTGACCATACCCCTCTTCTTATCACCAATGAAGCCATCCCAAAACCAACTACTTCCAACTTCATATATGTCAATATCTAGTCCCATCATGAATTTTTTTTAATCTTTATCAAAAGCATATAGAAATTGGAACATTTGGATAATAGTTGGCTTAAACTATGGCAATTGCACAAAATAATAACCAAAGGTTTAAGAAAATAAAATAAAGAAGTGTTTGGGTTGTTGCATTCTCAAGTGATAGCTATTGAAAATAAGTCTAAGACCTGGAGATTCAGTTGGACAATCTTTTTTTATTTTTGCACTAAACAAACTCAACTAAAAAAAGCTCTAACTAAACTTAACTTAAAACTGAAGATGGAGAAGTTTTTTGGGCTAAAAAAAATAGTTGGCTTTAACATTGTTGAGGGAGATAGAACACAAAATATTTGCATGCTAAAGAGAGAAAATTACAGTTCTAAAGATAAAAACCAATAAAGGTAATGGATACATGATCAAAACTTGATTAAAGAAGTGGTTGTCAGCTTTTTTAAATATTTGCTTGCTCCAAGGACAACGGTGAGTACATATACCATCCCAAGTAAACTAACTTCATATAGTCAACCTATTAATATCAATTTTCCCCCTGACCTAAAAGAAATTTGAGCTACAATCTTCTCTTTGGACAAAAATTAGACAATCAGGCCTAATGGCTTTTCAACTAGATTCTACCAAGACACATGGGAAATCACTAAAAATGAAGTGGCTGTTACTATACAAGACTTTTTTAAGGGACAACTTATGCTAGATTATTTCAACTCAATCATAATCATCTCTACTCCTAAATAGCTAAACCTCAAATATGGAAGGAGTTTAGACTAATCAGCCTTTCCACTATAGTCAATAAGATTGTTAGCAAAATTATTAGCACAAGGATTTGGAGCTCTCTCCTGAACATAATCTATTCAAACCAAAACACTTTTCTCAAGGGAAGGTATATTTATGATAATATGTTGTTAACACAAGAAATACTGAAGGACATCAATGTCAAGTGTAGAGAAAGCAATATTGCTATCAAGCAAGATATTCACAAAGTGTTTGTTACACTTAACTAGAACTTTATATACCAAGTGCTTAGTGTAGAAAATTTTAGTTTGGAATCTTGTAATATAATCCATAGATTAATCTCAAACAATCATTACTCTAATATAATCAATGGATAGAAGGCAAGCTTCTTTAAGTCTTCAAGAAGACTTAAACAAGGTAAACCCCTATCCCCTTCCATCTTCATCCTAATGATGGATTATATTTTATCACTCTTAAAACACAACAATGTTGGAACACCCTTTCATTAGATTCAATAAACTTAGAGGCATCCCAATTTCCCTTTGGTCTTTATTGTCGATATATTAATATTTTGTAATGATTACAAATATGCTATGAAAACTCTAATGAAGGTGTTGCAAAAATTTGAGCAAGTTGCAGGTATAAAATTTGACAATGACAAGTTTATCATCTTTCTTAGTAGTCAAATTCACTTAACCCAATCTAGATTGATTTAGAAGACTATTGGCATTGAGATTACAAAGTTCTAAACCAAATAACTTGGTAACACTATTCATTGATTGAGTGAAGAAAGTCTATTTTGAGGAAATCATTAACAAAATTCAAAATAGAATTATGACATGGGATAATATGGTTTATTCATACGGGGGTAGACTAACAATCATTAAAATCAACCTAAAATCAAATCTCATGCATTCTCTCAAGGTTGTAAGCATGCCCATTATTTCTCAAAAGAGAATAAATCTTTATTTAATACATTCCATTGGAATGAAAATAAAGAGGGATATCATTGGACATCGTGGAGAAAATTATTAGCCAAAAGTTGAAGGGGGTTTGAGATTTAAATCCCGATAGCATAGAATGCAATACAATGAAGCTGTGGGTTAAATTAAGACAACATGCTAGACTTTTTAATATAATCATGATCCATCATTCTTTAGGAAGTTGCTCCCATGATCTTCAGCCCAAAGGCATTACCATATAAAAATAAAATTCTTATTTAATGATAAATGCCTTTTTTTGCCAACAAGATGCATATAGATTTGATGATAACCTGATAAAGCATCCAAGAAACTCATCATTGAGTAATCTTCCAATGAGTTGATGAGAACATCTATTCATGGGATCAGATAACCATCTTTCAGGCATGCTAAGTTTAAGTTAGTGAAGTCTACTCATCCTCCATTTTCCATTTTAATTTGTACCATTACTACTTTTGATACTTAAATACTCTTTTTTCGATGAAGTCAACCTCTAGTAGCTTAGTGACTTCTTCTTGATTAGCTTGGTTAGTAAGGCTACAATTTTTCTTATTTTCTTCTTAATTTGGTCATGCATCTTTTTGATATTAAGCCTATGACAAGTAACATTGATGTTGATGTTGGGCATCTCAGTAGTAGTTTAGGCAAATACATTAATATTTTTGTACAGAACTTATATCAGAGCTTCTTTATGCTTGCCATTGAAACCTGAGCTGATTATGAATACTCATTCTAGATTTCTTGTAGTTGGTAATTCTTCAATTTTCTCAGTAGTCTTAACTCCAGTGTGGGAAACTTAGAGTTGTAGCACTTCCTCTATTCTTTGTGAACCACCCACTACTCACAAATAGCATGTTCTAGATTGACATCAATTTTTTTGGGTGGTGATTTCCTCTCCTCTAGCTAGAAACATAACAACAATGTGATAAGTTAAAACCATTACTTTGAATGTGTTAAGCAATGGTTAGCCAAAGATGGCATTGTATGTGGAGTAAATTGTTTATCTCCTTATCCTTAAGTCACTAGGAGATTGATAATTCTCTCAATTTCTTTTTTTTTTCTCCAGAGAATCTATAGAGGAGTTTTCATATAGGGGTGAGTTTCTAACTCACCAAGTTCATCTTATCAAATATAGACTTAAAAATGATATTGATCAAACTCCTAGTGTTGATTAAGATTCTTTTGATTTGAAAGTTGGTGATTAACACCAATACGATGATTGTGTTGCTATAAAAGTTACTAACTGTGGGTCGATCCTTTAAAAAAACTTATAGGTATAACTTAAGTACTCGACACTCATTGCATTACATCCAAGTTAACATATCCTATTATAAGTCGCTTAAGGCTCGCTCACCTTGATGACTCTTCATCTCCATCGAAGATAGTAGATACCAGCATAACTATAGGAATTGCATCAGGTAGTGGGAGTTCATTGCTTGTCTTAGCAACTTCCTTCCTTGTCCTTCTTATAAACTCTTTGAGTTTTCCTGCTTTAGTGAGCTTCTTTAACAAACTTTTCAAGTGATGACACTCATTAGTTTTGTGACCATGATCGTGATTATAAAAATAATACCTTGAGTGATTGCAAGCTCCATTCACCTTTAGTTGTGGTGGTCACTTGAAGTAATCTTTATTTTGGATGGCCTCTTCTAACTCAGCCATTGTTAACTACTGTGCATAGCTAAAGCGGGTTGTAAATACTCATTGTGTTGGTGGTGAGTTTGATGATATCTAAAATTGTGCTTAGGTGCTGGTGTATCTTCTTGTCTAGCGAGTTGTACTCTTCCATCGTTCTTTCTCCTAACTGTAATTTATCCTTCGGGAGTCATTATAGTGGTGACCTCTTTGTTGAGTCCCCTCATGAGTCATCGTTATTCGCACGGAGACTTCGTTATACTTCTTTGTATTCACATGGTTGCTTGCCAACTCAAGCAATTCTACTAATATATTGGGATGTTGAAGCCAAGGGCGTACTTGAAAGAACCCTCCTTAATGCTTTGAGCAAGTGCAGCTTGCACAACGATGGGCTCTAGATCTTTGACTTCTAACATCTCCCTTTGGAAGCATGTGATTAACTTTTTAAGGGACGTGTCGTGCTTTTATCCCATTTGCAGAAGAGCTTGGGAGCTCTTCAGAGGCTTTTGGGTACTAGCAAATTAAATGAGAAACACTCTTAAACTCTACGAAGAAGTAATGACTCTCACTAGCAAGGGTGAGAACCATCTGAGAGCCAACTCCTTGAAAGTGGCGAAGAAAAATTGGCATTTCATAGTATCATCCAGTTCCAACAATGATGTAGATTCGAAGTAGGCTGTATGACCAGCGTGGTCAGTGCATCCCTTATAAGAGTCTATATGTGGAATCTTAAACTTCTGTATAGAGAGAGTTTCAATAATCCTCTTAGAAAAAAAAGTTGGTGGGATTTCCATTCACATGTTCCTCATTGGTGTTTTCCTCCTTACTCGCTTGATAAGACTCATCATCAATGTCGAGTTATCATGACAACTTATTTTGTCACTTAGCTTGGCAAGTTGTTGATCCAGAGTAACCATCATGGTCCTTGATTCTTAAACTCTCAATCTCCACCATTTTGATAGCCACCTGAACTAGGCAAAAATTTTATCTTCCATATTTTTCAGGTCATGTCGCATGACAACTTATTGGGTGCTCGGCTCCATGTTCGTCGAGTTGTTCCTTACTGATTGGCCTGACATACTAGGTCCCTCACTTTTGGCTTTCAGCCTCATCCATGCTCATCACACCTAAAAGGATGTTGAATCTAAATTTGTTTGTGGAATAAAATAAAACCTCCTAGGCACCTGAGAGAACGGGCTAAGTCGAGTAAAGTAATAAAGTAGAAGCGAAGAAAAAAATACAAATATAAAAATTTCTCTATGTTAGAAACTCATATAACAAGGTTTCTCTCTCTTTCTCTCTCCCCCGCTCAAGAAAGTAAAAGTACTGATAACTTAAGAGAAGCCGAAAAAAGTTCCCCCTCCTCAAAATTCCTTACTTGTTATAGCTTGGGGTGGTTACATGAGGAAAGCAACACATCAACTAAGTCGGTCACATGAAAGAAAGAGACTCACCCATGAGAGGTGAGTGTGATGTGTCGAGTAACTAGACCTCTTTGCATAATCACTAATGCTAAAATTTTTTTATGATGTATTTCTGATAGTGGTCATCCATACTTAGGTGAGTCTTTAAGTGAGAAGTAGACATCAGATGTAGATTGCCTAACTTGGTTGTTCTTCCCTCATGTTCGCCCGACTAAAGGCAAGTCTTCTCTTGTGAGGTGAGTTGGAAAGTAATCCTTTATTGTATTTGCTTTGTCTTAGGGCGATTCTTCATAAACGAATGATTCAATTGTACATATTTTGTTCCTTATTGTCGGATGCTCTAGTGTTGGATCCTTGAAGGCTACAAGCACTCATTGTATGTATTCGCACGTCTTGTGTATAGATGAGGATTGTTCAACTATGTGTATAGTAATTTGGTGTAGCATGAGTGTGAACTTCGGATGATGTGACCCCTCATATGAATCAACTCACTTGACTCTACATGAGAGGCAAGTTCATTCTTTTAGTTTATGTCGAGTTGTAATGTAAACAAGTAGCTGGTGAATTTTCTTATAAAAATCACATATCATGTTTACTAATAAGATCCATCAAGAGAGTTAGATTGGTCAAACAGATGGTGAATTTCTTAGTGAAAGCTTTCCTATGATGTATGCTTTGATCGCTAAGTTGATGATAAGTGCTTTGATTGTTGAGTTGAAGATGAGTGCACATATGGTGGGCGTCATGCTGACTCCATTTAGTTTATTCATCGCCTGGATGATATTTTAGAATGAGTCAATTTAGTTCGAGGTATATCCTGAGTATATAATGAGAGGAAAAATAATATTTTTTTTAGTTGTGTTAGAAAATAGCTCTATAATTTTACTAAATCTAGGAAATGATCACATATTTATTTATTTCAACTTTCTGGCCGTCTTGGCCTTGGTTTCTTCGTCCAGCGTCTTGTTGAAGTGTATTACTTCCTCCTCTAGAACCATGCAAAAATCCTAGCACTCTCGTTAAAACCTCTACGAGGTCAACCCTCTTCCACCATCTCCCTAACCCTAACCCCAATCAATTCGAAGTTCTTTCCCCACTTAAAGAAATGTTTAGAACCCTATTCTCAACACCGTATGTCCTTCTCATCCTCCTATCTATCATCTCTTCTTCAATCTATACGTTCTCATCTACACCGAGCCTCGGCCTTGACACCTTCCTTTTCGAGCAGTATCGACGGGATCCACTCGCCGGCAACGACTCCTTCACTTTCCTCCCAACATCCCTTAAGAAATCCTTGTCTATCTCCGCCCCTTCTTCCAATCACAAATCCCTAATCTCCCAGCTACTCTCCTTCCAGATCTCCATCCCTGTTTTTGTTAAGCTCGTCGGACCCTTCTCGGCCGCCGCTCCTACCCTTCTCCAATCCTTCGCCTCTGCCGCCATCTCCTCCTCCCAATTCCAGGTCATCGGCTCCAATCCCCACCACCTTGCCATCTGGCACTCCCTGCACCTCGATGCTGTGCGCTCCTCTCTCGACGCCGATATCTTCGCTGCCATTCGCTCCTACATCGATTCCTCCACGGTTCCGTTCCACCGCTCCGTCTTCACCCCTGTTCCGTACTCTGTTGTGGACCGCATTGTCCGTGGTGATTTCGAGAAAGAGTCATCCAACTCGGCCCCAGGTTTCTACATCTATCTGTTGAATCTAGATCAGCAATCAAAGCGATACGCCTACTCCTACGACGCCAAGGATTCTTCTCCAGCGTTTTCCAAGTGTCTGGGGACGATCTGGACCGGGAAGGAGCGGTACGTATGGATAGACCTTGCAGCAGGGCCAGTAGACTATGGCCCAGCGCTCTCCGGCGAAGGCTTACTCCCACGAGGTGAGTTTCATCCTCTTGCTTCCCTTCATAAGAGTCCAAGACCGGAGAAGGCCTTGCTTGCGGACCTTGCCTCGTTGGTGCTTAGTGCATACCAGACCCTTTTGGTTCCCTCTTTAAGAATTCCCCTTTTCTCGGAAACCATGCTTCTAATTCAATTCATTCACATCCATGGATCTCATGATCAAGATCCAGCCGGTCTTGATTGGTCTTTCATTGAGCAAACGCTTAGGGAGAGCGATTTATCATTCAAGGATCAAACTTTACAGTTCAAGTCATATAGTGTGAGTTACTCAGAATGCCCAATATGCTCGTTTGCAATGACCAAGTCAATGAACTCATACACATCAAGGTTTCTCTTTGAGAATTATACTTTGATTGTGAGTGAGTATTTAGACTCAAAACAGCTGAGTAAGGTGCTTGCAGGATCCATGGCTGAGATTCATAGAGCTATAGGGATAGCTGATGATGTATATGGGAAGGTCCTCCCTGTGTTTGTTTTTGACTTGGATAATGACAAGATCATCTTGCTTGACCGATTCCACCAAGCTGTTGCTTTTAGGGATATGGTGATTGCTGTGAGGACAAGGAACGTTCAGACGGTGAGTGACTACAGCTGTAATGGGAGGTATATGATCACACATACGCGTAATTTGAATCGTGCTATTGTTGGTTCAGTTCTTCAGAGTATGTGGGGAGTTACACCAACTCATATCACATGGAGCCCAGAGCATAATAATACGATGGTAGACTACACTTGGAGTGTTGGACAAACTCCATTTGGTCCCTTCTCAGAGTCATCCTCACTGTCATTTGTCCAAAAGGATGCAGCTAAAAGAAATGTTCTCCTTATTAGTTTGAATGATACAATCACGAGTGCGATTGATTTGTTGGAATCAATGGCAGCACATGGAGGTGATAGGAAGCTTCTCAAAAATAACAGGTATGTGGAATTTGTCCAGAGGTGGAATTTGCTCAAGTATAAGCTGGAAAAGACTATTTCTGCAATTTCACAGCTTGACTATGACAAGGCTACTTATTTCCTGAGGTCTTCCGATCTTGACCTTTATGCCTTGTATACTGTAATTTACCAGGCAACTCAGGAGCTTGAGGCTTCGCTCGTTTGTTTCAAAGATCCATCATTCCCATGGTTTTCTGCTTTTGCTACTCTTGGAATTTTGTTCGGATTATTCTATATTTATGTGAAGAGAAACAAGCTTTTTAGGAACAAGAGAAAACAATTTTAGTCTTTTGTCTTAATTCAGGATCTTCTTGTCGGTAGTATGGCTCCTGTAAACTGCATCAGCAATTGAAGTTGCCTTTGAGTCTGTTAAGGAAAGAAAATAGTTCAAATTCTTGCATCAGATCCATATTTGTCCTGAGATTTTAATTTCATGCTAATAACATAAGCAATTTAACATTTATTTTGTCATGCATTATTCCTTGGTTCATTCTAGTCTGACTGTTGGAGAAGCGCGCCGCGCTTCTTGCTGTGAATCAGAGCCATGGTTAAAGGTAGTGGATGTTGTTAAGTACAATACCATGTTAGTCTTGATGCCCCTATGTATTATTGCATTTATTTATGTATTTTCTAAACTTTGAAAGTAAGATGCATTCTTGAACTTCACTAGTACCTTCTCAAATTAAGAACCAAAGTTGTAGGGATTAGAGGCAAAAATTCATACAAATCATCTTCTAGAGTAAGTTTTACTTATTAAGTGATGCCCTTAAATTCACTTAAATGAAGTTAGTTTTAGCACTGGAGAGATAAAATGGTAAATTAATTATGATAATAGTAAAATTTTATTCTATTACAACAACAACAACAACAACAAAGTTAATCTAATTAGGGTTGCACAATCCTTCATCTAGTCCTATTATGTGTCAAATTCTCATTTAATTCAAAAACATTACTCCTCAAAAAAAAAATTTGAATTCTAATTTGTTCTTGGAATACTTCTAGCTATTATTAACAAGAATGAATGAGAAATAAGTGAGCCAAATGTAGAAGGAAAGCCTGGTGATTTCATTTTATTAGGAAGTGTAGAACTTGAGAAAATGATTTGTGTCTTAGACTTGCCCTTTAATATTTTTTTTATAGATGGAGGTATAGGAAACCACTACATGAAAAATTATATTTAACAAAAATGAACAAATTGCATATGGTTACCCAAGGAAGATTTGCCATAATTAAATTTTTGTTAGCTGTTTATATATATAGTGCATGTTGATCCACAAGATTGAGGGCAAATCACCATAATCAAACGAGATAATAACCCAATATATAAAATGCTTGTGTATATAATCACCAATTCACAAAAGACTCAATAAAGAATATGATGAGCTCAGAAGATAAGTGGATAAGATAAAGAATTAAAAAAAAAAAAAAGAAGTGGTATGAGCTTTAGTTTAGTTTTCATGGATCCATCATTCGAGGTTATCATGCTCAATATTATTTAGTTTAACAAGGTAGTCGACTTAACCCAATAATGATATTTTAGCAACTATGAATTACATTTATCAAAGTTTATCTCATGACCTTAAACTAGAAAAGGAAAACTAAGAATATCCTAGACAACTAGTATCTAAGAAAGATTCAAATGATGCAAGACTTGCAATCTCTATGTATGTAGACAAATACCTATATAAAGAAAAAAAAATGAGATGGCTTAGTTATACAACATTAGAGCTACTCAACTTTGGACCTACATTTTTTGTCTGAGTCAAGCTGCCACTTCTAAGTGTGTTTTGACTCTTTAATTGTAATTTAAATTATGCATATCAAAACTCTATTTTAAGAGATATGATTTGTCATACAAGTTATTTGTCCGTAGTGGAGGCTTCAAATGCATGTATGATTGGGCCATATTATGAAAGTGCTCCAACGCATAGGTGTTTTGATCGATGGCTAGCTCCATCTAATATCTCCTTCAAGAGATATAAGAGAAATTAGTATATTAGCTAAAGAGAATCTTAACTTTACATTTAAATTATTTTTAGTTATTTTTATGATTATTTATTATTTTATTAAAGTTGGTAGAAAATATTGTATAAGAAAGAAAAAAAGAATCAAGCAAAATAAACATGAACTATCACTATGCTTGATGGTTATAAAAAAATAGGTAATAGTCGAATGCAACTAGACAATTTGTTTATAGATGCCCAAAAGAAAAGTAAAAAAGAGTAGCTTAGTTTTACTTGATAAGCTAAAATAATTTAGAAAATATAGTGTAAATATAGTTTCACATTGCTCTTGGTCCTTTCTCCTACTTTAGATTGTGCTCTAATTCATCAAGAATTAGATGGGCTTCTACTAAGTCAGAAAACTTTGCTTATATTTTTTTACACATAATTTTCAAAACTAAATAAAACATCATATATTTGAATGGAATAATAAAAACATAACATTACAAATAAAATAATATCATAATATTCATATGTTAACACATGACCACTATAAAGGCAAAACTAAAAGTAATGGCCTTGTGTATCAAACAACCTAACACCATCCTCCTTATGCTAAGTGACTAAATGGTTATGAACTACCACATCACATAAGTGTATGCAAAAGTTACTCTATCCTAGGATTGACTCATATGATCTTGATAATTTACCCAAAAAAAAGTTATTTTTGAGAACATGATTATCATAAAGCTTATCACTTATTATCAATTGAAGTGATAAGCTTTAGTTTAATTAAACTAATTAAATGGTCATATTGAATCTAATTATGATTAAAATACCTTATTATAAGAAGACTTATCACCTAATAATAAAATCAATTAATCATAATCACATTTAAGTCTTAGTTATAATGGAACTTTAACCTAAAGTGGCGATCTCACTTTGTATGCTTGCAGATGCATCAATATAATAGAAATAGTTGAGGTATCAACTATGAGGTGTGAGATTTAAGAGTTTAAGTGGGGTATGAACATTTGAAAAAAATATATGTTTTGGACAAGTAAGGAAACATTCAAAATATTCAAAGTACAAAGTAGTATTTAATAGAAATTATCTATTTAAAGAAGGAAAGAACAGAATCAAGTATAAGTGTATACTTAGAAAACAACGACTTTATTAAAATAATATGATTTACTTATGTAAGAATTACAAAGGTGATATTGGATGAACTCAAATATGAACTTAATCCAAAGAGGTGACCAAGTTCATAGAAATGAGATAGTACAACCACCAAAGTATGAATATAGTATGAATGGACTAAATCATTATATGTGTAATTATCCCATGATATTTTCTTAATTAAGTAGGCATGATTGAGTGAATAAAAGTACCAACCTAGAGAAATAAATTAAATTAAGTAAAAATACTTTGGTGAATGAATTAACTAAATTTAGTAAATAATATAATACTAGGCTATGAATTAACTCAAGGAAAATATTCAACATGCATGATATTAATAAGACAAGACGTGGTGGGATAAACCATGTGTAAGATTACACAATCATGTTAAATAATAAAGAGTAAAGTGTTTTTCCCATAAGGATTGCATGTTTATTAGGTTGAAATTTATTATTTAGACAATGAAATGGAGTGACGAGGCAAATTCTAAAATATACTCCTAAGTATAACTAAAGGCTAATAAACTAACTAAAGTAAAAAAATCTATGGGGATTGACTTTATTGAATCCAAATATGTTTGTGGATGCAAGAGGAACCTTCTGGGATACCTAAAAAATAGGATTTGACAATAATATTGTAAGCAGGAAGGCAAGAGAGTGATGAAAAGTAAGAGAACAATAATCTTTATTCCTCGAGATCAAAGTGAAAAGACTAGGGGCCTAGAGAGAAAAAAAAGGTCCTCCTAGAAAGAAGTTCTATTTTTATAATACCAAGGGTGTAACCATATAGAAAGTACATATAAGATAAATCTAATACAAGTGGATTCCCATCTAGGCTGGTGGCTGGTATATGAATGTGAACGAGTATAATTTTGTGGAGGAAGTCAGGGTGAGTAGCCCATCATCGTACGAGTATATGTGTAAGGATGGGACTAAGGAGAATAGTCACCTCAATTCTTTTGAGTAGTAGCTTGCTATCAATGAATTGATTCATGCCTTATTCTTTGGGTCATTATTTTCTTTAAATTCTTAGCTCGCTGGATTAGGTTGATCTTCTCTTCATCAGACAAACCTTCTAGTGAGTATACTTGTTCCTAATTGTTAAGTACCCTTTATACGATTACAATTATATTGATAGACTTATCTGGTTGCTTGGGCTTCCCCACTACTTTGGGTATATATTTAGCTCTCTAATTCTTCTACTCCTTATAGAAGTACCTCCCAAAAATGACAAAAGAATGAATATAATGATTAGCTGTAAACATTTAATGACCAGAGAAAATGTATGCAATTATTGAGAGGCCATGTCATCTTTTGATTGAATCTAATTTTTCAATGCTTCGAAGGCTATAAATAGATCTTTCATTCTTCTTTATCATGTTCAAAATTTCTTAAGCTTATCACTTGGGTAAATTCTTCGACTTCTAAGGGTCGAGTCTACAAAATATAAGAAAATATGATCACCATGGACACTAAGAGGCCTCGATGACATTGATCTTGCTACTATATGGGATCTTTGTAAAAGGCCATGAAAGTGAAGAAGTTGGAGAGGTCATCGCCATTCTCGTGGCTGAGGAGAGCATCTCAGCTCCTCCAGCTATATCACTTGTAACTTTGGCCACTTCCTTGAACCCATAAGGAGAAATCAATGCTCACCTTGCTGAAGAGCAGGTTGTCGTGGCAAGTACTCATCTAGTGTGAGCTACGAGTAACCCTGAAGAAGAGGAAGGAGGAGGAGGAACCTTGATTCAATGTGGGAAAGTGATGGCGAGCCAAATGGCTAGACCGGCTATTGCAAAAGCTGTTATAAATCAATGCCTCATTGAGGAGTGAATTATCTGTTATCCCATACTATGAGTATTTTCTATCTGCATCTCTTACTTTCTTTTTTGGTTGCAACTAAGCTTGATTAGCATTCAAGCCTCGATAGAGGGCTGTGAGGAGCACTCGTCGACCCTTCAAGTTATTTTCTCTAATAATCTAAGTAGCCTCAAAGAATCCATCACATTTTCATGGGTGTTTTGCCAGGCCACTTCCGAGTAAAGAGGAATTCTTCGTACTTGATTGGTAGCTTCCATTCCCAAGGGGTGGACCTATAATAAATCTCCATATTGAAATTTCTTTTTTAGTTTTTAAGGAATTCTTTTCCCACTAATATTGATGCAAACTGAATTGGCATCGTGCATGGACTTGGCAGAGAGTTCACATCAGCTTGGAATGACCATCGAAGCTCCAATCATTATGACCAGCTTTACCTCTACTGACATCAAGGAAGTCATGATGGGTTTTCCCTCTCATACTCATAGAGAAAGAGCATTGAGTAATCACTGATCCTCCAAGGTCCCCCTCTTAAGAGAAGCCTTAGCTCATCCTAGTGAGACATATGCAAGCTATGATTACAATTGGAGCTAGAGTTGCAGTGGCAGTAGTCCTTGGAGATGGAGTACAATCATAACTTAACAATCATGAGGGCTGAGATAGCATTACTTTAGAACTCGTTCAAGTCATAGAGTACTTCCCTTCTCCTTTATGGTGTAAATTTCTTATTTAATTATATGTGTGAGAAAGGTGGACTCACTGAGAATTGGCACACAAGCCCTAGTCTCAAATTGTTAAAAAAAATAATGTGTAATGGTTTTAACGAGTGATTTATTCTTTTTTCCCGAATGAAGATAGTAAATAATTTGTATTTTCTTTGTTGGCAAGTACTATTTGATTTTTTTACTACTGTTGCACATTTTTCTATAGCTCTGTTGCTTAAGATATTCATAGGATTTAGATAATTATTAATTTACTTAATGCTTGATGTGATGCCTTTATTTCCACACCTTTCTTATTAAGTCTATAAATTCTTTCTATATGGGAGTAGTTAATACTTTATTGCTCTCCTACAACAAGTGAGTAAAACCTTTTTGGGATTAGATCTTGATCTCATTCTTGCTAGTGAGTATGTCTTTATTGAGAAGGTTGTCTCAACCATTCATCAAGGCAAAATTAAAGAGGTCCTAGAGTTAAGCTCTTCCATCATGACCTCCTTTTTCATGGCTATTGTGATGGAAAACCCAACTTCACTGTGTGGATGGCTAATAAGATTGATCGCCTCAACTTAGTTAGGATACACGAGTTGTGATTCCACACACTTATTTTAGGAATGGGTTCAAGCTTCTCCTCTCCTGAGTGGATAGACCTTTTAATTTTTTTTTTTGAGTGGAGCCCGCTGAAATCCTTCCCAACTAGATGGTGAGCATCACCACATTAATTTTATGCTTGCGAGAAGTGGGCATCTAGTGGATCATAAGCCTTTTCCATAGAGCATCCATGGTGATTGGACATTAAGATGGGATCGTGCAATTTTCAGTGACTTTTGTTGAAAATTTATGATTTATAGAATAAGGTGTAGAAGTGGAACTTGCAACTTTTTTTGTGAAGAGTGCATCATAATGGCCAGCGTAGACTATTCCTCTTCCCTACTCTATGGTCAAGACAACCAAGCTTGGTAAGCCGAGTGCATATGAGGAGAAGGTCATTGTGAGACTATAGGGTAACACTCTGAATATCTCTTCCTACCTTCACTTCGGAAAGGTTGTCACTCTACTTGACGAGGTTTTCATTACATAGTCACTATTTTCTCTACTTTTGTGAGTTATTTTCTAATTTTTCTTTTCTTTGTTTACTCGTGGAAGAGGCGACTTCAGCTACCCCTAAGCTTAGCCCTGATGTGCTCTAATTTTTCAAGGAAGGTGAGCACAAAATGGGTGACTAAGTGGCCAGTGGTGAGGACTTTGTTGACATCATTTTTGGATGAGGTTAACATCATTTATGAAATTAGTAATTAGGACACCTAATTCTAGATTAGGAGCCTCTAATTAGACACTTAGTGACCTAGTGCATCTTCCTTGGGATTTTCATCTAATGTAATGGGTATAAGTAGATTCAACCCAAATTTTAAACCTAAATCAAAACAAAACAAGCACCATTTGAAATTTGAATTTAATTAGGCTTAGTTTAAGGTTTAATTTAGGGAATTAAGCCTAATTATCTTATTTAAGAAAAAATTCAAATAAATCCAAAAGAAATTTAAACAAAGTCAAAACAAATTAAAACAAAATCAATTCAAATCAAATAAAAGAAATTCAAATCCAAATCAAGGTAAAAAATGGTCAACCCTTTTAACATAGATTTGACTTATGTGGGCCTCACCAAGTCAATGGTCAACCCACCAAAATTTGACCAAATGAAATCATTTCAAATGATCTAAATGATAAAATAAACATGTTTTAACATGAATTTAAGGAAATATAAATTTATTAAGGCCTTAATTAGGCTAATTAGATCATTTGATCTAAATGGGCCTAAATGAGACTTATTGGATTAAAACACAAATAAAATTGAATTCAACTTAATTTGATTATTTAAAATAAATTGAAAATGATTATGAAATGTAATCCAATCAATCATTGGATCTAATTTGATCAAATTGGTCATTTGACCCAAATGAATCCTAGCTTAACCCATTAAGCCCAATTCGAGCCAAATGGGTCAAAATTGAAATTAACTTCAGAACAATTGAATTCAATCATTCTAAATCACTCCATATATGTAATTAATTATGACTAGAGTGCAAACAAAATTCAATTAGGCCAAATGGGTCATTTGAACCCAATTGAAATCAATTTAACCCATTTAAGCCTAAATGGGTTAAATTGAAATGAAATGCAAAATCAACTCAAAACCTAATGAAATTAAACAAATTAAACTTAATAAATTATCAATTAAAGATAATCAAACATAAATTTAAATCAATTGATCAAAATAAATATAATTAAAATACTTTGAACTTTATGTCAAATCCAAATGACATGAATTAGGTTCAAACCTCCAATCCAACTCAAAACTGGGGTTCAACCAAAAATTTACATTGGGTTTGGTTTAGATAGCCAAACACCAGCCTAAGGGTTATGGTGGAGAGGCCATAAGCCATAAAATGAAAAATCAAAAGGGGTGAGGTGGAAGCATGAAAGAAGAAGGTTTGGAACCCATGAAAAGAATTCAAATCTCACTTCCCCTCCTCCATACCTCATCCACCTCTTGGCCTCAATTAGTTTGGCCTTTTTTGAATTAGTTGATAGCCTCCAAAAAGAGAAATTAATAGGATAAGGTGGATATCACCATGGCAAGCAAGAGTAGGAATTCCAAGGAGGATGGCTCATGACCAAGGGAAAGGGGATAAAAGGCTTCCTCCCCTCAAAATTCATTTCAACACACTCACAAGGAAAGAGGAATGTAATCAACCCTTTGGCCGAGCCTCTCGCCTCCAGTGGCTGGTTTTCGGCCACTTAAAGCTCTCCACATATGGCTCTCAACAATATATGGAAAGAGGGGAAAGGAGCTTCCCCTTATATAACCAAACACTCTTACATGCTCCTCAGGTGAATTGAAGGAGATTAGAAGCCTCCCCAATCCTTTCGCCAGTGACAGGCCAGAGAATCACCATGGCTGGTGGTAAAAGAGAGCAAAGCTCTTGGCCATCCATGGAAAATGGAAATAGGGGACTTCTCAAGTCCAATCGGCCTTTCCTACACATTACATGGGTCAAAGTGAATTCAATCGAATCCTCCCCGAGGTTCGTCACCACCTGCGAGCTTGAAAACGTTTGAACTCGACGACAAATGATCAAGTATTAATCTCCATGATGTTTGGTGGGGAACCAAACCACCAAATCACATCCACAGCTTTTCCTCAACGTGGCGAAGGTGCTCGGAGCACGGTGACCATTGGGGATCATCACCGAGGTTTGGCCTAAATCTACTTCTTTAGCAATTGTGTTTGGTCCTTTGTGAAGAGAATTTGATCTCCGAGGAGATAAAACTATATGGATTATTGAAAATTGATTCTCGATCATTTTGTAATCAAAATCATGTTGAAATTCCTCTTGAATCGCTAGAAATCCACCGGATTTGATAAATGACATCCATTTCTTGTTGACGAAAATAGAGGAATGATCTCCACCATTCATTCCTTCTATTAGGAATAAGACATAGATCTATCCAGATGATCTGATTTAATCCCAATAGAAAACACGAGTAGAATCGTGACCGTCAATTTTCGATCGGATGGTCGTAGACCATTTTACTCTCCACCGCTTTTGACTTGGGATTCACATGGTCCACAGGAACTATACCACGTGGCTATGGTGCCACGTCAGTACCACTTAATAAAACAAGAATTTCCTATTTTCTTAATTTAAAAAAATATTTAAAAAGTTTGAAAATTCAAAAAATCATAGAAAATAAAATATAGATTAAAAAATGAAAAATAAGAGCTCTATGGATTCATCTTAGTGAGATGAATCCATTAAACTTAAAATATGTGATTAATTTTTGGATAATTTTGGGTTTAAAGGAAAATAATCTAACTCAAATTAATCACAAACCATTAATTCAATCAATGTGAAACATTAGGGAACTAAAATTAAGCTTAAAATACAACTTAGAAAAATATTCATAATTTAATTCAAAGTAAACCAGGAGATATTAAATTTCAAACTCAAACAACTTAATTTTAATTAAATAATTAATATTAATTAAAAAAATCTTGAAAAATGATCAAATTACTTAAAAATTATGATAATAAACTCTAATGAACTTAAATACACCAATGAAACCTATTGAAACTTAATATATCATAAAATGATCTAATTTGGTATTTAATTAAATTAATCAATCCGGACTTAGAAAAATCATAATAAATCAACTAAAACTCCAAAAATTTCAAATGAACCTCTATGGATGCATCTTTGAGAGAGGAATCTAAGGAAAATAAAACCCCTAAGTAATTCCTTCTAAATAAAGCTTAATATTTCTTTTAATAAAATAATTAAACCTTTATTACACCCTAATAATGCATTTGATTAAAGTGAAACTTCAATAAAATCAAATTGGCAAGGATCCCCACTTGCCATAAAAAATTGAAACCCAATTGACCTCTGGATTAAAATTATTGAATTTCAAGTCTCTAGGTCAATATAAATGAAATAATAAATTTAAAAAAAGTCACAAAATCATGAAATTTATAAAAGTAACTTGAAATGCTTTCATCAACTTTAGAACATTTAAAGAAAAGTCTTCAACAATCTGAGTCAAAGAATTTGATTCATTACAAACTTAAGATTTAATGAAAATCATGATTATTAAGTTTAATTAAATCTTAAGACTAATAAATTAATAATAAAAATTAATAAGACTTTAACACATAGTTAATTCATGCTAAGAATGAATTAAAAGACCAACCTAAATAAATTAGGTTAACATAATTCTACCAAATGAATTCATTAGAATAAATAATAAAATTAATCCAAATCAAATCAAATTGAAAATAAATCAAACCAAAGATTTAATCAAATCAAAGAAATAAAAATAAAATTAAATATCAAAAACAAAATTATTATATTAATATAAATTAAATTTAAATCAAATCATTCCAAATGAATCTGAAAGAGGCTAATTAAGATACTTAGAATCTTAATTAAATCTTTAGGATGAATCTTTATCTTAGAGTGAAGATTTTATTCTATTAAGATTTAGGATGTTGATTGTAATGGGTTCCACCCAAAAGTGGAATAAGATTTATTCTTCATTCTTGAAAACCTAAACTTCACTTTAACAAAAAAAAAAAAAAGAAAAAAAAAGAATGATAAAATCACAAATCATTAAATCATTTGAATTAAAACCATCTAAAGGTAAAAATAAACAACTTTAGAACCTAAATTGAAACTTGAATCTAAAAAGGCTTAACAAAGTCTTGCCATACAAGGCTATTCCCTTCACACATTAGATCATTAGGGATACCCTAGACTTAAGTTAGGTCGATCTATGTTATTCTGTGATATGATGTGATGTATATTTTATGGTGTATTATTTTAGATTGCATGTCTAGGATTATTTTCCCATTAGACTAGATGGTAGGATGTTCTTTTAGAACTAATGTTGTCTTCTGCAGGCTATACTAAAAGAGACAACTATTAAATAAATTATAAAATTGTTGCTTGCTTGCAGGTGCTGAATTGTCTCTTAGCATAACCTAATAAGACAGATGGGCTTAGCAAGCAGCTAATGCTAAGCACATATATTTATAAAATATAACTTTTGTGTACTGTTTGTATTTTCATGCAATCTATTTTGCAAGGCTTAGGATTTGTTTTTGAATTTAAAATATAAATTTAGGATTAGAATTAGATTAGGATTTATGGGGTCTAAGATTAGCAGGAACTGACCCTACCAACATATGGGTGTAAAAGTCCCTTATGAAGCTCAATGGAGGTCCCTAAAGAAGGAGGCGATCTTGGAGAGAAGACCCATATATCTAAACTTTAGTTGTACGTCGGGCTATATAAGGGTAGAGCTTTGCTGCCATTTCTCTTTCTTCTAGGGTGTATAATAGTACCCGACCACATTGGCCTATTCTTTAATTTAATTGGCTTAATTTATTTTGGGTGTATAATAAAATTCAATTTATTTTTCTATATTTCTTTATGTGCTATGTTTTCTATGATGGATTCCTGATAAGACTCTTAAGGAAAACTAAATTTTCTACCAAAATTAAACTTAAACTTAAACAAAAAAAAAATATAGAAACTCAAAGCTTCACATTAATTGAAGCCCTAGGAATAACTTAAAATTGACTAGAAATAACTAGCTTTTGCAAATCATTCCAACATATTGTTCTAACTCTGTGAATTGGGCACTTCACCCATTACACATAAGGGGCATCTGACTTATGAGAATGATCACCTTCTTAGGAAAGTCTATCTTTTCAATAGATTTTCCCTATGACCACTTCTAATTGCATGTCATTTAGACATAAAATGCATTCCTTAAGAACTTTAATAAATCATGAGTTAAAAAAATTTAAAAGCTAAAAATGTGCATTATTTAAGTGCATATCATACCCTACATGATCTTAGGGTATAAGGAGTGAGTCAAAATTCTTAAATTCTTTCCTAAAATAAATTAGCCTAATCCATCTTGCATAGATGAGACTTGGAATCATGGATTTAAAATGTGCTTAGGTGATGTTAGTTGGCAGCCTTTCCAGGTGGGTCATAAGTCCAAAAGAGTCAGGGATATGTTTCTTTTCTCAAGTAAGAGAAAGAATAAATTCTAAAAGTGAAACTAGGTCAAGCATTTGACTTGTGTCAGAAGCACTTATAGACTTAGGTTTTGAAGCATCATACTGGAGCAAGTCTTCAACCTTAGACATTTTTACAGTATTGTGTTACTAAAATCTAAGTCCTAGATTTATAATAAAATGGCAACTTAAAATTATATTTAAATTCCAAAATTTAAAGCCCAATGATAGGATAGTTGAAATGCCTACTAGGCATCCTAGTATCAATAAAAATTTCTACTTAATCCCGATTATCTTTCAAAATAAGTCTTTCCACTTTGCAATGTTCCCAATTAAAATTTCAAATTTCATTTTCTTTAGAAACCAGCTTAGAAATTCATAGAAATAATAACTTATTTTTTAATCGAGGGTATGCTTTAGGAAAAGATCCTTTGTAAAATGTAATTAATTATAAAGGCTTTCCTTTATATGGAATCATGAATCCTATTTAAAATAAACCCTGCTTTACTTACATGTAGTTCAGGGGAAAGCTCTTTAGTACATTAAATACCCATTTGCCTTAAGAGTCTTTTATTAAATGATCAAATCCATTCTAGGATAACATGTTTATCTTTCGAGGTAATATGTTTACTCCTTAATGGCATTTGATCATCCAAATAAGAAATTTTTAAAATCTATGGTGTCATAATTTTTTTTCACAGACCTAACCATTCTCAAGGTCAACATGGAGGAAGAAGAAGAAGGGGAGCTAAGTGCAGCTTTTATTGAGACCACCAATTTAGGTGTAATTAATTATGGGGACTTACAAACTACTTTAATTAAGAGTTTTTTTTACAAGATTCACATCTTCTAGGATGTAATTAACTATGGGGACTTACTCTTGTAGGAAACTTACAACTTTGTCTAAAATAAACCTTATCTTACTTCATAAATTTTAGAAGTTCTTATTAAGTAATTGATTCCATCATAAGGTGATATTTATACCTCTCGAGGTATTATATTATTCCTTGATGTCATATTTGATTACTTAAGTAAGTATTCCAAGATCTACATGGTATTATTATTTCTTATTTTATCACCACACTTGCTCTGATAGTAAATCACCAAGTTAGTTATGATCCTTGGGTATTTGCTAATCTTAAAATTTTCAAGCTTCTTAATCTCTGCTTTTACTTTGAGCAAGTATTTTTGTTGTGACTCATCTCTAGCACCAACAAGCTAGATGAAGCCACCAGTGAGGGGAACAGTGAAGTTGCATGGAAGGTTATGAAGATGAAGAAGCTAACTGCTCTCACTGGCCTTATTTTGTTGCTACAAACCTATCCTATTTAATTTAAGATGGTCAGTAATGCAAAAACTTCACCTAAGACAAAAAAATCTAGATTAAGCTTAGAAGAATGCAACTATAGTAATAGTCCTTCTTCCTCTCATCCAAGACTCTTAGCTTATCTTAAAATAGAATTGATTCTAAGTGGAAATCTGCCTCCTAGATTTGATTCAAGCACATGCCACAACATCTATGGGAGAAATATTCATAATCAAGTTCTTGCAATCATTTAAGAAGTTTTCAAAGTATTGATCTATCGGAATTAAACTTATCATAAAGGAAAAATCCTCATGGATTTGTTGATTGCCTTGATCATTGTCTAGATCCATTTATTTTTCAACTTTGCTATGGGTATAAATCCTAACCTTTAAGGTGTTTCAACAATCCTATGTTGTTGAGATATATGACCTAACACTCTAATAAAATGTTAACTCAAACTTAATATGAAGCTTAATTTTAAAAATATAAAGCCCAACTATATGATAGACTGAAGTGATTAATGGGTCTCCCAATATCAAATGACTTCCTACTTATCCTCTTTGTAATTCATTAAGAATTGTTCCTATTTGAACTATCTCACTTTACTTTCATACTTAGCAGCCTTGACATAAACTTTGAAATTCATAAAAATATTAACCAACTACTTTAATAAAGAATTTTTTTATAAGATTCACATCTTATAGGATGTAATTAACTATGAGGACTTTCCCTGTCTTATTTAATTTTTGTAAAGTAGGAGAAAAATCTTTAGTATAAGTAGACTCATAAACTTTAGAAGTCTTTATTAAGTGAATGATTCATCATAAAGTGATATTTATACCTCTTGAGATAGTATATTATTCATTGATTTCATATTTGATCACATAAATAAATATCCCTAAGATTTTCATGGTAATCTCATTTCATTTTTTTATCACCACACTCGCCCTAGATAGTAAGTCAGCAAGTTGGTTATGTTCTTTAAGTATTTGCTTGATCTTGAGATGTTAAAGCTTCACAATCTCTAATTATAATTTGAGCTAATCAAGTGTTCTCCCAAGAAGACTACAAAAAGAAGCATGAGCTCAACTCCTCATAGTCCCTAGTAGAGCAATGAATCTAAGGGGGAAGAGAAGCAGGGTGAAGGCTCAAAGAGAAACTTCACTCTGAACTTACATGAGCCCACCTGTGAAGCCTATGAACTTGGCTTGTCCATCTTCTTAAAGGATTTGATGACCTCTTGGGGGACCTTTCTAATGCTCACTTGCCACATACTATTATGAGCACTCAGACAATGGTGGTGGTAGTTGACATTAGAAGTCTGCCAAAAAAATTTTGCGAAAAGGAAGGAGGCCTATTGCAATAAGTCCAAGTTGGTGATTATGAAGAAGAAGTTGACATCTCTTGAATCCAAGCATAAAGACATTTAGGCTTAAACTCCTAGCTAAGAGGAGGAGAAGGAGAGGGTGACTGTGGATCTTACTTGCCTTGTGAGGTGAAGGAGAGTTGAAGGACAAACTCTCACATCATACTGAGGTGTTTCAGAAGAAAGAAGCTGAGTTTGCTGGATTTCATGATTCTGATGGCTACCAAGCGCTTCTACAACATAAGTTCAAAGATGGTGTCCAATTAATTATCACCAAATTGGTGAAACATGGCTATTTGGAAGCTAGGTTTTTGGACTTCTCCAATGTACTCGCACTTCCAGACTCCAATGATGACAATCGATGAGGGTAATTCAAGTTGCACATCTTTTCTTCCTTCATTTTTTTATGTAAAATGTTTTTTTAGCAACTAGAATGTTTTCATCATGCTCACTTTTATGAAAAAAATTCTAATTTAAGAAATGATGATCATAGTTGAACATAACCTGTTTGTTGTTTACCTAACACTCACTTTTTGATGTACGAATGAATGTACTCATGACTTAGAATATTTTTAGTTACCAGTCAATTGAGAGAACTTCCTTTGAGATAGTCGTGTAAATTATGAGTTGAGTGTATTTGAGTATGGATGTTTGAATAACTCTTCTTGTATCTTGGAACACTAATAAGTCATTGCATAATAGAGAGAACTTTCCCTAGAGGATCACATTTAATGATACTCACTGATTGATGTTTGAATAACTTATCTCATGACTTAGAATATTTTCAAGTTACATTTCGATTGAGAGAACTTTCATTGGGTGGTCACGCATAGTGTAGCAAGTTTAACAATAATCATTGGAGTGATACTTGCTTGTTGATACTTGAATACTTACCTCATGACTTATAATACTTTTAATCCACAACTTAATTGAGAGGTCCTTCCCTGACAGTCTTAATTGATACAATGAGTTAAACACATCCCTTTACAAGTCTTTGTGAGAGATTGCATTATATATTTAGTCACCACCCAAAGGAATTTTATTTCCAATTGTTCCTTTGTTGTTAACTAGGAGAGTTGGTCTTTGTAAATTTAGTCACCAACCATTTGGAGTGGTGGTCTTTTTAGTTTCCAATTAAGAGAGTTATTCTTATAGAGTTTAGTTACTAACCACACAAGGTGTCGGTCTTAGACTATAGTCACCAACAATATTGAGTGTTAGACTTTTTGAGAGGCCGATTAGGAGAGTTGGTCTTTTTGAGTTTAGTTTCTAACCTCACGGGCTGTTGGTCTTACACTATAGTCGCCAATTGCATGGTGTATTGGTCTTTTTAGTTTCCAACTAGGAGAGTTGGTCTTATTGGGTTTAGTTGTATACCTCACAAGGTGTTGGTCTCACACTATTTATTTTATAGAGTTAATTTAATTAGAGGATAGCTTATCTGACTTAAGTTTTCTTGAGCCAAAAGTGGCATGCTAGTATTTAGATCTCCTACTCGAGCTTTTTCTACTAACTGAGTGGGACATTTCCTTAGGCCAAAAATGGCTCACCAAATATTTAGAGTCATCACATAGCTCTCCAAGTGTTCTTGTATCAAGATATGACTCTACTCGACATCAATATTTCTTGAGTCAAAAGTAGCATGCCAAGTATTCAAATCTCTTACTTGGGCTTTCATTGCTCATTGAGTGGGACCTTTCTTTGGGCCAAGGTGGCATAACAATTTCCATGAGTCATCACATAGCTCCCCAAGTACAAGTTTTACCTTTTATCATTCAAGGATACTCATTTAGTAGCTATCATTATCATGTAAGTTAACTTGTTTAAGAAGAAAAATAAAAAATAGACTTTATTATTGGAAAAAAGAAGATACATGATACTCAAACTAATAAATTGAGTGCAAATTGGAAGAAATTTTCCTTAAGGATAAAATTTCTTCAAATCTCCAGTGTTTCATGTTCTCGATATGTCCTTGCTTGAATGAGATTGTAGTCGGTATGCTCGGTCCAATTTGTTCCTTGATTATGAAAGGTTCATCCCAGTTGTGGGATAGTTTATTGAGGGCATTTTAACATGCAGTGATATATACTTTCTTCAGCACTTTCACTAGTTTTGAAATGCTTCTTCTTCACATAATGGTTGTGGTACTTGGCCATTCACCTTTTTGTCTCCTCTTGTCATAACAATACTTCAATTTGGGGTTCTTTGAACATGTCAAGAATGTATTCCATAGCCTCTAAGTTCATTTTACTCCACTCACCATCTTCATCCCCTATTCTTTCCATTGTTAGGATTCTTTAACTTTGTACTTCATACTTGACAAGTAAGATGGCTTCTGCATCATGCGATAATGTGGATGGTGAGTGTCTTGTCACATTGGTGGGAGTCAATATGAATGCAAAAAATACCATGATTAATGTATCTACCCAATTAGCCTTGGCACCTTTGACATTTTTCTTAAGCAAATTGAGGATCTTCCTAGCCTCCACTTGTTTGTTACTTTGTGGGTGCACTAATGTGAATTTCAGCTTGATGCCTTGACACTTGAAGAACTCCTTACCTCTCTCAATGAATTAAGGCCCATTATTAGTGATAATGGTCACTAGTAACCCATACTTGCAAAGAATGTCAGTTCAAATAAAAATTCTTATTATCTACAAAGTGATCATTTTGAGTGAAGTTTCCTTCATCCACTTGCTAAAATAATCAATCAAGTCTAAGATGACCCTTTACTACTTGCTAATGATGGATTGCAAGGGTGACAGTTGCTACTGGAGTGCTGTAAACTTTTTTTGCATTGTATCCATTTGTTTTGCAAACTCTTTTACATCTTTTCTGAGTGTGGGCCATAAATACCCTTGCCTTAAGATTCTATGGGCAAGTGTTCTTCCTCCTGAATGGCCGCCGCACTTGCTAGAATGTATTTCCTCCAGGATTCTCTTTTGCTCAGACTCTCTCACACACTTGAGGTTGAGCGAGGTTACCAACCTTCAAAATAAATCTCCTCATATAAGCAAATATTGGGCTATTCTAATTTTGAATTTCCTTAAGTCCTTTATTATTTCTTCAATTGCACCGGTATGTAAGTAATTCTTGATGGGATCAACTTAGCTTGGCGAGTATTCATGATCAACTTGTATTAGCTCTTCTTCTTTTATACTCAATTGGGTGAGTTGAATAATAATGTGCTCCTTGAGTGTTAGCTTGGGATGGTAAATCAACAAGTTGATTATCTTCTCTAGAAATTTGTTCAATCTTGAAATATTCTAGTTATGCAATCTCTACTTTTATTTTAAGCAAGTATTTTATTAAAGACTCTTCTTAAACTTCATATTATCCATTTACTTGTCTAACCATAATTTGTTAGTCTGAATAAGCAGCTACGCGTGGCATCAAGCCCCCTAATGAATCTCAACCCGATGAGTAAAGCTTCATATTCAGATTGATTATTTGTTACCTTGAAACCAAACTTGATTGATTGTGTTATTATGATTCATGCTCGACTCTATGACATTATGCCCACACCCATAGTTGATTCACAATAAGAACCATCAAGAAATAGTTGCCACAATGGTTCTAGGTTGATGAGAATATCTTGGGAGCTACTGAAGTCAACCAAAAAATCTACAAGTGCTAAGATTTGACTGTGGTTTGAGGCGACTATGATATGTTAAACTCACTCAACTCAATAGAACATTTTAGTGATCTTCATGAATGTTAAAGCTAAATAAGTATGAACTTAAGCAGGTTGTCGATGATGACTTGTATAGAGTGTGTCTAAAGTATTATCACAATCAGCTGAGGTGTGTAGTGTAAGTGCTAGCTTCTCCATGAGTGGGTAGTTAAGTTTGGCACCTCAAAGAGATTTATAAATATAATAGATGTGGCCATTATTTCCCACCTTCTTCTTGATTAGAACTGAGCTAATCGAGTGTTCTCCCACTACTAAGTACAATAATAGGACTTCTCTCTCCTTTGGGCTCCATAATAAAGGGTTGATGCGAGTAGATTCTTCAATCATTAAAGATTTTTATATACTCTAAAGTCCATTTAAACTTCTTCGCTCCTCTGAGGACCTTGAAATGGTGAGTATCACTCCCTTGCCTTCAAGATGAACCTATTCAATCATGTTACTTGCCCAATGAGATGTTTTACTCTTTCACTTTTCTGGGTGAGGGCATGTTGAGATACCCTTCACCTTATCTGGATTTGCTTTTTTTTCTTCGAGGGTAATGAGAAACCCTAGAAACATCCCTTCTCCTACACCAAAAAAAAATATTTTAGAGGGATAAGGTGCATATTATATCTTTTAAGTGTGGTGAATGTGCCTCGAGGTCTTAGATGCACTACATTGACAACTTACTTTTAACTAATAGGTTGTCCAATAGACTTCCATGGTTCTTTTCTTCTACTCTTTGAATACTCGATCCGCTAGTCTTTGGTATATTGCCCTTACATTTTTTAGCCCAAAAGATATAACTCTATAGCAATATAATCCTTCAACAGTAATGAAAATTATTTTCGTAGAGTCTGCTTATTGCATTTGAATTTGATGATATCACGTGTTTAGAAAACTCATCACTGAGAATCTAACCTTTGAGTCCACAAGCTCTTGAATCTCACCCATCCCAAAGGGAATAAAATGAATCCATATAAAGTCAAAGTCATACTCTACTTGATGTCACCAAGAATGACTAAGGAGGTGCAACGCTTACTAGGTGAGTCACCAAATTAAATAGCTTAATCTTAAAATTAGACAAGTACTGTTTATTATTTTTCCAGATATTGAGAAATACTAAGAACTTACTATAGGAAAGCTTTCAATGTTCTAAAAGCCTTGCTCACCTCACCTCCCCATATTAAAAATCCCCATTGAAGAAAAAATGTTTTTGCTATATCTCAGGATAGGAAGGATGCAACAAGTTATGTATTGATTAGAGAAGAAGTAGTTCATGTATTAGCATGAAGACTTCAATCCATATTTTTAGACACACTAAGTTTAATTAGTGGCTACCATCTATTTAAGTCTATACTTGTGAAGGGAGATCATTCTAGGAGGTTAATTAAATGGTCGATAGAGTTGAGTGAGTTCAATGTCTCATACTCAGCTCAAACAACAATCAAGACATAAGATTTCACTAACTTTCTCATAAATTTCTAAGGCTCATTGGATGTTTGAACTAGCATAGAACCCTTATGGAAATTGTATATGGATGGATCCTATAGCAAAAAAAAAAAAAGAAAAAAAAGAAAAGAAAGAGAGAGAGAGAGAGAGAGAGAGAGAGAGAGCTAGTATTATATTAAGAAGTCTGGTAAGAACAATCAATAAAATTCAAAGTATAAGTAACCAAGAAATAATTTGAGTATGAAGCACTCCTCAAACTTTGATTCACACGAGGACTTAGCACTAGACACATCACAGTGCACTCAAATTCATAACTCATGGAAAATCAAATAAATGGGGAATATAAGTTTGGGATAAGTCTTTGCGAAGATACTCGCATATTGGGAAGGTAGAAATCAGAGTGTTGGAACATTATAAAATAAAATGAATCCCCATAGAAGAAAATTAACTCATCGATCTACTTTCTAGGGCAAGTGGACTCAAAGAGCAGCCCATCCTTGAATTTAGAGGAAGGTAAGTCTATGCATATTGATAGAGAAATTTGCCTATTTGGGTCAACCCCATCAAAAGGTATCCATTAACTAGAGAGTTGGGGATAAATTAAGGATCCAAGGAGATTCAAAATCAATGGCACCTAATATGTTCTAATTAATGGTAAGCTATTTTGAAGGTCAATCATGTCACTAAACTTAAGATGTGTTCATGAGGGTGACTAAGAGAAAGAATTTAGTAAAGTACATTAGGGGAATGTGGTATCCACTTAAGAAGGATACTCACCCATTATATTATACAATAAATATACTTTTGGCTGACCCTGGATCAAAGATGTTGAAGATTTTTTGAGGAGATTTGAGCAATGCAAGAAGTTTGGTTCTATATAGTTATAACATCCATAAGCTCTACAACCTACTATGAGCCCTTGGTCATTTACAGTACAAGGGATGGACTTGAAAAGCCTTCTACCAATCACCAACTAATAGAGAAGGCTCATACTCATCATGATCGACTACTTTAGTAAGTGAATCAAAGGCAAATCACTCAACAAAATAACTATCTAGGTAATTCAATTTTTATTTAAACTAACATAATTTTCATGTATGGGATACATATGGTGATCATAGACAATGTCCCCCCCCCCCCCATTTAGATATGTGGTGAGGAAATTTTGTGACTCTCAAGAAATCTACCTCAAATATACCATAATACATCACCCGTAGTCCAACATCCAAGTGGAGGTAGCGAGTTAAAGATTTAAACATCTAAAAGAATAAAGTTGAGGGCACCAAGACTAAGTGGGTTTGAAGCCCTACTTGCCATTCTCTAGTGCCTTAGGGCCATCATTGATGAATGAGCATACTCCATTTCTCTCTTATATAGAATGAAAAAAAAAAGTTTTTTTCCCATCGAGTGTGAACTACATGGCTGAAAGTAGGGGTGTAAAAAATTGACCCACCGACTCGACCTAGCTCAAAAAAAATTGGTTTGGGTTGACCAAAAACTTACTTGAAAAAATTGACCGTTTAATTTTTCGGGTTATTGACTCTCCACGAAATTGAATTGACCGCTTCATTTGAATTGACGATTTTGACCCAATTTGGAATTTGAGATTTTGATCATTCAGGTCGTGTCGAGTCAATCGGGTTGAAATCAGTCGTTCGGGTTGAGTTTTGATGCATAAATGGGTTGGGTTCGTTAACCTCGGAAGAGGTCAACCGAACCCAGACCACCAACCAATTGACACTATAAAGATCATGGAGACCACTAAACTTGACTCAAATGTGGAAGCAATGGAGAGCGTACTCAACCTACTGGAAGAATTGTGCATTTGAAGCATCACTTAAACCAAAAAAAAAGAAGATAAACATCTAAGCACTACAACAACGACATTAAAGAGTTTCAGGATTAGAGACATAGTACTGGATGCAACTACTCTCTCGAACTTGCCCATGCTTAGGATGGACTAGAAGCCCATAAATTACAAACAAACTAGACAAGATATGCCTTATGCTTAAAGTGTGATGTATTGGAAGAAGTTCTACCCGTGAGGGAAGTCCTACTCTTATATATATTCTTCTTTCAAAAAATTATTATTTTCTTCAAATGTGCATGAGATGAATTTTCACCACAAAAATAAGTATGAAATCTTTGTTGACCTCATTTTTGGATGAGGTTAACATTACTTCCAAAACTAGTAATTATGATACCTAATCTTAGATTAGGAATCTCTTAATTTAATACTTAGGATGCTTCATTTAGTGACCTAATGCATCTTTCTATGATCTAATCTAACCCAACAAAATTGAATAGACCTAGGTCAAATACAAATCTAAATAAATTTAAATCTAAAGACACTTGAATTTAAACTAAAGTGAATAGGTTAATTAATCCAATTAACCTATTTACTCTTAAAGTCATTTAAACTTCAATAAATCCAAACTAAACCAAAATAAATGCAAATAAAAATCATAAAATTAAATTAAAAGCATGAATAAATCTAAATCCAAATCAAAGTCAAAAAAAGTGGTCAACCCTTTTGCCATAAGTTTGACTTATGTGGGTCCCACTAAGTCATAGGTCAACCAATTAAAATTTGACCAAAGAAAATCATTCCAAATGGTTTAAATGATAATATATTCATGTTTAAACATGTAGTTAAAAATTATAAATCCAATAAGGCCTTAATTAGACCAAATAGGTCATTTGAGCTAAATGGACCTAAATGAATCATATTGGATTAAAATTTAAATCAAATCAAAATCAACCAAAATTAATTATCCAAAATCATTTGGAAATAATAATAAAACATAATTCAACCTATGATTGGGTCCAATTTTACCAATTTGGTCATTTGACCCAAATAAACCCAAACTTAATCCATTAAGCCCAATTTGAGCCAAATGGGTCAAAATTGAATCTAACATCAGAAATTAATCACTCCAAATCATCTCACATGTGATTAAACATATTTGGAGTCCAAACATAATAATTGGGTCAAAATTGGTCATTTGACTTAATCAAATTAAACTTAACCCATTTAAGGTAAAATGTCTCAAGTTGACTTGGAGTTGAATTAAATCCTCATGTGGCATGGGTTAATTGGATTCTTAATTATCCAATAAATAATCTATGATGAGTTAAACTTAAATCTAAAAACATTCAATGAAAAGAAATTTGAATAAAGCCTTTGAAATTAAATTGAATTCAATGGCATAATTAACCACCAAATGAACCCAAGCTTGAACCGAACCCATTCAAATCCATCTAAAGTCATCCAAACCCATCCTAAGATGGGTTAAGAGAGATTGACAACAAGCTTAGGTAGCTGAACCAATCCTAACTAAAACCCAAAATGATGGAATATTTCATGGCAAGCAAAGATAACATGAAGCCAAATCTAACTTCCACAATCCCTCACCATCTTTGCTTTCCCACCTCATCACCTTTAGACAGTGGTTAAACAATTGATAATCCTTGGAGCTAGCCTCCAAGGACAACAATTAAGCATGGCTGACCAAGAAGAAGGAAAAAAGCATAAGTCTCTTGGTCTCTAATGGCAAAAGGAGATAGAGAACATCTTGAGTCAAATTGACTAACTTCCCTACCTCATATGAAGTTGATCACAACATTTCCCCAATTCCCTAGCCACCAAGAGGTGGAGAATGACCAAAGTCGACGGGAAAAAGGCCGAGCTTGGTAGAAGGCAATCCATGAGGAGAGGATCCATTTCCCCTTCCCACAACCTTGTCACACCATTCCATAGCTATTGGAGTCAACCCCACTATCAGAGATCACCGAAATTGAGGTATGCCATTAAAGTCACCTCTTAAGCTTTCGCTTTGGGCCTTTTTGAAATGAGTTGTTCTCAAGGCAAATCAACTGTATAGATCCCTCTTATTTCATTCACAGATGGTTTTGGAATTAAAATCGATGATTTCAATAGTTGGATCATCAAAATTTCCTTGAATCGATGGACGCTCTTGACATTCATCTTCATTGGAGGAGAGATAATTTTCGTAGTCCGTTCCTTCTATTAGGAATGGATGGCTGATATTTAAGTGGATCATTTGATTAAATCTCTAATGTGCATCAACTTTTTAACATGGGATCTATATGGATCCCATGTGGATGAATATCGCGGTGTTGCGTGTAAAGTGGTGCTATGTCGGATCCACGTGAATTGACGAGGTTAAAGAGAAAATTTATGATTTTTTTAAATTTAAAAATTAAAGAAAAATGTAAGAAATTTAAAAAATCATATAAAAGAAAATATAAATTCAAAAAAAAATGTAAATTAGGGCTATGGACTCTTCTTGATGAGATGAACCCATTAAACCCAAAAACCTCAATTTTCATTAGGTAATTTTTAATTAATTTGGGTTTAAATGAAAATTTTCAATAATCCCAAACCAATGATCAAAATGATTTGAAACATTGAGGAATTAAAATTGGTGTTAAGATACACGTTAGATGAAGTTTTCATAATTTATTGAATAATAAATCTAAATATATGAAATTTTTAATCCTAAACCTTAATTTTAATAAAAATAAATTAAACATAGATCAAATAAATTAGGAAAATATTAAAATAATTCAAAACATCATAACACACCCTAATGAACTTAAATACATCATTGAAACCCACTATAACCTAATTAATCATAAAAGGACTTAATTTGACATTTAATTGAATTAATTAATTCAATTAATTAACTTGAACTTAAATAAATCATAATAAATCAACCAAACTCCCAAAACTATAATTAAATCATCCTTGGATACATCTTTCGAAGGGAATCTAAGAAAAATAATACCTCTAAACAACCCTCATTAAATTAGGCTTAATTTAAGTTTTAATAAAAAACTTAAAAAATTTAATGAATTCTAAATTATACATCTAGTTAAGGTGAAATTTTAGAGAATTTAATTTGGCAAGGAACCCCACTTGTTACAAAAAGTTTAGTCCCAATTGACCTCTAAATTAGGAATTATTAAATTTCCAAATCTCTAGGTCAATTTAAAGAAAATAATAAATTAGAAAAACTACAAAAATTTCAAAATCTATAATATAAACTTAAAATATCATAATTAACATCAGAACACTTAAAAAAGATCTAAATAATTTAAAAGTATAGAGAAATTAATTAAACATAAGTTAAGGATTAAGAATAATTAAAAATATGGAATTTAATTTCCGCAAATTAATAATCAATTAAACCATGATAAACCCACTAATAAATCGAAATATACAATTGATTAACCTCTAACTTTATAATCTATCAACATATGAATACATTAAGGCCATTTAGGTTAAGGAACAAAGTGGCTACAAATATAAAAGTGAATAAAGTTAATAAGATTAAGTTTAATTGAACTGAAAATGACATAAGAGTTAAAATAAGCCTTCCTTAAACTTCTTATATCATGGTTAATTAGGGTAATCACATTATACCAAATGATAAAAAGAACTTTTTTAAATAACATAATTAACATTCCCTTTAAGTTAATTGAATTGAATTGAACTATTCCATAATACATAACTTGATATCAACCATCTTAATCTAAGTTCATTAATAAGCATTAGAAAAATTAATGAAATAAATAAATTGAAATAAAAGAAATCAAACAAAAATAAAATTTGAATAATCAATTCAACATGATACAAATTATACAAATGATTTATAAAATTGACAACATAGTAAATTTAATTATATTAAACTTAAGATTGAATGTAAGTTCAATTAAGTTAATAAATATCAACAAAATGAAAATTTGAAATTAACTTGGAAAATAAACATGATAAACACATCCAAATGTAATAAGTAAACCTAATCATCCTAAAATTAAATGAACATAAATAAATAATTAAAATGAATATAACTTAATGAAACATAAACATAAAAGATAAAACATAAGGTAAAAAAAATCAAACATAAAGGTTTACCTTAAACTAAAACATAACAATACTAATGAACAAAATGAAAAAAGTGAAACACATTAACATAAATATGTTTGGTTGATATAATGAACACACAATAAATAAAAATAAATATCAAATATGAACATTAACAGAAAAATGAAAATAAATCAAATCAAAAAGAAATTAAAAGAAGAATCAAAATTTAAAAGAATTAAAATTACAACCTTAATTCAAATCAAATCATCTAAATGAATCTTCTTTTTAGGATGAAGGTTTCATTTTATTAGGATTTATGATGTTGAATAGAATCTATTTTATTCTTCATTCTGGAAAACTTAAACTTCACTTTAACATAAAATGAATTTAAAAATGAAAACTTAATCATAAAATTATAAAATCATTTAAATTGAAACCTCCCTTGGTAAATTAAACTAATTTCAAAACTAAAGGAGTTAAAATAATTAAAACAAAAATTTCATAATCATCATCATATGGTATATAGCTTGGACACCCGAGGTTATAGGGCTACTGGTCTGAGGTCATGATACCTCAAATTTCTGTTTAATAACAACACTTACCTATGAAGCTAAATTATAAAAATTAAAAATATAAAATTAAAATAAAATTAAAAATTAGAAACCTAAAATTGAAACTTGAAACTAAAGAGGCCTAGCAATGTCTTGCCACCCAAACCCCCATTCTTCACACAATAGATCATTAAAAGTAAAATAAAAATTAGAAACCTAAAATGAAACTTGAAACTAAAGAGGCCTAGCAATGTCTTGCCACCCAAACCCCCAGCCTTCACACACTAGATCATTAGGTCATAGACCATAAACTTAGGTTAGATCATTCTATAATATTCTATCATATTGTGATGATGTGATGTGAAGAATTTTTATTATTTTGTGATGTACTATTCTAGACTGTATGGCTAGGATTGATTGTCGTTAGTAGGGATGGTAGGACTTTATTTTTAAAATTAACATTTTCTTCTACAAGGGATGTGCTAAAAGGGACAATAGTAAAATAAATTATAAAATTGGTGTTTGCTTGTAGATGTTGAATAGTCCCTTAACATAACCTAATGACAGTGGGCTTGGAAAGTAGCTAATGGTGAGCCTGTATGTTTGTAAAATATAACTACTATGTGATGTTTGTATTTTCCTGACTTCTATTTGTACGGCTTATGATTTTTTTTTTGAAATTTTAAATGTAATTTTTAGATTAGAATTAAGTTAGGATCTATGAGATCTAGGATTAGCAGGAGCTGACCCTACCATCAGAAGGGTATAGATGTCCCCTTTGAAGCCCAATGGAGATCCCTAAAGAAGAAGATGATCATGGAAAGAGGACCCATATATCTAAACTTTAGTTGTAAGAGGTAGTATATAAGCTTATTTGGTACCCATTTTTCTTTCTTGAGTGTACAATGGTACCCAACCACATTGGCATCTTCTTTAATTTAAATTGGCTTGATTTATTTTGGGTGTGCACTAGAATCAACCTACTTTTATATGTTTCTTTTTGTGCAATGTTTTGTGATGAATTCCTAAACAATGAGGCTCTTAAGAAAACTAAATTTTATACCCAATCTAAATCTAAACAACTTAATAAAATAAATAATGAGAAACTCAAAACTTCACATTAACTAAATGCCAAGGAATAACCTAAAATCAACTACAAATAATTAGCTCTTGTGAACCATACCATCATAATATTTTAAACTCTTGAATTGGGCACTTCACCCATTGCACCTAAAGGGTATCTGACCTTTGAGGATGGCCACCTTCTTAGGGAAGTTTTGCCTTTTCTTATTGATTTGGCCAGTGACCACTTCTAATTGTATGTCATTTAGGCATAAATGCATACCCCAAAGACCTTAAATGAATCATGAGTCAAAACATCTAAAAGCTAGAAAATGTGCATCAGTTAAGCTCATATCATACCCTACTTGATCTTATGGATTAGGGAGTAAGTCTAGGTTATTAGATTCTTTTCTAAAAATGCAATAACCCAACCAGCTTACATTTATGAGACTTAGAATCATTGATTTAAAATATTCTTAGGTGGTATTAGTTGGCAGCCCTTCCAGGTGAGTTATAAGTCCAAAAGAGTTAGGGATAGGTTTTCTCTCTCAAGTAAGAGAAAGAGTCGATAATTACTAAAAGTGGAACTAGGTTGAGCTAGACTTGTGGACATATAAACTTAGGTTATAAAGCATCCCACTGGAGTATGTCTTTAACTCTAGCAATTTTTGCAATCTTGTCCACTAGAATCTAAGTCCTAGATTTTAAGAAAATGTCCATTCAAGATTATTTTAAATTTCAAAATTTAAAGAATAATGATAGGATAGTTGAAATGCCTACTAGTCATCCTAGTTTTAGAAGACATTTCCTACTTCATTCTAATTGGCTTCCAAAAATAATGTCTTTCTACTTTGGATCAAACCTAATTGAAATTTTAAAATATCATTTCCTTTGGAAACCAGCTTAAAAATTCATAGAAATAATAACTTATTCTTTAATCAAGAGTATTCTTAGGAAGAGGTCCTCCATTCCTAAGATGTAATTAACTATAGGGGTTTGCCCTTATAGGAAACCATTAAACTCTCTTTAAAATAAACCTCTACTTCTCATGTAGTTTAGGGAAAAACTATCTAGTACATAAAGACATATTGGCCATAAGAGTCTTTTATTAAATGATTTAATCCATTATAGGATAACATGTTTGTCTTTTGAGATGATATGTTTACTCTTTAATGACATATTTGATCATCTAAATAAGAAATTTTAAAATGCTATGTTGTTATAAATTTTTTCCACAATCTTATCTACAAAAAAAATTCTATTTTAAATTTATATACATGTTACGTGCAAAGTTTGTGTTCTCACCTATAATATGCATTTACTTGAATAATACCAAGATTTATGAAAAATCATTAAATCATTCAAGGAAATAAAAGGTTTAAAAGGAAAAAGTTTAAAGACTACACTTGATGAGCTATTTATTTACATAAATGTAAAATCTTACTTGATGAAATACATTCATCCAAGTAGTTTGGGGAGATGCACTAGCCTAAATGTTTTGGTAAGCTACATTAGCCTAGTCACTCAGTGAGCTGCATATTGGCCCTTTAGCTTAAGTATATAGAACTTAACTCAACAAATTATTATTTAAAGGCACAAGAGACAAATTGGGATAAGTCTGCACTTAATAATGTATTTGAAAACTCTAAAAAGATCAACACTATGTGGTTGGAGACTGCAAATTAAGACCAATACTATGTAGTTAACAACCACAAATTAAGACCAACATTATGTTGTTGGTGACTATACAAGTTATGACCAACACTTTGTGGTTAGCAACTACAAATTAAGATGAACACTATGTTGTTGAAAACTATAAATTAAGACCAACACTATGTGGTTAACAACTACAATTTAAGACCAACACTATGTGGTTGGTGTTCACAAACTAATACCAACACTATGAGGATGTCAACTACAAATTAAGACCAATACTATGTGGTTTGAAATCACAAACTAAGACTAACACTATGAGGTTGGTGGTTATAAAGTAAATCAACACTGTGTAGTAGATGATTATAAATTAAGACTAACATTATACAATTAGTTGCTACATATTAAAGACCAACACCACTTGTGATTGGCGATTCAAGTACATTGACATTTTTTAATCAAATATTTTTCTAATAAGCAAGTAGGCCAATACATTTACTTAGAATGAGTAACATTCACAAACATTCAACATGAAGATAAATAAAAAAGTTCTTATTTTAGTGTTTTAATTATAAAAAGTAAGTTGAAAGTACAAAAATATATTTATAATTACTCTTCACACTCATGGGAATGAGAAAAGAAAAAAATTACAAAGGAAAACAAAAGGCTAGTTGGTGCTTCCCTCCTCAATGCCCTCCTCTAACTCTAACTTTGACAAAGTGAGTACATTAACAAAGTCAAGAACTTGACATTTAGCTAGCCATGTATAACTAACTTTTCAATGATGAGGTTAGTGCCTTCCATCAACTTCTTCCTCAAGATATCCTTTTACATGTTAGAGTCAAAAGCTTCATAACTTAGCCTCCTTCTTTGAAAGTCCTTGGTGTGGAAAATGAGTTCAACCTCTAGTTATCTATTTAACTCAGAAGATAAGACAACTTGAACACTACTCACTCTTTCTCTTTCTTTTAGCACTTCACCTCACCTTCTAGTCCAAGCTTCTTGGACTAAAATATCTTCTAATTGCACTTTTGGCAAGCTATTCTACTTTAGTTTTAACCATAATCTTGTACCGAGAAGTGTTTTCTTGGGTCTATTTCCATATTGCTTGCCACATTGCAGCATATGTGCAACATAATGTATCAATCTTCTAAAAATGTCTGCTAGGATGTCATCCATTTTAGTCAAGAAGATTCATAGTTTGAAAGCTTGACATGTTGGGTTAGTAATGTTGAGAGGATAATTTTTAGGAGGATAGACATGTGATGAGTCATTGTTGTGTCCCTTTCCTTTTTCTTACCTCATAAAGGCTTGAGGAACTCACATAGATCCTAAATTCACTAGACACTTCTTAGACTATTGAGGCGGTTGAGTCAGCCCTACCTCACTCACTTCTTCAACTTGTCTATTAGGAATAACCTTAGTGAGTGTAGGCTCACCCTTGCCTCCTCAACACCTTCTCTTTCCACAAACTCACCCAAAGATTGTAATACCTAGGGGTCAAATGAGAAGGGCATAAAGACATAATGGCTTTTAAAGATGAAGCTATTAAGCACATTAAGAAGAAAATGGGAAGCAACAAAGTTTTAAGTATGACAACACTCATGGTTATATTATCATAGATGTTATCGAACTTGAAAAAAAGTTGAATGTTGAGTGACTTATTCACCAACTTAGCCAACATCTCTTCCTAAGTAGATCTAGCTAAGGGTGCCACCACTTGGTTGATAGTATAAAGAGTTGGGATAGTTGGCACCTCCTAGCTGATGGTACACTTGAAGAAATAAAGCTTAGAAAGTAACGTTCCTCACTTTAATCGCCAAGCCCACTATCATTATGTGGATGTTAGAGAATTGCATGATCCCATCCTTATGTTGACTCACCATGATTGCATGGTGAAAGAGAGTCAAGCTTCATGGAAATCTCTATTTCAATAGATATAAAAAGGTCATAATACTCACAATCAGCTCAAAATAACCTAAGTAAGCAATACACCATAAAAATTATAAATTTCTACCAACTCGATAAACCTTCGATAACAAACCCCAAAATGTAAAGGTGTAGAAAAAAGTAAAACAAAGAACACAAAGGTTTTTACATAGTGCACCCAAACCTAAAAACTAGCCCACGTCCACGCCTAGCAACTCAATCTATGAATTCACTAAATTAAAGTTGAGATTGACAAATCTCATATTCCTTCATGAGAAAGTACATGATATCATATTACATAAGTACAACCAACACAAAATAAGAGAAAAGAAGATAAAAGATATAAAAGACCTAACTCTTAATTTTAAATTATTTTGCATTCACAACCCAACTAAAATAATATTAAGGAAAATAATAAAAGAGTGCTCAAGTTTAATAACTTTCGTGTTGATTTAAAGTTGAAGTAAAATCAAGAACTTTATATGGAATGTTGTATGCAAACAATTCTTAAAAGAGCTTGAATTACTTTAGAGGAATAAAAACTTGAAACCAAATTAACTTCAATTGACATATGAAACCACAACACAAGGATGATTAAAATAATTGCATAAAAGTGTAACCAAATTATATTATGCAATGTATAAGTTCAAAGACACAAACAAATGTGAATACCTAATATGAGAAATCACTTAAGAACTTTTTCTCAAAAACTTTTGATGTATCCAAATAAATGAAGACTAGAAAAATCAAACTTTGTAATATCTTGAAAATAACTTGAAATAGAATAAGATGTACCTCCACTTAGTGATTGATGAAGATAGTAAGGAAAGAGAGATAACTTCTAATACCAAATCTACAAGAAACTTAAAGGATGCATTTCAACCACACAAGAAGCAAGAGATGATGGAGAGTATATTGACTTGCTTCAAGCAAATCCCTGTAGAGAGATTGGATAAGGATGTGTTTTCACCAAACCTTCAAACTTTTCCAAGCAATCTTTAACATAAGGTCTCACCCAAGGGTGAAAGTGTAGGAGAATGAGAGCTTAGACACCTTCAAAGACTTATGATTATTTTGCAAACAGCTTTTAATCAGTGAAGAAAGAAGGAGAAGAGAGAGTATTGTAGCACTTTGAATCACAAGAATCACCAAGAAATCAAATTTTAAGAGTTTGTCTAAGATAAAGAGGAGCTAAGAGAGAAAAACCTAATTCTAAACCATATTAAATAGAAAAGAGGACAAAGAGGTTCACCAAGCAAGAGATAACTGGTGGGAAACATAATTAAAAAATAATTCAATTTTAATCAATCAATTTATTAAAAATCCCTAAAAGAAATTTTTGGCCAAAGTAAGATAAACTATATATATATATATATATATATATATATATATATATATATATATATATATATATATATATATATATATATATATATATATATATATATATATATATATATATATATATATATATATATATATATATATATATATATATATATCCATCATGATAAGAATAATTTAGGAGGAACCAAATTATGATAATCAACCAAGGAGGGAAAATCAATTAAGGCAAGAATTTAAAATTTGAATAGATTAACACATGATATAAAATTAATTTAAATGAATTTTATGTGCATGTGGGTCGGCCAAAGAAAAAGTGTAGGTATGAGATTTAACATAAAACCATAGTCAAATTAAAGTCCAAGATGGAATGAGTTTGAATTAATTTAAATTTGAATTCAAACAAAGATGGTGAGTTAAACATAATATCAAACATGGATTCAATCAAGCTTTTAATGCCTAATACATAGAATATATGATGAATTAATTAGAGAGAGATTAAAGTGGAAACTCCATGAAATAATTCAAATAAAATAAATAGAGAAAATCCAATGCAATTTTCAGCTAAATAGACTTCCCATAATTAAGTTGATCTCTAATCAATGTGATAAATTAATTTAAATTAGAAAGAATTAATCCAGATGCTTTTTAGGTGATAAACATTATTTAAAATAATTCAAATTTAATTCTAATAGGGCCGACCAAAACACTTTTGTAAAATAGATTAATTAAAAAAAAGAATGTTTATTAAATCATGCCTCATTTGATTTCAAATATGAATGAACTTAAAATAATTAATTAAACTCAAATTAGATAAGTTAAAGCATGATAGGGTCGGCCAAATCATTCCATTAACAAATAAATCCAATCTCGCATTAATATGGCAATGAATATTCAATTTAAATTTAAAATAATTTAAATTTAAAATTTAAATAAATAAAATTTTAAAATTAGAATAAATGAGGGAAATATTATGAAAATAATTTGAATAAATCTCACATGATTTATTAATATAAAATGTATTAAAAATTGGCCAAAAGATAATTTAGATAATAATGATGATATGAGAGAGAAAATGAAAAGAAAAGAGAGAAAAGGATTATTAAGATAATTCTAGAATAATTGTATTCTCATGCAAAAAATAAATGGACAATTAATATAATTAAGCATGAAAATGATTAAATGAAATATGAAGTTAATTCATCTTGCTTGAAAGAAAAATATATGATACTTAAATTTATGCAAGTAATTTATGTTATTTAAAATAGATAATTCAAAGAATAATACAATTTTGATATGTAGAAAAATATGAATAAATTTTACTAAAATATTTTGAAATGATTAAACCAATAATTTTATTAAGCTCTTATTTACCTTAGTATTGTAATTCCAAGAAAATTTTCGTTCAGTTCAAGTACAATAACTTTAGCTTTCCAAATTGACTGAAGATTCTAGGTTTGAAGAATTTTCCTACATCACTTGAATTTAAACTAATTAGTAGCATTTGAACAAATATTTGTTATCATCAAACTTTATAATGAAAGAAAATTTGGCTCTAATTTATAATAAAAGAAAACATAACAAGTAAATAAAAATAATTTAAATAATTTTGCAAGCTTAAAATAGATGCAATAAGCTCCCCCTAAATTTATGTGTACAAGTGAAAGGAATTAACATGAATAATCAAACCAACATAATACTTTCTCCCCCTTTTGGCAACATCAAAAATATTTTTATGAAATTGTAAATAAATTAAATAGATGGATCTAGCATACCTAGCATGCATCTCAAAGTCTAAAATCGTTCTTCATGTAGAGGTTTTGTAAAAATATCAGCAATTTGAAAATCCATACTACCAAAATCAATATCAACATCTCCTTTGCTAACATGATCCCTAACGAAATGATGTCTAATTTCTATATGCTTGGTTTGAGAATGATGGATAGGATTTTTTATTGAACTAATTGCAGTAGTGTTATCACACTTAATTAAACTGTGATCTAGTTTAAGTTCAAAGTCTTCTAATTATTGCTTCAACCAAAAAAAACATCTTAGACTATATACTGGCTTCTGAAATAACAATGAAGTTTTATTTTCTAGAGGATCAAGATATGAGTGATTATTATAAAAATTGACATGTTCCTGGTGTACTTTTCCTATCTACTTTATAATCAATAAAGTCAACATTGGAATAAGCAATCAAGTCACATGATAGTAAATTTTTAGGATACCACAAACCTATCCTTGAGGTACCTATCAAATAATGAAATATATGCTTGACTATCATTAAATGTGATTCTTTTGGAGCAGCTAGAAAATGCGCACATAACTAAACAACAAACATAAAGTTAGGCCTACTAGCAACAAGGTATAAAAGTGAACCAATCATACTTCTATAAAGCTTCTAATCAACTAGTTCTTGGATTCATCTAAGTCAAGCTTAGTGGATTGACTCTTGGGGGTTTTACTAGATTTGAATCTCTTCATGCCATACCTTTCAATCAAGTCTTTTGTATACTTAGTTTGACAATTGAAGGTGCCATTTCCTTGTTGCTTCACTTGAAGACCTAAGAAAAATTTAAGTTCTCCCATCAAACATATTTCAAATTCTTTAGGCATTAAGGATGAGAACTAAATGCACAAAGATTCATTTATACTTCCAAATAAAATATCATCTACATAAATTTGCACAATGATCAAGTCATCACCTAAAAATTTAAGAATAAGGTGGTATCTACTCTAACATTTCTAAATCCAATGGTCGATAAGAAAGCTATTGAATCTATTGTACCAATCTCTATGAGGTTGTTTCAATCTATATAATACTTACTTCAATTTAAAAATATGATCAATAAAATCTAAATTTTCAAAATTAAGGGGTTGTTCTATGAAGACATATTGATCTATAAAACCATTTAGAAATGCACTTTTTATATCTACTTGAAAATGTTTAAAGTCTTTATAATAGGCATAGGCAAGGAGCAATCTAATAATTTCAAGTATAGCTACGGGGGCAATAGATTCTTCAAAGTTTATCCCCTCAACCTGAGTGCACCCTTGTGCAACCAATCTAGCCTTATTTCTAACAATGTGTCCCAAGTAATCTAACTTATTTTTAAAAAGCCATTTAGTTCCTATAACATTCTAGTCTTGAAGTCTAGAGACTAGTTCCCAAACATCATTCCTTACAAACAAATTTAATTCTTCTTCCATAGATACAATCCAATAATGATCATTCAAAGCTTCATCCACTAATTTTAATTCACATTTAGATAAGAATACATAATGATTAATTACTTCCTTAAATTGTCTTTTACTTCTAACTTTTGGGGAGGATATCCTATGATGAAGTTCTTGGGGTGATTCTTAATAAATTTGTATTATTTAAGTAAAGAATCATCTACATTTTCTTCTAAATTTATTTTCTTAAACTCATCTACCTCATCCTCAATCAAATCATCTGTAATAGAATCAATAATATTTTTATCAAATATAACATGTATTGATTCTTCTACAATCATTTTCTTTGAATATAAACCCTATAAGATCTACCATTTAAAGAATAACTTAAAAAGATACCATCATTAGACTTGTTATCCAAATTTTTTAAGAAGGGTATTTTCCATTATTTAAAATAAAGCATTTACATCCAAAGATATGAAAATAACTAATCCTAGGTTTCTTACCAAAGAATAACTCATAGGGGGTCTTGTTTATGATAGGTCTCAAATAGACATGGTTCATCACATAGCATATAGTGTTAATGACTTCAGACCAAAAGTATTTAGGCAACTTATAATCATCTAACGTAGTTGTACTCAGCTCAATTAAAATCCTACTTTTGTTTTCTACAACACCATTTTTCTGAGGAGTTCTAGAAGTAGAAAAATTATGTTTAATACCAAACTTATCACAAAAATCTTCAAAGTATTTATTTTCGAATTCACCATTATGGTTTGATTGAATTCTACTTACTAAGAGACTTTTATCCTCAATATGTTTAACAAATTTTCTAAAAGAATCAAAAGCTTAATTTTTGTGAACTAAAAATATGACCCAAGTGAATTTAGAAAAATTATCAACAATAAAAAAAATCAAAGAATTTTCCTCTTAAACTTGCATTACTAATAAGAGCAAAAAAATTCATATGCAATAGTTCTAAAGGTCTAGATGTGAAAATAATATTTTTATTTTTAAAGGAATGTTTTGAATGTTTTCATGAATACATGTTTGACAAACATAATCATAATAAAATTTATTTTAGTTAAACCCTTTATAAGACCAAGTTTACAATTTTATTTAAAGAATGCATATTTATATGACACAACCTTCTATACCATAACAAAACATCATCAAATGAACTTTTAAAATAATGTAAATTTAGATTAGCATCACATGCATTTTCAAAATAAATAAGGTAAATATTCTTATATCTATGATCTATAAGTATTTTCTTTTTCTCTAATAACATAAAAAGAGGCATGAAATTTAACATTAAGTCTTTTATCACATAATTGACTAATAGAAATAAGATTATGCTTTAAACCTTCAACAAAAAAAACTTTATCAAAATTCATTAAATTTTTTAGAAAAATAACTAATACCAATTATTTTCCTTTTGTATTATCACTATAAACAACATACCCTTCTTCATAAGGTTCTAAAATAGAAAATTTTGATTTATCACCTGCCATATGTCTTGAGTATCGGCTATCCAAGTACCACATGGCTTCTTTGATTTTTCTTTGAAGGCATTCTTATAAAAAAAATAGGGGTCAACTTTGGAACCCAAACATGTTTGGGTCCACATCCCAAATAAAAATATGCGATGAATGTTGTGTAGTGTGTGTTATTTTTGGGTATCCAAATGAAATTTGATCTAAGAAATGCTTGAGATCTACATGCATGATAATGAAAGGATATATGACCCATTTTATTACATAAATTGCATGTAACATTTATATTTGTATAGGGTCTATGCCTAAATGATTTTGATACACTAGCTGATTTATGTTAATGGATGAAACCTGAGAGTGTAAGCTACTACAGGTATTCAACTTTGCACGTAGTAATAAATTTTCTCTTTAAGATTTTCTATAAGCAAAGATTGATCTACTGAGGAAGCATTCTTAGCTTTCAACTCAATGCATTCTTTTCAAATGATAAAACATGCATTTCTAAAATTTTCTTTTCTTTTTCTTTTGGGCCCTTTTATTTTTCCAATTTATTTCTTAGCCTGCTTTTCTCTTTCAACAATGTCAGGGCACTCTCTTCTTACTTGACTTTTTACAATTGTAGCATACTATTCCTTCACCTTCATTCAACTTTTTAGTAGGCAATTTATGTAATTTAGATTTTTCATACTTGTCTTTTTTTTCTGATAATATTTTTGAATTTCTTTGAAAGCATAGAAATATCATCACTGTCAATTTATGAACACGAAGTATTCTCCTTATAAGTGTCTTCCATCTACAAAGAAATTAATTTTCCATTTTTCTTCTTTTGGAGGGGGTCATTTTTTTCTCTTTGAGCTATAACCTATTCATGAGTTATCAATGAACCAAGAATCTAATCAAGTTTATATGTAGTCAATTCCTTAGCTTCACCAATTATAGTAACTTTTACATGCATTATTTTGGAAGGCATATTAAAATTTTATAAACCAAATCTTGGTTTTTATATTTTTCTTTCATATCCATGTACTAATCTATTTATATGTGCATCTTTAACCTTGTTAGTACCTTCATAAGTAACGATTAACTTATCCCAAATTTCTTTGGCTGCACTAAGCATGAAAATTCTCATATAATCATCGATAAGTAAAGCACAATATAAAATATTACAAGCCTTTGCATTTAGTTCATCTAATTCACTTTCATAAGAAGAGAATTTATCAAAAGGTTTATCAACTTTCAATCCATTTATTTCAATAGTGGTTGTGTGGTATTGATGTGTCAATATATGCCACATACATGAATCTTGTCCATGAATAAAAGTACTAATGTGATTTTTTCAATAATCAAATGGAACATTATCAACTAGGTGGCTGCCCATTAGGTAGTGCACCATTAGAAAATACTTGCATCATACTAATATACTCAAGGATGTTAAAATTTAGCCCGATACTAATTATTATGAAGCTATGGCACCCAAGGAGGTTAGGGGTGTGTGCCAAATTGGAGTTTCAAAATATTTTATACTTTATAGAAAATTTAACTTCAAATGATTATACTTAAAGAGAAAATAATAAAAACAAAAGTAAAGAAAAGTAAAGGTTCAAGAAAAAGTAAAATAGGGAACACAAAGTTTTTTATATTGTTTGGCCAAACCCAAAAGTTGGCCTTCATTCACACTTTGCAAGCTTAGCTAGAAATTCACTAAATTAAAGTTGCCATTATAGCAAATCTCTGTTCTCCTTCATGATCAAGTACAACCTAACACCATACTTTCCCACAAAGGTTTTCTTTTCTTACAGTACAACAACATAGATCAAGAGAAAAGAATTTTAAGATATTTTGCACTAACAACCAAACTAAAATAATATTAAGATAAATAATAAAAAAGAGAGCTTAAGTTTAATAACTTTCTTCTTGATTTAAATTTGAATTCAAAATAATAACTTTATATGGAATATTATATGCAAATAATTCTTAAAATAGAGCTAGATTTACTTTAATAGAAATGAAAAATTGAAACCAAAATAACTTCAAATGACATATTAAACTACAACACAAGGATGATTAAAACACTTGCATGAAAGTGTAACCAAATTATATTATGCAATGTATAAATTCAAAGACACAATCAAATGTGAATACCTAATATGAAAAATCACTTAAGAACTGTTCTTCAAAAACTTTTGATGTATCTAAATAGATGAAGAGTAGTGAAATCAAACTTTGTAATATCTTGAAATTAATTTGAAATATAATAGAAAGTACCTCCACTTAGTGATTGATGAAAATAGTAAGGAGAGAGAGATGAATTCTAATACTAAATCTTCAAGAAACTTGAAGGATGGATTTCAGCCACACATGAAGCAAGAGATGATGGAGAGTATGTTGACTTGCTTCAAGCAAATCCCTATGAAGGGATCTACCAAGGATGTGTTTTCACCAAACCTTTAAACTTTTCCAAGAAAGCATCAACATAGAGTCTTAGCTAAGGGTGAAAGTGTGGGAGAATAAGAGCTTAGACACCTTGGAAGACTTATGATTTTTTTTCAAAGCTTTCAACCAAGAAAGAAAGAGAGAAAGAGAGAGAGAGTATAGCAGCAGTTTGAATCACAAGAATCTCCAAGAAATCAAATTGTAAGAGTTTGGTAAAGATGGAGAGGAGATAAGAGAGAAAAACCAAATTCTAAACCAGCAAGAGAAAATAGGAGGGAAACATAATTAAAAAATAATTCATTTTTGAATCAATCAATTTATTAAAAATCCAAAAAAAAAATTTGGCCAAAGTAAGATAGAATGAGAGAGAGAGAGAGAGAGAGAGAGTTATTTTGGAGGGTCCAAATTATGATAATCGACCAAGGAGAGAAAATCAATTAAGAAAATATTTTAAAATTTGAATAGATTAACACATGATATATGATTAATTTAAATAAAATTCATATACATGGGTCAGCCAAGAGAGAAGAAAGAGAAGGAGAAAACAAATTTAACATAAAAGCATGGTAAAATTAAAGTCCAAGATGGAGTGAGTTTGAATTAATTTAATTTTGAATTCCAACAAAGATGGTCAGAAAAACATAATACAAAACATGGATTCAATCAAGGTTTTAATTCATGATACATTTAATATATGATGAATTAATTAGAGAGTGAGTAAAGTGAAGACTGCATTAAATAATTCAAATAAAATAAATAGAGAAAATCCAATGAAATTTTTGATCTAAGACACTTCCCATAACTAAGTTGATCTCCAATCAATGCAATCAATTAATTTAAATCAAGGAAGATTAATTAAAATACTTTTTAAGTAATAAAAATTATTTAAAATAATTCAAATTTAATTCTAATAGGGCCGGCCATAACACTTTCCTAAAATAGATTAATTTAAAAAAAGGAAAGTTTATTAAATCATGGCTCATTTGAATTAACTTAAAATAATTCAATTAAACTCAAATTAGTTGAATCAAAGCATGATAGGGTCAGCCAAATCATTCCATAAATGAATAAATCCAATCTTGCATTAATATGGTAAAGAATATTCAATTTAAATTCAAAAATTCAAAAACTAAATTTTTAAAATTAGAATAAATGAGGCAAGTATTATGGAAATAATTTGAATAAATCTCATATTATTTATTAATTTAAAAATATAAAAAATTATGCCAAAACACAATTTAGATGATAATGATGACATGAGTGAGAAAATAAAAAGGATAGAAGAGAGAAAAGGATAATTTTAGATTAATTTTATTCTAATGCAATAAATAAATATGCATAATTAATGTAATTAAGCATGGAAATGATTAAATGATGTATGAAATTAATTCATCTTGCTTGAAAGAATAATAAATAATACTTAAACTCGTGCAAGTAATTTATGTTATCTAATATGAATAATTCAAGGAATAATGCAATTTTGATACGTAGAAAAACATGAAGAAATTTAAATAAACTATTTTGGAATGATTAAACCATTAATTTTATAGAGTTCTTATTTGCCTTAGTATTGTAATTCCTAGAAAATTCTGAATCAATTCAAGTCTAACAACTTTAGCTTTCCAAATTGATTGAAAATTCTAGGTTTAAAGAATTTTCCTACATCACTTGAATTTAAACCAATTATTAGCATTTTAACATATATTTATTATCATCAAAATCAATCTGAAATGAGATGGAGCTCATAAAGTCAACACATAATACTCATTTTCTAAAGAGAATTTTTAAACCAACCCAAATTAGCTCAATTCAAGTTGGTCTTGGAAGTTACACTAGAAGACCATATTGTACACATCAAAATTTGATTAAAATCTCCAATTCTCATTTTTAGACATTAATATAAAAATCCATAGCATTTTCTTCACCAAAGAGAAACCATCACCATACCTTGGGATCAAGGGTGGAGGATTCATTCATGGTGCTCGCTAAAAAGTTATTAGACTCCTTTTCAAGAGTGTCATTACCATGATCTAGGGGAAGAAGTCAAAGTAATCCCACAAAAAGAAAAGAAGGCTTTTGTGAAGGGAAATCACTCATTAGGAATCGGATTGACCATAATAAAAATTTTTATCTAACAATGAATATTTATAAGCAGGATAAAAACTCTTCAAAGTCATAAGTGTCACATCAAGTATTTAATATGAAAAATCATTGAAATTATTATTGAATCTAGTGAGAAATCCAAGCATTACACAAAATGATAAAATAGTTAGTATATACACCGCTAATAAAGTAAAACTAAAAACTAAACATAAAAATAAAACCCTTGAATATTGCAAAAAAAAATATATGTATATCATATATATATATATATATATATATATATATATATATATATATATATATATATATATATATATATATATATATATATATATATATATATATATATTAAAATATCTTCTTATTCAAATAAAAAAGTTTACAAACAATCATCTCCATTTACTACATAATATTTATTTTTTAAATTGCTTAACTATCAAATTAGCAAGCTACTCGACACTTTTTCTTGATAGGTAGTCAAACATGAAATTGGCCCTTATAATAAAGTGAGAAGAATAACTTTGCTCATCTCGATAATACAGTGAAGTCAACTTAACTTCCAAGGTCGTGAGCCCCTTTTGCACCTTAGTTGCCACTCCCCATGTCGAGTACAAGCTATCCTTAAGAGAATCTTCTCACCTCTACAATGCAACAAATTCCATAGAAAGGGCAGAATGTTGAGGTTCCTCAGTTGTATTTCTCCCTCTAAAAAAGAGAGATCATTCTTTTAGAAGTCAATGCTCTCATGATAATCCAAATAATAGAAACTCACCAACATCACATTCAAGTCTGTCTAAGTAAAGCTAGTCATTTTGGTAATGGGAGAGTCAGAACTACTAAGCCTTTTTCCAACTTGAGGAGATCAACTCCAATCAAAAATATCAAGATTGCCTAGTTACCGAGAATCACCTTAAGATGGACAATAGTAAGAAAAATTCTTATTGAAGCCTCTTCTGCATGATGAGAAAAAAAAATCATGAATTGCAAGTAAAGGAACCACTATCATGCGATTACCTAAAAGAATTATCCCAGGAATGAGTAGCCATTGATGAAGCAAAGCATTTCCTCTCCACTAGGATGATATCTTAGAAAGTCACCAATAATAAGATGAATACTCAGCTTGACTCTACCAAAAGACCCAAAGTAACCACTTGGGTGAGAATGTCACAGTGAGGACTCATGAACACTCAACATGCTAAGCTATAAGAGAAAGGAAACTATATTAAAATTTGTTATTTTCATTAACAAGTTTATAGGATGAAGAAGTCACTTACTATGGTAAGATAGTATTCCACCAAGTTATACTTAATTAGAGTTCTTGCCAATTTTCTTATTTAAAACTTCCTTAGACAAACAAGGGGACATCCTTCTTCATCCCCTTTGGGGATGCTCAGAACCTTTAGGATCGCTCCGATAAGGGGAAAAGTGTTCAACTCCTCTCTCGCAACACTCAACTTAAAAGGATCAGGAACACTTGCCTCGATTCATGAGTCCACACCTTTAACCTTACCAGTCATGACTTTTATTATCAAAAATAGCTCTACAATGGTCAAGGAACTCACGTCAATCAGGGGCATCATGATGTCCCTCTCTTTGGGTCTCTTAAGTTTTTTTCTTAAAGCTACCCAAAGGCCAACAATGTAAATTTCACTATGTCTCTTAGAATCCATGAGAAAGCATTAGATTAATGAGAAAATGAAGTCAGTGAGTATTCTAGAAAATACTAGGTAGAAAGCATGAGCAATGATAACTTGGTCCAGAACATGAGAGCCACTCTTATATAGCCATAGGATGTAGGAAAAGCCAAAAGAGGAATTCAAATCCAAGGTGATGTGACATAAAAGCCTAAAAAGAATTTTAATATAACATTTATTGAATTACACTAATTATTTTTTTCTATCCTTTTGTGAGTGTTGACCTCACATTTAGAGTGAGGAATAACCTTTCTCATCTTAGACTTAGGAACCTTCTAGACACTTAGATTTCCTTAGTGCTAAGACACTTCTAGTGATTAACGAAATACTAAACATAAGCTTAGAGAACATAACCCTAAGCCTAGGATATACCTCAAGACCAATAGGTTATGCCTATCGTATAGCTTAAACCAAAACTCATACATATTCACTCATTCAAATTTAAGCTCACGTAAATAAAGCACAACTAACCTCAAACCTATTCAATTGATCTTACTTGAATTTGGTTTTCTAATCCATGCTCCAAGTCAAGTTAACTTGGGTCAACCCAAGTTAACCCTCATCACAATCCCATAACTCAATTTAAATCCGTTCAAGTAAACTAAATCCAACTTGGTTTTCTCAACCTCTCAAATTATTCATTAGATCATTTCAAGCCATGATAATAATTATAATCAAGCCAATTGAACCAAATAAAAGTGACCAACCCAAGTTAGCCCATTCAACCTAAAGGGTTCAAATGACCCAAAACCTAACTGAACCCAAATCAATTGCAACCAAAGCCTCCATTTAACTTCAAATTCATCATTGAACACACTCAAATCATCCATAATCCCGATTGGCCCAAGTTGGCTTAACAAAATTGTGACTTAACCCAGGGTGACCTGACAGAGGTGATTAAGCCAAACTCTAATTAAAATCCCATTGAATCAAATCAAGCCATCCAATCCCATCATTGATGATTGTAGCCTAAATCCCATAGATCATTATTGGACACTACAATAATCAATTGAGCCTAACTAAGCTAATTAGACCTTTTGACCCAAGTTGACCCAATTTGGCCTAAAGGGAAAATAGAACCAAATCAAATCCTAAACCAAATTGATTGAAACCAATGTTCAAACCAATCTATAATCTAATATTAAATATAATCCAACCTTCAATTGAACCTAATTTGGTTAACCTAATCCAATTAGCCCACTTAGCCCAATTTGACCTGAAGGGTCAAATTAAACCAAATCACTCCATAATATAAATTAATTCAAATAAACTCTTCCAATCAATCACCAATTATCAATTAAACATAAACCACACCCATGCTCAAACCAATTTGGCCAATTTGGTGAATTGGTCAACATGACCCATTTAATCCAAATTGAACCATATGAGCCAAATTCAAATCTAACCCAAATTAAATCAAACCAATTGCACTAACTCACTCCAAATGACCAATTGAACTCACCCAAGTTTTACCCAATTTTGTCAAAATTTTTAATTTAATTGAATCAAAATAATTTGACCCATATGGGTCAAATTAAGCCAAACCCAAGTAAACCAAGCCCAAACCCAACCAAACTTGGCATGATCTTAGGTCACCATGGACTGCCGTAGGCTAACCCCCCCCCTTTCATAGTTAGATATTAAGTAGGTATTAAATGAAATAAAAAATGTAAAAAATTAATCAATTCATTCAAAGATTTGAAGTGGAACCTCCCCTAATGTTTAACTTAAATAATTCTGAACTTTAGATAATCACACTTCTAAAGACTAATTAAGATACACCACACTAAACCTTAGCACACACAAAAGAATACTAAGTCACCAATTCTATTGTAGGTTAGGTCGGTGTATATTATGGTGTTATATTTTATTTTATGATGTATTATTTTAGATTGGATGTTAGGATTATTTGTGTATAGACTAGATGTTAGGTCACTAATAGCCTAATGATATTTTTTGCATGGGATTATGCTAAAGGAGTCATTATAATAATAAGTAAATATAAATATTCTTGCTTCGAGGTGCCATTTATCCCCCTAAGCATAATCCAATTAGGATAGGTGGGCTTGGTTACCTATGTGCAGGGTGCTAAGTATATATATGTAAAATATAATTGCTTATCTTGTAGGTTTGTTAAAATAACGTCTGTCTTCCAGGTGTAGTTAGATTTTTTTTTCACAAATATGTAATTTTTGTAATAGGATTAAGATTAGTGTTATGGGGTTTAAGATGAGCAATGGCTCGAAGGTAAAGACTTGGGAGACCCTGTGAAGCTTGGAGCAAACTAATCCAAAAGAAGGAAAGGGCATGAGATTGAAGACCCCCATAGTATTTATTATAATCATAATATTTGATTATAATTTGGGTTGTATAAGGGTGGAGCTCGACTATCAATTTTCTTATCTTTTTCAAGGTGTACGGCGGTACCTGACTGCACCGCCCTCTTATTCTTTTATAAAGTTTACATGTGTAATTATTGTGTTTATACTGTGCAATAGAAATGACATGCTTTTCATATGTTTCTTAAAGTGTGATGACTTGATGTGTGGTCTGGATGCAACAGGCTCTTTGAGGTAAAATTAAAATTTCTATCCTCACTAAAATTCTATAACTAAATTTTAATATAACTCATAACCTCATCTTAAGCTTAGGTCTATAATCAAGATAAATAGAAGATTTAGAAACCTCTTAAGGGAGGGTCTCCACTCTTGCATGATAAGGGATATGCTTAACCTTTGAGGGCGATACCTTGTAGTGGAGAATAGCTCTTCTAATTGATTTAGCTCATGATTTAATTTCATCATGCATATAGGCATAATTGTCCCAAGCCCTTGATCCAAAATGAATGTGTCAAAATTGGTTTATGAAGTTGTAAATTTTGGGCATTAGTTTATGTCATATTTTTATACCAATCATATTCAAGTCTCTTAAGGAGAAAGTTTAAGATTCTAGCTTCCTTCCTAATAAAATAATAGCCAATCTATCTTTCATCTACATAAAGCCGACCTACATGGTTTTAAGGCATTGGAGGTGTTAACTGGTAGTCACTCCTGGTAGTTGTGAGCTAAGAAGAATCGGGGTGCGTTCATTCTCTCTTATGGAGGTGAACTATCATATCCCATCTTTCTCAATTAGACTTAGGTCATACTTTTAGCTTGTGCTAAAGCATTTTAGATTTAGGTTCTAAGGCAACTTATTTCATTTGAGCTATGAGTATGAGTCCTCATCTCTTAAGCATTTTCACGATCTTGTGTTGCTAGACTATAAACCCTAGAATTCTAATAAGATTCTAACTTAAATAAAAGTAAATTCTCTCTCTCTCTAAGGCCTCACTATAGGATAGACTGGGGTGCTCACTAGGCTTTCTAGTATTATGGGTGCTTCTTACTTATTCTCCTTTGGAATCCATAAATAAGCCTTCCTATTTGAACTCTCCCATTTGATTATCATAAATGACTAATCTTTTGATAGTCTAGCTTTGAAAGCTTTGGATATACTTATTGGCTACTTTAATTGAGAGTATTCTTAGAAGATTATCATTTTCTAAGATGTAATTAACTATGAAAGTTTGCTTCCATAGGGAGCTAAAGAACTCAGAATAAAATAAACCCTGCTTTACTTCACCATGTAAAGTTGGAGAAAGATCCCTAGTACATACGTAGATCCATCTGCCTTAGGAGTCCTTATTAGGTGATTAGATCTAGTACAGGGTGATGTTTTCATATCCCAAGATGATACATCATACCTTGATGCAACACCTGATCACTTGAATAAGTCACTACGGATCCAATTTAAAACACAATAGATTTTTTGAGCGACTCCATTGGGGAAAGCTCCTCTCTCCATCTTTAGTAATCAATCATTATCCCCAAGAATCGATAGTGGTCTTATATATTTTTTAATGTGAGTTTAAGACTATCATTCTTTTCCATTGGGCACCCTAGCTATTTCACCCTTAGGTAAGCGGGGCCAACATCCTTTAGGTTTTAGGACCTCACTCTAGTAAGTCTTAGAACCCCTACTAGACATCCAATAGGTAAGAAAGATTAATCAAATAAATCACATAAAATAAATTAAATAAAGTTTATTTAAAATTTTAAGAATCTCTTACCATGAGCATGATAAAGTAAGGTTCATCCAGTATCTTCAAAATTCATTTGAACTCACTTTCTATGAAGTTCAAGATAAATAAAGCATTTCTCTAAAAATTACAAATCTCTCTAATACATATATGAACCCCATCTAGAATAACCAAATTTGTTAAATGATAGTTTCAATTTAAAATCGAGTTAAAAGAACAACAATCAAGGCAAAGTCTAATTTTATACCCTTCTTTCCAACATCAAAGAGGAAAGCTCCTGCTTTTTTCTTTCAAGCATTCAAATACCATGTCTTTGAAAGCTCATCTTCTTATTTTTGGTGTGGATTTGGCCATGGATCAGGCCATTCTCACCTCATCCCCAGTCATCAAGTTTGGCCATGGGTTCGAGCACTTCAAAGTCACTTGTGATGGTCCTACCCTCAGCATAGTGAGTAGGGAGGAGGTGGATAATAAGAAACCACTTTTTAGTTTGATCTTTAATCAAATACTGAGTTCTCATCCTTAAAAAGGAAAGCCTTAGAGGTTCCCACAGCAAGAGTTCTACTTATGCATTCCATAGTTTCTGCAAGGACTAGTACTGCCTCTGTTGTATCCCCAGCTCTTAAGGGGAAGTTAGTTCTAGCATTTGAGATTATTTCCCACCTTGAGGATACTAGCTCCTCCATGCACCCTTGACCAAGGGCTCAAGACAAGAAAAATAAGAAGATCAAGAAGTACTATGAGTGGCATGGCCAAAGGAGGAAGCCTCCCATGTAGTTGAAGAGGGGTCCATTCATGAGACCTCTCCCCTTCTTGGTGTTAGTAGGTTTCACCCTCTCTCAACTACAGAGGGAGAGGAGGATATGAGGAAGATAACAGCATCACCCCCATGACCCGCAGAGTATGAGACACAAGATAGAGAGAGGAGGAAACCCTATGTTGGTCTAAGGTCTGTGCTTAGAAGAGTGGGGGGAGATTCCATGGACATTTTGATGGATCATTTTTATAGAGAAACGGCCATGGAGGCCAAGGTTGCTACCAAGTGCGGAGAGAGATAAGAGGTTTATAGTTAGTGGCCTCGATTGATTGATTGATCCATCGATATCATCATTTAAACATGATAGTTCTCATTGGTTCTAGTGAAGAGAAACCTTCAGGAGGACATGTCACCACCACCACGCCTCACTCACCCACTCGCCGCCACCATCACAGTATCATGTACCATCATCCACAAAATACCATAAATCAATTTCTATAGAAAAGACATCCTCCTTGGTGATATGATCCCAAGGACCACACTCCATTTACTCCTGGTTGAGGTGAGGAAGCTCTCTTGAACTTCCACCCCAATGGTAGAGAAGAAAGAGTGGTGGCCCAAGAGCATTGTAGTTGTTACACCACCACAGCTAGAGGAAAAGAAAGAAGGAAATACCAAGTTGACTCCCATGATTATCAAGCCAGTCAGAGATAACTCTCCCCCTATCCAAATATACAATGTATCACCTCTTCCAGACATAATCCAATAGCGAGTCACCACATGACACATGTCATTAGAAGAGATATTATAGGACTAATGCTGGAGAGAGGTAGATAGTTGGAGATGGTCATTATGACCAAGAGGAGGGTATGATAGACTTCAATGCCAATGAGGATGACCTTTTGGATGGTACTACTGAAGTCCACATGATTGATACTCGAGGATCCTTGCATAGAGAACAACCCAACTAGGAAGCTCATGGCGTTATAGTTGAGGAAGGTGAGGCATTAGACTCAACTCAATTCCTTCTCCAATAGATCAAGCTTAAGGATGATCAGATTGATAAGATGGAGAGCAGAGTAGAGAAGTTAATGGTGGTATTAGCATTGCAAAATCAAACATATGTCTCACAACCCACTCCTATGGAGGCTAACAGACCTGAGATAGGCTTATCCTAGATCATCCCAAAAGCACTACTCCAATGGATAAGGATATCGGTAGCATGCATAGGAAAATAGCTGATAGTACCTCCATGCGTGAAAAGACATCAAGGTAGAACAAGTGAAGGAGGCATTGCAGCCCAAGGGAGCTCATTAAAGCAGAACCTACCCAAGGAATTCAATGTGAATACCTTAAGGGTTTTGTGCCACCATCCTTCAAAGTATATAATGGCAGTGGGAACCCTAGGTAGCATATTATACAATTTAGAGCTAGTTGTTGCAACGCTAGTGGTAGTGATGCCCTACTCTTTTGATATTTTATTAGTAGTCTTTTTGGAGTGACCTTTGATTGGTACGCCAAATTGCCTAATGGTTTGATGAAGTCTTTTCCAGAATTAGAGCATTTTTTTTATCAAGAGATTCATAGGAGTTCAGCAGAGAGTGACTGTAGGGGACCTCGTTGTTGAGAAACAAAAATTCTAATGATTCCCATGCTGATTATATTCTCAAGTGGCAAAACCTGAGTATAAAATATGAACCACAGCTACAGGAGCAATATGCCATTAAAATTTTTCTCAAGAATATTCATGGCCTGACCGCCTTCATGCTCAAGGGCTTTACTATGAAGACATTTAAGAAACTAATAAGCAAGGTGGCTAACCTATAAGAGGAAGCCAAATAGTTACCATTTTCAGACCAGTCATCCATGTCTAAACCTAGAAAGTATTTGAGAAGAATACAAGGATAGTGCTAGTAGTAAATATGGGGAAATAGCTAGTGAGAGCACAGTTTGAGAGGTCCAGAGCTCAATAGGCTTCACTCTCACCTCCTCTTCCACTACCTCATCCACCACAAAGCCCACTCCAGCAACCTACACAATAGTGATACTAGTACCCACCCCCAGGTAGCTACCATCCACCTACTCATGCTGATAAACTCAATAAGACATACTCATTCAAGAGAGGAAGTAGAAAATCTTCAAGAACCTTCTTAAGAGCCTGATTTCTACCCAGCCTAGAGGAAGTGAAGTGGGTAGTGATGATCCTAACTACTACCCCTACCACCCATGTAGCCATGTCTTAGAGGATTGCTCTACATTCTAGGATTAGCTTGAGCATAGCTACAAGTTAGGAGCCATAGTGAACCCCGAAGAATACTTAGTGGAACAACCTTATGGTTCCATTAAAGTAGCCTCTGGGGAAACATCAGATCCTCTTAAAATAAAATATGGTTGGGATATCTCTTTATCCCGTACCTCTAAGAAGATTATTTTTAAAATCAAGAAACTTTCTCAGGTGCTCAACTCACCTCCAACACTAAGAAGGTAAAGGGACAACTCAGGGAGGTGGAAGCCCAGCAGAAGCAACATCTACCACATGCCTAGGATAGTTCCATAGCACCACCATCATATGAGTCCAGCATTCATCCTCCCACACTTGCAGTTACCACATCTACTAGCTCACCATTAGAGAGTATCGTGGATGAGGCCACTCATACCACTTTACTTGACTTTTACCATGTACCAAAAAAGAAAAGAATCTTGTCTACTTTTGAAGATCTAGATTTTATTCCATTGATAGCTCCAAGTCATAATAGTAATAATCTAAATAATTCTAATCAATTCCATTCTGAAAATTTTTTTTGAATTCTCTAGATTTGGAGTCATCCACTGATGATCCTTTAGAAGAAGGTTTGCATGAGTAGGTATAACTTTCTACAAGCTCCTTATCTCAAGATGTTGTTGAAGTTAACCTCCGTAGTGGTAAAGTTCTACCTCCTAGGGTAGTACCTCATGACAAGGGTAAACATGTCATTAGTGGTGAGATAGCCCCTCCACAAGATGCTCCACCCTTGATTTTATGGAGGACCAACCTAAAGTTGATTACAATGTCTTCCCATATCTTAGAAAGTTGCTAGCTAAGTTAAGCAAAAATGACACTCTTATTTTATCAAAAGAGATGAGGGAGTCACTAATCAAAGCATTACTTGACCCTGAAATATGCTTAGCTTAGTTGACCGCTACTAATCCAGTTGGAGAGGAGGCATATTTTTCAAAGGAAGTCCTAGAAGTCACGTACTTAGATGAAGACTTACTACTAGGGATAATAGACACAACCGCCCCCTCTATATCACTATTGATGTTGAAAAGTTCAAAGTTTAGTATTGGTTGATCCAAACGTGAGTATTAGTATAAAGACCTCTACTTGAGGATCAACATCTATAAACTCCAATCTAAGAAGATGATGTTGACAGGATTCAATGAGCAAGGCGAGATGACCTTAGGCTCCATCATGTTGCTTTTTGAGATTGGTGATTAGAAGGCAGAAGCTAAGTTTCACATAATAGATTCTGATACATCTTTTAATACTTTGCTAGGGTGACCTTGAATTCATGAAAACAACATGGTTCCATCCTTTTTACATTAGTGTATCAAGTTTATCAAGGATGGGATTGAATATTACATCAAAGGAGATCTCAAACCATTTGTAGTACATGAGATTAGGATTTATGAGGATGCAACCTATTACCTTCCTAAGAAACAAAATGTCTTCTCTCATGAACTTAATCAAAATGAAAAAGAAAAAGAAAAAAAAAAGAGAATGAAAAAAAAGAAGAAAAGAGATATAGAAGAAGACATTAGGGAGGAAATAGGGATCGAGATTAAGTTCCACCCAAGTTCATTACTCCATTTGAACAAGTGGGAAGGATGACATGACCTCCACCAGGACGAGGAGGAGGCAAGTCTAGAGGAAGCCCCAAGGATGGTAGACCTCCATACCTACCACCTACTAGGAGGTTCGCTCCAGCATCCAGAAGTACACCTACCATCAACATAGACTTCGAATCTAGTTCAGAGGATGAGTCCTATATAGTGAGCACAATAGCTAGCTCTTTATGCAAGTAGATCCCTTGGAGGTGACACTAGAGCCCAACAGTGATGAAGATCAGTTCCCCAAGTGAAGCATGAGTATATCCAAATCTCTTCTATATGAAAATGTTAGACAACATGTGGGTGCCTTAGCTCTAACCTCACTTTCTTCACAAAAAGTTGAGAGTTTGGTAGTTAAGGAAGCTCCTAAAATATGTACGATGCTACCCCAAAGGTTTTACCCAAGAATAACATCATCAAGCCAAGAAGTTGATGCAGAGTTTGAGGATGAATCATTCAAAGAATTAATAGAATTATCGTTTGATTGGTACTCGCATTGTGTTCTTAATCTAACAAAGAAATGTTTAATTCCACATATATGGTCTAAGCACAGGTGAGAGTATTTCAAGAGATTATGGGACAACAAGTGCAAGAACTCTCAATCAAGACCAAGACTAGGCTTTGGTATAGTAGGCCCAATAGATGACGATGATTATTGCTTGGTCATTACTAAGGAATGTGATAGTTCTTCTCAAACAACATTAACTCATATGAGGAGGTGTGTTTAGAAACTTTAGATGATCTAGATGAGCTCCAAGTTAAAGATGCACCCCTAAAATTTAAAGAAGAAATTAAATCAACCATCAATGAACTTAAAGAAATTAACTTGGGGACTGAGGATAATCCACACCCAACACATGGCAGCTCCTTGTTGAGTGAATCTGAAACCAATGAATTAGTTAAGTCACTTAGTAGGTTTAAGGACTGTTTTGCATGGAGTTATGAAGAAATACCTAGATTAGCTCAAGTTAATAAGCAAATATAGCCCCAATGTTAACCCATCAAGCAAGCTCCTAGATGCACATTGAACAATAGGTCATTTCTGAAGTCAAGAATTTAATCGATGATGGTGTCATCTGGGAAGAAAAGTATCCCACCTGGTTGGCCAACATCATCCCAGCTAAGAAGAAAAATGGTCAAATTCGCATATGCATCAACTTTATGAATCTTAATAAGGCATGTCCAAAAGATGAATTTATATTACTAATACTAGAATTGATGGTGGACATTACCTCATCTCATGCAGTCTTCTCTTTCATGGATGGTTCACCTGGATATAACCAAATAAAGATGTCACTTGAAGATGAAAGAAACATTACGTTTAGAACCCCGATCATAATCTATTATTATAAGGTCATGCTTTTTGGCATTAAAAATGCTGGCGCCACATAGCAACTGGCCATGACTCAAATCTTTGATGAACTCATTCACCACCAAGTTGAATGCTACCTCGATAATCTTGTGGTTAAGAGCAAAGAAATGGCAGACCATCTCTTCGATTTGGGAATAGTTTTCAAGCAGTTAAGGCAATATAACCTTAAAATGAATCCTCCAAAGTGTGCTTTTGGAGTGACTTCAGGAAAGTTTCTAGGGTTTGTTGTTCGACACTATGAGATTGAGATCGACCCGAAAAAGATTAAAGCGATATTGGAAATGACGCCCCCTAAAAGTCTAACCCAACTCAGATCATTCCAAGGGAGGTTGGTGTATTTAAGATGCTTTATATCCAACCTAATAGGAAGATGGCAACCATTCTCAGTGCTAGTCAAGAAAGAAGCCAAGTTTAAGTGGGATGATGCCAACATGCATTTGAAAGCATCAAGCAATATCTTATGACGCCGTCAGTCTTGGCCGTCCCTATCCCAGGTAAACCTCTTATACTCTACACTGTTGTGTTAGATGACTCCCTAGGCTCTTTGTTGGTCCAAGACAATGACGAGGGGAAAGAGAATGCACTTTACTATCTTAGCCATCATCTAATACCTGTTGAGGCAAACCATCCACCCATTGAGAAGCATTTCCTAGCTTTGATCTTTGCATCCTAGAAGCTACGATATTATATGCTCTCTCACAAAGCTAACTTAATTTCTAGAGTCAAGCCACTGCAATACCTCATGACACGGCTGACCCTATGTGAATGGTTGGCATGATGGTCTATGATTTTATCATATTTTGACATCACTCATACCTCCATGTGAAAGGCAAGAACTGGACTTCCTAGTCACACCCACTTCTTGCAGATTCCCACAATGATGATGATTCCCGATGAACAAATCATGAACTTAGGGATGCAAACATCATTGGGAGATGTACTTTGATGGCTTCCTCTTAAAGAAGAGAATTACCATAATCTACTCTCCCAAGCAAGGCGGCGGTAGGGATAGTCCTCCTCACAGCTGACAATGACATGATAAGATTTTCATATCATCTATCTGAATCTTTCACCAACAATAAAGCCAAATATGAAGCTCTGATCACCAGTTTCAAGTTAGCCATTTCTTTAGGCTTTAAAAGCATCAACATCTTTGGGGATTCACAGTTAGTTGTCAATCAGATCGATGAGTCTTAAAAGGTTATGAAGCCCAAATTCCATCATTACCATTAGTACACCATGGAATTATTAAACCAGATCCTAGAAACCATAATTTATAAAATCCCTCAAGAAAATGCCATAGTCGATGTCTTATCTAAACTCACAAAAATGTCTAGAAGATGAATCTATATCAATAGAGGTTCACAACAGATAAGTCTTGCCTCTGATTTATAATGAACTCATCAATAAACACATTCTTTAAGGGGAGGTTGCCATTGCTAAAAAAATGAAGAGTTGGATTGGATGCAACCCTTCATTGATTACCTAAACAAAGGCAAGCTACCTCAAGAGAAATCTCAAGCACATCAAGTAAGGCAGAGGGCACTCTCCTATGCCCTCATAGATGGTGTCTTATACCAACGGTCTTTCGATCATATGTGGTTATGCTGTTTAGACAAACATGGAGCCTGTAAGATCGTGACCTAGGTGCACTCAAAATTATGCAGAGCTCGTCAATCCGATCCCAAGATGAAAACTAAGATCAAAAGACTTGGGTATTACTAGCCAACGATGATCACAGATTGCATGGATGTAGCGAAGTGTTGCCACCAATGCCAAGTACATGGAGTGGTTCTCCACTAACCACCTAACATTCTACATCCGTCTTTAGCCTCATGACTATTTGAGTGTTTGGGTACCGACATAGTTGGTCCAATTGATCCTCCATCATTCAAGGGCCACTGTTTCATTCTAGCAGCTACATACTACTTCTCCAAGTGGGTAGAGGTGATTCCACTTAGGGAAATCAAAGCTAAGCATGTGCTTTAATCGTGTATAGATTTGGAGTTCCCCACTGAATCATATCTAACAATGGTACCACTTTCAAGAGAACTAAGATCAATAAATTTTCCTAGAGGAATAACATAGATTGGAGGTACTCTACCATCTACTATCCACAGAAAAATAATTTAGTGGAAGCCTTCAACAAAATTCTCATCCAAATACTCAAGAAAACACTCAATGAAAATAAATGATAGTGGCATGAACAAGTTAGAAGCTTTATGTATACTACATACAAGATACAATCTACTCCATTCTCCTTAATGTATGAGTCCAAAGCCTTTATACCCTTAAAGGTTCAGCTCCCATCACTACAAATAGTTATGGGTAGTAAAATCATGATCGAGTATAATGCTAAGCTATGGTTGGAAGAACTTGAAGGTTTGGATGAAAGACACTAGTAAGTATGTTAGAACCACGAGTTGTATAAAGCAAAAATAGTTCAAACTCATAATAAGTTGGTCTTCCTTATAAATTTTTGAGTTGGAGAGCTTGTCATAGTTCTAATGAGATCAATTATAGCCCATCGCAAGATGGGAGGCAAATTTAGACCTACTTGGGAAGGCCATTTTGCCATAGAAAGGCTTACCAAGGTGGATCTTATCAACTCTTCAATCATAAAGGTGAATGCCTGATGCTCCTGAATAATGAGCTCTACCTAAAGAAATATTATGCATAAAGAATGTCCCAAATAATTTTCAATCAATAAAAATTATATTTTGATCGAATTATTTTTCATGTTAAAATTTTTTCAATTACCAAACTCTTGATGTGTCTTAGGTAGGTGTAAGAGAATCCAAGTAGCATCCTAGACCTTATCGGTACAATACAAACCCAAAATTGCACACAAACACAAATAGGCCAAACACAAATTCTATCACCTCAGACTACTTTGAGTTGAGGTGAGACCTAGACCCCTCGCCAAGTCGCTTCTAGTTGATTCACCACTCAGCTAGAATCACCCCAACGGTTATCCCTGCCTAGAAAGATGTGAGTCTCTACACTTTCTTTCTTGCTTGACTGTTACAGACCAATGAGCCCCTTTTGTTAGCTTGATGCACTTCATTATGCAGCTAGAAAGGCATATTGGTAGTTAATCATGTTCGTGGAGATGTTAGTCCCTAGGCTTTCTCCTTGAACTAGCTATCATGTGCTGAATGGGTCCAAATCCATATTTGGGGATTAGGGTAAGACCCCCAGTGGCTCCTCTTCCTCTTGAATACTTCAAGCTCGGGTTAAGTCCTCCTTTATGACTCCCACTGGTAGTCATGTCGATAGTAGGCCATGCATGATGACTATCCATGATTAGTTCTACTTAGAAGATGTGAGTCCCAATGCTTTCTTCCTAGATTGATCATCAAATTGATGGGCACCTTAGGTTGGTGGTGTTCACTTTGATAGAACCCACCGGTGGATAACACCACAGATGTGAGTCCTCAACTTTCTCTCTAAGTGACCACCATATACCTACAAGCTTTATATTTTGGGATTAGGATAAGACCCTGAGGCACCTTCCTGGGCATTTATTTGGATTATGTCTTCATGACCCCATCTAGACATGACCCAGGTTAATATTAAATTGGATAGATCCCCTTTCCTAGTAACTGCACCTTTGGTTGGAAGCTATGTACTATGGATGTACAGACTATCCTTTAGGCCAGTAAATCTAAGATAGGCCAAAGCCCCCATAGCTCCTTCTTAGTGTGGCCCATTGCAAACCAACAAGGTCCACAATAAATAAATAAAAATAAACAAAACAACATCTCTTATGGATTAGGATAAGACCCTTAGAGGCACCTCTTCCCAAGCAGGCATCCTATCTTTTGGAGCGTGCAAAACTCCTAATGCTCGACTATCCAAGGAGATAAGACCGCTAGAGGCCCTCACTTGGTAGTCACCCTAAGTCGAGTTTGACTTGATGTACAATCAGTGGGGTCACCCCGATGGTTGATTCTTCTTTGGAAGATGTGAGTCACGAAGCTTTTCTAGTTCATATCTCAAATTGATGGGCAACCATAGGTTGGATAGTCTATTATATGATCTAGACTCCCCTTGAGTCAAAGTCTAAGGTAAGTCCAGGCTTTTGTAGCCCTTCCTTCATGTGACTCATCGCCAGCCAACAGGGTCCATATTAACAAAAAAATCAAACATAAGTCAAATCAACACGAGTCACCAAAGTTAAATAAACAAAAATTTATCAACTAAACTAAATTAACCAAACCAAATTAAATATAATCCAAACCTGATTAGACTTTAATAAAGCCCTCACTCATGCCCTTGACATGATTCTATCCTTAACAAACCCGTTTATGTGCATCTAACACAAAGATAAACTCCAAATCATCATGCTTAGGGAGTCTACATTCGTGCTCCTAACATGACTCGATCCCCGGTGAGATCATTCTTTGTGACCTTGACACAAAACCAAATCATTTAAAAATCAAACCAAATACAAACAATTCCTCTCATATGACATTGGCAAGAAATAAAATGAATTGAACTGCATTCAAATCCTAGTTCTATTTACCTCTCCACTTATGCATGGATAGCCTTCATATTGTTTGGACTATCCTGGATGCTTTTTTATCATCTCGGTCAATGCCATAATGCTGTGGCCGTTACACCACACCTATTGAGGTCCTTTTTTTTACCTCACTTTGGAGTGAGGATTAACCTTTCTCATCTTAGACTTAGAACCTTCTAGACACTTGGATTTTTAGATACTTTCTAGTGATTAAGGAAACACTAAAACTAATCTTAGAGACTTAGAGAACATAACCCTAAGCCTATGATATGTCTCAAGATAAATAGATTTTGCCTATCCTATGACTTAAACCAAAACTCACACCTATTCACTTATTCAAATTTAAGTTCACATAAATGAAACACAACCAACTTGAAACCTATTCAATTGATCTTTCTTGAATTTTGTTTTCTAATCCAAGCTAAAGTTAAGTTAACTTGGGTCCTGCTAACCCCATCACAATCCTATAACTCAATTTAAGCCTGTTCAAGTAAACTAAATCCAACTTAATTTTCTAAACCTCTCTAATTATTCATTAGATCATTTCAGGCCATGCAAATACTTGGAATCAAGCCAATTGAACCAAAGAAAAATGACCAACCCAAGTTAGCCCATTTTACCTAAAGGGTTGAAATGATCCAAAACCTAACTGAGCCCAAATCAATTGTAACCAAACCCACCAAATTAATTTCAAATTCATCATTGAGCACACCTCAACCATCCATAATCCCAATTGGCCCAAGTTGGCTTAACCAAGTCACTTGTGACCTAAGAGAGTGATTAAGCCAAACTCTAATTAAACTCATTGAATCAAATCAATCCATCCAATCCCTTCATTGATGATTAGATCATTATTGAACACTCCACTATAATCAGTTGAGCCTAACTAAGCTAATTAGACCTTTTGACCCAAGTTGACTCAATTTGGCCTAAAGGGTCAAATTGAATCAATTAAATCCTAAACAAAATTGATTGAAACCAATGCTTCCAACCAATCTCGAATCTAATATTAAACATAACCCAACCTTCAATTAAACCCAATTTGGTCAACCTAATCTAATTAGTCCACTTAGCCCAATTTGACCTGAAGGGTAAAATTGAACCAAATCACTCCATAATCTAAATTAATTCAAGCAAACTCTTCCAATCAATCACTAATGATCAATTGAACTTAAACCACACCCATGCTCAAGCCAATTTGGTCAATTTGGTTAATTGGTCAACATGACCCATTTGACCTAAATTGAATCATATGGGCCAAATTCAAATCTAACCCAAATTGAATCAAACCAATTGCATTAACTCACTCCAAATGACCAAATGACCAATTTAACTCACCCAAACCATTAGTTTGACCTAATTTAGTCAAATTGGTCAACTTAATCCAATTGAACCCATTTGACCCATATGGGTCAAATTGAGGCAAACTCAACTAAACTAAGCCCAAACACAACCAAACGTGGCATGACTCATCCTTGGGTCACCATGGGCGGCGCCCAAACCATAGTGAACCCAGTTTGGGTCAAACCCATTGAACTAATCCACCAAAATGGGACTCCATTTGAGGTTCTCCACCCCACCATGCCACCTTTGGCTCTTTGGACAAGAGGACCACACAACCTAACCCAAGGTTGTTGAGCTCAGCCTTTAACCATGAAAGGGTGAGTTTACCTATGGCAACCCACTAAGAGAGGTTATACACTCCATGCCAGCCCACTACACTCCCTCACCTCTCACCTCACCACTCAACAATCTCGCCAGACCACACTACCGATAGCTAAAGGCTAAATTTTAGCCCTTGGTTTAGTTGGGGAAAAGAGTGTCCTCCTCCTCATGGATTCAAACTCAACACACACCTTCCTAGAGCATTTTGAATAACCCCTTACACTCTCACAATCTCTTTGTGCGCTCCACCGACGACGAGACTAGCCCCCCGATCAAACCAGAGAGCTCCGTCCATCCAAGTTTCCAAAATCTATACCAAACTCAAATTAACTCTTCCCACACCTTCAACTCACTCCAGAACTAAAATGAATCATTTCCCAAGTGATTCAATCACTGAAAGATGTCTAAAGACCAACGCTTTTATGGCATTTGGTCCATAAGCAATGAGAGGGCTCATGATCTTCTCAATAGGGCTTCATCTTTTCAAGATAAAGTTACCTCTATCGATGGACCGCCAGTCTATAGCTTAGATGAGGTAAAAATCTAGCAACCATAGTTTCCATTTTAGGTGTTGGTGTTTTTTTAAGTGAAATATATTTTGTGTGATTTTCACCATAGGATCCTTTTAGATACATTCCCTAATCATTTTGGAGTTGATTTCACTATCGAATGAGCTCAGATTGAGTGGCAAAAGGCAGACAATGTCTATCTTCTGGTGCTCATGGGATGAAGAACCACCGGTTGTTCATTTCATTTGATTAAAATAGATGGTTGTGATTAATCTCTATAGAAATTTTGATTTAATCCCATTGAAATTCTGAGATTAATCTCAAGTCGATCAAGATGACGTGAGATGAAATACTACCACTAAGTCGCCGCCTTTCGATGATTAAATAACTAATATCATGGCGACATGTGGAAAGCACTACCACATCAGTATTCACATGGTACTGACCGTTTAAAGGATTAATTAGGCCTTAAAAATGTAATTAAATGGTCAAAACTTCAAGATATCATAACTAATTGTAAAAAATTTACAAAATACAAATAAACCCATTTTGGAGTGATTAGACAATGAAGAATTTAAAAAAAATAAAATACTTAATTTATGTCTAGTGAATAGTGCTTAATTAATGTTTGAAGCTTAGGATGATTACCTTAATTAGGCTTAATTACTTGGCAAATTAATTTCAAATTTGGTGGGATGATTCCTGTGCCTCCCATAATTTTCTTGGAATTATTTGCTATATAATTTAAAGAAATTAGAATTTCAATCCTAATTACCTTCATTAGTTAATTTAATAATTATAAAAATTGATAAATAGTAAAAATTAAATAATTAATGATGATTAATCATCATGAATAGTATGAATAATGAGAAAAAATAATAGCCTATTTTTTTAATTATCTTCTAAATGTATTTCCTTAGGAGGGTTAATTAATATATGTAATAATTAGGGATTAATTAGGAAGACTAGTGATAAAGTAGAAATCAAACAAAATCAATGATTGATTCAGATAATTCCAATATAATTTATTAATTCTCCTTTATTTGTTTAATAACATAAAGTTGTTAAGGAAGTTATGGTTAACCCATTGGTGTGAAAAAATCATATGAGCGGCTAGCTTAGATTCTTTACTTTTTTAATATAGTTAACTCTTAAACATGAGCCTAATTGTATTAGATTCCTTTAGGTCCATCACAAATTTTATTTTCCCAAGAGCTTGTCATTGAAGGCTCATGATCAAGTAGTTAACTAGATTAAATAAGTTTAGGGTTGGGTAATTAAACTTATATGCTTAACAACTTGAATCTAATTAATCTATAAAATCCATTTAACTCTTTAAATATGGTAAATCAGTAACATGGGGTTGGGTGAGTGCTAAGCATCATCTCTCCTCCTTAGGTCTCAATAATTCAAATATCAAAATCAAGCCTCATAAGAACTTTGGTTAGTCTTAAAGAATATTTATTTGGCTTGATTGTCCTTAGGATTCAATATAATTGAATATATTATGTGGCGACATTTAATTACTTTTTTTCAATCATCATAAATGTTCGTGCCATTTTTGTCATATGCTCATATTTTTTTAAAGAGAATCAAAAGAACATGATTACATCTAGGTTGCATGTGTTGGAAAAATATTATTATAAGGTGTGGCTATTATCACTCATAAATCATAAATTATTTTTAAAACTATAAGCTGATGATAGAAAATCTAAGTTAATTTTGGTTATAAATATTCAATAAATTTTACATTTAAGTTATAATTTCAAAATATTAAGGGTTTTGTTTTATCTTTATGTTTCATGTACATATTTACATACATTTAAATTGGTGAGTATATAGTCTAGACATCCTTGGAACACGAGGCTTTAAGAAGTCTCAAGGAGGTCTTAGATAACCTCACTTCCCTTGTTTAATAATGGCTCATACTTACTTAATTTCATTTATATGTATTCGTGTGCTAGAATTTGAGATAAAACTTTGCTCTTCGTGTCACTAAGTTCTGCATGAATAAAAAGGATTTACTATTATATAATATTTGCATGATCTTCATCCCTAAACATGTGTATATATTCACATGTATTTAATTTGATAAGTATATAGTATGGACATCCCAGGAACATGAGGCTTTAAGTAGCCCCATGGAGGAATTAGATAACCTCACTTCCTTGGTTTAACAATGATATGTACTTACCTAAATCTCTAATACATGTCTACATATGTTTAACTAAGGTATGAAATCTTTCTTTTCTATCAAAATAGATGCATTAATGATCATTCAAGTGTGCAAAAATGCAAAAATGTATTGAATGTATAAATATGTGTATTAAATCAAATATCATGAATAATAAAAATGAAGAAATGTGTATGCTATTTATGATGGAAAGAAGTAATGGAATGCTATCATATAATAGTGATTCATTTTTATTAATCTTGAGATGTCTTTCATGTTTGAATAAGATTCCTTAGGACTAACCTAAACCTAAGTTTAATAAAAATATTTCATAAACGATTCACTAAAGAAACCTAAGTCATAATAATATACCTTTTGAAAATAACTTAGGATAGGGATGAAGGGGGTCAACCCCCCCAAGGCTTAATTACTTGGGAAATTAATTTCATATTTGGTGGGATGATTCCTCTGCCTCCCATAATTTTATTGAAATTATTTGTTATATAATTTAAAGAAATTATAATTTCAACCCTAATTACTTTCATTAGTTAATTTAATAATTATAAAAATTGATAAATAGTAAAAATTAAATAATTAATGATAATTAATCATCGTGAACAGTAGAATAATGAGAAAAAATAATTTGACCTCTTTTTAAATTATCTTTCTAAATGTATTCTCTTAGGAGGGTTAATTAATATATTTAGTAATTAGGGATTAATTAGGAAGACTAGTGATAAAGTAGAAATCAAACAAAATCAATGATTGATTCAGATAATTCAAATATAATTTATTAATTCTCCTTTATATGTTTAATAACATAAAGTTGTTAAGGAAGTTATAGTTAACCCATTGGTGTGAAAAAATCATAAAGAGTACCTAACTCAAATTTTTTACTTCTTTAATATAGTTAACTCTTAAACATGAGCCTAATTGCATTAGATTCCTTTAGGTCCATGATAGATTTTATTTTCCCAAGAGCATGTCATTGAAGGCTCATGATCAAGTAGTTAACTAGATTAAAGAAGTTTAGGAAGGGTAATTAAACTGATATGCTTAACAACTTGAATCTAATTAATCTATTAAATCCATTTAACTCTTTAAATATGGTAAATCAGTAACATGAGGTGGGGTAAGTGCTAAGTATCATCTCTCCTCCTTAGGTCTCAATAATTCAAATATCAAAATCAAACCTCATAAGAACTTTGGTTAGTCTTAAAGAATATTTATTTGGCTTGATTGTCCTTAGGACTTAATGTAATTGAATATATTATGTGGTAATGTTTAATTACTTTTTTTCAATCATCATAAATGTACATGCCATTTTTGTCATATGTTCATGTTTTTTTTAAAGAGAATCAAAAGAACATGACTACATTTATGTTGCATGTGTTGGAAAAATATTATTATAAGGTGTGGCTATTATCTCTCATAAATCATAAATTATTTTTAGAAATATAAGCTGATGATGGAAAATCTAAGTTAATTTTGGTTATAAATATTCAATAAATTTTACATTTAAGTTATAATTTCAAAATAGTACGGGTTTTGATTTATCTTTATGTTTCATGTACATATTTACATACATTTGAATTGGTGAGTATATAGTCTAGACATCCTTGGAACATGAGGCTTTAAGAAGTCTCAAGGAGGTCTTAGATAACCTCACTTCCCTTGTTTAACAATGGGTCATACTTGCTTAATTTCATTTATATGTATTCGTGTGCTAGAATTTGAGATAAAACTTTGCTCTTCGTGTCACTAAGTTCTGCACGAATAAAAAGGATTTACTATTATATAATATTTGCATGATCTTCATCCCTAAACATGTGTATATATTCACATGTATTTAATTTGATAAGTATATAGTATGGACATCCAGGCATGTGCTTTAAGTAGCCCCATGGAGGAATTAGATAACCTCACTTCCTTGGTTTAACAACAGCATGTACTTGCCTAAATCTCTAATACATGTCTACATTGCTTAACTAAGGTATGAAATATTTCTTTTCTATCAAAATATATTCATTAATGATCATTCAAATGTGCAAAAATGCAAAAATGTATTGTATGTATAAATATATCTATTAAATCAAATATCATGAATAATAAAAATGAAGAAATATGTATGCTATTGATGATGGAAAGAAGTAATGGAATGCTATCCATATAATAGTGATTCATTTTTATTAATCTTGAGATGTCATTCATGTTTGAATAAGATTCCTTAGGACTAACCTAAGTTTAATAAATATTCTTGCTTGCAGGTGCCACTTATCCACCTAAGCATAATCCAATTAGGACAGGTGGGCATAGTTACCCAAGTGTGGGGTGCTAAGTCCAAATATGTGAAACATAATTGCTTGGATTGTATGTTTGTTAAACTAACATTTGTCTTGCAGGTGTAGTTAGATTTAATTTTTGATAAATATGTAATTTTTGCAATAGGATTAGAATTAGTGTTATGTTGTTTAGGATGAGCAATGGCTAGAACATAAAGACCTGGAGGCCTTATGAAAACTGGAGCAAACCAATCCAAAAAAAGGAAAGATGGACATGAGATTGAAGACCCCTATAATATTCATTATAATTGTAATATTCCATTATATTTTGGGTTGTATAAGAGTAGAGCTCATCTATCCAATTTATTTTCTTTTCTAGGGTGTAGGGTGGTACTCGGTCACACTGGCCTCTTGTTCTTTTATAAAGTTTACATGTTTGATTATTGTGTTTAGATTGTGCAATAGAAATGACATGCTTTTCATAGGTTTCTTAAAATGTGATGACTTGATGGGTGGTCTGGATGTGGTAGGATCTTTAGGATAAAATTAAATTTTCTATCCTCATTAAAAATTCATAATAAAATTTTAATACAACTCATAACCTCATCTTAAAGATTAGGTCTATAATCAAGATAAATAAAAGCTTTAGAAATCCCTTAGCTGAATATTGTATATTATCACACCATGCATATCATATTGTGCCACTCTTGATAAGGGAGGGTCTCCACTCTTGCATGATAGGGGATATGCTTGATCTTTGATGGCGATACTTTATAGTAGAGAACACCTTTTCTAATTGATTTAGCTCTTGATTTAATTTCATCATGCATATAGGCATAATTGTCCCAAACCCTTGGTCCAAAATGAATGTGTCAAAAATGGTTTATAATGTTGTAAATTTTGGGCATTAGTCTAAGTCATGTTTTCATAACAATCATGATCTAGTCTCTTATAAAGTGAGTTTAAGATTCTCGCTTCCTTCCTAATTAAATAATATCCTAGCTATCTTACATCTACATATTGTCGGCCTACATGGTTTAAGGCATAGGAGGTATTAGCTAGTAGCCATTATAGGCAGTTGAAAGCCTAAAAGAATCAGGGTGTGTTCATTCTCTCTTGTGGAGGTGAACTATTATATCCCATCTTTCTCGATTAGACTTAGGTCTTGCTTTTTGCTTATGCTACAACATTTTAGTTTTAGGTTCTGAGGTGACTTATTATTATTGGGCTTTGAGCATAAGTCCCCACCTCTTATGCATTTTCATGATATTGTGTTATTGGACAATAAGCCCTAGCATTCTAATAAGATTCTAACTTAAACAAAAGTAAATTCTCTCTCTCAAATATATAAAGCCTCACTATAGGGTAGACTGAGGTACTCACTAGTTTTCCTAGTATCGAGTGCTTTTTACTTATTCTCCTTTGAAATCCATAATTAAGTCTTCTTATTTGAACTCTCCCATTTAATTTTCATAAATACCTAATCCTTTGATAGTCTAGCTTTGAAATATTTTGAGATACTTATTAACTACTTTAATTTAGAGTATTCTTAGGAGATTCCCATTTTCTAATATGTAATTAACTATGGAAGCTTGCTTCCATAGGGAGCTAAAGAACCCGACATAAAATAAACTCTACTTTACTTCTCCATGTAAAGTTGGGGAAAGATCTCTGGTACATATGTAAATCCATATGCCTTAAGAGTCCTTATTAGGTAATTAGGTCCATTATAGGGTGGTATTTTTATCTCCCAAGATGATATATCATACCTTGATGCAACACCTGATTACTTCAATAAGTATCCCATAAGATCTGTGTGGTGTCCCTATTATTCCAAATTAAAACACCATGCTGAATAACCTCCACAAAAAAGTAGAAAAAATAGGGAGTTAAATGTACCACTAAAATATGGAAGAAAAGATCTAGTAGACAGATCAATAAGTCAAATGCTTAGCTGCAACTATAGAATTCTAAGCAAAGATTTACTCATCGACTGCCTCAAAGATCTTGGCTTTTTTTATCTCCAGGGATTTCAAGGGGTAAGGGCCTCTTTAAGCTTTCTCTAATAAAGGGAGGGAACTATCTCTTGTACTCTACCACTTTTACTTGTACTGATTATCACAGATAGTGGAAATTTTTGGATTTCCATTCTTTTTATCATTTTTTGGTTATGTTTGCTCTTATTCAATTTCTCATGTGCCTAAGAAAAGTCATAAATTATTGCACAAACAAATTTGGATTTAAAATAACTTATTTTTAATAAGCTTAATAATAATCAATAAATTAATAAAAATTATAAGTTGTTAAAGGGGCATATGCGATCAAATCAAGTATAAAAATGTGTTAATATTAATTATGTAAATCTTTTGATCATCAAAACAAAAAACTAGATTAGTAGATGTGCACTATGCTTATGATGAATTTTCAAGAATTTAATATTTTAATGTAAATCATGATAAATAAAAAACATTCATTAGGATAACATTATAAAACTCACAATCCCTATGAGAATTTTAATGCCACAATAAACCAATAATATTTAAAATATAAATTTAATATTATTTATATATATTTTAAAATAACTCATTCATTTAAATAATAGAACATTAAGCTTAAATATATTTGTTAGGAATAACTAATCTAATGACCTAAATACATGAAAGGAAGGTATTAAAAAATACAATATATATTACCTAATGAAAATTCTTTTTATATACATTTGGATAATATGATGTTATTGTTGTACCTGAGTTATTGAGTTGTCTTCACTAATCCTTTATGAAGACAAACTTATAACACAATCTCATTTTCTAAAGTTTGGTATCCAAGAAAGCTTGGATCCACTAACATTAGTAGTATTTGAAATCCTTGAATGTGTATGTGATGGACAATCTAAACTAATTCCCTTAGGAATCTAAATATGTGTAGCATTTAATTACAAGGATCTTCTAAATGAACAAACATATGAAACATGTCCTTACCTACAATAATAAGTACACCTAACATTTGGTAAAACATGCATAATTAGATTACAAATTCTAGATTTATTTCTAAAGAATGAACAAACATTCTTATAAGATCAACATGTATTTAAAGCATGTTAGTAATATGAAAATTGGTTGCAAGAGATATAAGAATCTTAATGTAAAATATGTAAGAAACTAAAGTTAGTGAAGCCATAGACATATAATTTAATCATCCTCTAATAATGGCACTCTCACCTTTTAAAATATTAATCTCAACATGTAAATCTTGTTCAACTTTATCTCTAATTAATGACTCATTTTTGCAATACTTGTTTTCATCTTACACAATTTTAATTTTGGAAATAAATTCATCATGATTCTAAAATGTAGAATTTCTAAATAAATAATTAAGTAAATCAGTCATTTTAGTATTCAAAGAAGATACTTTTTTCCATGTAAATGAATCATATCATGTTATTTTTGAGCATCTAAACAAAGTGACTTATTTTTCTTGATCTGAGTAAATATTTTCCTTAAAACCTTTAAACTCCTTTTCAGTGGAAATGTATTCTTTTTTAATTTATCATAAACATCCAATAATTCATAAAAAAATATTAGATATTCATCTATAAGTTAGATTATTTACTTCAAGATCATTCTCAAAATTAAATTGAGGTTGAATCTTTGGGCGGATAACTTAAGGGATGTGATTGGTGCCCCCCTTTTCTTCTTTTTCTATAGGCACTAGAAAGCTCTTTTGGAACTTTTTTTCCTTTGCCATTTTTGTTTTGTTTCCATTTTTTAGAACCACTTAAGGCTTTTCATTTAATTTTGTAGAATTCTCAATAAGAATATATTTCATCTATAAAGTGTTCTTTTTTACTTATCTCATAATCAACAACCATACAACTAAGTGAGAGCATCTATCTTTCCCAGATTTAAGAGATAATACATAAGAGAGTTCATTAGGCATAAATATCATATAAAATATGAAATAATTTTTTTATTTAAAATATTTAACTCTTTTTAGTAACATGAGATAAAGTATCATTTAAGAAAATGTACTATATTCTAGAATCAATGCTTAATAAGAATAATAAGAATATAGATTTTTATACTTTAAAATTTACTTTTTAAAAATAAGTGCATAATAATTTTTATTATCAACAGAACAATCAACAATTTGATGTGCCAAAGAGAAAAAAATGATCTACTCTTGAATGTTAAGTCAATAATAGAGCTTAGACTCTGATACCAATTGTTAAGATACTATGGCACCCAAAATGGGGGATGAATTGGGTATATAATAAATTTTTTCAGTTAAAACTTAATTTTGGTTTGGAACAAAAGTTAGTTACAAATAACTTGAAACTTCTAATTAAGCACAACAATAATCGAAAAATAAATGCAAAAAAGTTTGAAGCCATGAGGCACCAAAACTTTTTTGTCATTCAATCAAACCCAAAAGTCAGCCTAAATCTACACCTAGCAAATCAAGCTAGGAATTAACTAATCTCACAATATTACAACAACCTTTCTTACTCTCCTATACTAGGTAAGTACAACCCCAAAACTCATACTCCTACACCAGAAAAGTACAACCTCAAATCACATATTTTTCTACACTATACAAGTATAACCTCAAATCATGCGCACTCTTACATTAGAGAAGTATAACCCCAAATCACTTAAAATTACAAAAGAAAAAAAATACAAGAACTTCCAGTCTACCTCTCAAATTTTAAAAAATATTTTCTCTCAACCCAACTAAAAGATAACAAATAAGAGAAGTGTCAAAATTTTATCAATTTTTTAAAAAGAAATTAAAATAATTTATGCAATGATATGAATTTTGAATTAAGAAGATAAATGAACTTAGGAGAAATCTTATTGAATCCCTTTGAAAGAAATTTTGGAAAGACAAGATCATTCTTGAATTATTCTCCTCCATGTATTATAAAAGCTTGAATAATATCAAATATTCTCCTCTTAAGAATTCATGAAGTGAAAGAGAGTGAGGAGAGGAACTTAAGCTCTTTAATGGAAAAAAAACTCTTTAAAGAATTTGCAAGTATGCTGTTGGCCAAGGCTTTGTTCATCATGTATTTGCATAAGGCAAATGCATGTGATTTTATAGAGATGATTAAAGGTGTGGTCGGCTGTGGCATAAAGGAAATAAGGAAAGAAAGTCCAAGAGTAAATTCAATTTGAAAGATTTTAGAATTGAATTAAAAATTCAAATTAATTTACTTTGAATTTAAATTAAGAAAATTCAAATTAGTGATGGACAACCAAGCATGGATGGAAGTGAATTTAATACAAATCAGTTAAGTTAGCAAGCAAAGAATAATTTTAAGATTAAATAAATAATTAAATTACATTTAATTTAAATAAATTAAATATGAGTGATGGCCAAAAGGATTCCACAATTGAATCAATCATGAATTAATGCAAATTCATCATCTAATTAATTAAGTAGTTACTTTGAGAATTTATTTGAAATTCAAATAATATTTTAACATTGAAATCAAATTAAGAACAAAAAAACACGAGGTTTCCAAAAAAAAAAAGCTTTTTGAAAAATAAAATAAAATTAACTTCATACAATTTTAAAATTAAAATTGAATTTATTAATTCTAATAAAACAAAATCAAAAGGAGGTCCCCTAAATCATTCAAAAGATAACAAAAGAAATTTGGAAAGAATTTAATGATAACTTTAAATTAAAATATTTAAAATATTTGGACTTTGCAAAATAAATATAAAAAGAGAAATCATTAATGAAATAATTTAAAAAATTAAATCAACTATATTTTGAATAAATTCTTGAGAAAATTCAACCAACTCATGAATAATCATTAAATTAATTACAAAATATGATATGAAATAGAAAAAAAAATAATTAGGAGAGAGAGAAAATATTAATTGCATTAATTTAAAGGATAATTCATTTCATATGCTTAAAATAAATGAATAGTTTAATAAATGAAGCATGGAGATTAATTAATGTCATTAAATAAATTAAACCATGTTTAAGATGAAATGGATAAGAGTTTAATGGTGCAAGTGACCAAATTATCTAAGAAAGATAATTTCACGAATTGTAAAAAAATAATACAAAATAATTTGTCAAAAAATATTTGAAAAATTAAAATAAGTTAAGTGAAAATATCTTGACAATATTAATTTTGTGATTTTTGTTTGTCATTTTATTAAAATTTGAAGAAAATTTCCAACAAACCCAAGTCTAAGCTAAATTGATTGTCTTGAGTTAATTGATTAAGTTGTATTTAATATTTTTTCGAAAATACTTGAAATAGAATATTAGGAAGTTCTAATCATATATTTTTTATCATCAAAATTGAATAATTGAATCATGCGGTTCATATGGGTTAAGAGCCTTCGCTAATGATGTTAAAAATGGAAGCAACTTATTAGAAGAGTCATTGAGCTAAACCACTTCATCTCAAAATGAATGCCGGTCACCCTTCCTCAAAGTTCTTATGAGTTCTAAAAGGTTTAAGGGGACAAAAAAGTGCAAAGCGACTTTCCATTCTAAGAACTGAAGTCACTACTTATTTTGACTCCCATATTGAAAAGCTTGAGGTATAAATAATTTTTTCTTCTATACTTGGGAGAAGGAGAAGATCTTTGCTCAATACTAATATGAGACAAAGAAAAGAAGCAAAGGCCAATCTACTATGTCAGCAAGTTGTTGAGGGGTGCTAAGTTGCATTATCTTACTATAAAGAAACTTACATTTGCCCTCATAATTTCACCATTATGGCTTCATCACCACTTCCAAGCTCACATGATACAAATCATCATCACAAACTAGTAGATAAGAGCTATACTCAGTAAGCCCAATCATTTTGGGAGATTACTTAAGTAGTTAGTTGAGTTGAGTAGATTTGACATTTCTTACTCACCCTACATAGCAATCAAGGTGAATGCAGTCACTAAGTTCCTAGTGGACGTTAGTGACTTACGACATGAAGAAGCTACCAAATTTAAGTAGTTATGGTCATTCTATATAAATGGAGCTTCAAAGAGCAAATGATAAGAGTTAGCAACATCCTAAAAGTTTGGCATGCATAACTATCACACAATCAGCAGGGATTAAGTTCAAAGACATAAACAACCAAGTAGATTATAAAGCATTACTTGTTGGGCTGTGGCTTATCCAAGGTATTGATGTAAAAAAGCTCATTGTATACTCAAACTCACAACTATTGGTGAACGAAGTCAATGACAACTTTAAAGTGTATGATGAGGTGCATCAGAGATGCTTGTTTAAATTGAAGGAAAAAAAGGTTGATTAGAATATTCTAAAATTATATAAATACATAGAGAGGAGAACCAACTTGTTGACCTATTTTCCAAGTCAAGTAACTTAAGAGATAGTCCCCATCTAGAACTTATCATTTCGAGTTTAAAGAAGGCAAGTATTTGTAAGTAGAAGAGTGTCATTTGCTAAGCTAGGAGGAACCATTTGTTACATCTATAAAGACCAAGAACTTATGGTGATTTTTAAGGATACAAGATGATTCAAAATCAAAAGCAACATATTATATCTTATTATGAGGAGAGCTATTTAAAATAGTGATCACTTTTCTTAATCTTAGGAACATCACGAAGAGCAACCAATAGAAATTATTAAAAGATTTCCATTTGATCAAATGTGGGAGTCACTCTAGAGAAAGGATAGCTTCAAATAGAATTTTAAAATAGGGGTAATTCTAGCCAATTTAAAGTAATGATGCTAAAGACTTGTCAATAAGATATGAGTAATGACAAAAATTCACACCAAGGCAATTCCAGTCATCACACGAATTAAGACTAAATAATAGCTTATGGCCACTTGTCATGTAAGGAATGAATTTTATCAGTCCCTTATCATTCTCCATTGATAAAAGAAAGTTCATGTGGTGATGGTTGACAACTTCTATAAGTGAATCAAGGCTAAGGCACTCAGTAGGGTTACTACCCAAGTAGTGAAAAGCTTGACATGTTCTAATAGCATTTGCAATTATGGCATGCCAATAATCATCAACACTGGTAATAAATTGTAGTTTACTAAAAAGAGCATAAGATTTTATGAATCTCAAGGCATTTTCTTGAAGTTCTCCATAGTGCATCATCCTTGAACCAATGGTCAAGTTAAAGGCACCAACAAGCAATCTTTAACTTATTAAAGAAAAAGATTGAAGGAGATAAGACTAAATGTGTGTAGGCACTACCATCAAAGCTCTAGGCCCAAAAAATGAAACTTCCCTTAATGATAGGTCAAACAAAATTTAGTTTATCTTAAAAAAAATGGCATAGACAACAAGTTATTATAACCACTAAGTATGATGAGCAACCCACCAGGTGGGAAAAGTGGAATGATAAAGCGATGGAGATAGTACTTGACATGCCAAAGAAACTAAGGGATCCTTCATTAAGGCAATAAGATACTAATATAAGAATGAAAAATTACTACAACAATAATGATAAGTAGAAGAGCTTCCAACCTGGGGACTTAATATTAAAGAAATTAAATACTGCTACTCACCAAAATACACTCAACAAAATTGGATCGACTTGAGATGGACCTTACATCATTAAAAAAATAAGACAAAAATCATGCATACTAATTACTGTTGACTTCATAAGCCTCATCTCATATGCGATTGATTTTGATGATAACAAATACATGTTCAAATGCTACTAATCAAGTTAAATTAAAGTGTGTAGGAAATATTCTTCAGCTATATCAAATTGCTAAAGCTACTAAATATGGAGTGGGTGGGAATTTTTATAGGAATTACTATATTAAGGAAAATGAAAAGCTCAATAAATTAAAATTAATGATTTATTAATTTTTATATTCATAATTCTAAAATTATTTATATTTTTCTTTATCTTAATATTATAATTATTCATTAAGTAATCCATTTTGGATAGTATTAACTAAATACATGATATAAGTTCCATTAAATGTTTGTTCAACAAAGATAAATTATGTTTAAACATTATTAAATTATTTCCATGTCATTCATAATTATTAGTGCATGAAATTTGAATTATCCCAAAATTATCTTTTTCCTCCTATTCTCTATCATATTATTCTTTCTTCTCTCTCCTACTATCATTTTCATCTTAGCATTGTTTTGGCCGAATTTTTTAATGCATTTTATATAGAAAATTGTGTAAAGTTCATTCAAAATATTTCCATATTATTTTCCCTAATTTTTCATAATTTAAAATTCATTTATTTCAATTTTTGAATTTGAATTATTTTTGAATTATTCTTTAATTCAAACACTTTTACACATGATATGAACTTGCTAAATCAAATAAAATTTTTTTATGGAATATGTTGAAAGTCCCAAGCATGATTAATTATGATTATTTAGAGCCTAATTGATTTATTACAAGTTATTTCAAATTTAAATTCAACCTAGACTTTTTTTAAAATAATTTCTTTCCTTTTTTCCAATTTGACCTATTTTAGGAAAGTTTAAGGGAGGCCAATCACCATGCTTTAAATTTATTAAATTTATATGTTATTTAAACATTAAATAAGTATAGAATACAATCATCTTTAATTTAAATTAATTAATGCTTTATTTTAAGAATTTCTTATTTTAGGAAACCTCTTTTGGCCAAAATCCTTAAGTGAATTTTGATGGATTTATTTTTTTCAAAACTTCCTCCATCATATCTAAACTCTTTTGGCCAAAATTTCTATGGGATTTTATCCATCCTTGGCCATGAATCACATAACATACATTCCATATTGGGTTAAACAAATTTGTAATGGAGCCTATGGAAGATCTCTTTGACCGATCCCCTTTCCTTTCATTTTGAAATTTAAATTGATGCCAATCCAATTTCGCTCTCATTGGATCAATTTTTGACCTACCATAGACTCTTCTCTCATCTATTTAAGAACCTCGTTTCAACTTAAAAATGGTTCCAAGAAGTTAAAAACTCTTTCTTGCTCTCTTTCTCTCATGCTCAACCTTGGCTGATTCTTGCAAGATCATTTCTTGGAGAATTTTGGTGATAGAATTGCAAGCATTCCTCATCAAAATTCCATTTCCATTGGAAATTTATTTGGCTTGAAGATTTATTGGGAAAAATAAATGTTTTTTGTGATTCTACCCTTGGACGAAAATATCATCTCTTTGGTGTTTATTTTCTAAGGTACTGAGTTCTTAAACTTTTTTTATTTCTTCTTGGCTTTGAAGTTTATAAGGTTATGTAGATTTTATTGTGTTTATTCATGACATAATCTTTAGATTTTGTTTGGCCAAGAGCAAAGAAAAGAATATCAATTTGTGTAGACTTTACCTTCTTGATAATTTTTTGATTTCTTGTTTAGCCTAAAGCTAACATAAAAAAATTAATTTATTTTGTGCTAATCACTAAATATTCCTTTTATTTCTTGTTTGGATAAAGCCTTTTTGAAGATTATTAATTTTCTTGAGTGCTTCATCATTTGAATATCCATTGTTTATCGCTTTGTCTTAAAGTTTCATATAGGTTGCTTTAGTTTGATTTTGCTTAAAATTTTATTACCTCTCTTTTTCATTTGGCCGATCACATCACATCTTACATAAATTATTTTGTGCTTATTGATTACATATATTCAATTGGCTTATGCATATTTTATGTGATAGCTTTCATGTGCTATAATTCAAATCTTTTTGTCAAGTGATTGTTTAGTTATTCAAATTGCAAATACATTTATCATTTGAATGAAAGTTAGCTTGTGTAAAAAAGAATTCAAAGTAAAGTTTTTGGTGATTGTATATTAGTTTGCATTCTCAAGTCATGCAAGAAAATCATTTCAAACCTTTTAAAGATCATTCAAGCAACATTTATTACTTAATTGCATTAAATATTTGATTGAGAATCTATTTTAATTTTATTTAAAATTAAAGTGAGCTCTATTTTTCATTAATATTCAATTGTTGTAATATCAGTATAGTTTGGGTTGTGAATGAAAAAAACATTTTAAAATTGAGAGATAGACTTATATCTTTCTCTTTGCTTTGTCATGATTTTTTATTGGGTTGTACTTGCCCGTTAAAAAAAGTATGTGTTGGGTTGTGCTTGCTCGTTAAAGAAAGTACATGTAGGGTTGTACTTGCCTGTGAAGGAGAGTACATGATATTTTTTGTGATCTCAACTTTGGTTTAGTGAATTCCTAACCTAAATGGCTAGGCATAGACGTAGGCCAATTGTTTGGGATTTATCCGAACCACATAAAAATCTCTATGTTCTTTTTCTTTTTTTTAGCACTTTACTTTTCTATTATTGCTTCATTTACTAAAGCATTATTATTAAATATTTAAGTCTTCTATAAAAGATAAAAATAAATTAATGAAAACTAACTTGTTGGGTACTCAAGGAACTTGCCCCATGGACATGGCTAGATTAATCATGCTCACCTTATTCAAAAATAAACTCACCCCTAATTTATCATACTCAAGTAACTTACTCACCAAATGTTAGTACATAATAATAAATTTCCTATATCTTAAATTTTCTCGACTACCCCTATAGCTTGCCAACTTTAGGCATGGACCAGGTAAGATTAAGATGACTAAGAATGATTTAACTTAACTAGAATGTCTCACTATAAGTGTGGATTAATTAACTTAGAGGCAGACCACTCTCTGGCGTCAAAGTACTAAAGGGCAATGAGTTACAAAGACCCCTAAGTAAAAGACCTGCAAGCTAGCCAAAGTCCTGAGGTGAAGGAAAGTCCAAACCTAGCATAATTACACTCACTTAAAGGCCTTCTTGCTTTATAAAATAAATATATAAGTACAAATCTAAAATATATGGAGTACTTTACTTGTGAAAAAAGGGACCTCACAAAGTCTATGAGCTTGCTAATAAAAAGTAGGTAAGCCCTAACAAGCTGAATCTCTCCTTTATGACAAACTTTCTATTTCAGTAGTGTGTGAATCTCTCATAGCATTTAATTCTTAGCATGTTTCGTTGTTAAGATCCACATATTTAGTGAAGGTGCACCCAAGGTGATGATTATAAACAAAGTGAGCTCACTCCCCCACTATGACTATCTCTACTTTAAGTAGCACATGAGTCTCTCCTATTAATGAGTTTAGGTGAGTGCCCCTCGTAGCCCCAAGTGTCTGGCATAAGCTGAGGTGCACCTAAGGCCACTACTCCATCCTCTATGTTCAAACTCATCAACCTTCAGGAGTATCCACATAGAAACCTACATGTAAAGGAAGTAAACAAACTACAAATCTGCAAGTATAACTACTACCAGGTATAACATAACCCTCATGATCTAGTAGATATGGGTTCACTATGATGCCTATAATAACTAAATCATTCACCAATATTAATGATGAGTACATATGAAAAAAAAAGAAAGCTCATTATAGCAATATAGACAAGTTAAAACAAAAAAAAATTCTTTAATTCCAATGATGTAAAAAAGTTACATGTAGTGAGTACAAATATTATCCAAGAAAAGTATACAATAATTCTCTCCTCACACCTAGGTAAGAAAATAAAAAAGAGGCTTAACTAACTTGCAATGCTAGTTCTATTAATGTCTTCAAAGTCTGACAATGTGGTGATGTTATTACAACACAAGAATTATTGTCAAGCTGACCATGTTTGACCATCTTATTTTATGCAAGACTTTGTACCCACCTAGAACTTGGCCATGAGAAAGCACCAATAATTCTCACTCAATGAACAATTGGTCCACAACACTTTTTTTTTCTTAAGCTTTTCCTCACTTTGACAACAAACTCTTCCTCACATCAAGCGAGCTCAAAGATAGTCTATTTTTCTTTTCCTCACTATTGGCAAGTTAAGCATCCATCTTATTCTTCTCTTTGTCATCGTTTGCCAAAGCACAGTCAACCACTTAATGGAGTTCAAACTCCTCATAAAGTAATGAATAAGTGACATCATGCTTCTTAATGCATGTAATAGTTCTTTCAACACCTCAACATTCTCCTCACATAATTTAAAGGTAGTCTGTTAGTTCACCACTTGAGTATTCATCACCACATAGTGTAGCCTTTTTTTTTTTTTTTGCTAACTATGGTGAGACATTCCTTGATGAGTGGCAAGTAAATAAAGTCTTCTATGGTAAAGGCAGTGTGAGAAGCTTTACTAATATATGGGTCATAGAACCTTCTTTCCTCTTAATAGTCTTCTCAGATAGTTTTGCCATCCCATTGTTATATAATTTCATGAGTAGGACTGAAGTAATGATCACCGTTGAAGTAGTACTTTCTACCTCTCTTCTCAATGTTGGTGTCAATGCCATAGTACTAAGCATTGGTGAAAAATTAGCACCTCAATAAAAATTCACACTACCTCAATCAGCTATTTTCCTTATGGAGACCCTACAAGTGGTTCACCCAAAAAAAATGAGAACCTCTAGATTAGTAAGATAAATGTCCATGATGTCATTGCTTACAAAGAAGAATCAGTGTTAGTGAAATCCCCTTAGAAGTTATTTAAAATATGATAACATATTTTTATAATATATTAGCTCATATATTTTATCAGCCTATAAGTAGTCAACATTGATGGTCCTCCTTCTTTTACTAATATTAGCTCAAGAATGAACACATTCTCATTGTTTAATTGAATGAACATAGTCTAGATGTGCATGATGATTAAACACTTGTAGAAGAAAAACATAACTCTCTAGTTTCTCACCTTATTGGCTTGACCCGACATCTCATCTACACTACTAAGAACAAGATAAAGTCATCATAGTTTCAATTGATTATGAACATTTGAAAAAGAGTGGGATTCATTCTTTGCATAGAAATGAGTAGAAGATCATTACACTCATCACAAAGTTTGATAAAAGCTAAGCTTGCACAACACCATAGAAACTAAAATATTGGCAAAATATGCACAAATGGAGAATTACAAGACAAGTTAAAAATGATCATACATAATACATAGTTCATCATTATAAACATCACTAAATCACTCATACTCATGTGGAAATGTTTTCCCATAGTAATACCCTATGAACCCAATGTTAGCCATCAAGCTACTCATAATAAAAGCTCTATGGAACTTGGCATCTAAGTAGGCATCAACACATTTCTTCATTGTTACTATGACCATACTCGTAGGAATGAGAAACTCTAAAAAAAGAGGAAACTCACATCTAGAAATGTAGGGAACTCACCAAGGATATTTCATTACAATCAAAGGCTTCAACTACGACATGTACTCGAGGGGTAATTATATGTGATCTAATTATAAAATTTATGGGGTGATATCAAATCAATATTTAATGGTGAAATCCTAGCTATCATTATAGAATCTTGCCAAATCACAACATCAAAATTTGCAACAAAATATCAAGCAACATAGTTGAAATATAAGAGAAAGGAAACTAACATGACATGAGGTAAACAATAGAGGTAAAAATGAAGGTATGTACATTCATAATAAGCAAACTTAATAAGTAAATAAATTTAATTTATTTATAAATATAAGTTATGATGCACTCATCATTGCATTGCATTTTCACAAAAGAAATCTAACACCTATAAAATTGCTAAAGTGTAAGATCTAATAGCAAATTGAAAAAAAATAGCTCTCTTCTATATTAGGTACTACACAAAAAGTCATTAACCATGGTAAAGTAGACAAACTTAGCTAACTCATCATGATAATGTGTGCTTGCCACCACAACATGTAGCTCTCTCACTTCCTCAAATAAAGAGAGGAACCCATACTAAACTCACACTCTACTTAAAGAGGTTAACCCTATCACACAATGTGATAAGCTCAACTTATAACTTGGTCATCTTATCCTTCCATAGTAGCAACTACTCTCCCTATGAGCCAAAAATGGTCCTTAAATGTATCCAAGCTCAACACACTCCATTGAGGAGGGGGCACTTACCACCTCAATAGAAGAGAGTGGATGATATGTCTCCTCTCAACTTAAGCTACTCGACTCACATTCTTAATAAGAAGAAACAAATAAGATGTGGAAGTTGCATCATAAGGAAGAATTTCTTAAGGGTCTATCACAAGAGCAATCACCTCCAATAAAGTTAGCCATACAAAATGAGTGAAATAAGGAGGTTAGGGGCGACATTAAATACATTAGCAATAGGTACTATTATGATGAGACTTTCCTAAGGTGTCACCTTAGGATTAGAAAGTCATTAGGAGATCAAGTATGCTTTCTGCTAACTTGGTGCTCAACCATAAAACTCATGCACGATGAGGTAAAAGTAAGGTTCATGGGAATAAGTACTCATTAGTCTACCAGTAAGAAAAGTTTCAACCATTGACTCACTTTTTAAGGTGCTCAATGGTTAACAACTAATATTTGATGATCCAATGCTCATTAAATTTTCCTACAAAATCAAAATTTAAATTTCAACAAGATATGCATTAACCAACTTATGGTGTGATGGGGAGAGTCCACTTTCGCACTGCCTTCTTCACTTAGCACCAAACTAGTAACTCTCCTATTCTTCTTGACATGCATTCAACTTAATTAGGGAAAAATAAAATTGAGACACCTTGATAAGTTCTATGACTAGCATGTGGACCACTTCCATGGAAGCAGTAGTTGACACTTCAAGATGACTAGGAGCTTGATGCCCCTTCTCAAGAGCAACTTTGTGGTTTTTTCTCAATAAGAAGACCAATCCACAAGTCTTTGCCACAACATCGCCATCCTAACTCTAGGAAGTCATCTCATGTAATAAGATTAGCAAAGTAAAAGAAGGTAGAACAATTAAACCTTAAGCTTAGACATGCTCTCATAGATTCAGCTTTGTGTTACTAGGGAGTGCTCTTGGCTAAGGGCTAGACAAGCATTATGAAAACTACCCAATATGGAATTCAATAATTTTATCACCATCTATTGTCTCTGTAGGAAAGCACAATGCCTCTGAAGTGTAGAATTTGTGCAAGCCATACACTACGTGGTGGAAGATGTCAACTATACTAAAGCCTCTTTTAATGATGGTTCCTTTAATTTTTGATGGCCTAGTTGTAGAGTGAAGCCAAGCAACTAGTAGCCTATTTGTTAATGAAATGTAGGTAATTTTTAGTAACCATGTGGTAGTTATCATCCTTGAGTTTTCTTCCATAAAGCATTAGTATGGATCCTCTACCCAAGAGTAGGGGATGTTGGCCCATTGGTGCCTCATAAAATTCACCTACTCAAAGTATGGTTGCATAAAGGGGTTATTAGGCTTTTAGTTTGGCATTACATGTTATTATGATTAAGATTGAATCATGTATCATAGGTGTTGTAAGAGTAATGTAATTCTTCACTAATGAAGTAACTTGCATTATATCAAATGTAATTGAATCTAACTCTTTAACTGAAACTATGGACTTCTTTAATAGAATCTTCTCACATAGCCACTAGTAATTATTCATAGCCATCTCCTCCAACAAGCCATAGGCTATCTCCTAAGTTTTTCACATGAAGGTGCAACAAAATGTGGCATCAATTAACATCTTAGAAAATCTAACCAACTCTTTGCAAAAATTTTGTACCAGCATTGATTTGGAAAGGTCATGAAGTGAGCATCTCATTGAAAAGTCCTTAAACATTTTTTAAGAGTTATAGAATGCTTCTCTTTAAATTTGTATAATATTTAAGGTCTCTATTGGCATCCTTACATTCTTGGCGAGTTGAAAATGCTTTGACATGAACTAAATTAGATTATCTCAATTTATGATCGAATCACTCGAAAATAAGTTGAGCCAACTATTGGCCCAATCTCTTGATGAAAAATAGAATAATAACAATATAATGACATCATTTGAGATTTCATTATACTTGAATGTATTACAAATGTCTAAAATTTCTATGATATGCACATTAGTGTCTCCAATTGGATCATCTATAAGGCAGCAAGCTTAATTCCATAGTTCTTTGCTTGCACACCTCGCTTGATAATGGCCTTGGGGATTCTATGCACTATAAGAAGTGTATAGTCTATTAGTGCTTTCAATGCCTTCTCCTCCTCCAAATTAGCTATTATTTACACTTTAATATGGTTAGCTTACCTTTTCTCCTAGAGTCTTCTTAAAAGAGTTTAGTAAATTTTTGGATCTTAAAGATGTATTAGTTCACCATTAGAATGGTGCATATTCAATGATCAGCCACAAAAAAGAGTAAGACAAAAAATGTAAAATAAAAGAAATTTATGAAAAAAATAAAAAGTGTACAAAGTAATAAAAATTAACTTGGTATCAATATTGGCATTATAATCGCCTACAATAGCTCCAAAAAGTTGATACAATGCAGAATAAACCGTACATGCAAGAGTACATGATACCTCAATTAACTGAGAGTGAGTAAAGTGTTGTACCATTATTCTTTCACATCATTGATCAAATTTAGATTGATTGGCTATTATTTAGATGGTGAAATTATGATACTAAGGAAAAACCTAAACTTTTCTTCTAAATATACTAATAGAGCTAACTAACTAATAAAAACAAAATTTTATGTGGGAGATCTCAATATCATTAAACCTAAGGATTTGGATTTACTAATATTAATTTGTGGTTAAAATTTTAATTATAGAAGGAGTTGATTTTTATCAAAGTCTAATCAAGGTAATTGCCACCTTTCTCTCATAAGCATTGGATCCTCATTTTTGCACACAACTGACTTATCTCTCAATGATAAATTCAATACAAAAAAAAAGAATTAAGTGTTTTATATCTCAAAAAATGACTACATGATTTTATTATAGTTATCTCTAACTTATGACAAATGAACATGATATTTTATCCATGATGAGTTAACTTTCCACCTCGTAGTTTCACATAAAGCCCCTAAACCATTCGATGATGGCCATTTAAATCAATAGGTAATAAAGTTATAGCTAGAATATGTGATATTGAGAGAAAATAAATCTCTAAACTTTATTAAATCAAAATTGATATCGAATAACATTATTACAACCCAACCCCTAGAAGGGGAGTTAGTTCATGAAGAAAAAAAAGAAAACCATTGAAAGCAGGTAGATGAATAATTTTAAATTAATGATAAGAAAAGAAGAAGGAAAAATTCAGTTGAAAGAAATAAGAACGTACACTTCACTACCTTTCTCCTTACTATTGAAATCTCCTCTATTGGGTTTTCTAAAATCTTGAAGTTGCCACCACAAATCCTCCACTTTCAGACTCCAAAAACCTAAGAAAAACCCCAATTTTGTCTATAAGAATTCTTTAAATATGGTTGTAAGAGATTCACATCATTTGGAAAGAAATGAAGGTGAATTTAGGTCAAATAATAACAACCATTAGGATGGTGCCAAGTCACAAAGATCTATCTCCTAGGTATTGTGCTCTATATTTTCTTGTGGTCCTTATTTCTGGGTCTAGCACCTAGGTATTAGAATTAGGCATCTATGCATTGGATTTTCTATCTTGCACTTTTAGTAGAATTATATCTGGTGCTTAGACATTGGCTTTTCAATATTGTTTTCAATGTTGGGCACTTGGGTACTTGGCATTGGTGTTTAGGCTCTAGCCTAAGTGCCTAGCATCAAGCAGCAATTTGGCCCTTAACCACACCATTTTTCCCCAAATCTACTCTAAATGATTCTCCACATGATTTTGTGCATTATTGAATGAATATAGTTCCTTCCTTGGAGATCTATAAAAAATCAAAATTTAAACAAAAATTTCTCCAAAATTCCTAAAATCATGCATAAACACGTTTTAAATGCATATTTTAAGTTAGAAAAAAATTTATGTAACTTTTATGTATATCAGTTTTCTTAACTTTGTATATAAAATAGAATATCATGTAGATCAAAAAATTAGAGTTCAATGTCCATTTACTAGATCTCAAGCTAAAGCCTAATATAATGTGGATTAAGAAATTAGAGCTTGAGGTTCATTTACTAAATTTCAAGCAAAAACCCAAGATAATTCAAGAAAGAAAGATGGTTAGTCCACTAGCCCACTAAGGTCCATTTTATTTTTTTAAAATCATGTAAATTCTAATTTATTTCTATAAACTCATGCATTGCATGTGAAGTTGTTGAATCTCTATAAAATAAATGCATGTGAAATTATAGTTGGCATAAAATAAGAAGGTAACTTAATTCCCTGTAATTCTATAAATAAATGGTCTAGAAGCATATTAGGGACCTTTTGGCTATTTCTCTAACTACTAGACATATTTGCTTTTAGAGATCTTTTCCTATTTACCCATGCTCTCTAGAGACTCTTGGATACTTAATGGTCCATATATTTTGGTTATTCTTATACTCTCCATATTCTTATATATAGTGCACATTTACTTATTCTCTTGGTCTCTCTTTTTCTCTATGCTTTACTTCTTATGGAAAGGCTCGTTATTAAAGTCTGGTGTTGTTTAATTTACAAATTTATATCCAATAAGGTGCTTACCAAAGAGTAAGTAATACTCTATAAGAAAGACTATTGGTTACACTAGATGTGGATTTGTCTACTTGCTCATCAACCTTCACAAGAGAAGCTAAAATATGCCTAAATTCTCTCCATAAAGAAATATGGGTTCATTATTAAGCTAGTTAATAAAGTAAGAAAACCAACACAAAGTATGTTGGGGAGGCATAAGTGTTTATACAAGCGGTATGAAGTCAAGAGGTGGATTTGTTTACCAACCTATATCTGCTCATCAACCTTCTCAAGAGAAGCTAAAATATGCCTAAATTCTCACCACATGAGAATATGGGCTCGTTATTAAGTTAGTTAATAAAGTAAGAAAACCAACTCAAAGTATGTTGGAGAGGCTTAGGTGTTGTACAAGCGATATGAAGTTAAGGTTTTTTCCACTCATTTTTCTGAAAATTTTATTGATTTAGGTTTTATAGTATAAAAGTCAAAAGAAAGCAACAAAAGATATAAATAGTCCCTTCTAATTTACACTTTTATAATAAAATAATAAAAACTATAATTAATAATAATAATTTTTTTATAAAATGACAATTTATTAGAGATAATGGATGAGTGCCATTTTTATCTACTAAAAAGTATGCTACTCTTTTATAAGCCATTTCAACTATAAAATAGCCTTCCCAAATAAGTTCCAATTTACCACCTTATTGGTGACGAGTTACTATAGGCCTCTTTAGAATTATTATGAGGTTGCTAACAATAAAAGTTTTGGGTCCAACAAGTTTTTCATTTTTATGTATTATCCACGCAAAACATAACTCGAGACTTTATTGAGCCTAGTGTCAAAGCTCATCAAGATCATCCAACTCTTCTAAAAAAATTCAAATATTTTCTTCATCATTGAATTTAGTACTAATATCTATATGCAAGAATTACAACTCAACTTCTAACAAAAGAACTATTGACCAAAAGGTTAATGCAAAAGCAATTGCTTACATATGAGCCTATTAACTTGTTCTGTAAGCCCAAAAAACTTCTAACAATTTATTGTACCATTATTATTTCTTGGTAGATATAATTTTTTTAACAAATTAATCAATATCTTATTAAAGGATTTTGTTAAACTAATGGCACTAAGAAAATAAATGGTTGAGTAACACCAATAAATATTATGGTATTGTTCAAACCTATTGATTTTGGTGCTCTTGAAGGTTATACCACGACCAAATATGACATGGAGAGGTATTCCAAATCAATAAACTACGTGGTCTTGAAAAAATTGAAGCACATCATCTATTGACTTCTTACGAAGGAATTATTTTAGCCCACTTAGAAAAATAAATTAATGGCAGGTAGCAAATATAAATTTATGATCTTTAAAAAAAGGAGGATCTATTGGCTTTATTATGTTTATTCCTTAATATTTAAATGGCCATGATGTAATAGTCAAGTGTAGACTATTAGGCATATATAGAATTCGACCATGAATTTGCCTTTGGTGGCATCTTTTGGCAAAATGCATACAGTCCTATGTATTTGCAGGCCAATTGTAACCTAATCTTTTGATTTTAAGTTGCATTCTTGAGCTAGACTAATGGAAATCACATAAGCCTTCATAAATTTTAATCATAATTTTTTGGGCTTTTTTCACTCAAACATCAAAACCACATTTGATCGAATGATTGCTAGTACAAAATATAACTTATAATCATGTATGATAGTGCTCTCTTTTAAATTTAAGAGGATAAGGAATGATCCTTAGGGAGAACTTCCATCGTAAGGAAATCAATGAACACTTGTTTTTAGTTATTACTCTATGAACTAGAAGAGTATAATGTTAGGCTCTATGTTTTGACTGTTATTTATCCAAATTGCTAAGGGAAAAAAATTGTCTATTCTAATCTACATCTTGATTGAAAGTTTTTTGTTTAGTCTTGCTAAAGCTTCTACTATACTATTATTGCATCAAGGAACTTTAATTAAAGTATCACATAGAATGTTTATGAGTAGAAACATTAGTTTCCAATGAAAAATATATAACTTAGGTCTTAAATATTTATATTTGTTTACTAGCTAGCTTAAATTTAATTGAGAATTGCCATTAAATTTTGAATCTCATAAAACCTATTTATATAGTCACCTCAATAATTATAATAAGAGCTTCATATCCTGCTTTGTTATTTACGTAAGGATTCAATAAAGCACGTGCATACCTCATTAGTTTCTCTTCAACAGATATAAATTAATCTAATTACTATTTTTATTATAGAAATTTTATTATAATATATTTTGATGGATGAAAATCCATTAAAATACAATTCTCACTCTTTATTTTTTTATGGATAGGATTTGTTCATCAGATAATTCATCATTTAAATGGAATCTTCAAGAGTAGCATGGGTTGCAAGGAATTCGTTACGGCTGGTCTCTTAATAACTTTGTGAAGGACATATATTATACCAAATTGTAATGGAATCATCATCCATCAAGACAATCCTCCTTAAGAAGTTAGTCTAGCCATCAAATATTATAGTAGAATGACTAGAAAGATTATACTAATTTTATGGAATAACATGGAATGCTTTAACTTTCAGCCGACAATGATTAGTGCAAAACAATGTTTTTCTATAAGAGGATATTTCAACTAAATGGAGGTGGTTGGAAACTAAGATAATACAAAGCATTTTTTTGTTTTTTTTCTTTTTTTAAGAAAGTAATGATATTGTTAATTCATTGAGAGCCACTATATATAATATCAAGGGTTTCTCTAGTACCTAAGATGTAAATATTGGTGGTTGTAATTAAGCACCATTTGATATCTTCAAATGTAAATTGTCAAAATTTAATGCAATAAAATTGAGTATTTTATTATTTAAAGTAGAAAATGATTGACATTTTCCAAATTAATTAAAAATATAGAATCTTAAAAATTAAAGTATTCCTTATAAATATTTTAGTTTGGCAAGACTCTTAAGAAATTCCATTACTAGGATTACATCAATTTTAGTAAGACCTATTTCAATACCACTTTGAGAAATAATAAATCCTAAAAATTTTCTTGATAGTGCTCCAAAATCACATTTTAATGGATTCACCTTTAATCAATATTTTTGAATTCTCTAAAAAAAGTTTGACAGTTAGTTACATGATCTCCAATTACTTTTTATAATAATATCTTAAAAAAAACATTAAACTTCATGGTATAATAACTTATCAAAAATTTGAGCCATTACATAGTTATACATTGTGTTAATATTTTTTAATTCAAAAGACATAACTTTATAATAATAAATATCTATCAAAGTTCTAAAAACTATATGGCATTGATTTTTAAGGGCCATCCTAATTTCATTACATCTTGACAAGCTTTCCAAAAAGATGAAATTGAATTAGTTGAAGCTATGTTGATCATTATTTCAAGAGTAAGTAAAGGAAATTCGTATTTAGAGCAAGCTTCATTTAGGATCTTAAAATTGACATAAACTCAAATCTAACCATACTTTTTTGTGAACAAGAGCAAAACTAGTTATCCAAGTAGGGTACTATTCTTTCCAAAAAAAGCCCAATTTCAATTTATTTCTTTATCTCTTGAATAATTAATTTTTTAATAGTAGGTTGCATTCCTCTTAGCATTAAAAAAGTTTTGGGATCAATTCATAATTTAGGTACACTATTTAGTGCGATGAATAGACTATTTCAAAGTAATTTTAATAAAATAATCATGATAATCTTTTAAAACTTGACTTATCTATTATGTTAAACCACCTAATTATAATTTACTGATGAAAATTGGATAAGAGTCTTTATCTATAACTAAGCTGATTTCAACCAACTCATCAATAGTTAATATAGTGCCCTCCCCCAACTCGAGTGGTGCATTAATAACTTCATTAATTATTCCTTTTAGATTATAATCATCTTATACATAAGTGTCTAATATCATTTTGTAAGTTAGAGGCAAAGATTTATTATAAAACCATCTCATCACAAAAGACAAAGAAAAATAAGAAATGATAATATCTTTTAATTTACAAGAATAATTAAATTCACATTCAAAATGGAGTTATGGCGTACCATAAAGGTATAGTATAGAATAATGTTAGAGTTTCCTTGCATATTTATGGGATGCATGTAAATTATCTTCAAAGGAGATATTAGAAACATGTTGGTGGTTGAAAGATCTTAATAAAAGTGTGCCAAATTATGATTAATATTTATATCTTGTTATGATGGCTAACACACACTAAAGTGTAGTATTTTATTAACAAATCAATCAAAATTTAAAAAGTCTTTCATTATTTGCATCTTGTTCATGCTGTAAAATTTCACTCTAGAGGGTATATTGGTTTACAGCCTACTAGACTTCCACATCTAAATCATTAGAAGAACTATATAGAAGTATAATCTTAACAAAGGGTTATGAGAAAAACATCTTCTACTATATTATGAAACATTAATTCTTAACCTTGTCATTGACAAATATTTTTTTCTTTCTCATTTTATTAGTAGAAGAATAGAAGGAAAAGGTAGGTACTTACAATGTAGATTAGCTAGAAATGCTATTCAATGAACTGGCTATTTTTTTTAAGAAAAAAAGTATTCAGTGTAATTATAAATGTCAATCTTACATATAGAAAAAAAGTTGCAGATCACCTTGGATAAAGAATTCCTTTCCTCCCCATGCAAATTTAATGCATTAGTGCAAAGTAGATAGCATTATTTCACACTCATGGAGTCATGGACATCCTAAGAGTGCATGAAAATAAGTATTTGTATCTATGACATGAAATTTTGCTTTGATTTTATAATCACTAAACTATAATGGCAAGGTGATAGAACCTAAACTTCTCAAACCTATTTCCTTAGAACCATAAAACATTAATCTACTATAGCATAATTTATTTATATTTAGAGATAATAACTCTAAGGTACATCCTGCTACAACTTTCACTAAGAACCTACAATCTATCAAAATTTTATTTAGAATATTTTAATAAACCTAATAAGGTTTGTTGTATCAATATAGTGGTATGGTGCGATCAATATAAAGGTATGATGTGATCAATATTTTTCAATAATAAGTCCCTATTAGTAAAAGTGATAGTAAGGTTGTCTTTAGGAGGATGACGCTCTATCAATTTTTCTTTGCAATATAAGCCTAAAAAAATGTATGATGTGAGTAAATCTTTAACTAAATTTTGATGAATTTAAGGTGAAAATATTAAAGCATAATAAATACTTAAGAATCTATGGAGTTTCTTCAAATGGGCTAGATCATTATAGTTTACATTGTTTTCCTAGGTAAATATTTGTTGATCTTGATTTTATTTCACTAAATCTTCATCATGATCTTCAATTATTATATATTTTTTTCATTACCTTTTGCTATATTGCTTGAGATTGAAGTGTTTCATTACTTCTTAACTAAACTTAATGAATATCTTATAATAGTTCTTCTTCTTATCAATTTTTTTCTAAAATTTATTTAAAGTTGGAAGAAGAAGGTGAACTAAGCTATTCATCTAAATAAACATTAATATTAAATCTTGATATCTTTTCTTTTTCAATTAACAAGGTAGCAAGACCTAACTATTTCACTACTAGTTTCTACCAATCCACATGGGATATTGTAGGGAATGATGTAATAGCAACTATTTAGGATTATTTCAAGGGGGAGAGTATGCCAAAGTACTTCAGCTCTTCTACAAAAATACATATTCCCAAGAAAACGTTAAGCATTAATTGGAGTGTGTTTCAGCCATTCAGTCTATTCACAACCATCAGTGAAATTATTAACAAAATTGTTAGTAGCAGATTGCAAGAACAACTATTTAATACCATATCCCTTAATCAAAGTGCCTTCACCAAAGGTAGAGATATTACTGATAATATTTTATTGGCAGAAGAAATTCTTAGAGAAATTAATATCAATTGTAGAGGAAAGACTGTTATAATCAAATTGATTTGCAAATAAATTTTGATACCATTAATTGAAAATTCATCTATCAGGTGCTAATTGCTAAAGGCTTTAACCAATAGTCTACAACATTTATTATGAGAATCATCTCTAATAACATTTAATCCATTTCTCATCAATGGATCTAAAATTGGATTCTTCAAATCAAGTAGAGGACTCAAGCAAGGAGACCCTCTTTCTCTATCTATTTTTATTATTATTATGGATTATTTTTCTACATTTATTAACCAATTAAGTAAAACAACCCCATTCATACAATTCCACACCAATGGAAGTTTTGTAGCCTCCCATCTCATGTTTCCTGATGATATCCTAATACTCTATCATGGATCAAGGAAATATTTTAAAAAAGCCTATGAAACCATTCAAAGAGTTTGAGGATACTATTCAAATGAAGTTTAATAGGGAAAAATCTAATGTATCCACAAGCAACAAAATAAACCATACCAATGTAAGATGAATACAAAAAATACTGGATTTAAAACTGCAAAGTTTCCTTCCAAATACTTAGGCAACTCACTATTTATTGGAAGAACCAAAATGGCATATTTTGAAGATACCATTTCCAAAGTTAACAACAAAATATTATCTTGGAAAAATTGATTACTATAATTTGGAAGAAGACTTAACATGATTAACAGTATTCTTAACTCTATTTTGCAACTCAATGAAGTTATGGATTAATTTTAGGCAGCAAAAAAACTCTATGAACAAAGTTTATGTGGGAGAAATACTATTCCAATGATCATCCAATACTTATTCAACAAAAAAGTAAAGACTCACCTTACTAAACAAACTTGTTATAGATAAAAAATAATGGAAATTTTTTCCTTAAAAAGAAAGTTGAAGAGGGAAAGATCAACATTTAGGATGACATTTGGATGATAGATGAGCCCTTATCTAGCTTTCAAGAAGCATATTCTAAAAAATATTTAGTTTTTAATTTCTTTTAGCAATAGGGGGGCAGAACTACTTAGAATGACTAAGTGCTAGTAAGAGCATTATTAGCTGATCTGGCTTTGAAAATCAGGAAAATTCCTATAGATCATACCATACAAGATCAGCCATTAATCATGAAGGATAGTAGCTAGCAAACTATCTCTAAAGTAATTTACAACAAATATTATACATTCTCTTAATGTGTTGAGTACAATCTAATTTGGCATCAATACATTAAGCCTTCTATATCCTTTTCCACTTGGAGACTTTTTACTTTAGCCATACCTATGGATGATAAGATTAAAGATAAAGGAATATCCCTTGTGCCAAAATTGGGAGGACTTGAACCATTATTTTATGATGTGACATAAAGCTAAATCTATTTGGAGGATGTTAGAACGGCTATTTAACATAGAACCACAAAGCACTTATTTTTTGACGCAACCCAGTCACTTCTTTACTAGAAAAACTATGCTATGAGAAAATCTGGAAGACATAATAGAGTATTAATATCTATAGTAACTTTCTAGTTTATTTCAATAGATAAGAATAAAGCAAAGCACAATAACACTTAAAGAGACTTCCAACTTATATATAATAAATCATTAACTACCTCCATGTAAACATATAATATAGGTATCCTAAGCAGCTCTTACCTGAAGGTAAAGGAGGAATTGAAGTTTTTGAAGCTTAGTAAATGTACAAAGCACATGAAATGTTCTATAGTTTACTTGACCAAGCTAAAACCTTCATGGTTGAAATTTAATATTGATTGTGTGGAATTTAGAAGGACTGACAAGGGAATATTATATGCACTTTCTATAAGCAAAGCAAGGTAATTGACTCATTCTATGTTGAAATTGATGGTCTACTTTTTGCACTCAATCTAGCTCAAGCATTTCACAACATATGGATTGAAATAGATTCACACAACCTTTTGTAGATCTATCACAACAAAAGAACTTTGGAAAATCACCTATCTATTCAGAAACATTTGAAACAGGTGTGTATTTGAGTGTGGGGATTTTTTTTGAACACCATATATATCTTGGAGGTTTTATTTAGGTAAGCGAATGCATCATTAAGAGATAAATACATTATCTTGAGATATAGAAATACTACCCTATAATAGATTAAATTATTTAATAAAGACTCCTAAAATTGATGAGTCTTTAATGTACTAGAGATTTTTCCCCTAAACTATATGGAGAAATAGAACAAGGTTTATTTTAATGCATAGTTTGTAGTTCACTATAAGGGCAAGCAACCTATATTTAATTATATCTTAGAAATAAGAAATTTTCTTCTAAGAATACTCTCAATTAGAGAATCTGACATTCATTTTTATGGACTTCAAAGTTTATTTTTAAGGAGGTTTAAATTAGAAAATCAAATGGAAACAGTTCAAAAAGAAAAGTTCCTTTTGGATGCTAATTAGGAATAAGTAGGAAATGTTTTAGATGTTAGTAAGTCTAGTAAGCATTTCAACCTTTTATACTGTTGTACTTTAAAATTGAAAATGAAATTATTTAGATTTCAATTTTAATATTTTATTAGAAACTTAAGACTTAGATTTGAACAACTTAATACTATAAAAATGCCTAAAAGGTGAAGACCTATTCCAATAGGATGCTTTAGATCCTAATTCTAATAAATGCTTTCTAATATAAATTAAATGCTCATCATAATCTAATAGAAATTTAGGAATTATTGATTCTTTTTATTTGAAAAGAAAAACCTATCCTGACACTTTTAGACTTTCTTCTTGCTTAGAAGGGTTGTCAACTAACACCTCCTAACAATTTTAAAACTATGAGGCAATCTTATGAATGTAAGATCATTTGGTTAGTATATTTAGGAATAGAAGCTAAGAGCTTAAGCTCACTCCCTAACCCTAAGATGATGACTGGCATGCATGCTTCTAGCTAATGTAGTTTTTTTTAAAATTTTTAAACATTTTGACTTATAATTTTATTTAAAGGTTTCGGATATGCAAATCATGCCTAAAATGAGATGTAGTTAGAAATGAGTCATAGGACAAATCAAATGAGAAGGTAGACTTCTCCTAAAAGAGTGGTTATTCTCATAGGTCAAATACCCCCATATGTGTAATGGAAGAAGGGCCTAATTCAAGGATTTGAAATAAAATATGCAATCATGGTTCACATTTCTAGGGTTTTTGAGTTGTTAACTTTTATCCCTAAGGCTTTGTTAATGAAGTTATGAGTTATTTTATTTTTATATTAAGTTTATTTAACTTAATGGTGCAAAAAAAAATTTAATTGTTCATCAAAGCCTAACGTATCCAGGCTTTCATCATAGAACATAAAAATAAACCTATAAAAACATGCAGTTTTAATGTGCACCCCAAAATAAATAAAATAAAATAAATAGGCTAGTATGATCAGGTACCATTACAAACCCCGAAAGAAAAGTAAAAATGGGCAGTCAAACTCTGCCCTTATACAACCTAGCCTAGAACTAAATTTTGAAATATAAGGGTCCTCATTTATACTTCTTCAAGATCAGCGCATTCTTTAGGGATCTCCTTAGGCTCCATAGGGGGCCATCAGCTAGCATAGTTTGCTTCGGCTAATCTTAAACTCCATATATCCTAACCTAATTCTAAGATTAAATTATATTTCAAAATTCCAAAATAAAATCTTAAACTCTTCAAAATAGATATTAAGAAAGCCCACAACACACCAGCAGTTTATATCACAAACATACGGGTTTAGCACCAGAGATTGTCAAACCCGCCTATCCTATTGGGCTATGCTCAAGACTTAAGCAGAGCATTTACAAGTAAACAGTACTTATATATTTTTATTATAGTAGTCCTTTTTATGCATACCCTCCTACAAAAAATAGTATTAGTCTAAAAGACATCATAACATCCTAAGTAGTGAGCAAACAAATCTAGTTATTCACACTACAAAATAAAAAAAAATTATCACATCACAAAATATATAACCATCCTATCTTAAGTCTAGGGTTAGTGACCTAGTAGTTTAGTGTGTGAAGGAGGGTTTATGTGACGAGTCTATACTAAGCTTATAAGGTTCATGTTTTGATTTCAAATTTAGAGTTTGTTTAATTTAACATTAGATAGTTTCAATTTAATTGATTTAACCAATTTTAATTTCTTTATTTCTAATTTTAACCCATTTTATGTTTAAGTTTACTTCAGGGTTTTTAGGAGCGAAGAATAAATAAGTTTTGCATGAGGTGAAACCTATATAGTCCAACACCTTAATCCTAGTACAAAAATTTTTATAGGGTCTAAACCTTAAATCTGTTATACTAAACAAATTTAGGATTTAATTAATTTATTTGGATATATATACTTTTCATAATTATGCTTTCATAGGTATGTGTCATTGCTAAACTGATGGTTCAAGGTATCAAGACCTCCTTTTGGTTAGTAGCCCTGTAACCTCGGGGGTCTAAACTATATAACTCTTCATTACTTATTATGAAAAGTTAGATTTAATTGATGTTTAGTTAATGTTTATTTTAATTGGTTAGTAATTCAATTTGAATTTTTATGATCATTTAATTTAAGATCAATTTCAATTTTATTCTAAAGTTAATTAGGTTTTATTTATTTATATTTATAACTTAATTTTATTATTATTTGTATTGTGTTTTAATATTTGATTGATTTAATGATTTAATTTTTATATTAAATAATCTTAAAGTTCATTATTTATTTAAATTTCTTTTATAATTTTGAGTATTTACTCAAGTTTTGATTAATGTTCATTTTTTTACTTCATTATTTTAATTCAATCAAATGATTTCATTAAAGCTTAGCTTGATTTATTTAATTTAGGTTTAATTAATGTTCAATTTTATATTAGCCATTATATTTGATTCATTTTCTTTTATTTTTAATTTATTTAATTTAGTGTTTTATATCATTTTAGTTTTTTTTAATTATTCATTTTGACCTTAAATGTAGAATTCTAAGATTAATTAATATTTTAAAATGATTTTTGTGAATTTTTATAATTTGAACTTTTATTTATTATTTAATTTAAATTGCCTTAGAACTTCAAAAATAAATAACTTTTGATCTAGAAGTTACTTTAATTTGAAATTTTTATGGCAAGTAGGTTGTTATGTCAGTTTTATTTTTCTAGAATTTCATTTTAATCATAGGTGTGTTTTAAGACTAATTAAGGTTTTATTATTTTTAATAAAATTTAACTTAAGCTCAAAATATCTAGTAACATTTGTGGTTTTTAATTTTCCTAGATTTTCTTCTAAATTATGAATCTAAAGATGATTTATTTGAGTTATTTAAAATATTTGTTGATTTATTATAATTCATAGAAGTTCGAGCTAATTAAAAAAATTAATTAATTTAATTAATCTCTAATTAAGTGATCTTCTAGGTTTCTTCTATCTCTAAGAGTTTGATATTTTCTTTAGGTTATAATTGCTCAAGAAAAAATACCTTTTAAAAATATCTACTATCTGTATAAAAATGTTTAAGGAGTTTGTTCTTCATGAGATAGATTTCCCCCAATATTATGTTAAGGTTTATTTAGATATGGGTTCTACTTCCTATGAATGCAAGCGTATCTAGTAGTGTGGTGTAGATGACTATCTAAAAAAAAAGAAGGATAGTCCTAATCAAGATCTCATGGCTTCATCATCTCAGGGTTGTCATTATTCCAGTCTACCAACATCATAGGGTTATTATTTATAATATCTAGGGAGTCTGATAAACAACCATGAGTTGCCTCATGTCAGATATCCTGAATACATCAGAGTTTTGTATAGGTGTTGTGATGCAGATGTTTATCGAATTATTAATGCTAAACTTAATTTATAAATTTATTCAATAAATCAATGAATGCATTGTAAACATATGTAGGGCTGATATCCATTGAAATGCCAAAATTGTAGGGAAGTTTGCATAGAGAATAAGTGACTAAACTTACATCCATTGGACTACTACAACTATAAAAGAGTTTGTATGTCAAATGTATCACTGAGCTTACATCCATTGGAAAGCCAGTTAGAAAGGTTGGACTTGCATCCTTTTAGAATGTCAAAATTGGATTTAGGTTGTGCTTATATTGCAAGCACAGATCAGACTTACATCAATTAGAAAGCCATTAGATTGGATTTACATCCCTTTGAAATGCCAGAAATTTTAGTGATGTTCACATGGAAAATAAATAATTGGTCTTACATCCATTGAAAAGCTTGTTAGAATTTAGGTGTTCGTATGAAAAATGAATAGATTGGATTTACAACCCTTTGGAATATCAAAAATTATTTATAGTTCACGTAGCGAACTAATGGATTGGACTTACATACCTTTGGAATGCCAAACATTATAGAGAACTTGGCTTGGTGAATAATTGACTAGGCTTACATCTATTGGAAAGCTAATTAAAATTTAAATGTTTGCATGGTGAATGAATAGATTGGAGTTACATTCCTTTAGAATGTCAAAACATGTAGAGAAGTTCACACGATGAACAAATGACTGGGCTTATGTCCATTGGAAAGCCAAAAATTATAGAAAAGTTTGCATTATAATTAAATGATTAGGCTTACATCCATCAAAAACCTAGTTAGAATTTAAATGTTCACATGATGAATATATAGATTTGGCTTACATTCCTTTGGAATGCCAATAGTTGTAGGAGTGTTCGCATGGAGAATAAAAAGGTGTTTGATTTTTTTATTCTGACAGTGCCTTAGCACTGTAGAAGTAGTGCCACAATTCTAATGGTTCAGTACCATGGCATTAGGAGGTTGGCCCTTCAACGCCTAAAATTTAATGCCTCGATATTGGTGCATCAACGCCCCAGTGCTAGAAAATAGAAATATAGGTCTCAAACTAGATGGGGTAGGGCTTTGGTGTTGTAAACCCAGCACCACAGCATTGAGGCACCAAAAAAGAATAACATACAGTTAGCTAACTATTTGACAAATGCCTAATTGCTACCAAGTAGCAATCACGGTGCCAATAAAAAAGCCATTCAAAGTGCCGATAGGCTAGTAGGTGCATTTATAGAAAAAATAGAACTTTTGACCAGCCTCATGGCACTCCATCAATATCTGATGCACTTTATAGATCTTATCAGTTATAAAATTAATGGTAATACATGTTATAAATGCATCTTTTTGGACGAGAATTGCAACCATCTTGACCGACCGACTAGCACCTCGATCGATGGAGTGCAGACGATCTCATATTTCAAAAATTGAGATGCCAGTGCCTCGGTACTATAGAAGTAGCATTATAGTGCTGGGTCCAGCATATAAATAAGACCCCTAGGCTGCCAAAATGTTCACTCTAAAATCTTTGTTCTCTCATGAATTCTTACAACCTTTTGTCTTCTCAACATTTGCTCAACTCTAGAGCAGCAAATATGCCACTCAAGCTCATCCAAAAGGGCAAGAAGTGAGCATCCTCAAGTGATGCAAATAGATTTTTCAACTTGGATGCTGAAGGGAGGTACCAGTATGCTCTCATCGGCAAGTACCTCATTTTGAAGAGGTGCTTTGACAATCCGGGTGGGAGCATGGAGAGGGTCATCAATAAATGAACGTGGGAGCACATCACCTGTGAGAACACCACTTGTATCATCCCTACAGTGCAGGGGTCCTTTGCCAGCTTGAAGGATCACCAAGATAACAAAGTATTTGTATGGGGTAAATATGTATGTTTTCATAGTACTACCATTAATTTATATTTGAATTTGTAAAATTTTGTATACAATTAATATCTTTCTACTATAATAATCACCACAATTTTAATAAAATTCTTAGTTTTCACATTTTTAGAAATGTGAATGTTCAGTAGAATTGGCAGAAGGAAAAGATTATCAATTTTCATGCCTCCAACCAAACAGTTGAGGCTAAGGCTTTGCATTATTTTATTTCCATCAAGATGATGCTTGTTGGTAATATTAATAAGATGACTAAGGATAAAGCCATTTTAAAATTTTCAATTCAAAAGCGCTTCACTATAAATGTAGGGAAGATTATTTATAATTTAATTTGTAATATGCTTAAGGATAGTACCACTCTAGGGTATGGTCAACCTTTACTTATTTATTCTTTATGTGTTGTAGCTACTATGTTGGGGGATCCGGATAAAGAAGTCCTTATACCAAGAGGTTCCCTGACCAAAAGAATGATTGAAGTGTTTGAATCAAAAATGGAAGTAAGAGAAAGCTCACACGCTCCTTAGTCTAGATCCAAATCCTCCAATACGTTAAATGAGCAACTCCAAGAAATTGAAGGAGAAGTCTCAGAAATAAGATAAAGGTGGGTGAAAGCAGTTGATAGCAGTATAAATTGGAAAAAAAAATTGATTATTTTATGGGTCAGCAGCAACAGCAATTTTCTTACATGAACGAGTTCAACTCAATACTTATATAAATGGTTGAAAATTACAACTTCAATGCTAACCCGAGTAGAGTTTTTTTTTCTTACATCACCTCATTATCATCTTTATGTTAGCACCCCACCGGAGCCAAAAGAAGAATAGGAGGAAGATTACAACTTCTAGGATAGTCTTTTCCCTCTTTTTTTATTTTCCTCCTTTCTTTTAATGTATTTTTCTATTTGGTAAATTTTATAATAAAATTTTATTTCATACTATCTATTTGTCATTTTAATATTTGATGAGTTATCTCTAGAATTCAATTACAATTTGATTGTAAATTAAAATAAAATTTTAACTTAAAATTATCAATATTGAGAAGTCAGCTCCTCGATGTTGAAAAGTTAGCATTGCGGTAATGTATGGTGGAATTTATGCTTTAAAATCAAAGAAGGCACCACTTAGGTACTAGAGAAGTGGTGTTGTAGCATTGCTAGAGTGCCTTCATCGCTATCTAGATAGTGTTGTGACATTGCAATTGAACATTTTGACCTTACAACTCGAGAAGGCAGCACAACAATGCTAGGATTCAATGCCACGATGTTAATAGAGCACCATGGCACTATCTAGATAACACTGTGGCATTGTAAGTGGAAAATTTAGCCTTATACCCTAAGAACGTAGTGCAATGGAACCACATTTTAGCACCAGGTTTTAGCGCCACAACATGGTGTCACTGTGAAGCGGAGTGCAAGAATTCTATTTCCTAAGAGCTCAACGCCTTGGCACTGGGTAGCAACGCTGTGTTGCAATGAGTTGGGAGACTCTATTCTAGAGCAAATTTATTGAACAATTTTCATGATTCTGATAAAATTTTTGCAACATAAAGGCTTAGCAAAGCTAGGTGTCATGCTTTTTTAATATAACAAGCACTCTTCTTCCTTGTTCTGGATCTAAGATCAACCAGGAAAAAATTTGTATCTCATGCCGAAGCCAAGTTCGTCAACGGAGGCCTTCAAATTTCAAGATTTTTGATTTAATGATTAAGTTTCAAGTTAATATAAATTTTGGTAGAGTTTTACCTTGGCAATGCTTAAAATTTTGTAATTAATACGATCTTGTTCTTTTCCCTTGCTCTAGATCCCAGATCGACAAAGAGAGGATTGTCATTTTAAAGTGGCTCCAAGATCAATGGTGCAAGTCTTCAGCATTTTCTTATGGGGGGAGGAATCTTGAAAGAGAAATTTTTTATTTTGAATTTTACATGAAATCAGTGAAAGCTTGGTCTCAGTCTTGTCTTGCAAAAGAAGGAGACTCCTTGTGCAATGGATAGTGTGCAATGGAGGATAAAATCTTGAGAGGAGATAAAAAGAAGCAGCTTTATAGAGTGGTTCTTAACCATTGACACGATGTTGAAGGGAGTGGTTATGAGATTTTATAAATTTAGAGGGAGTCTCATGATTATAACACCATGGCACTACGGGTTGGGCTACTTCATCTCCTTTTAATTTTACTACTTTTAAATCAATTATTTTGATTAAATTAGGTGTTTAAAATAAGAAACTTTATATTTTAAGATTTAGTCTACTTTGACCTTGAATTTTTTATTTAAGCTATGTTTTTACTTCAATTTTATTGTGTTATAGTTTCAAACCAATTGAATTATTTTTTTAAGTATAATTAACATTTGATTATTTTCATTAAATTTCAAATTAAGCCAAAATTATACATAATAATTTAGGACTTCTACTTTTCCTAGATTCTCCTCTAGACTATAAATCCAAAGAGGGTTCATTTATAGTTTATAGGGTTTTGTTTAATTTGTTATAATTTAATTTGTTTAATTTGTTATAATTTATTGAATTTAATTATACCCAAAGAGGATTCAATTATATTATTTAGGTATATTTAATTCTAATTTAAGGAATTTAAATATTTAAAAGGTTTCAAAATGATTTATTAAATTTATAGGGTTCTCTAAATTCTGAAAATCATTCTAATAATTTCCATCAATTTTCCTTATTTATCTATTTTTATTTTATAAATTAAGACCAAAGATATTAAAATTTTATAACTTTTAATCTAACCATTTAAAATTCATAACTTTTTTTATATATGTTGTATCTTAACCTTAATTTCATACTACCAAAATTTCAAATTAATAAGCTTATTGGATTAAGAGAAATTATTTAATGATTTTCATCAAAACCTAAATTAAATAAAAAAATACCCCTGTAAAAACTCAGGCTTTTAGATTTATTGGATTCTTCTCATTGAGATGAATCCATATAATCTTTTTTTATATTTTTTTGGTTAGGTAATTTATTTTTGATAAAATTTTAAAGTTTTAAGTATTTTCATTAATTCTTTAGATAATTTTTTTTATTTTTCTAAACTCACAAGAGCATTATCGGGCATCGATTTATGCATGATGTTATGCCATTGGGCCATTTGGGATCCACATGGATCCCACGCGAAAAGAAGGTGAGGAAGTGAAACTAATCAGGGTTGTCTGATGAAAGATTGGATGGTCAAAATGCATATTATAATTATTTAAGTAGTTTTAATTAGATAGTTATTCTAAATCATAGTCATCCATTCCAAATAAAAGGAATGGAAGGCAGTGATTTCATTCCCAACCTCTCGACAGGGACTAAGAACTATGTGCTAGGGGCCAATTTTCAGTGTTCTAGGCGACAAAAGTATGGAATTATGATTGCAAAATGATCAAGGATCAATTTATAATCTATCTATATAGTTTGATCCTAACCTAGTTCAACTCAACTTCATAAAAGACCAAATTAAATTGAAAGGGATGTCGATATTGAAGGATACCTTACTGGTGTTGATCTTCGATGGTGATATCATTTCAAAAAGCTTTAAGATGTTGAGACAAAGCTCTAGAAGAAAGTCAATGCTTTTCCTCCCTCTATATTGGTGTGGAGAACAATCACCACCATCACTCATTGAAGTTTGGTATTGATGATGATTGGAGAGGTTGGAAAAGTAAGGAAAATATTTATTTGAGTTTAATTTAGCTTGGGGAATATGTAGGAATGAACAAAAGTAAAAAAAAAAATTGAGTTCTTTCTCTTCGTCTTTATACTTGGCTGAGCCTTACCCCTTTGGAGGGAGGGTGAGGTGGTTTGGGTTTAGAGAATTAGAGCCTAGCTCAAGTTATTAGAGAGATCAGGCAGGTTTACTAATTGTAATGATGAAGGGAGTATGGGGGAATTTTGAGTTTTTTGGGACTTAGGTGGCTCAATTTGAGCCTTTTCCTAGTTCCACCTCATCCATAGCACCTCCACCTCCCCTTTTAGGTTAGTTACAAACTTCTTAAGTCAAATCCAAGATGAATCTAAAGTTAAACTTAAGTTCCATTGGTTTGGGTTTCAATTTAGATAGTTTGGGTTAGGTTTATTTGGATTTAAATTGGGTTGGATTGAGTTGGCTTAAGCTAGTTCAATTGAATTCAATTGTCTTTAGATTTATGTTGACAATCATGGTGATTGTTCACTAGATAATTTGTGAGTGAATTGATTTAGACATGTTTGGGATTAGAATAATAAAAGCTAGTTTGACCTACTTGACTCAAATGGGTTAAGTTGAATATTCTAACTTATTTAGCCATTTTAGACATTGAGTTTTGATTCAATTATGTATAATTGATCATTTTTTATGTTTAGGAATGATTGATTTCAATTAACTTCACCTATTTCAATTTCAATTTTGATTAAAAGTTATTTTGACTTGAAGACCTCTTTTAACTCTTTAAAAGTCTTGAAAGATCCATTTGGCAAGTTAGCATATCACTCAAATACAAATCTTGATAGACAAGTCATAAAAAGACAGAGAAGAGGGTGCCTTTTTTTTGCTAATGTTATAATATTGGGACCTATATGAAGCAATATACTAGCATGGGGTTACCAACCAAATCAAATTGAATAAAATAGTAAGAATAAGTACCTTAAAAAATAGGAATATTTCATACTCTACACGCTTTAGTCTTCCTCTTCGTGTGATGGTCCATATGATGCCATTATTATCATTTTGACTTGCATCTCTACCATAGATATAAAATTTGACTTAAATAATGATGCACTAAGAGATATAACTAATTATGGAGCAATAGAAATAAAGTAATGGGAGATTTAATTACAATGGTTATAGGCTAAGTTTGAGTAGAATAAAGTATAGCTAATTGAGGTATAAAACAAGTGTGATTTTATAATATCTTAGAAGTAGGTAAAGTAGGAGAAGACTGACAACAAATTTGTACTATATGAGTGGCCATGGCAGTGGTCATTTTCACTTTTTGTTCTTAGAGTTTCTAAATAAGAGTATATTTTCCTTTTTACCATTCAATATGGTTAACATGTCATGTTTTATTCTTAGAACTAGTGTTAAGAGGCTATGGCAGAGAGTGAATTGGGTTTTAAAGATAATTTTAGAAAAATTAATTTTAAATTTTTGTATAAAACTTAAATATTTAATAATAAAGCTTTAAAGAAATAAAACAACAATCAATAACTTTATAGAAAAGTAAAGTGCGAAAAATAAAGAAAGAGAACACATAGATTTTTATGTGGTTCCGCCAAACCCCAAAACTGGTCTACATCCATGCCTAGCCACTTAAGCTAAGAATTCACTAAATTAAAATTGAGATTACAATAAATCTTCCATACTCTCCTTCATGGGCAAGTATAGCGCAATACCATATTTTCCTTAACAGGCAAGTACAACCCAAGAATATACTTTCCTAAATGGGCAATCACAACCCAACAATGTACTTTTCTTAACCAGCAAGTACAACCCAATAAGAAAATAAGAAAAAGGAGAAAGAAGGATATAACTCTCAATTTTAAAATAAATTTGCTCTCAAAACCCAACTACAACAATATTAGGGCAAATGAATTCAAAGGAGTGAAAGATAGCTCACTTTAATTGATATTTGAATTTGAACAATAATTAAACTTGATATATATATATATATATGATGTAAATGAATCTTTAAAATATTTGATGTGAATATGATAACTTGGAATTAGGGTGATTTAATTTATGATTTGAAATATAGCACAATAATGATTTGAAACTTGAATCAATCACTTGTTAGAAAGAGACTTAGAGTTTTCCAACATATCAAATGAAAATAAAATCTTAAATCACATAAACTCAAATGAAATATTTTTTTAAAGAAATTTTTTTTTTTTTGTAAAAGATGAGATGATTTAGAAGTAATAGAACTTGTTACTCACAAGTATTGTATATGAAATAATCATAAAGACAATAATCTCTCTTTAGAACATGTAGTAATAATGAAGAGAAAACAACATACAATAATACATTTTAATTCATCAACCATGAAGCTTTTAGCCAACATGAGAAAGTATAGAAATGGATAAGTTAAGCACGAAATAAATTAACCAAAAGGATAAGAAACTCAAGCCAAGAAGGAGAACAAGGTCACTTAGCATGTAAAATCACAAACTAGAATGAAAGCACGATGTTAAGACCATAAGGAAATCCACCAATCCACCATGTTCTTTTGTGCAATCCTCAAGCCAATCAATTGTAGGTTGGAGGATGGAAAATAGATGAATAAATTTGCACTTGATTTACTAAGAAGAGATCTCTAAAGGTTTTACAAAAATTCAGCCAAGAGAAAGTTTTTCTAAGAGAGATTTTTCCAAGAGGAGTAAACCTAGTCTAAGGAAAATAATTTATAATACAAGAGGTTATGAGGTTCGGCCAAGAAAAGAAAAAATAGAAGGTAAACTCATTTGGAATTAATTTAAACATAAAATAAATGGAATGAGATAAAAAAAAATAGGCCAAAGAAAAATAGGAGGGAATTTAATATAGAAGGTTGGTTTAATTAAAAATAATTTTAAATTTAAATTGTATAAGAGGGATTTTAGCCAAGACAAGGAAGATGGTAAGTTTAATTAGAAGTGATTCGATTTGAATCAATTAAATTAAATTAATTTTGGCATGATGAAGAAAATTGATAAAAAGGCGATATTGATGGAAAATTAATTTGGAAAGAGATTTAAATTGAATCAATTCATCATATGAATTGATTTCTAATGTAATTAAGAGGCTAATGCTTATGTGGGTTGGCCAAGAGAGAGAGAAAAGAGAAGAGTTTGAATTATTATCAAACAAGTCATGACACAATTAATTGTCCAAGTGAAAAAGGGAATAATTAAAATTTTGATTAATTTAAATTAGGCACGATATATGGTCAGCCAAAAAGGATGTTTCCATGATGGCTTTCAATTAGTATTTAATGCAATATCATGGAAAATTCTATCAATTCATTTTGATTGAATCAAGAAAGGAAAGAGATATCATGCAAGCTTTATTAAATAAAATTCAAGGACAATTCAAAAATTCAGCCAACCTAGTTTCCTAAAATAGATTAGATTCATTTTAATGTACTTAATTCGAATTAAATGATGATGGATCAGATTTTAGGAGATTTTAAATTTAGTTTTATTAAGAGGTTAATTTGAATTTGAATAAAGATACAGTTGGCCAAAGGAGGTTTCCAAAAATAGAATTTATATAAAAGGATAGAATATAATTCCATGGCTTATTTTAATTGAATTTGAATTAACTCAAATAAATTTAAATTAAATCAACTATATTAGCATATGATCAGCCACATAACATTCCATAAAGAGGAGAGTTCAAATTTGCATATGTAATCAAAGGAATATTCAATTTGAATTCAAAAATAATTTAAATTAAAGATTCAAATTAATGAGTTTTTTAATTTAGAAAAATATGAGATAATTATGGAAATAATTTGAATAACTCTCACACAATTTATTTAGAAAATAATCATGAAAACTATTTGGCCAAAAAGGGTTAGGATGAGAGATAGGATATGAGAGAGAAGACTAGGAAAATAGGAGAGAGAAAAATAATACCTTGAATAATTTTTGGTTAATTTTGATTCATGCATTGAATAAATGGATAATGAACATTCCTAAGCATGAGAACAATTTAATGAAATGTGAACTTAATTTAATTTGCATGGAAGCAAATAAGTGGAACAAAGTTTATGCATTTAGTTCACATTATCCAAAATGAATAATTTGAAAAATAATTGTAAATATGAAATGTATAATTTATGAATAATTCTCAAATAAATTATTTTGAAATGAATGAATAATTTATTTTATTTTAGTGAGCTTTTCATTTGTATTAATATAGTTAATCCTAAAAAAAATTCTCAACTAGTTCATGTCTAATAGCTTTAGCATCCTGAATTAAGTGAAGAACTTGGAGTTGAAGAATTTCTTGCACACTCGAATTTAACTTGATTAGTAGCATCAAAAATATATATTTATCAATAATATAAATCTAAATTTAGAATGACATTAATAATGATTAATGTGCATAATTTATTTTGCAAAGAAATAATTAGTTCTTATTACATAAAGTTTGTTATCATCAAATCAAATAGTGAGATACACAAGGTGTATAGTCAACAACTAGATCGTTTCCCTTATTCTTCTTGAATGCATTCTAAACAAGAATCTTGGGAGGATCCACCCAACCTAGTTGCTCAAACTCTTCTACTCAACTAAGGAGCTCAAGGCTACATTAGAATGGCTCTAAAATGAACATAAAAAAGAGTTCTAATTGGTGTCATATAGAGACCTTTAACACTCATATTGAAATGATATAAAAAAGAGGGAGTATTATACAACTATCTAAACACACATGGTTTAGTATCTTGAAAGTCATAAGAAAATGGTCTCCTCTTAAGATGAAGTACTAAGGCAAGGTATAGAGCACAAAATTATGCTTTACTTCCCTTTCTCTAAGGAGGCCATAGGGTTGACCCTATAAGAGTGGATCACAAATAGTGACCTTTAGTGGTACAAAATCATTAAAATTGTGTAGTTCTAGCACAGTCATACACTTGAATCAATATGAACTTTGCCTCTATGGATGATTTGATTATGACATTCTTATTTTACATCAATAATAAAAGTATTAATATTCAAATGTTGTAAGAAGGATATTAAGCTAAAAAAAGCACATTCTTATAAATAGGACATGCAATGGATGAGACACTAGTTTAACCATAAGCGATTTTGAGAATTGAAGTATCTCTATAAAACCTTTTAATGTAGTAACATCCCTAATACTTATAAATAAATAATTGGGGTTATGACTACCAAGTCATAACTCAAAAGGATTGAATAATGGGTACAGATACTAATAAAAAGTTTATATATTTTCAATTATGGAGAGAGGAATAGAGTCTCTCACCAATGGTGCCAATTTACTTTTAAGTGGATAAAAATAATTAACATAATGATATGGTCATTAAATAAGATATTTTATAAGAAGAGATGAGAAGAAGACTATAAATAGGTTACTCCCTCTATATACTCATGGTAAATACTTAGCTGAAGAAATATCATCAAGGTAAAAAATCTCTCAAAAGAAAATTGTGGGTTACATGTTCTCCCAAAAGGACTAGCTCTTGTTGGTTAATTAAACTTGGGGATACCTCTAGAAGAAACTCCTGATTAATGAAAATGTATCTTGATTTCAACTTTATTTTTTATGTTCACTAAAGAAGACTTGTGATTTAATAATATTATTTCATTAGAATAATCTATGTACCAAGTGTTGATCTACAAGGTAGAGGGTAAATTACCATAACCAAGTGAGATAAGAGCCCAATATATAGAAATCCTATGTAATAATAATCACTAAATCATTAAAGACTCAATAAAGAGTATAATGTTCTTATATGAAAACTAGTTAAGGAAAAGAAGTCAATGAAAAGTTGGAAACAAGTTTAGTTCGGATTTTATTGATCCATCATTCCAGGCTATCAACCTTAGCATCATTTAGCTCAAGAAGATAGTCATCCCAACTCATGCATGAGATGCTTTGTTGGTAACTATAAATTACATCTTTAAAAGATTATTTAATGACCTTGACTAACAAAATGGAAATTCAAAATATCCTAAATAGATGGTACCTAAGAAAGCATATAAAAATGCATAACTTATAATCTCTATATAAGTAGAGAAATATATAAAAAAAATAAAGTACATGAGATAGCCCAATTATGACCAATTGAAACTAATATAATTAGGGCTTACAAACTTGTTTAGGTCAAGTTACCACTTCCTTGGTTACTAAGGGTGTGTTTGGGATAGCTTGACGAGTGCTTTGCATTAAAAAGTAACCATAGCTGTGTTTTGCTATGAGCTTTCTCACTATCTTTCAAAACATTTTGTGGTGAAAAGATGCTTTAAGGAACTAAATCTATTAAAGTGTGGTGGCTATCAAAAAATTTTATTTAATTTTTTTTTAAAAAATTATTTATAACACCCATAACAGCTTTCCAAAAATTATTTTTTCCCTGGTTACTTTACAATCATTTTTACAAAAGGCTACAGCTACCCCAAACAGACCCTAAGACTCAAAAGCATAATTAAAATTATAATTATCTAATGCTCTATACTAAGAGATAGAGATATTTACTCCATGCTTGACTGGCCATTTGATGAAGGCACACTAGTGCATGAAGATTTTTTGTCAATGGCCAGCTCTAGCAAATACCACCTCTATGAGATATTAAATAAAGAAAGGAAAGTTAAAATACTTGGCTAAAGAGAACCATAAATTTAAATTTAAAATATTTTTTAAAATAATTTTATGGTTATTTAATAAATTTCTAAAATTTGTAGAAAATATGTTATCTTATGGTCCTAATGTAAAATCATCTATAACCTAAACAATCACATCATAATAAGAAAACAAATATAGCAATCAAGTAGAATAAATATGAAGAATCATAATATTGTGATGTTGTAAAAAAAGGTAATAAGCTAGTGTAATTGGGTGATTTGCTTATACATACCTAGAAGAACAATAAAAGAAAATAGTTGAATTCTACTCAACATACTCAGATAATTTAAATAAAAAAGTTTACATATTAATTTCTCTACTCCTAGTCACTTTTATTATTTTAAATTGTGGTTCTATGTATTAGAAATTGAATAGGCTTGTATTAGTCAGAAAATTTTGTTTATACTTTATTGTACATATAGTGTTCAAAATTAAGGAAAACATTCTACATCTAAATAATTTCATCATAACATAATAAAAATATAATATCAAATTAAAATAATAGTATAGCATTCATAAGTTGAAACCCTATAAAAATAAAAGTAAAAGCAATGGTTGTACATCTATTACCTATAAAAAAATGTATATCTATTATGGTGTGGCAAATAATAAAGCAGTTCAACACATCATAAAATATATAATAATTTATTTTGAATCCTAATTGCACTTGAAGCAATATAATCTCAAACATTGAAGAGCTTACATATAAAAATAACCTAACTACATCCTTCTTATGCTAACTACCTTAAGAGTTGTTAACTATCATGGCACCAAAGTGTGTGTAAAATTTAGTCCACTTTAGGGATAACTCATATGGTTTAGATGACTTGCCAAAATATGTTGTTTTTTAGAGCATGATTACCTAAAGGCTTAACACTTTATTAATTGAAATGATAAGCTTTAGATTATTAAAACCCATTAAATGATCATAGAAGATATGATTATGATTTAACTAATGGTGATATTGGCCAAACACAAATATGAACTTGACCTAAAAAGGTGATTAAGTTCTTAAAAAGGACATAGTACAATTATAAAAGTATGAGTATATTATAAATGGACTAAATAACTAAAATTGTGATCATATTAATAATATTATCTACTAATATAATTTAGAGAATAATCAAAGTCTTAAGATGTTGTGTAGTATAGTTAGAATGTGTGTTCCCCTCTAAGTTATATACATGACTAGGCAACTAACTTATGTTCATAGATGCTAGTGTATATAGGGCTAACTATATTAGTGTGAATCACTTTGGCACTCAAGAGAGGGTGAATTGGATGTTGATATTAGCAAAATCTTTATCATAATGCAGTTTATAGACCAATTTAAAAATGATTTTAAATATAATTAACAATTATTTATTGTATAATAAAATAAAGAATAATTTTAACTTTAAGAGAAATTATAACTAGTATGTATAAAATAATGTAAGAAATATTTACTTTCCAACAAAACCTTTTTTATTAATTATGAAATAATTAAAATTTAAAGTTTCTTGAATATTAGAATGATAAAATATTATTTAAACAAAGTATATTAATTGGAATAAAATGACAAGTGCAAAATCAAATAACTCAACCTTTTATAAGCTTTACTTTAATAAAGAAACTTGACATATAATAAATAAAACAAATAACATAAAATTCTAGTAAATAATAACTTATATTTCAATCAAACTGATACTTTAAGTTAATGAAAAAGATCACAAAATGCTTAAACATATTTAGTTTAGGATAGATATAAGAAAATTAGGCAAGTTTTTGATTAAAATGATAAATCTAGCAATTATAAAAATATTATTTTCATAGTAAATTAGTTTTAAATGCTTAAAATACACTTCTAAAATATATCTAAAGATAAATGATCTTTCAAACAGTACTAATGTATAATCTTTTAAGAAACCAATAGATATTTATATGATAATAAAAATTTCAGTATGATAAAATAAATCCTATAAACTATCACAAGAGTTTTTCACAAATGTGATTAGAATCAAATGAATGAAAAACCTTTGATGTAAATAACTTGAACTATAATGTCCAAAGACTAATCCACCAAGAAGAAAAGACTTGAAAGAACAAATACATGGAGAAAATAATATGATCAACTAAGAGAGAATAAGTTCAAGAATAACAAACTCAAGTAATTTGTGAAGTATCCCAACTATTCAAGTTCAGCTTGGATGCTCAACTTAAATAGCTTAATTGAGAGCGTTGAGCATCCAAACTGATCATTTTATCTTGCAATATTTAGAGAGCACTTAGAAGAGAAATCTAATAATTTTTCTCTTAAGTTTGTTGGAGAATTTGAATTTGAAGTGCTTCCCTTTCATGAAGATAATGAGAGTTATTTATAAATAATAAAATAATTTTAATTAGTTTTAAAAATATATATTATTCTAACATTATATTATCATATAATAATGATTTATATTAAATAAATATTAGATTCAAACAACTAAAAAGTGGTTAAACTCATGGGCAAATCAAAGACAACCATAAATACATTTTAATATCTTTAAAATTGCTAGCTTGCATTTAATATTAAAAATAGCTAACAATTGAAAAATCATAATAAATTTAATTTTAATCAAAAGTAGTTCATGTAATTTATCAAATTAAAATAAAAATTTTAAGGATTCTATTGGTGTCAAATTCAATAAATATTCCTTGATTATAAAATGACTTTTTGTGGAAATACTAATTTTCAAGCATTTATATCAATTTTAAAATGTAATAAGTGGCATTTAATAATATGAAATTATTTAGATATAATTACACATATGTTAGTTAGTTATCATAAAAAAATTTAATTAAAATTAAAATTTTTATTTATATTAGATAAATTTTCAAATATATATAATTGCACATATGTTAGTTAGTTATCATAAAAAATTTTAATTAAAATTAAAATTTTTAATTATATTAGATAAATTTTCAAATATATATATTAGTTATACTTAATAATTAAAATTAATTATCATTTATTATTTTTATACAATAAATTGGATACCAAAGATAGTGAAAGATGTATGTCTAAGTTTGCCAACCAAAGAGATAGGTGAAGTAAATATCTAGTTCAAGTGAGGTCTATTAAGGAAGAAAATCATAAAGTACTTTTCTTAGAAAAGGATATTGAAAATAGGTGGATGAGATATTTTGATATACTTTTCAATGAAGGATCTAAAAATACAATTGATTTTAGCAACCTTAATTCCCTAAATAAAAATAGAGAATTTTGTTTTTATCATCATATTAGAAAATTTGAAGTTGGAAAAGCCTTACAAAAAATGAAGGGTCAAAAAATAGTAATACCTAATGATATTCTAATATAAGTGTGAAAATGTTTAAGAGATCAAGGAATTTTTTGGCTTACAACTCTTTTTAATGTTAATTTAAAGACTAAAAATATGTCAAATGAGTGGAGAAAGAATTTGTTGGTTCCTATATTTAAGAATAAATGTGATGCATAAGAGTGTGTAAATTATAGAGGAATTAAGTTAATGAGTCATGCATTAAAATTATGGGAGAGAGTAATTGAGCATAGGTTATGATGTGATACAAAAGTTTCTTGAAATCAGTTTGGTTTCATGCCAGGTAGATCTACTATGGATGTTATACATTTGTCAAGAGGTTTGATGGAGAAGTATAGATAAAGTTAGGAGGATCTACATATGATATTTGTTGATTTAGAGAAAGCTTATGATAAATTTTCAAGAGATATTCTTTTAAGAGTTCTAGAAATAAAAGGATTTAAATTGGTTATATTCAAGTCATTAAGGATATGTATACTATAGCAGTTACTTGTGTCCAAACTCAAGGATGATTGACAAAATATTTTTATATTTCAGCTGGATTACATCAAGGATTGACTTTAAGCCCTTGTCTTTTTTTGCTTTAGTTATGAATGTTCTGACTAGGAATTTATAGGAAGATATACCTTAGTGTATGCTTTTTGCTGATGACATTCTTCTTGTTGATAAAACTAAAGAGGGAGTCTAAGAGAAACATGAATTATGGATGTCACCTTAGAGTCTAAAAGTTTTCATTTGAGTAGATCCAAAATTGAATATATGGAGTGTAATTTTAGTTGTAGAAGTTCTAGTGGTGGTGCTATGACATTGGGTGACCAAATCATTAAAAAGAGTGAGCGATTCAGATATCAAGGCTCTATTGTTCAAAATGATGGTGAAATAGATGGAAATGTTATTTTTAAATTCAAGTTGGATACCGTTTATACTTAAAGGAAAATTTTATAAGATGGTGGTAAGACCTGCAATAATTTTTGGTGTAAAATGTTCATCAATAAAAGAAAAGCATAAGACTAAGTTAAGTGTTGCAAAGATGAGGATGCTCAGGTGGATGAGGGGCTTTACTCTTAGAGATAAAATGTGAAATGAGTATGTTCAGGAAAAGTTGAAGTATCTCTAGTGGCAGATAAGATTTGATAGAGACGCCTTAGATGGTTTGGCCACATAAAGCATTGTCCATTCGATGACCCGATTAGGAGAGTAGATGTATTATATTTGCCTTATGTTTTAAAGGTAGAGGTAGACCTAAAAAGACTTCGTTAAGATGTATAAAAAATAACCTTTGTTTACTAGAATTAAATGAGAATTTGACACATAATTGGACACAATGGAGAAGAAGGATTCATCTATCCGACCCCACATAGTCGGATAAAAGCTTCTTGTTGTTGTTATTGTAGTAGTAGTTGTTGTTGTTGTTGTATTTTGATAATTTAAAGGCTATGTTTGAAATTGAATATTAATTAGTTTAGAATGATTTATTTATTTATTATTATTAATTAATAATATATAAAATGATTTAAAGAAATATGCATGCTAAATTGTGAGCAAATCAAATCATGCCAAAGAACTCCAATGGACCTCTAAGACACTTTAAATTAAAATAATATGAAATATTCAATCTTGAACTCCAAATTATTTATATTGATTTATCTCGCATTCTTTCATTTTTTGCAATTGCATCAAATATATATTGTGAGATGCATGAGTTATGTGAATAATAATCATGTACATCTTCAGAAACATCTAAGCATATATTTGTTATCATCAAAATTAATAGAATTGAATGTGAGGCTCATAGAGCCAATAGTTATATCATGTCCAAATTATTTAAATTAAATTAGAGACTACTATGATAATGCAATATGGTGTGTGTATCTCTGATGCTTGAATGAAACCAATGAGTACAAGCATATCAATCTTGTGTTCAATTGACACTTTTGCTTAAATAAACCTAATCTTAATATAGGATTATAAAATAAGAAAAAAAAATGAAATTATTCATTTATGTTCTTTATTTGGAGTTAAAAATTAAAACCATTGAATTTATATATTTTTTAAAAATTTACAAATTACTTTACTATTATGATTATTATTCTAGTAACATTATTATTATTATTATTATTATTATTATTATTATTATTATTATTATTATTATTATTATTACTATTATTATTATTATTATTAGTATTATTATTATTATTATTATTATTATTATTATTATTATTATTATTATTATTATTATTATCATCATCATCATCGTCATCATCATCATCATAATCTTCATCATCATCATCATCATCATTTGCATTTATTACTATTTCTTTTAATTATTTTTGATAATATACTTGAACTAATTATTTTTTAAAATTTTGTTTAAAATATATAACATATTTTAATGGTAAAACAATTATAAAATATGGTTATTCTAAAATTAAAAAAATTTAATAAATAATTTTTAATGAATCAAGTTATATTACAAATAGCATAACACACTACTAGAAAGCATTATATGAAAGTGAACCCACATAGAATCATAATTTTTAAAAATATAGGGTATTTCACATTAAATTATTAATATAAGATGTAGGATTTAATTAAATGTTAGGTAAATTCAAAGAGATATTCTCTAATCTTATGAAATTGCTTGTAATTTATTTTGGAATTTTTTAAAAATGAATAAATATATTTAAAAATAAAAAATTGTAATTTTTTTGTTTATAATCAAGTTTATAAGTAAAATGATTTTCAAAAAAATTAATATAATTCAAGAAGGTTCAAATACAAATTACAAACATACCTTGATTTTTTTAAAGAATTTTGAAATTTATTTTTACCATTATCAATTTTTAATAGTATGGGTATGAAATTTTACAAGATGCCTAGAAGACCCTTCTAATAAATATGAGGATTTTCTTAGTCCATTTGTTGAATTAATTAATTAAATTTGTAAATAAATAATTTTAAAAATAAAAATATATAATAATTTGATGAACAATTTTAAAAAATAATAATTATTCTTTAAATCCATACCTAAGATTAAAATTTCAATTGAATTGGCTTAATGTTTTATCGACAATAAAAATCTAAAAGAAAAATTCTAAATATTTTAATGTTTTGACCAAAATATGGTTAGATTGGCTTAAGCCAGTTGATCTAAGATCAATAGCTATAATTTAATCTTCCTCTTTTAAAACCCTTGGGAGGTTTCAAGAACCAAAGTGAATTTCTCCATCTAAAGAGGACCAATTTTTGAAGGACTATTACAACCTATTTCATTAGAAAACAAAAGAAGAAAATTGGAGGAGATGTCAGGCTTAGATTTTTTTGATTTGGCACACCTTCAGCTAGTGAGTTGGAGGTGGTCTATATTAATGGGCCAACCAAGCTCTGGTCACCCATAAGGTGGCTTTGATGGCTAAGCTTAACTAAAGGCTTTAGAAGGTGGAAAATGACTTAAAATTCTTCCAACTTAAGGAAGATGAATTAGAGCTCTATCTTCAATGGAGTGGATGTTTTAATTAGTAGTCATTTGTTTAGGAATTTTCATAATATAACCATCATTAAAACGTAGTTAAATGATTATGCTAGCTAGATGGAGCTCTTGAAGCTACTTTAGACAGAAGAGGAACAGGGTGTGAGGATCTAAGTACAATGGAAATGGTTTAATCTCATTAACCCCCATTTAACTTCCATAACTCCCCTTTTAATGTATGCATATCCTTATTAACAACTATGGCCTAGCTTATTAGGCGATGAGAGGTAAGTTAGTGCTTTTAGATAATTATGAAAAACATAATTTCAAAAAATTATAGGAAATCCTATGGGTTAAATCAAATTTACCTTATGTGGTCCAAATGGTACACCTTGGACCACTTAGAGTTGTCAAAGTAATTTTCATTGAATTAGAGAATTATTCTCAAGAACCATTGCTAAAATTATTTTTGAGGGTTTGAAATGATTCAACCACTTTACAAGCTTAACTCCATCATAAACATGAGCGTATATATTTGGGTCCAAAGGGACCATGTTGACCCATTTGGATAATTTGACTACCTTAGAGGAGTTAAATTACAAATGGTTGAAAAAGCATTTGTTATTAACATACTTGGCTATAATCACTCTCAAGAATTTGGTTGGATATCATGATTTTCTTAATTCAATTAATCATTAAAAGGTTGTTGATTTTAATAGGTATAAACACCTTTCTTGTTCAGTTAAGTTAAGTACATAGAGCAACATGCTTAAATGAGGCTTCGACCATGTTTAAGAAACTTAGCAGACTTCATATGTCCAATCCATCTAATCAATATAATGTTCAGAGCTAACTCAATCATATTAGCCCAATTTTGTCAATTCAAGTAAATTGGATTAACTTATATTCAATTGACCTAATTCATAGATCCAATGTTCACATTAAAATATTTTTAACGTGAAAACATTTATTATCCAATTTTAAATGCTAGTAAATGGTTCGTGCAATTAGACTTCAACATGTGTGTAATGTTAGCTCATAGTTTGACTTTCCTAATTAGAGGTTTAGTCAAGCATTATTAAAGGGTTACAATGGTCAATATGTATATGACCATAGTAAGAACATCCCAAGATTAAATATCTAGGCTAATTGACTAGTTTGGTTAAGGGGGTAGCTACCTAGTTAAGAAACTAAATAAAGTAAGGATAGGTTAATACCTTTGACTCAACCGTGGGTCGAATTCCTCAAATTAAATTTAAGGATAGTGAAGCTAATCCTCAAAATCTCATGGTCAATTATATAAATAATTAAATTAATGAGATAGATTAATTGCTAAAATTCAACTCTTACATCCACTAGGGAATGATTCAACTTAATTAGTGAAAGAGATCTATTAAAAGGATGGTTAGAGCAAAACTTATGATGTATGAAGGATTTGTAAATGAACCTCCTACAATAGTTCCTTTTATATCTTCATATTTTATTAAAATTACTAATTTTATTTAAATTTATTAAGAAAGATATAAAACATCCTTGATATAAATATAAGTTATTATAAATTTTTAACATGTTGAGATATTTTGGATAATTTATAAAATATATGGTAAATTTATAAATAATTTAAAATTATTTTTTACATTTAAAATTTTTTTGAAAATTCATAATAAGAGCTTATTAAATTAGTAAGATTTTTAGGAATTTATCATAGTTATTATTTTTTAATAAAATTAAGTATTAAATAATCATAATTAGTGGGGCACCCACCAGCATTTGAAACTATGTTATAAAGTAAAGTCTAGTTTGATACTTATAAATTTAAAAATTAATGTTATCAATTGCAAGTTCGTATGTCATGGGTTATTGTAAACAAAAATATAAAAACATTAGATATAAACAATCCTTTTGAGTGCTCATTTATGATTTTCACATATTAAGATAGAAAACTTCATCACGTTCACTAGCATTATGCCTTTAAACCTAATTATATTTTATTTTAATCTATTTCTTATTCATGTGAATGGCTACATTAGTCTGCTCCATATATATATATTGATTCCTATGCACAAAGTTTGGTTATTTTAGTTGGTATCTCATTCACTAGGAAACACAAATTTTGGATCACTTTATGCAGCATAATAGAAATCCTCTTTAATGGAGCCATTTTGATAATTCAATATATGAATATCATTCTTCCATGGGTTAATTTCATAATGCTACTATTATCAAGGTCCCTGCACAAAGTTAATTCCTTGATTAATCATTGACCAATACTTTTTTTCCTCATTCTCTTGACTACATTTAGTTAATCAAGAAAATCCGAAGGACATATAATGCAAACAATAATTTGGCTTACTCATAGCATATTCACCTTCTTGTGGCAATATCAAGTCCTTTTTTTTTATGAATTTAGTTATTCCTTGAATCAAGTTCAATTTGAGTATGACCAAAATAATTTTTGGTGAGATTTTACTTAACCAAATCATACTAATCTGTCAAGGTTACTCCGTAGTTCAACCATATATTTTGACTGAACAATAATGGGTTCCAAGTATACACATATACTTGGTTTTGTTCCTCTCTTTTCTAAATAGATAACTTTTATTCATTACTACCTTGCACTTTGGATATTTGAAATATTTTTCTACTTGTCCATGACTTAAATTTAATTAAGCATTCACAACCTATTTGAATAGTTGAACCTACATTTAATAGTTGATGGCTTAAATTATATTATCATTTTGATGCAAATGCATGCATAAAAAAGTGGTGTCTACACTTTAGGTTGGAATAAATATTATTAAAACCAAGACTTACCCTTAATTATAATTAATTGGCTATTATTATTAGATGATGTCTCATTAAATAATAAAAATCTTTTAATCATAATCACATCTTATATGATTAATTAATATGCTTAATTAGCATGAGGTCTACACTTTTATTTACTATAAAAATGATAATACATAGGATAATTTAGTTAAAATAAATATCTTAGCTTGGTAAGTCATCGAGTTATACAAATAACCTTATGATACACTAACTCTTACAAACTCTTACATGATGTGATAATGTATATGCCTATAATCAATTAGCTTAAGAAGGATGTAGTTAGGTCTCTTTGATATGCAAACTCTTTGATTACTTGAAACAAGGTTTCTTTAGTGTGGTTAGATTATGACATTGTTTTTTTATGTTTATTTATTTATTGTGATTTTTTATGTCTTTCTGATTATTTTACCACTCTATTATAGATATATTTTATCTTACAAGTGCTTGATGTAGAACCATTGCTTTTACTTTTTTTTTTTTACTTTTATAGGGGTTGTACATCAAAATATAAATGTTGTCATTAATATTAATTTTTTTCTTTATGATATGACATTTTCTATTGTGATGCAATGACTCTAGTTAGTCTAGAACATTTTTTCAATTGTTCCTTTTATTTAAATGTTATATGTAAAAATAAGGTATAAGCTAAGTTTCCTAACTGAGTATAAGATCTTTTGATTTTGATGAATAGACATGTAGTTTGAGCCAGAAGAAGGACCATAAACAGGGAGAAACCAAACTTATACTTTATTGGTAAAATTTGTCTGAGCATATTAGGTTGAACTTGACTATCTTTTTTTATTTTATTATGAGTATATGTAAGCAAATTGCTTTGCTACATTGACCTGTTATTTATTCTTCTATAGCCATCACAACATAATGATTATTTATTTTTGCTTTGATTGCTTATTGATGTTGTTTTAGGTTTTTTTCTCATATATTGTGATTATTTGGGACTATAGAAGTTTTCATGGTAGGCTCTTAGAATAAAATATTATCTAATAACCATAATAAAATGTTAAACAATATTAAAATTAATCAAACAAAGATTTAAAAATTAAAAATAAGCATATCTCTAACTAAATACTTGAAATTACTTTTTCGCTTTCTTATATCTCTTAGAGGAGGTATAAGATAAAGCCAACCACTAATTAAAACCCTAAGCACTAGCACATATTCATAACATGGCCAACCCAAGTATGCATTGGAGGTTTTCATTTAAAGAAAGATAACATTCATAGTGTGTCAAATCCATTAGGATAAAGCATTAGATAGGCATGGTTTTAATTACTCATAAAAAATCTTAGTACACTAGTTATGGTCCCTTGAACTAGACAAGATTGTAAGTCTAAAGTTAAGTGGCTTTAGTTGTGTATAGCCAGGCTATTTCATTTCTTTTTTCCTTTCATAAGCATTATTCTACTAAAGTAGGGATTGAAAGTGTTGAATCTTTCCGCCCTTATTCATAAAAATGTCTATATAAACTAGTTAAAGTTGCCTTTTCTTGATTCAAGGCCATGTGGCGAACTCTGTATGACACAATTCATGGTTACTAATAGAGTGAGTCAAGATTTTGTTAGGTCAACTACTTCCCAAGTTAATTGATCCAACAAATCTAAACCAAGTTTGTTTCTACCTCTTCCTTGATCTCTTTCCCTCACTCAATTATTCTTTGAGCCCATCATTTTCATTATTAAGTCTTTCATAACATAATGATTATTGCCACATATACCTTTTATATATTAGCTTATCATCTCACTTGGTTATAGTGATTCACATTTGTTTTATAAACTGACACCTAGTATATAGATTATCTTATTGTGAGAGTAATTATTAAATCATGAGTCCTTCTTAAAAAAATTTAAAAATAAAATCAAAATAATGACATTTTTTACTTTTAAAAGTTTCTTATGAAGGTGTCATTGAGTATAATTAAGCAGAGGGTGTCTAGTTCCTTTGAGATATCGGGTAAGCTACTTTCTCTTAATTTTTTTGATTAACCTAATCACATGATATGAATAAATATATATAATAAATTGAGATGAAAAATATAAACTTTACCTTGATCTTTTTCTCATTGCCACTTGTAAAATATTTCATTTAAAGACCATGTCATCTTGTTAAATTATTTTTCACCCCGCACAACACCAAAGGAATAGATCCATACCAGCTAGAGTTATACTCATCACAAGAGTCTTTTTTGCCATATTAGAAAAAATAATGAATCCATATAGTGAGCAATGAGCATGCTTTAAGCAACTTAGGAGAGGTAAACTCCAAAGGCATGGCATAAGCTCCCAACACAGAGATTGCCCTAATTAGCTTCACCGAGAATGATCGGCTTATAGTCGATAATCCTTACAATAATGCAATATTCAATATGGATTTATCACCAACTAATAGATAGGGAGCATATTGTTAGACATCAATAGCTCTATCAATATCATTTTCAAATATGTCTTTGAGAAGATGAAACTAACGAGTTCAAAACTCATGTGGAAAATGCTAGATCACTATTTTTTTTCTCAAGAGAGAAGTAGGAAATAGAAGGAATGATTATGATAAGAAGTTCACAACAATGGCAAACTTTATCATCATGGATAAACCAACCACTTATAACTAAATGGTGGTGAAGTGTTCTGTGAGCAGGCAAAATATTGTTGGTAGTTTTGACAAGTTAAAAACATGCTACATAAAGGCAATAGATAACTCATAGAATACCAAAGAGGTGTTGTAATTTGAGATATATTGAACATGGAAAGAAACTATTGAAGTTGTGAAAAAATGTAGGCAATTTAAGATAACTTAGAGCAATCCTAAGAATTAGCTCGACTTATAACAATAAGCATAGAAAGGTACTGATCCAAGTATTACAATAAAACATGGATGTGTTCGTAGGATGGTAGTTGAGATGCTAGGAATTAACATCACTATTATCTATCATCAACTTAATGTTACAAAAGATGCTATCTCCTTCAAGCAAAAGATTTGGAAGACAATAGCTCTACTCGTTAAGTTAATCAAAGAAGAGGTCATTAAGTTACTTAAAGTAGACTTCATCTTGGAGGTTCAATATCTAAAATGGATCTCAAACATGATATTGTGACAAAATGCCAATGAAAATGGTGGATGTGTGTAGACTTTAAGAACCTGAACATAGTATGCCCAAAGGATGGTACCCATTGATTGAAATTAATGCAATAGTTAACTTAATAATTAGAAACTTAGTGACGAGTTTTTTTAGATGCCTTCTCAAGCTACCATCAAGTTAAAATGCACTTACCTAACTCTGAGAAAATAGCCTCTATCATAAAGCTAGGATTATATTACTATAAAGTCATGTCCTTTTAAGAAATTTTTTGATGGGGAGTTATGTTGGTTAAACAAAGACAGATAGAATCAAGTTATCTTTTCTCATCTATGCTCTTATGTCTAATTCCTAGTTGACTATACCCATTGAGGATATTCAAGTGGCCTGAAGCGATACTAAAAATGGATAATCCATGATCATTCTCTACTAATGTGACCATTTAATGTCATGAGCCTCCCCAATAAACCAAAGAGTTGATTTACCTTTCTAGAATTAAGAGAAGCTGAGCCTCTCATTTTTTTTTTATAGTTTTGCACTTACCTAATGGTCTTCATTATCATGGTTAGCCTAAGAAGCTTAAATTTGAATCATTGCACTCACCCACATGGGGATAAGCCAAACTTAGCTAAGGGAATATCATCTCAATCAAATCAAGCTCCTAGATCAATTTGAGTAACCAAATCACCTCTTCAAGTGGCTCGCTAAAACCCTAAAGTTCCATACCATATCTTAGTCAATATGTGAGTTTAGATCACAATAAGGCTAAATTTGCTAGACATTTGATTCAGTTGAACTCACTTAAGCTTTCCAATGAATGCTTGAAATAAGAGAAAATTAAATAGGTTAGGTTTGTGTTGCACTAATCAGAGCATTAACTCACTTTTTTGGGTTAAGCCCTCTCTAGAGGTAGAAGGTGATCCCATGATTGTTAGATCTACTTAACTTGATTCTAGTGGTCTAGATCACACTAAACCAAGGTTCCATCTAATCACTTCCACTTATTTCATATTTCTTTTATATTTTTTCTATGAATATAATACTAAGATAATTTAAATTAAATTTTAACCAAGTTTTCCCTAATAAAAATTAAATAAAAATATTTATATTTTATATTTTAAGAAAAAAATTTCTCTAATGTTAATTATTTAATAAATCAAATAAACTCAAAAAATCCCTGACTATTTTGACAAGATTAAAAATTACATGTTAAGCCTACCATAGAAAATTTTAAGTTCAATTGAGTAATGGTGTGAGAGTTTTACTTTTTTTTTTCAAAAAGCATGTTTACTATTTAAAATTCATAATAAAAAGTAAAAAATTCTAAAAAATTTAGAGGTTGTCTCCTATATGTTCTATTATTATTTTTAAATTCATGAGAAAATTTGAAATTATTTGATCTATTTTATACTTTAAAGTTAAGATTTTTTTATTAATTTGGATTTTTATTAAAATTATTTAATAGTTTTGAAAATTGTAGATAAATTAAGAAGGGATTGTAAAGATTAGGGACACCTCCCTGAGTATTATCAAATTTTAATTAAATTATTTACATACTATTTGTAAAAAAAAAAATCATATTTTGCAAAAATATCATTTTTCCCTTGGTGGGCTAACAACCATGTGATATTCCCAAAAGTGTGCTATAATGTTTGTAACCTAAATCAATTTATTGAGGTTTGTTTGATATATTTTTCTATTTTAATAATAGAAACATTAATTTTCTTATTATTTAATCCTTAAAATATGTTAAATAATTTCAAAATTTTAGGAAATATTCGAACATGCTATTGTGCAAAAATAAATGCTTTATAAAACTAATATTTAAATATTATACAATTATCTTAAATTTCATAAGTTTAATAATCTGAATTTTTTATCTTTAAAGAGAAATAAAAATTAATAATATTATTTGATTTTCTCTTAGATATTTTTACCACTTTAAATCTTAAGTTGTTATTTCATTTCATTGGAGTAAAATCTATCTAGAGAAGAAAAATTCTATCATAGCATTATAATACACAAGTATGCTTTCACTCGCAAGATTACATTTATGCATTCTAAGTAACATGTTATTCATTACATTATCATAGTATTTCCTAATTTGCTTATTTGACTTTAACATTCCCTTATATGAGGTCAATTATATCACTTGATCCTATTCACGCTAATCTTTGTGCATATAAGGTCATTGCCTAACTAGATCAACTTGGTGGGAAATATAGTGTAGGAGTAACCTACACAACCTCCTTTATTTGATTATCTTGCTTCCTCTCTTTTAGTTTTCTTAGAAGTGTACGCTTGATTTTTAGATCTATGGGAAGTAGTGACTCCTCACCTAAGTGGCACATGACTATATCCTACCCACAAAGTAGAGTAAATGCATAAAATATATAAATTAAAGTTAGTATGACAAAATAAAAATTATATAAAGTAATAATAATTAACTTTCTATTGATATTAGCATTACAATCCTCAACAATTATTCTATGAACCTAATGTGGGGATAGTTTGCATATACAAAATAACATGATTGAATTTAAGTAATAAAGAGTGAGTAGATTGTCATTTTACTAAGGATTGCATGATAATTACAAAAATTAGGTCGATTTATTAGTATTTGAATGACAAACTAGTGTGTTGAAAAGAAAAAAATTCACTTAAGTCTATCAAAAGGCAAACTAATTAGCTATGGGAAAAATTTTGTAAGGAGATATCAATAGTGGTAAAGAGTAAGGATTGGGGTTTACCTATGTTCTTTTGTATGGTTAAGATTTTATTTAAGATGTGGATTTTATTGAAGTCCCATCAAGGTGGTAGCTACTTTCTCTCAAAAGCAGTCCTTAATTTCTTTATAAAGCCTACCACTTTTCATTGATAGATTCAATGAAAAAAACCATCAAGATTATTTGGATCTTCATATAGACTACACAGTTTCATCATAGTAATCATTGACTTTGACTCAACACCATGATATTTTCTTAAGATGAGTCTAATCTTGACCACTCAATTTTTAATAGATCTCTTAAATAATTAATAGATAACTAATTAATAAATAGACACCATCACCATGATATTTTTTAGATGAGTATGATCTTGACCACTCAATTTTCAATAGATCTTTTGAATTATTGATAGATAACTAATTAATCAATTGTCATAAAAGGATGGGACAGTATGTAGCAATAAAATAAAACTTTAAGCTTTATGAAAATAAAACCAACACATGATTACATCGAACTCCTAAAAGGGGATTTTAGTTCATGATAGAATAAAAGAAAGCTATAAAAAATTAAACATGAACATTATTATAATGAAAGTTGAAGGAAAAAAAAGAGAATCAAAAGAAAATATTGAGAAGAATCTTCTTTGCCTTATCTTCTTGCCCATGAATTCTCCTCCAATGTCTCCTCTAAAGAACTTTAAAAGTACCCACCAATTTTTCTCTCTTCAGACTCTCCAAAAATTTAAGAAAAAAGAAAAATATTCTAGAAAAGTCCCAAAATTGTTCAAAAAATTTACTTCAATTGAACATTATGAGATCTCCCCAATAAGACAATATAGGCAAACTTAGGCAAAATCAGAGCAAGTGATATTGTAGAGCGACGAGGTGTTAGGCTCTTCATCTTGCACATATTGAGGATTTAGCTTGGTGTCTAAGTATTAGGTTTTTGTGTGTATGAATTTATTTCTCTCTCTGTATTTTAGGTGGGTGCTTGGGCCCTTGGTTTCGGTGCCTAAGTGCAAGGGTAGGCAAAGCACAATATCAGCTCCATATTGTGCCATTCGTTACCAAAGCTACTTTGGTGGCCTTCCATGTGATTTTATGCATTTTCTCTTGATTTCACTCCAACATTAGTAGATCTAAGTGTTAAAATTAAAATAATTAATGTCATGAAATTCTTAAATTTATGCAAAAATGTGCCAAATGAAAATCCAATGTAAGAAAAAATGTCTTTCTTATTATTAACAAAAGTTTAGTTCATTAGGGCATTCTTTCTAATATTTTTCCAACTTTTTAGTATATGTGAATATGGTGTTTTAAGTATTAAGGTATTTTTTATATGTTTGGTTTTTTTTTTTGGCTATTTAAATGTTTCTAACACATTAGAGCAGGCATGCCCTTCAGTGAAGGTAACATGTAAATTTTCCTTCTTCTTAGATTTTGTTTGTCTATAGGTCCTATGTTTGGGGGTCACATCTCTTCTATAGTGAGTAGTCTAATCATGTTTTAATAACTTAAGGCTCAATTCTTGGTCCTCCTCAAGTTATTTAACGTGTACTTATGATCAAAGGATCTAACTAAGTTAACTCATCCAAATAACGTTGGTCAAACACTACTTGCATCTAAATTTAAACAATTTTAAAAGCGATTGAGTTTGTTTAGTATATGAGTGATTTCCCATCAAATGGTCACTTAAGTGTGCAACTCCTCAAGTGTAGAGAAGCATAGACAAGTTCACATTTAGAGAAGGTGAGTATGGTGAGGCACACCAAGTCTACAAGGCAAGTTCTTTGAGTGCAAGTGAATTTATTTTCATTATTTGGTAAAAATTTTATTATGATTGACTTATTATGAGAAATTAATACAAAATAATGATCAATGATACATCTATTCTCTTATGGGTAAAACTTCTTGAGGTCATATGTTCTCTATGTTTTTAGTACAATCCTTATTTAGAGAGTTTGTGACTAATATGCAATAGGTTAAACTTGCTTCTTGATGATATAAGGGTCATTCCACATCAATCCAAGCTTATTTAGTGTGATATGATGAGCTACTACATCACCAACTTCAACACCAAGTCACTAAGTCACCAAGCTAGAAGCTTTTTCATTGACATTAGCATTATAATATTTTGCAATTCTCATGCCTTCTTCCCTAGATGTGGAATTGATGTACAATAACCATGATTATTAGGTACTAATTGCCTTTCTATGCTAAGAATTGCTAAAATCAACCAGGAGTTAGCTTAATCATTATATAGGATGAGTAGGATATATCAATCTCTCTCTACTTGAAAAATTACTCAAGCAATCTTTTAAAGTGATTTAGCTTGGTGAGCAAGGTTTTTGTAGGTGGTCAATGATGATTAGAACAAATGAAATGAAAGTAAAGGAAAATCTTTAGGCCTTAATAATAAAAGTGAGTGCAAGTTTTTTTTATGATTAGGTACCACAACTTGACACCTTGTAAAGTCTTTCTCATATAATAAATAGGCCATTATTTCTTGCAATCATTCCTAATTTTTATCTTTTGTATAAGATTTAAATATTTAATAATAATGCTTTAGTGAAATGAAGTAACAGAAAAGTAAAGAAAGAGAACACAGAGATTTTTACGTGGTTCAGTCAAACCCCAGAAATCGACCTATGCCCATGCCTAGCCACCCAGGCTAGGGATTCACAAAATCAAAGTAGAGATTATAATAAATCTATCGTACTCTTCTTCACAAAAAAGTACAACCCAACATGTACTTTCCTTAACGGGAAACACAACCAACACATACTTTCCTTAACGGGCAAGTACAACACAACAAGAAATCAAGACAAAGTAAAGAGAAAGATATAAGTCTAACTCTCAATTTTAAAATGTTTTTGCACTCACAACCCAATCTATAATAATATTAAGACAATTGAATATTAATGAAAAAGAGAGCTCACTTTAATTTTAAAGAAAATTACAACAAGATCTTCAATCAAATATTTAATGTGATTAAGTAACTTGATTTTGCTTGAATGTTCTTTAAAAGATTTGAAATGATTTTCTTGAAAGACTATGAAGTAACAAAAATGAAGTAATAGAAAAATAAAGAAAGAGAACATAGAGATTTTTACATGGTTTGGCCAAACCCCAAAAATCAACCTATGCCCATGTCTAGCCACCCAGGCTAGGAATTCACTAAATCAAAGCAGAGATTACAACAAATCTACCATACTCTTCTTCACAGGAAAGTACAAACCAACATGTACTTTTCTTAATGGGCAAGCACAACCCAACACATACTTTCCTTAACGGGCAAGTACAACCCAACAAGAAATCAAGACAAAGTAAAGAGAAAGATACAAGTCTAACTCTCAGTTTTAAAATGTTTTTGCACTGACAACCCAATCTATAATAATATTAAGACAATTGAGATTAATGAAAAAGAGAGCTCACTTTAATTTTAAAGGAAATTACAATAAAATCTTCAATCAAATATTTAATGCGATTAAGTAACTTGATTTTGCTTGAATGTTCTTTAAAAGATTTGAAATGATTTTCTTGAAAGACTATGAAATGTAAAATAAAATGCAATCACTAAGCACTTTGAATTTTTTTCACATATGCTAACTTTTATTCAAATGATAAATATATGTGCAATTGGAACAACTTAACAATTACCTGAATAAGGATTTGAATTATATCACATGAAAGCTATTACATAACATATGCATAAACTAATTAAATACAAGTAATCAATAAGCTCAAAATAATTTATGCAAGATGTGATGTGGTCGGCCAAATGGAAAAAAAGAGAGGTAATGAGATTTTAAGCACAATCAAATTTAACCAACCTATATGTAACTTTAAGCCAAAGGGATAAGGACTTGATTATAAGAGATTCTTCTTAATGAGTTAAAATTAGAAGACAATCCAAGTAAGTGATTAATCATTATGCTTTCTTATTTGAAATTGAACCAAAGTCAGTAAATGAAGCTTGGAAAAATTACTATTGGATTGTAGTTATGAAAGAAGAATTAAATCAGTTTGTAAGAAATGATGTGTGGGAATTAGCCCCTAGACCTCAAGACTAGAATGTTATAGGAACTAAATGGGTGCTTAAGAATAAGCTATATGACTCTGGATGCAATGTTATAAATAAGGCTAAATTGGTTGCACAAGGATACACTCAGGTTAAAGGAATAGATTCTGAGGAATCTTTTTCCCCTATAGCCACACTTGAAGCTAATAGATTGCTCCTTGGCTATGTCTATTACAAAGACTTTAAGGTTTATTAAATAGATGAAAAAAGTGCATTTTTAAATGGCTTTATAGATCAAGATGTCTTTGTAGAACAACCTCATAGTTTTGAAAGTTTGGAGTTTCCTGATCATGTTTTTAAATTGAAAAAAGTTGTGTATCAATTCAAGCAAGCTCCTAGAGCTTGGCATGACAGATTGAGTAACTTTCTTATTGACTATGAATTTAGGAAGGATAGAGTAGACATAACCCTAATCCTTAAGAACTTAGGTGATGATCTAATTATCGTACAAATTTTTGTTGCTGACATTTTATTTTATAGTACAAATGAATCAGTGTGTTGAGTTTTCATCTCTAATGTCTAAAAAATTTCAAATGAGCATGATGGTGGAACTCATTTTTTTTCTTGGCTCTTCAAGTTAATCAATAAGAAAGTAGCACATTCATTTGTCAAACCAAGTATACAAATGACATAAAAAAATATTTTGGCATGAATAAATTTAAATCTAATAAGACTCCCATAAGCCTCTCCTAAGCTTGATTTAGATGAATCCAAAAAACTTGTTGATTAGAAGCTTTATAAAAGTATGGTTTGTTTTGTTTTGTATCATGTTGCTAAAAGACCTGACATTATGTTTTTTTTGTATCTTTATGTGCTCATTTTCAAGCTACTCCAAAGAAATCACATTTAACTATGGTAAAACATATTTTTATTTATTTGATTGGCTCTTTTAGGTTAAGATTACAATATCCTAAAAATTCACGTACATGCGACTTGATTGCTTATTCTGATGCTGACTTTGTAGGTTATAAAGTAGATAGAAAAAGTACATTGGGAACATGTCATTTTTTAGGATCTATCTTGTCTCTAGGTCTTCTAGAAAATAAAACTTTATTGCTCTTTCCACTGCTGGAGCTGAGTATATAGAGTTCAGATTCTTTAGTTGAAGTAATATTTAGAAGATTTTGAACTTAAACTAAATAACATTCCCATTAAGTGTGATAACACCAGTGCAATTAATTTAACCAAAACTTAGTCTCTATTCAACATTCATGAACCAAGCATATAGAAATTAGACATCATTTTATTATGGATCATGTTAGCAAAGGTGATGTTAATATTGATTTTGTTAGTATAGATTTATAAATTGTTGATATTTTCACAAAACCTCTTAATGAAGAACATTTTGTAATTTTAGACACATGTTAAGTATGCTAGATCCATCTATGTAATTTATTGGTCTTCATATTTAAAATCTTTTTGATGTTGCCAAAAGGGGGAGAAAGTATTATGTTGGTCTTTTTATTTATGATTCATAATTTTAAAGGGAGCTTTTCTTTTTTGTATTTCTCTTTAACATGCAAAATTTTTTACTTGCAAAATTGTTGAAAACTTTGTTTACTTACTTGTCACACTTTTTTATTAATGCAATTTCTATATTCAAAATATTGATGTAAGGTCACTTTGTACATTCATTACTATTTAATACCAACATAGATTTGTCATCATAAAAAGGGGGAGATTGATCATGAGCCCCACCACATTTGAGATTAATTTTAATAATAACAAACATATGTTCAAATATTACTAGTTGGTTTAAATTCAAGTGATACAAGAAAATTCTTCAAATCCAGATTCTTCAATCAATTCGGAAAGCTAAAGCTATTAGACTTGAACTAGTTGGAAATTTTTGAGGAATTATAATATTAAGGGAAATAAATAGCTCAATAAATTAAAATAAATAATTTATTTATTTTAAAATTATTTATTTAAAAATTATTTATATTTTTTTAACATATCAAAATTGCAATTATTCCTTAAATGATCCATTTTGGATAATATGAACTAAGTGCATGAGTTAAGTTCCATTTAATATGTTTTCAAGCAAGATAAATTAAGTTCATTTAATTAATTAATTTTCATGCTTAATTATATTAATTATCTATTTATATCATGCTTAAGAATTAACATTATGCTTGAATTATCCTAATTATCCCTTTCTCTCTCTATTACTCTATTTTCTCTCTCCAACCACCCATATCATCCCAATAATGTTTTGGCAGAATTTTTTATAGATTCTTGACAAATATATTATGTGAGATTTATTTAAATTATTGACATAAATTATTCCTTCAATTTTTAAATCTTAAAAGCTCATTCATTTTAAAATTTGAATTTAAACTATTTTAAATTTAAATTATTTTGAATTTAAATTGAATAATTCATGCCATATCAATGAGAAATTAACTCTGGTCTTTTATGGAATGTTTTGGCCATTCCAAGCATGATTTATTTTATTTATTTGGAGTTTAATTAAATTATTTTAAGTTATTTTTAAATTAAAGTTAAATTAGCTTTTATTTATAATCTTACTTTTTTTATTAAATCGAATTTAAAGAACTAATTTTTGTCACCCACATTAATTCTAATTTGAATTAATTTAAATATTTTTTATTAATTAAAAAAGCTTCTTAATTAATTAGCTTGTATTAAATTTAATTGAATGCATTCATTTAATATCATCCTAATTGTAGAAATAATAATTGGCTTAAAATCCTATGACTTTTCCTTGTGTTTATTTTATTTGGATAAAGTCATAGTATTTCTATATTCAATCTTGCTCTAATTAATTTATTATATTCTCATCATATCTTGCATCTAATTTGAATTGAATCCTTACTTGGGATTCATCTTGGCCGACCACCCTACTTTGAATTTCAAAATTTTTAATTACTTGCCTTATTGAATTAAATCATATTTGCTAAATTCCATTAAGTTATTTCTTTTTATTTATTATCTCTTGGTCAACCTTTTTAGCATAAACTCTCTTTCAATTTTATATTTTATTTATGTTTCAATACTATTTTAAATTTAAACTACTTCCTAATCTAATTTTCCCTCCATGATTGATAACCTTGATATGGATCCTTCTAAACTTTATTTATGCTATTTGATCTCTCTCTCTCTCTCTCTCTCTCTCCATACTCTCCTTGGCCGAAAATCATCTAAAAGATATCTCATGATTTGAATGAAATCATCCATTCAAATTTTGAATACTTTCCTTAGATTGAATTCCCTCTCTTGCCTTGGCCGATCCTTTTTTTTTTTTCATTATATTCAAAATTCAATTCCCTACCTAATTGAGTTTTCCCTTTCTTTCTCTCATGGATGAAAAGTGTTAGGTGTTTATTTGATTTGATTATGTGATCAAGATCAAATTATATTATTAACCTAATTTTCCTCCAACTTCATGATTGACTGACCCTTTAGTCTCTCCTTTTCTATTTAAAGTGGTTAGAATTAGACTTACACTTTTCTTACTACTTCTCCACTCTTGGGTGATCTCTTGCTATATTGCTTCATTGGAGATCTTTGTGATTCAAGTGCTACAACTCCTCCATCAATCTTCATCTTTCGTTGGCCTAAAATTTCAATCGAAGATAGCTTGGGAAAACTTGAAGGATTGGTGAAACACCCTTTGGGTGAAAAACTCTTCATCTTACCTTATTTTCTTCTTTGTTGATCCATATGATCATGGTATTTATGAAGAAAATTTAATTGTGAGTGAAGATTTCATCTTGGCCGAAATACTTGAATTAATTAGATAAGGATTTAGCTTTAAAGTTCCCTTTCACTTCTCTTATTTTCATAAATCTTTAAGGGAAGATATTTTGCGTTTGATTTCAAGTTTCATACAAGTAATTAATAAGCTTATATTACAAATTATTTTATCACTTGCATATAATATAGTTATTATGAAAGAAATCTTAAGTGAACTTGTTTGATTGGATTTTTTGTATTACCATGCTTATTACATAACATTAGATTCATTACATCATTTGCTTTAGTTTACCCTTCATATATTCAAATTGATATTGGGTGGTACTTTAATACTTCATTTAAAACTACTTTGATAATAAGCTTTCACATCTTTTAAAATAACTTATAGTTTTGTTCTAGTTTGCATTCAACATTTCATGCAATGCTTTTAAATTATATTTAATATGGAATAAACAAAAAGTGAGTTCTATTATTCTTTCATTACTTACCTTAATTTTATTATAGTTGGATTGTGAGTGCAAAATAAATTTAAATTAATACTTAGATATTTATATATCTCTTCTCTTCTTTTTTTCTTGTTATGTATTGGGGTTGTACTTGCCGGTGTACGAAAGTATAATATTGGGTTGTACTTACCAATATAGAAAAGTACGGTGTTCGATTTTACTTTCCCATGATACAGAGTATGGTTGATTTATTGTAATATCATTTTTGATTGAGTGAATTCATAGCTTGTGTTGCTAGGTGTGAACATAGGCGAATTTTTGGGGTTTGGTCAAACGACGTAAAAATATCATTGTTCTCTTTCTACTTTTTCTACATCTTTAATTTTCTTTATTTTTTCTCATTTTTGTTGTAATTTATTAAAGTATAATCATTTAAGAATAACTTTTCTACTAAGAATTAAATTAATTTTTAATTTAAAACATTTTAAAAAACCAATTTACCTATTGGGTGTCATAGCCTAATAACAAACTATTATTTTTAACATCCTCCTAGCTCCATGGCACTTTTAGTGGGATGACTTGGCGATTTAGTTCAGCAATTCTAATTCCAAAATGAAGTGTTCCTATTTGAGAGTAAGTTGGACACATTGGTTTTTAGGATTAGGAATTGATTGATCTGTGGAGTGGTCAATCAACTTGGGTTCAAATACATATTGTTTGAGAGATCCACTATTATGATGTCTAAGGGTTTAATTTATTATAAAGACTAGATTATTCTAGGTCCTAAGTGTCTTATGTGTATTTATGGGTTAAAACCATTCTCAAGACCTCCTGGGTTTGAGACATGAAAATAAATTATTTGACTCAATTTAGACAAATTAATTTCAAGTTTAAAGCCATCAAAATGTCATTACCTAATCTAGACAAATTGACTAAAGGAAGGTTGATTAGATGACTTGATGGAATTGAATCCAACAATAATCCTAAAATGTTCAATTAGATACACATGAGCTCTTACATGGCACCATTAGAGAGATTGATTAAAGTCAACTCATAATGAACTTAAGGACAATTTGTGTTTGACCAAAATTTGATTCCATAGCCCATGGTCAACTTAAGTCTATGGTCATGAGTTCTATTGGTCCAAAAATTCATTGTAAATATTTTTGAATTGAAATTGATTATCAAGGTTCATAGAGTTAAAAAAGAAAGGCATCTACATATCAATTTGGATATGAGATGAAGGTAGATGGGTTCCTTTGACTCAACTCGGGGTCAAATTGCCAAAAAATAGTTTTGAGGTGGGACAATTCTAAGACACAAAATATCATTTAGTGGTAGTTTTGATAACAAGTTGTCAAGTCATTTAAAAGAGTGAACATTTTAGATATCATGGGCCTATTGTTCAAAGTGATGATCAAATGATGAGAATGTTATTAGTAGAGTTCAAGTTGAATAGTGGAAGTGGAGGAGGATTGCATCTATTATGTGACGTAGTGACAAACTTAAGAAAAACTTTAATAAGATGGGAGTGACACCTGTAATACTTTATGGCACTGAATGTTAGCCAGTAAAAGAGAAGTATAAAATTAAGTTAAGTGTTGGAAAGATGAGGATGCTCAGGTGGATGAGTGGCTTTACGCTGAAAAATGCAAAATAAATATATATATATATATATATATATATATATATATATATATATATATATATATATATATATATATATATATATATATATATATATATATATATATATATATATATATATATATATATATATATATATATATATATATATATATATATATATGTTGAAAAATAGTAGATAAGTTTAGGTAGTCAGCATAGATTGTTAGGTCACATAAAACACTAGCTATCTGATGATCCAATTAAGAAAGTAGATGTATTAAATTATTCCTATGTTAAGAAAGGTAGAGATTGACCTAAAAAAACTTCATTAAAATGTATAAAATTGTCTTTGATTTATTAGAATGAATGAGAATATGACACTTAATAGAACATAATGAATAAAAAGAGTTCATATAGTTGGCCCCAACTCATTCTATGATTGTATGACATACTTCTAATAAAAATAAATTCAAATTTGGCTTCAAGCACCTCTTTCTCCTTCATCATTAACTCTTTGGTGTTCCCTTTTTTATGGCAATCAGGTTGAAGAAATACATCATGATTTTCAAGAGCATTTAGTTCTCCATTCCCTCTATCATCTTAGCATCTACATTGAAGTCCTTATACTTTATGTATAGGTCCTATGATGATAACTTCATGCATTATATATAAGAAAATTCCCAACTCATTTTTTGATAATAAGCTTTACATCTACAAAATCAATTCAAATTTAGCCTCAAGCACCTCTTTATCAATAGCTTGTCAACATCAAGTAAAGTCATTCTTTGTAGTGCTAGCCATAATGATTAAGTCCACTTTTCTTTAAGGGATAATAATTTATGATGAAGCCACCAAAATAGAAATCAAAGAGATAAAGATCAAGATGATCACAACTTCTAGCATGAGAGACATGAGTATGAATGTTTTGGCACCAATTTAAACTTATTTAAGGTATGTATAAAAGTGAAGTATTACTCCAACATGGCATCTGTGAACAAGGTCTCTATAGCAAGCCATTGAGATTAATTTGTCTTTTGTTCCCCTTGGTATCATTCATTTTGTTCAACAAACTTGGTGTTAATCATGATCTTGATCTTCAGTGAATCTAGCTTCCTTGAAACTTTATTCTAGTTAGATTTAAAGTAATTATAAATTTGGTTGTCCTATTTAAAGCATATGAGTAAAACTATTTTAGCCACACTAAGCCCTTATAAACTAAATGTTGTGACAGGCATACCCATAGTTATTTGTTAGTATAAGGTAAAGAATAGTTTATTTATTCATTAAATAATAATTATAGTATAATATTTTTACATTTCATTGTGTATTACTCCAACACTAACATTGCCAGTCCCAAGTCCGGATGCAAAACGTGGAGGGTTGCGTTAGGTAGTCGAGATAAAATTTGTCAAAATAATCATGACATGAATCCTTTAAATAATTGTGTTAATGCTTGGGGCATCCAGGAAGGCTACGCTTTGAATCTGATGAAAAAAAATGTGCTAGAGCAGCATCGGAGTGCGGTGTTAAATAAGTGGTTCGCATTATGGACGGATGCGGTCAAAGAAGTTAGTCCATGAAATTAGAATTAGGTTAGGATCTTGGAATATAGGTACTCTTATAGGTAAATTAATGGAATTAATAGATATTATGGTTCATAGAAAGATAAATATTTTATGTGTTCAAGAAACTAAATGGGTTGGTGAGAAGGCCAAGGAGATTGATAGTTTAGGTTTTAAACTTTGGTATTCACGTAAAAGTTGAACTAGAAATGGTGTAGGTGTGATTATAGATAAAAGTTTGAAGGATAATGTTATAAGTATTAATAGATGTGGAGATAGAATTATAGCTTTAAAGATTATTGTTGATACTAAGATTGTCAATGTTATAAGTGTCTATGCTCCTTAAGTAGGTTTGGAGGTAAGCTCAAAAGAAAATTTTTGGAATGAATTAGAGGGATTAATACAAAAGATATCGCTTGAAGAAAAAGTATTTATAGGGGGAGAATATGGTGAATATGGATTTGGAGTGACTAATGAAGAAGGTAGGACTATATTAGATTTTGCCTTAGCTTATGATTTTGTAATTGCTAACACTTTATTTAAGAAAAGAGATGAACATATTATTACTTATAAAATGGATCTAGTAAAACAGATTGATTATTTTGATAAGAAAAAAATGATCGTTTAGATTGTAAAGATTGTAAGGCCATTCCAAGTGAAATTTTAAGTACCCAACATAGATTATTATTTTAGATTTTAAGATGAAAGGTTGTAAGAGAAAAATAAACTAAATTATTATCCTAGGATTAGATGGGGACACTTAAAGAACACAAATAAAAATATTTTTAAGAGCAAGCTATAAGAAATTAGAATTTGGGAAGTTCATAAGAAAGCTAACATTATGTGAGAAAAAATATCAAGTGAAATTAAGCAAGTTGCTAAAGATGTGCTTGGAGAATCAAAAGAAAAATCTTCTTTTAATAAGAATAGTTGGTGGTGGAGTCAGAGTGTGCAAGAAAAGATAAGAAATAAGAATCATTGTTATAAAACTTGGTTTAGATGTAAAAACTTGGAGAATTGGGAAAGATATAAAGTGGCCTGTGGAGATTCTAAGAAAGCAATATATGATGCAAAAAATTTAGCTTTTAGTGATTTATACAATAGATTAGATACCAAAGTAAGTGAAAGATGTATGTATAAGTTAATCAACAAAAGAGATAGGAAAAGTAAAGACATAGTTCAAGTGAGGGGTATTAAGGATGAAAATAATAAAGTGCTTTTCTTAGAAAAGATATTGAAAATAGGTGGATGAGTATTTTGATAAAATTTTTTGAAGGATCTGAAAGTACAAATGATTTTAGCAACCTTAATACTAAAAATAGAGAATTTCATTTTATCTCAGTATTAGTAAATCTGAAGTTAGTGAAGCTTTAAAGAAAATGAAATGTGGAAAAGCAGTTGGACCGGATAATATTCCAATAGATGTGTGGAAATGTTTAGGAGATCAAGGAATTTCTTGGCTTACAAATCTTTTAATGTTATTTTAAAAACTAAAAGATGGCGGAGTGGAGAAAGAGTTTGTTAGTTCCAATATTTAAGAATAAAGGTGATGCACAAGAGTGTGCAAATTATAGAGGAATTAAGTTAATGTGCCATACATTAAAATTATGGGAGAGAGTAATTGAGCATATGTTACGATGTGATATAGAAGTTTCTCACAATTAGTTTGGTTTCATGCCAGGTAGATCTACTATGGATGTAATACATTTGTTAAGAGGTTTGATGGAGAAGCATAGAGAAAGTAAGAAGGATCTACATATGATATTTATTTATTTAGAAAACTTATGATAAAGTCTCAAGAGATGTTCTTTGGAGTTCTAGAACGAAGAGTTAATATTGGTTATATTCAAGTCATTAAGGATATGTATACTAGAGCTGTTACTTGTGTCCAAACACAAGGAGGATTGATAAAATATTTTCCTATTTTAGTTGGATTACATCAAGGATCAACATTAAGCCCTTATCTTTTTACTTTAGTTATGGATGTTCTTACAAGGCATTTACAAGAAGATGTACTTTGGTGTATGCTTTTTGCTGATGACATTCTTCTTGTTGATAAGACTAGAAAGGGAGTCCAATAGAAACTTGAATTATGGAGGTCAACTTTAGAGTCTAAAGGTTTTCATTTAAGTAGATCTAAAATTGAATATATGGAGTGTAATTTTAGTTGTAGAAGTTTTAGTGGTAGTGTTGTGACTTAGGTGATCAAGTCATTAATAAGAGTGGCGATTGAATAGGCTCTATTGTTCAAAATGATGGTGAAATAGATGGAGATGTTATTAGTAGAATTCAAGTTGGATGGTTGAAGTGGAGGAATGCATCGGCCTATTATGTGATAGAAAAGTTCCACTTAAACTTAAGGAAAATTTTATAAGATGGTGGTAAGACACGCATTGACTTATGATGAGAATGTTGGCCAATAAAAAGAAGCATAAGACTAAGTTAAGTGTTACGAGATGAGGATGCTTAGGTGGATGAGTGGCTTTACTCTTAGAGATAGAATGCAAAATGAGTATGTTGGGAAAAGTTGGAGTAGCTCCTGGTAGATAATATTAGGGAGAGTCGCCTTAGATGGTTTGGCCACATAAAGCGTCGTCCATCTGATGACCCGATCAGGAGAGTAGATGCATTAGATTTGCCTTATGTTAAGAAAGGTAGAGGTAGACCTAAAAAGACTTGGTTAAGATGTATAAAAAATGATCTTAGTATACTTGAATTAAATGAGAATTTGACACATTATAGGACACAATGGAGACGAAGGATTCATGTAGCCGACCCCACCTAGTGGGATTAAGGCTCGTTGTTGTTGTTGTATGTGCACTAAGTTGGATAAATATTTTTGCAACTACTATCTCCATGTTTAGAAGAGAAGGGAGATAAAAGAAAGAAACATAAATTGCTTCCATTATAAGTGATTGCTAGCTTATTCCTCATAATAAATATGGTATAATATGCATTATACATACACACACACACACAATTATATATATATATATATATATACTAATTTTCTATTTTATAGGGACAACTTTCTACTTTATTCATTCCATGTAAACTTTTATCTTTGGATAGCCATTTGCATAAACTATGGTGTTAGCATGAGTTCTAGATTATCATATTCAAAGCAAGCACTACCTCAATTTTAATGCATTCATTAGAGAAACAAAAAAGTGGCCCAGTGATGAGGTTGATCAAGAAAAACTAAATTCATCTTTTCAAATATAATTTTAAAAGTACTATCAAACAAATTCTGAATGTTAATTAAAATGCTAAAAATATTATAATTAGCAATTATTGTTGTGGAAACTACAATAATAGAGATTACCATTCATCGACTATTGGCTCATGGGGATGAATTTAGCTATTAGAATGTGGAAGCCAAGTTCTCCTCTTCTTGTTAAAACTACTTAAGTTAAATAGAACCATCCTAGAAATATGAAACAATTGTTTGAGTCATATCTCATTATGTGACTTTTATATAAGGTTTTTTTCTATCCATTTTCCTAGCTCCAAAGTTTACTTTTTTAGCTTTTCAGCTTTAATTTGTTCCTTAATCAAATTTTGTAAGTGTTAGCAATCCTTCAATTATGATCTACTTGGAAGGCACAATATTTTATGTGATTGTATGCATGTGGCCATAAAAAAATAGTCTTTAACTTAAATAGGTTTAGCGACTTCAGTCATTAATAACCCTTAGTGGGGGGTGCCTTCACATCTTTACCATTACCCCCAGGATGCTTAGACAAAGCATTTTGCTTGACTTGACTTAAAGATAATAAATACTTCAAGGAGCAAGGAGCTAACTGGGTAGAGTATCATCAATAATGCATAGATAATCAAGCTTGGTCTCAAGCTCAATTTGATGCTCTCCATGGCATCTTTTGACCACGATCTCTAGACGAGGAACCTTCAATGTCTTAGTTTTCTCTTATACTACACTTTGTGTTACTTAAAGTTTAGCATCTCATGTGCTTATTTTTTTAATTATCTTTTATTATGTTAGTTGCATTATTTAGCATCTATTATTTCTTTCATCTAATGTACCTTTTAATTAATATTTACTATGTTTGACAAGTTTGTGATTTATGGATTAAAAATTATTGCAATATTTTTTTGAAATTTATTTATACATTTTTTTTACAATCAAGTATGATTTAGATTTTAAAACCTATGTAGTTGAAGTATGCATCATTAACTCAATCAAACAACCCAAAATTTGTCTATAGTGATGTGCATTTCTATTTAAAATATGAAGTTGTTTGTTTAAATCATATCTCTTTCTTTAATCTATTTTTTTATATTTTGTAATAAATTAACTTGTGCATAAATATTAGTGTGGATTTATGTGATATTATCAATTATAGAATGAATTAGGTAATAAAAACTGTGAGGCTCATATGTTTAACTTAGGATAAAAGATGAATAAAAAATTAAAAAAGTCCCCAAAGCAGGAAAGTATTGAAAATTTTAAAAAAAAATCCTCAAAGTGTGGAAGTATCAAAAAATAATAATTCACACTTTCCCAGTTTAATATTTAAGTGACTTGTCATAACTATTACATGTTTGCTTCAATCATGCAATAATATATCTATTCATCTAAATAAAATTTAAGCAACATTTTATTCTTTGTTACAAAAATGTTTAGAAAATTCAACATATTGAATAATGTTGTTTACATAACTTAGGAACTATCAACAGATAGAAGTACTACATATAAGTAGAAAATTTTGAAAGGGTAGGATATCTGTTAAGAATATTTAAAGAAAATTTATTGATTTCAAATTCATAAATTACCATTAGTGTTTGATTTGTTCACCTTTTATATCGACCCTTTTTGATGTGTTAAAAGAGATTGTTAGTGTCTATTTAAATTGTCTTTATCTTTCTTTTAAAACATTTTCCCATCTTTTATATATTTTTAAGGCATAAATTGAGGGAGAGTTATTTTATTTTTCTGCTATTCATTAAACTCCAATAAAAAAATAACCCAAAATATTTATCATCAACAAAAAGGGGAAGATTATTAACTATAAGAGCCTTCACATAAAACTAAAATTTGATGATTGCAAATATTCTTAGTTGAATAAATTATTTTCACTGATTAGTTGTGTGTGTGGTTGTGGTGTATTCTAAACACAAGAACTATAATTAAATAGGTTAATGAAGACTAGTTAAAAAGCACAAATAATGGTTTATTTTTAAAAGATCATTCAAAGTAAGGCCCTATGAAAACTATAATTAAGGAATGAGTGATGCTAGATGATCCAAGTTATCAAATTTTTTTTATCATTTGTCTGAGTATTCATGTTGTATTTTATCTTCATGTATATGGCATGTGTATGATAAATTAAGCACACACAAACACACACTTGAGAGAATATAAAAATAAAGTTTCAATATTAAATTTTTTGAGGAAATTGGGTTGTACAATATAGATCACACTAGACGATTGTCCTTTTTTAAAATTATTCCAGTCGACATAATTAAATTGACTAATGTTAGAATTTGCTAAACTTTTATTGATAGTACATGTTGATTATAATCATATTGTATAATTATTCATTTTTATTATTTTTTTAGCCAAAAGAATTAAATTGGTTAATTTTGAAATTTGTCAAAATTGTTCTTATCGTATATAATGATAATGAACATAATGTATGATCCATTCTTATTTATTATCTTTGTCTCTAGGATTATGTCCATTATTCACTAATTATACTTAATTTTTTTTTATTGTACAGTATGATGCATAATCATATAGTATGATTTATTTAAGAAATGCCCCAATTTTAATCAAGACTTTAAGGGATTCAATTTTTTAGAATTTTTCTTTAAATTATTTGTACTATATGATTGGTTCATACAGGATGAACAAATAGAGAGCTATTTTTATTTTGTAATATTAATCTAGTATGACTTTTGTCATATAGTAAGAATAGCGATGGTCACATAGACAACCACATTGTCTAGAACCCTAACCCTAATAAGATAAATTGATTAGTTAGTATGATGTTGGATCATATAGTATGATTGGATCAAATTTTTAAAATTACTTTTTTTTTCTATTTTTATTCAGCTTCCTCCCTATTTTTTTTTCTATTTTTATCTTGAATGTGAGAAAAATTGAAGGAGACTTTAGGAAGAGTAATTTACTTGGGAGAAAAGTGGAGAGTTATCTCTCTTCTTCTCACTTCAGGTTTTTTTTTTGTAAGGTTACACTTTACTTCATGTTGTCTATTTCTTAGCCACCCCTATCTTTATGTCTTGTGCTTTAACTTGAGAGTTTATTCTTTTGAGAACTTGTGTAAGCATTATGTTTGAAAAAGGTTTTTTTGTACCTTTTGAGGAAGAGTGGCATCCTTCTTGCCTTGAATAGAGAAGGGATTGGGTGTACGGTTTCTCCATTGCTCATTAAGGAGAGAGAGGCATCTCCATCTTGGTTTGTTGTGCCAAAGGGGAGATAGTGAATTTTGGAGGAGATTTGTAGAGTGGGTGCAGGCCAATTTGATCGAACCATTGTAAATCTTGTGTCCCTTTTCTTTTTCTTAATTTAACTTTTAATCTACTCTTTTCTTTATGATTGAATTATTGGTTTTATATTATTAAGTATCTCTCTCTCTCTCTCTCACTAAACATTGAATATTTGATTTCATTTTTAATTAAAGAATTTTTTAAAATCACACATATTCACCCCCCTCTTGGGTGTGACAATCTTTAAATTTTATACTTTTTTTAGCTAGGAATGTATAAGTGGGATGCTCAGCTTTATTGACCTTTTACCCTTAATTCTTTTGTAGGCATTATAACACCATGATTATTTGACTATTTTGTTCACTTTGCTCTATCCTTATCTATTTTATTATAATGTACATACCTCATATATGTGATACAATAGGCTCTTAGAATGAAACATTATATTTTTTATCAACTTTAATGGATTTTAAATAACTTTAAAAATGATTAGAACTACCATTTAGAAAAATACTTTCAAATTAATGCTCTCTCTAAACAATTTCTTTTAAATTTAAAACCCCTTGGCTTCTCTTATATTTCCTAGAGGAGGAATATGAATGAGCCTTCCAAGCATTAGTTGTTGGTATCTATCATGATAAGACCTCAATCAAAAGCATGCATTGAAATCACTTAAGAATAGATAACTTGCATATCATGCATAACCCTCTTAAGATGGAGCTTTAAGTAGGCATGGTTTTAATGGTGATTGGGAAAGTCTTTAAACACCAGGTAGTGTTAACTTGACCATACAGGTTTGTAAATCTATTTTTGATAGATTAGTAATACGAATATTAACTATCCATTTCTTCATGTGGACAAAGTGCAATGTGAAGATTGTAAGTCCACACTTCCTAGCTTATTTCATAAAGCACCCTACTAAAGATTCATGATTTTCCTTTCATGGTCTAGATCATGAGGTTAAATATATAAACACATCTCATGGTTACTAATAGAGCACCTCTTGGCTGTATTGAGTTTTCTTCCTTCCCAAGCTAAATAATTATCAACTTGGTAGCTTTGGATGATGAATCCATGAGATTCAAACTAAGTCTTTTCTACCTTTTCCATTAATATCTATCCACCTCTAGCTTCTTAAGCCCATCATATTTCTTATAGAGTTTTCAATGGTTGGATATTTTGTATATCAAACCATCATCTTGCTTAGCTGGAGATTCACCCTTTGCCTTGTAGACTAACATTCAATATAAGTGATTTCATCACGGCAATTCTTAAATCACTTTTTTTTAAGTCCGAAAATGAATGAACCAAAATTTATTTTTATGCTTTCATTAATTGAGAATATCTTACTAAGTGCAAGTAAGAGTATTTAACCAAGACAAATACATCTCCCTAAGAGAACCGATAACCAACCATCTTCTTTTCTTAATTAACTTTGTGAAATAATTATAAATTGATATTAATCACAAGCTTAAATAAGGATTAGAATCTAATTCAAAATTTTCCTTTATATCTCTTTGTATAAAATAAATCATGTTTATAAATTATATGACTTAGTTAATACATTACACCCCTAACATTATTTTATTTCTAAACATTGATATGTTACCAATAAGTTCAAGTAATGTGATTACTCAACTATTGTAGGTCATGTGCATATCTAGAAGTCCTTTCCATAGAACTTAAGTGAATCAAGCTTATGCCATAATTGGCTTTAAATATTTTACTTCTTATGTCCCATATTATAATTTGATGATGAAATTTTATAAGGACTCACCTTACTCATTTCATTTTTAACAAGGCTTATGAGTTCTTTAATGACATTTGATTCCTTACAAATTAAGTGATGAATTATTTAAGTTTTAAAAAAAGAGGATAATACTCTACAAAAGACAATATATAACTACTAGTACAATCACTTAGTCAACTTTAAATAGGCTACATTGTTGTCAAGTATGTGTTCCCTATGTATAATCTAAATGGGAGATCATACATTTCATTAGATATGGCAAATTAATGATTTTTTTTTTTTGAGAAACATTCAAATGCTTTTAGACTCTTCATAGCATGACAATCTTAATGTTACTTTATAGGTAATAAATCAACTATAAAAGTAGAGGATAATGTATAAGGTCATGATAGTCATTGGATCTATAATCTAGAACATCTACTTAAAGGACACTTTCAGGAGCTTGCTTTAATGTATCTAGAATTATCCTTATAAATATATATTTTTCATTTGGGTGAGTTATTTTTCGATGATGAATTATTAATTTTCTTTCCCAAGTGATTATTCCTTCTCTAATTGTTCTCAATTTTGCAACTATAAAACTTTGTTTATGTCTTTAACATTAATATATACTACTACATCATAGAAAATTTTTAATATACATTTTTTCATTGATCATATATGGATCTTATTGATAAGATTAATTAAAAAATAATATGAAAAAGAGTTAGAGAAAAAGAATTTAAAAGAAAGCCTTATAAATTCATATTACTAGTAAGCATAGAGCATGCAATAATAATTTGTCTTAGGATTGTCCTCCAACCCTTATTTGTAAGGGAGCTAAAGGTACAACTTTGTTGATATATTTTGGTTAGTCAAGTTGTCTTGGGCTTGGGCTAAGTAATTTTTGGTATGTATATATAATGAATTACAAAAGGGAGCCTACCCATAATAATAAGAAGTGAATTTTGATGCCCACAAAAAAGCAATATGATCTAAGTTATCCAAACCATCACATAAAATATGACACAAAAGACTCCAAAAATATTGATCATATCCAAACCAAGCATCAATAAAGAAACCAAACTAAAAAATGCCATCATTATAAAAATAAATAGTAAGTGTTATCCATAGAAAACAAATTAAATAATTAAAAGTATTATCAAAAGAATAAAGCTTAAAAAATAAACTATAGCTAAGCTCAACTTTATCTTTAGTTTTATGGGATGCTAATCATAATTAGATTTAGCAAATTTCATCATTACTCATTTTTAAATTATTTACATAATCTCCATATGTCCAACGACCATCCTACCTCTTAATATCTACATTGAGTAACTAATTCTTTGACATGAAAATTTTGACTTTATATGACATGTAATTATAAATATGCATGCTATATTTTATTTGTATAAATTTTAAATTTTATTTTATACCAAATTACCTTTAATATAACCATATCTATATCAAAGTATATCCCACTTGAAATACTAAGCAAAATCATTATTAGCTCTTACATACACTTTTGTCCTCCTTTATTAATTTTATGATCATTTAATTTGAGATTTTCTATAATAATAAAATAAGAGAACCATGATGGTGAAGTTAAATAGGGAAAAGTAACTTAATCTTGACTCTTAACATTTAAAGGAAAGTTTTTAAATGATTTTAATAATATTATAGCTTGTAATATAAGTGATTATATAATGATTCTTATGCTTAATATAAGGTTTGAGCAAGAGAATTTAGACTAGTTTTTTGCAAGAAGGTGAATTGGGTGTTTAAAAGATTTTCAAATTAAAACTTAATTTTTTAACTATGTAGAAAAGTTATATACAAAATATATAATATTTAAGAGATTTTCAAATTAAAGCTTAATTTTTTAACTATGTAGAAAAGTTAGCTACAAAATATATAATATTTTTTATAATGAAAGAGCAAATCAATAACCAAACCAAATGCAAAAATATAAAACAAACATAAATTGTTTACGTGGTTTGGCCAAAACCCAAAAAGTGGTCTATATCCATGCACAGTCATCTTGACTAGGAATTCATTAATCAAGTCAAGATTATAATGAATCTCTCATGCTTTTCAACATCGAGGTAAGTATGATCCTAATAATGTAATTTTATACACTGGACAACATACTTTTCTATACCGAACAAGTACAACCCCAATTATGTACTCTCTTACATTGACAAGTACAAGCCAAACAATTATAAAAAAATAAGAAAAATCAATATAATTTAAATATCTAACTTCTAATTTTAAAATGATTTTGCACTTAACTCAAAACTAAATAATGATAAAACAAATAAGAAAGAGAGTTCAATGTGTGTATGTTTATTTTTTATTTCAAAAAACATACAATGATATGATCATTCTGTGAAGAATTTGATATAGATGATTCTTTAAAAAATATTTTCATAAGTGAAACAATGATTTGAAAGTATGAACTTGAAAATAATTTACTACAAAGATACTTAAATTATTTTTACTTTAAGAACACTTGCAAAAAAAGAGTAATCTAATAAACTTATGCAATAAAGACTTTGAATTAAACAAGCTAATATGAAAGTTTTAAAGTATGATTTCAGCTTGGAACAATAATTCAAGATACAATTTAACCAAATACAAGTGTTGATAGTAATCATATTTGGAGAAGAGCTTTGGAAAATAAATTTTCTCGAAGACTTGATCATTTGGAGACAAAGCATAATATTATATTGAGATTACATGTTACAACTATTATTCTAATGTTCATATTATTTAATGTAATGTGATGTGTTAAATTTAGATGTTAAATACTATATTTATGAGTATGTATAAACTTTAGAAATTTTAGTTTTGTAATTATGTTCATGTTGTTTTAAAACTATGCATTTTTGGATATTATATATAAATAAGGGTATTTCAAGTTTTAGAAACATGCAACATAAATCATAATTTTTTAAACAGTAAAACGATCAAAATCAACTTTATAATAGAACTTTTTTCTGCAGCAACTTCACAACTACTTTTTCATACTACTGCAGCTGCGCCAAACAAACCCTGAGTCTCGTGAGCTTCTTGAAACACTTCAAATAAATAATTAATGTCTTCAAGAATATGCATTTATCATTAATAAAAATTTAAATTAATAATGACAATCATATAATTAATGTGGATAATTTATCCAAAAAGAAGTTGTTAGTTTTAATTACACAAGGTTTGTTATCATCAAATCAAATGGTGAGATATACATGGTGTATACGCAATAGTTTTATGTAGAATTAATGTGTAAAAAGATAGAGGATTAGAAATATATGTTTAAATAAATTTTAATTAAGGTGTGTATTGATAAGAAAAAGGGCGATAATAGAAAAGTATTCTTCTTAGTAAGAGATTTTATAAGAGGAGATATAAAATTTTTAATATATATGATAAATAAATCTTATTTAAACAAATGCTAAATATTTATAAAAAGTTCTATCATTGAGTCAAATAAAGATTTCACTTGGTCAATCTTTCAAAGGGGCTAAGCTTAAGATTAATTATGCACAAGGACACTTATAAGGGATTATTTTGATGGTAGAAATATGCTTGCATTTTAGTTTGCTTAGGTTAACATAGAGAGCAAGACCATGATTCAAAGACTATTATCCTAAGAGGGTAATTTATGATTTAAAACATGTTAATCTATAAGTAGAGTGTGAAAAATTATAACCAAGCACGAAGATTACCTCTTTACACAAAAAAACTTATACAATAACAAACATTGAATTACCAACAACCAAGAGGAGATAGAAAGGGACCAAATGGTGATGGTGAAGTAAGGATTCTAAAAAAAGTGAACAACCACTTTAAAATTTTGTGACACTAGCATCCTAAGTTATCAAGCTTAAGATCACTAACCACAAAAATAATTAACCTAGTCTAATCATAAATTAAGAAAATAAATATTTATAAAATGATGATTTCTAAATATTAAACTAGAAAGATGTAGTACTTATAATTTTTAACGGTATAATGATTGCCTATAAAATGAAAAGCATAAGATAAACTACTTAGATGCAACTAGAGCTACTCAACTAAACTTATAATTTTATTTAAACCAAAATAACCACTACCTAAGACACTTAAGCATATCAATTAAAATAACTAAATAGTATTATGTAATGATAATAAATAAATAAATAAATAATAAGCTAGTATAGCTAACAAGCTTATATAAACTTATAAAAGTAAATATAAAAAGTAACTTAGCTTTATATAAAATATGTTCAAACTTTTAAATCTATATTAAAGATGAAACTAGAAAAAGTAGAAGCATATGCAACCATCGAACTTACACACATCATGTTATCATAAATATTATTATGAAATTTAAAGATGTTAATTAGAGGAATATTACATAGCATCAAACACATATAAGAGACTTGAATTCTATCCACACTTTGATAAAATTTAAATAAAAACATAATAATTGATACCTGTTTTAAGAATGAAAATGGCTTTATGAGGTAGGCTTATTTTTTCCCTGAGAATTAATATAACTTGATGACAATTAATATTTCAAAGAGCTTTAATAATATAATGTCATTGTGAATACTTTTTTATCTAATAACCACTTTGTTAGAGTTCTTAAGGCACAAAATATTAAAATAGTTTTTTTTTTATAGATACATGATTGTCATGAATGCAAAAATATTTTGACTAAGATTATTGAAGATGTAAGCAAGATCTTGAATAAGAAGGCTCAAACATTTATTGTTTATCTAATTAGCTAATTTGAACTATGTCATTGATGTTGATCTTAATAATGGCATTAATTTGTATAAGAGGACATGTAATCATTAACGATTTGATTGGTCTTTGTGTGAATATGTATTGGCCATAACTTGGGATTGGGATTTCTATAGCTTATGCTTAAAGTTTTATATGTAAAAAACATGGTAAATTGAAAAAATATATATATTTTTTGTTAGAAATATTAAGACTTTAGAAGGCCTTTAAATGGGGAGTAGAATGTGATGAAGCTTTGGGGTAACCACAACAGAAAGAGTGACATAATTTGGTAAATTCTCGGACCAATTGTTAGCCACCACTTGGTTAGTTAATTGACATAAGTAGAGACAATTTGTTAGTGCTACATTATATTGCTTTATTTTACATTCATATTATTATGATAAGTCAAACAATATAAATTACATAATTTATTACATCTGCTTTGCTTGTTATATTACTTTTTTCTTGATGCAACTCAATTATTATATATTTTTTTAATTAAACTAATTGCAACATTATTCTTACAAGCTAGAAGACTATACAACTTGTCATATTATATTTTTAACTTTTCACATTTTTTAATCTCATATTAATGATGCCATTATTGCTAACTTTCTTGTGCTTGTAATACTATTTGAATAAATTATGATTCATTAGTAAGGATGATATTTAAGTATGCAATGTTTTGTTATGTTTTATTGATAAGTGACATAAGTTAATGATGCATAACTGTTGTGGTTAATAATGATGTAGAATTCACTAGCAAGAATGGTTCAATTTAATGCACAACTTCTATAGCTATTAATGATGTATAATTTATTGAATGAGATGGTTCTATATTACAATACATATCAAATAGTAATGTATGTGTCATTGATAATAAATGGTTTGATCATGGCCTGCATGCAACATACCCACCAATTTCCATAGAATGCAATAAAAATAGTTGAAAACTTGTTCAATCAACATTTTAAATAATGTTTGAACTAAATTTAAATCTATTATAAACATAAACAAATTAGGTTTGAAAAAGATTCAAACTATTCTCAATCATGCACAAACTAGGTTTGACTTAATTCAAACATGTTTGAACACATTTGAATGTAGCATTGTTACTTTTTTTTTTTATATATAAAGTATGAACATTATAATAAAAAAAACAAGTTCAAAATCAAGGTTCAAATAGTGTTTGAAGTTGATTAAAAAAAGTTGGAATAATATTTGAATTAATTTTAAATATGGTTCAAATAGATTATAAGTAGGTTCAAACAATGTTTGAACATTTTGAATAAAATGTTAACACCATTTACATGTTTAAATATTATATGTGTGTGTGTGTGTGTGTGTGTGTGTGTGTGTGTGTGTGTGTGTGTGTGTGTGTGTGTGAGTCTCTGTGTGTTTGTAACTATAGTCTACCTCTAAATATATGGATTTATAATAAAAATACAAGTTTATTAACACTAGTCTCTATATAATGGTATACAATCAAGTGTAACTTCCATAAAATTTTCTTTCTTTTGAAACCAAGTAGATGATGTGTTGAATAGCATACACATTTCACAATCTTGATTCCAAAGAAGACATTTAACAGTTATCAAAATCTTTGTGTCAATTCTATATATTTTGTTTGAATCAAATATTGTTTACCTTATACTAGGCTTTGGAACCTCTTTTATATTAACTCCACTTCATTTCTAAGAATATTTGGTTGAGAAAAGGTTTTTTATGACTAAATAATTCATAGATGCATTTGAAAATAGACTAGTAATTAACTATAAGGTATACATTATTATACAAAAGATGTCAAAGTCATATGTTCTGTTCTTAGATAATGAGATCACATATATTATAAAATGAACCTTATTATAGTGTAGTATATAATAGATGGGATCTATATATGCCCAAGAATTAAGAAACTTCTCCTTCATCCTTATTACCATACTACATCACAACTTCAAACCACATAAAAACCCATTCTTCTTTAACTTATTGCTCTAAGAAACTACTTTGCAGTACTATTTGAATAATTCATCTAAAATCATAATATATGATTATATGTACTTAAGCAATGCCATATCAACTCCTATATTAAGCATTATAAAAAGTAATATAATACAAAAGATTGGAAGTATAGTAAATAACAAAATGCCTACACATAATTAAAGATTTATTATTAGAACAATTGACCAATAGAATAATCATCTTATTATGTAGCTAATTCATAGGTGTATTTAATAGTTAAAGCCATTCTATACTTCTACCGTCCATTCCAATCTCTCTTTCTTTAGAATTGTCATTTATTCCTACCATTTAAGCCTTAAAGATAAATAATTACTCTTTTGGATTGATCTGAGGGGATTGATTGTGCAAGAATCAATTAGCTTGTTCCCTTCGTGATGGATTTGTTAAAAAAATAATTCTTATTCTCATTCTCCTCTGTTGTTAATATGTCAAATTTTATTTTCTTCATAATAATCCAAAAAGAGATGGGTTAACATTTTCAACCTTCTTTATCATATTATCTTCAACTTCTTTAGGAAAGCTAGAAATTTTTTTCATTTTTTGTACCATATTATGCTTAACCCAAATTTAAATAGTTGATTCTATAATAAGAATCTCCCCACAATTCTCATTCTCAATCTTATTCTCCTTCTCTAAATACTAAGCAACCAATTTCACCTCCAATCTTAGCTGATTATTTTCTAACCTAAGCTAGCAATTCATTAACACTTTAATATCTATAAAAAGCTTATTCAACTAATTAGAAGAGGCTTAGAATGACTAGTGAAAATAATATTTACTCTTATTTTTTTTCTTAGTGTGACTATTATACTCTCTTATAATATATAAGGTGGTTTTTCTTATTCTTCACAGCTCTTATCAGAAGAGGTTAATGAGGAATCTATACAATTGACTTAAACAAGTCCTCTTTATCTTCTCTAAAATTAATGTAGGGCTAATATTTACCTACAAAATAAATGAATATAAGCTTAAAACTCAATCACACTTAAATTATTAATTTAATTTAACATTTAAAATAAAATAATTTGTATATAACTTACATATTTATTCAATAATGATAGCAAAATATTTTTGCTTATCAGCATTTTATTATTTTTTTGTAACTTAACATTATGATGCTCTCTCTATTGTACTATGCACTTAATTTTTCCTAGTCTTAAATGGCTTTATAAGTAATGTAATTATATAACTTATTCAATGATAATTTATTGGGCTACTTTCTCAGGGCATTTAACTCAAAGCAATTATTATACTTTTTTATCATTATCGATATCTTCTCTTATGTTAGTCTCTTTATATGGGAATGCAAAGATGTTTTTCATCTTCAACTAATGTAAGTATGCTAGTGAAAATAACACTATACTTCTTATGGTTGAGTAGAATACTATCAACTAGAAAACATAAACCTAGTTTTTAGATATTGTTTAATACACTACATGAATGCATCTTTTTGTCTACATTCATAAAATTATTATCACTATATTAATTAGCTAACTACTTTTAATTATCTCCTTGAATTAGGTTTTACATAAGGTTTGAATAGTGTTTAAACTTCAGTTGAACTAAGTTTAAAGATATTTCAAATCTCATTAGACTATTTTCAAGGTTTGGACATGATTCAAAATGGATTTGAATAGGTAATATGAGGTTCAAAGTTTGATTTAAGTCTCCTCAAGCTCTATTTTAAGTTAATGGGATTTAGTATATAAAGATTATTTGGATATAATTCAAACAAATATTTAAAAATAATTCAAATAATGTTTGAAAGATGGTTAATATAAGGTTCAAAATTTTTATTATAAATTCATTTCTTATTCAAACTTTTTCAACTTTATTTTATATTAAATGTTCAAACTTAAAACCATAAATTTGAACAAATTTTTGAATCATATTGAACAAAGATCTAACTGTTAAAAGTATTTAAACCTCTTTCATTTTTGAACTCAGAGCTCTACTTCATCTCTTTATATTACAGTAAAAAAATTATTGATGTTAGAGGGGGTTGTTAATTGAATGCAAACTTATATAAAAAATATTTCATGAACACTAATCTTCTATTTATTACAAGGACATGTAATGAAGTTTTACAATAGATGAACCAATTAAGGTAGGCTATCAAATGCATAAACGATACTTGAAAAGAGATATTTGAGCAACATTTTTTCTCATGCATTCACACTAATGCTAAAGATTTACTTCTAATATTTAACTTAAAAATTTCGATCAATGCACCTTCTACTTCATTTGTATTCATTAGGTTGTTTGGTTGTTCACAATAATGGTGTATGGTAAATCAAATTTATGTATTTTGTATAGTTGTGACTAGTTAATTTTTAAATGTAATGTATTTTGCCAATTACTTCATTTTTAATGCATTAAAAATCTATCAAATTGATGGATTTCCAAATAAGCTAAAAAAGCTACATCATTAATCACCACTAGACATTATCACATGCTACCATTGCTAGTCACTTCCATCTCTTGTGACTATGACTTGACATTAGTCACCAATAGTGCTTATTGTTATCGCTCATTAATGACTATTGTCACTATTATCATAACTCTAGTCATCATCCTAAATTGTAGTACTTTATATTTCATCTATTTTATTTTAAAAAAAATTTCAAAAATATTTTTATACTTCTTTTTTGTTTGATCAATTAATTCAAAAATCATCAAATAGTTTGATCCCATAATTTGAGGTTCTGTTCTAACTATCCTATTTGTTTGAAATTTAGGATCTATTTGGGCAGATGTAGCTTTAAAAAGTTGATTAAAAAACTATTGGGAGGAAAATAATTTCTTGAAAAGTAAGTGTCACAAATATTTTTTTTTTTTAAAAAATTCAAACATTAGTTTTTTTTTTTTTTTGACAATAAGCACATTTTAACAATTTGTTTTTTAAAAATAAATTTTTATCATAAAATTTTTTAAAAAATAATAAAAAAATTAGTAATCAAATATAATTATGATTATTTTTTAATTAATTATTGAAAAATAAAAATTAGAAAGTTATCATAAAGACAACTTAAACGACTGAAATGGTAAAAAAGAAAAAGAAAAAAAAATCAAAAATATTATCTTCATATTTTACGATCCGAAAGGCTCTCACCATGTAAGTGACCGTCTGCCTGTCATTAAGTGCATCCATTCGAGCTCTGGCGATGGACCCGTCACTTTCGCCCACCGGCTCCGGCCAACACCATCGGAAAATCCTAGCGGACCTCAGCCCTGACGCCTTTGCCCACTGCACACGCTTCTTGCGTCTCCGCGATGTTTCGAACCTGGCCATGTCCTCAAAGTCTCTCCGACTCCTTGCCTACTCCGATGCCGTTTGGTTTCGTCTTCTCCAGTACCAGTCCCCCTTCTGTCCCCCCTTTCCTTGTCTCAGTGTCTTTCCTCCTAGCATTTTTGCTGGTTTTTTTTTAATGATTTTTAGGGTTTGGGATTAATAGGGATCGATGGCCAAACTATCGCATGCCTTCTGGAGCTGGAGGAGCTAGGGAAGAATATCTAGCGAGATTTACTGCAATGCGGCAGTTGAAATTCTGTGACCCTACCGTTGTTCATTTCTGGGCGATGCATGGGCCACCGAATCAAATTTTGTTTGCTAATAATAATCTCTATGTTTCACAGGTGAGTTGTAATTGAACTTTCTTTGTTTCCAATGATGAGAAATGATTGAATTTTTTGTTTTTGTTTTTGTGAAATGTAGTAAAATACTGACCTGAAGCTATAATATAAATTGTCGGAGAATTTAAGGATAGAAATTTTGTTATCATAGTTAGTTAAATTAGTGTTTTTCTCAAATTTAGGATGGGGCAAGAGCCGCCCAGCTTCTTCATTGTCATGGCCATTTCCATTACTGTTAGTCATATAATTGCTTTACATTGCTGCTAAAGACGAGGAATGATTGTGTTATTAGTTACACTTGTTTTAAGAAGAGCTTTTACTTCTAAAGGGCTAGTTTACTAGGTATGGAGTTTCTCTGTCTTAATTTATATCTAAATTAAGACTTATGAACTTTTTTAGTTACGAGCTTAATTGGTTTTATGATAAGGAAACTGGTGGTAATGTTTCTGATTGGCTTTGGTTAATGAGATATTTAAATTTTTTTTGTGGTGGCACGGCTAAGGAAGTGTTTTTTGTCTCATTTGCTGAAAGGCCTTCTATCCAACGGTTTGATAATTGAATATGATGATGCATGCCATGTGTCTTCCATGCAATTTTCTTTGGAGTATTTGTTCCTTAGATGGTGTCCATTTCCACATGTGATTTGAGAGTAGTATTTTTTTTTAAGTAGATGGAGTTATAAGCTGGCTTGTATATTTATCAAATTTCATCTATCTTTAATTAGGGGCAGCATGCAATTAAATTTGAATGTATTAGTTCAGATCATGGTTCTGGAAATCATCAATTACTGAGAGCACACAATGCAAGGATTACTTGTATGAGGTAAGCCCAATGTTTGAATAATATGGCTAACTTGTTTTGGAATATGTTATTCCTTCTTAGTATCAATGAAATATTCATCGCCCTATAATATTTTTTAACTATTTACCTCAATTAAACACCTCTACAATGTGTTCAGAGAACAAAAATTCTAAAGATCAATTCTATTGGATAAATTCAATGATGGATTGAAATTAGTTTTTACTACTACCAGCAAATTATATCAGAGAGAGGAATATGGCATACTTACATCCTTATTGACCTACTTTCAAGAGTTAAACATGATCTTGGTCGATTAACATGTTTACTCTTCATAGGCTTGAATTAAAACTACTGCCGGTGGGAATGCATGTGTCATTCAAAATTTTTGGAAAAGATAATTTAAAAAGTTTTGAATTTTTATACATCATTTTTTCATACCACATGAAAATCATTAAAACTTATTTCTTAAAATCCTATATATTTGTGTGTGAGTGGGTGGGTGCTTAGGTAGGTGCGTGCGTGCGTGTATGCGCACAAAAGTATATAGGAACGATTGAGATTTGATTAAGGAAATAACGACTGAGATTTCATTTATTTTTTTCTCAAAACATACACTCTTTGTTCCAGCAACAGAGAGTTGGGTGCTAAAGAAAATTGAAGAAGGAATAGAGGAAGGGAAGAAGAGGAGGAAGATGATAGAAATATTAAGATAAGAATAGGGATAGAAGGTAACACCAGATTCTTGTATTTTTTTTAAAACAATTTTTATTTGTGTTAGTATTTTTTGAGATGTGTATGAAGAGATGTTTTGGGATAAAATATTATTTTAAAATAAATTGATTTAGATTTTATTATTAAGATAGGAATTGCTTTAAATTGAAGAATTTTATTTTTATATAAGATTACATACAAAAGGAAGAATCTTCGGGGTGTTTAATTTGAGAAGGTTGATTGTGGTAAAATAAGCAATTTCTAATTCAGTAAATAAATCTTCTTTAGTCTTTTTGCATGTGCATTTAAACATAAATTATATCAATGCGTTCAATGCATTAGACGTTCCTCTTATTGTAGAATGTATGTCTACAACTTATTATTTATGTATAAATGATCATAACTAAATTTTGATGATACAAGCAAATAATTAAATGTATTATGATTATATAAAATTTTGTTAATTGATGACACTTTAAAATAAAGGCTTATGATTTGTAAACTATTCATCTATATAGACAGTTAATCAACATATTTTAATAATGAATTTCATGTTTATTTAAATGCACAATGATAAGAATATGTTGAGACTAATAAATGTCATGCTATGGGAGATAGTTGGCAATGACTTGTTTACATATTTGTACAAGTGGACAAAAGGGTGCCTTATAATGGCAAAGGGTTTTTAATATAATAATGTTGGGTTCTACATAGGATCTATTAAACTTTATAATATATCTTTAGGTTGGGTTTATATCTTATATTATATGGTGTAGGTTTTAGGATTTGGGATGTGCATGAGGAAGCTAATATTATGTGGGAATAGTAATAAGTCATATTAAGCAATTTGTAAAATATGTGGTTGGAGAATCACAAAGAAATGCTTCTATTAGTAAAAATAATTGGTGGTGGAGTTAAGCTATTATATAAGAAAAGATAAAAATTAAGTACTTCTATAAAAATTAGTTTAGATGTAAAAACTCAGTGAATTGAGAAAGATGTAGAGTAGCTCATAGAGATTTATGAAAATAATATATGATGCAAAGAATTCAATATTTAATAATCTATATATTAGATTAGATATTAAAGAGGGTGAAAAATGTATTATAAGTTAACCAAGCAATGAGATAGGAGAAGTAAAGATTTAGTTGAAGTGAAGTGCATAAAGGATGAAGATGAAAAATACTTTTCTTAGAAGAGGGTATTAAATATAAGTAGATGAGATATTCTGATAAGCTTTTTAATGAAGGTTGTGAGAATGTGATTGACTTAAGCGACCATAATATTTTAAATAAAAATGAAGATTTTTGTTTCTATTATTATATTAGTGCAATCAAAGTAGGAAAGATTTTAAAAAAAATGAAGTGTGGAAAAGCAAAGAGTATGCTAATTATAGGGGAATTAAGTTAATGTGCCATACATTAAAATTATGGGAGAGGGTAATTGAGCATATGTTATGCATGCTAAAACTTTCTCAAAACTAGTTTGGATTCATGCAGGGTAGGTCCACTATGGATGCTATACATTTGTTGAGATGTTTGATGGAGAAATATAGAGAGAGTAAGGTGGATCTACATATGATATTTGTTAATTTAGAAAAAATATATGATAAAGTTCCAAGAGAAGTGCTTTGGAGAATTCTTGAAAAGAAAGAAGTTAATATTGATTATATTGAAGTCATTGACAATATGTATACTGGAGCTATACTTGTGTTCAAACACAAGGAGGATTGACCAAGTATTTTATTATTTTAGTCGTATTACATCAAGGATTGACATTAAACCCATATTTGTTTGCTTATGGATGTTTTTATTGAACATTTACAGGATGATGTATCTTAGTGTATGCTTTTGTTGATATTCTTCTTGTTGATAAGACTTGAGAGGGAGTTCAAGAGAAACTTGATTTATGGAGGTCAACCTTAGAGTCTAAAGAATTTTGTTTGAATAGAGCTAAAATCGAATACATAGAGTGTAATTTTAGTTGTAGAATATCTAATGGCGGGGTTGTGACAATGGGTGACCAAGAAATTAAAAAGAGTGAACAGTTTAGATATCTTGGGTTTATTGTTCAAAGTAATGGTGAAATAGATGAGGATGTTATTAGTAGAATTCAAGTTGGATGGTTGAAGTTGAGGAATGCTTCGGGTCTATTGTTTGATAGAAAAATATCACTTAGACTTAAAAGGAAAGTTTTATAAGATGGCGGTGAGATCTACAATACTTTGTTGGCTAGTAAAAGAGAAACATAAAATTAGGTGTTACAAAGGTGAGGATGCTCATGTGGATGAGTGGCATTAATCTTAGAGACAAATGTGAAACGAATATATATGTGAAAAGGTTTGTGTAGCTCTAGTGATAGATAAGATTATAGAGAGTCACCTTAGATGGTTTGGTCACATAATCGTCCGTTTGATGACCTAGTTAGGAGAGTAGATGTATTAGATTCAACCTATATTAAGAAAGATAGAGGTAGACCTAAAAAGACATGGTTAGAAAGTATAAAAAATGACTTATTTTATTAGACAAATGAGAATATGACACTTAATAGGACATAATGGAGAAAAATGATTTAGGTAGCCGACCAAATGTAGTGGGATAAAAGCTTGTTGTTGTTGTATGTGGAATAAAATATTTTAAAATGATTTATGATTAGACTTAAATGGGACACTTAATAGGACATAATGAAGAAAAAAGGATTCATATAGCCTACCAGACTTAGATAAAAACTTGTTTGTTGTATGTGGTATAATTTTATAGCTCATTACCTTATTATGGTTAATAAACCAAGACAATCATATGCAAAATATTCCAATGCTAAAGTGAAATATAATGTGATAGAAATAAATAATAAAATAATGTTTTGATATATAATTGATGCAACATAAGAAGATTACTAAAGTAATGTTTCATATAGAGTTTAATGTATTGTGTAAATTTTTTTATATTTATTAGATGCTCTATAGATATATGAATGAATTTTGGATTGTTTTCACTAAATTTGATTGGCTTGATTTTAGTAGATTTATGTTAGTTCTACTAATATGTTATATGTAGATTCTGTGTAATTGGGCGATTGAGTTTATCACCCACTTTTTATGGTAAATTGGATACAAGAGTATTGGATGTAGAATCAACTAAATTGCACCACTTTCATCTCTTATGGAGGTAAAGGAGGTTTTCGTATGGTGTGACATAAAGTAGTATCATAGTATTTTAATAAGCCAACATTAGTATTTAAAATATTTTCCAACTTTTGCAAAATGCTATTTATATGATAAGCTAGACCATGTCAAGAGACATTATTCTAGGAATGTCCAGAGAGGTAAAGTGGTGAAAGTTATTTAGAAGACAGAGCAACCTATAATGAATAAGTCAACATTAAAGATAATAGGTGAAGCATTAGGAGAAAATGTGAGATTAATGTCACCACAAGTTTTACTTTAACGTCTTAAGAAGCTAAATAATCTTTAGAGGTTGTTATAGGTATGGTCACTAAGAGCGCTTTTCGATTTGGTGCATTAGCTATTCTATATGATAAACTATATTAAGACCCTATTTAATTTATTCATGATGAGAGTATTAACTTACTTGGTAGTGATTGTATGCTCGTTAGTACTTCATTTCAATTGATATTATGATAATTGGTAAAACAATTTGATTTGATTTGATCTTACTACCTTAAATTTAATTTGAGGTGATTTTGGATATGAATTGATTAGTAAAAGTATTATGTTACTATTGAATGTCGAAAGAAAAGAGTCATATTTGATTTGCTTAATGATAATATGTTTTGTTTCCAATGTGAGAAATGAGTAATATCATTTGTCATCAATTTCATTAGAGTAAACAAAAGCATAAAAGCTAGTGAATTATTATTATTTTTAGCTAAATTATAAGTTACCTAACATGCAAATGGTGATTTAAATACTATTCCTATGGTGAATGAGTTTGTTGATGCTTTCCTTGAGAAACATGTTAGTTTGCTACCAGAGAGAGAAGTTTACAATTAATGTTCAAATAGGAATGAATTCAATAATGAAAATACATTATAGAATGGCCATTAAGGAGTTACGATAGGATTAAAATTTGATATCAAAGCTAATTGAGAAGGGTTTCATTAGGTCAAGAATATTCCTATGGATTGCCTATTTTGTTTGTTAAGATGTATGGTTCGATGCAATTGTGCATTGACTACAGAGAGTTAAATAAGATAACTATTAAAAATGTGAAACTTTTTTTTAGAATTTATGATTTGTTTGATTAATTAGTGTGGTTTTTATTTTTATTTTCAAGACTTGATTTGAGATTTGGGTATTGTCAAGTGAGGTGAGAAAGTAATATTAAGAGGATAGTTTTGACACTAGGTTGGGCATTATGAATTTCTGATTATGCTTTTTAGATTGATGAATGTTCCAGTATTACTTATGGATATGATGGATAGAATTTTTAGGCTTTATTTTAATCAGTTTATGATAGTATTTATTCGTTATATATTGTTCTATTCTAAGAATGATGATTATGTTAGCCATTTGAGGATTGTCTTATGCTTATTGAGATAACATAAATTATTTGTCAAGTTCTCTAAATATGAGTTTTGGTTGAGGAATATTATTTTCTTGGAGTATATCATTAGTGGTGAAGGTATAGCAATGGATTTTGAAATGGGAGAGTAGTGGTTGAATGGACGAGACCAACCAATGTAACTAAGATTAGAGGTTTTCTCGAATTAGCATGTCATTACATAAGATTTATAAAAAGATTTTTCTTATATTACACTACCTCTACCTAGATTTACAAAAATATGTTAAATTTGATTAGACTGATAAACATTTGCATCATTGTTAATAATTTCATTTACAACTTAAAATTTCACATCAGGGATGTGTTTAATGCATAACAAGAAGATGATTGCATCTTCTCCCAGATAGTTGAAATCACATGAAAAGAATTTTCTAACACATGATTTGGAATTTCACTATAATGATATTTACTTTAAAAATATGTAGGCATTATCTTGATGGAGTAAAATATGAAATATTCATTAATCATAAAATTTAAAATATATTTTTATATACAAAGAATTGAATATGAGGCAAAGAAGATGATTAAATTTGATAAAATTGATTATGATATTAACTCACAATATAGTATTGAAAAATTGAATGTGATAGCTGATCTATTGAGCAAAAAATTTAGTGAGCATGCAAACTAGTTGTTAAATCCTTCACCCCTACCATCAGCTCTAAAGCTATAATGATAAATTTCTTCCATCAAAAACTAAATTACTGCTCTTATCTGCTAAATACTTAGCATCTAATGATTAGCTTTAATCGAAAGTTCTCTCACGTCATTGGGAGGGGTAATTGTGCTTGTGGCAAGCTTGAAACTAGGTCATAAAGAGGGAAACATCTATGGGTACTATCTTATTAAAAAAATAATTTAATTGAGTTGGAATAACAAAGCTCTCTCAAGAAAGCTGATTGTGAATTTTTGGTACCCACAATATGATGATGCCAAAAATATTGAAAAATAGGTATATGACTTCGGTGGCATGTATGCATACATGCATGACTGCATGAATATGTATGTTATGGATGGATGTATGCATGTATATGTATGTATGTATGCTAGATATATTTGTCCATATATTTATAATTTGTTTCTCCATTCTAGGGGTTTCCGGGTTGATGGTGTATTTATGTTTGCATGCATGTATGTATGCTAGATATGTTTATGTAGCCATATATTTATAATTTGTTTCTCACGGTTTCACATTTTGATGGAATATTACCTTTATATATGCTATGTCATAATCATATTAAGTCATCAAAGCATCAAAATAAGTTCTAAACTGAGCAAAGACAATGTCAAATAGCATTAACACATCCTCCCAGGGAATGAATTTGGCCTGTCTTTGTTTTATATGGTTTTCCCCTTCGTACCAACATGAGTTAGTATTTTATAAGTCTAGATGTATAAGTGATGAACTGATGCTAATTTTGTTTTAATCATCTAAAATCATATGTTCCAAGCCAATCAGTTGGGATAATGCTAATGACGGTGATACTATTTCTAATGCTACATTGGAATATGTGATAATTATGGCTATTGTATCTACAAGGATCTGAAAATGGTATGTATTAGACTCAAAATTTGTTGGTCTTTAAATATTGTCCTGCTTTCTAAAATGCAAGTTGATGGGTCTAATTTTGAATTTCTGAAAAACATACAGGCCAAATTGCCTATGCCACAATATACAAGAACCAAACTGCTGGTTCAATCAATTTAAATTATTGAATTGGTTTTTATGATATATGTTTTCATACTTTTTTTAAACAATGTTCTGTTATATATAATGTTTTTATCCTTGTTAACAGCCAAAAAAAAATGAAAAAAAAAGGAGAGAAGGAAGAAAAATAAGCCTTAATCTAATCAAATAGCAACTGCCGGTTCCACATTACCGAAACCGTATGAGTGAGGAAGTGGAAACGTTAGAAGTGCTAATCTTTATAAGAAGTTGGGTTGGCCAAAGACCTCACTACATACACTCACACCTACCCGAGCGAGTGAAGGAGAGGAGAGATTGAGAGCTTCTTCACATGGAAGATGCCGACATCGCACCCTAGCGTTGCATGAAAGAAGCTATCATAGGCGCACTTAATCTGTTGTGCGAGAGCCCAATTCAAGCTTCTTGTCCGAGCGAGAGTCGAAACCCCTTTGCTGCGGCGTGATCGAAACCCTAGCCACCATCATCCTAACTTCCAGTTCCCATAGCTGCCGTGTTCTACCAGAGAGTTGTAAGAGTTGCCTCTCGCTCTCTGTTGCATGCCAAAGAAAGAGGAGAGTTGTTTGGTGTGCGTCCCCTAGCCATAGTTGAGACTTTGGTTATTTTAAGAAAGAAAATCCTCATTTCCCAAATTCCCCTACTTCCTTAAGTCTTGAGAAAAGGATAATTAGGGGAATTTTTGTCTAAATTGAAGAAAAAAGTCATTTGGGGTGCCAATTTTAGGTAAATTTTGGAAACAAAAATTTTTATAATTAACTTTTTTGTTTTATAAGTCAAATTGAAGGTCTCCATCGTTGATCTTGGATCCAGTGCAAGATGAAATTACCTTTCTTTGTTGATCTTAGATCCGGAGCAAGGGAGAAGACACGAGTGCGCTATTTCGCAAAACACACAACTGTTAAGTCGATATTTTGCTGAAATTAAAAATAATTAACACAAAATTTAAATTAACTAAATTACAGGTCTTAGAATTTGAAGAACCACGTTCATTGATCTTTGGATTCAACTGAGAATTTTTTGAAGACTTCCATCATCGATCTTGGATCCGGTGCGAGATGAAAATCCTCTCTAAAGGGAGAGAAGAGTGCTTCGCACCAAAGTTTTTGATTATAACACTATTTAGCCATCATGTTATCAAAATTTTATGGAATTTACTAAACTTAGATTTTTACGCAAAATCAAGGTCAAAACCAAAATTATTCGTGCCTTCAATCATTAAATAAAATTAATATGCAATTTTTCAACAAATTTGGAATTAAAAGTTACTTGTAATTGCTCGATGTACTCCTCTCATATTAAAATAACACAAGCATAGATTGAATTTGAATTGAGGATTTAAATTTAAATAATTAGTCCCCTATTTTATCACACCAATAAATTTAAAATTTATTTACTTGAATAAAATTTAATCACACCAATAAATTGAAAATTTATTTATAAAATGTGATAGATGCCAATTATTTGATAAAACTAAATAATTGTTAAATATTTAATCAATTGAACATAATTAAAAAAAGGGGTGGAGTTAAATGTAATATGATCATCCATTAGAATCATCAAATGATTTAGCAATATTAAGATGGTTTCAATCACACACTCAAACACTAGCTTTCTTATAGATGTAAGAATAATATACTCGCTTAAACATTTACTTTTCAATGGATGTAAGCCCAATATTTGTTTGTAATGCTGACTTCAATCAATATATTAAATCTAATGGCATTCCAAATGAATGTAAGTCCAATCCAAATTTAGCATTCAAATTGATGTAAGCCCAACTATTGTTCACTAGGCGAACTCCACATATAAAGCAAATGGCTTCCAATGGATGTATAAGTCCTATGCTTGTCTACAAGGCAAAGACTTCAATCATAGGTGAATGACATTTCAATGAATATAAGCCAAATTCATGTTTGCAAATTAAACACCAATCATTAAAAACGACATTCCAATGGGATGTAAGTCCAACCTAAAATAACATTCCAATGGGTGTAAGCCCAACCTATGGTTGCATTGTAAACATTATTCTAAGCAACCTGACATTCCAATGGATGTAACCCCAATCATTGTTCGCAATGTGAACTCCACATATAAACCTTAAACAATATTCTAAGGGATGTAAGTCCAATTTAGTAGCATTCTAATAGATGTAAGTTCAATCTATATTTGCTATGTAAATATTACATCATCGAAACTGGCATTTTAAAAGGATGTAAGTCCAATCCTAATTGGCATTCCAAAGGGATATAAGTCAACTATTTGTTCGCCATGCGAACTTTCCTAATATCTAACGACATTCTAATAGATGGAAGTCCAATTTATGTTTGCCATGCAAACATTACATCATCCAAATTAGTATTTCAATAAATGTAAGTCCAATCATTTGTTTGTCATGCGAACTTCATAACAAATGACATTCCAAAGGGATGTAAGCCCAATCCTAATTGCCATTCCATGGATGCAAGTCTAGTCACTTGTTCGTCATACGAACTTCCCTACAATTATGACATTTAATAGATGTAAGTTCAATTTATATTTGTCATGCAAACATCACATCACCTAAACTAGCATTCCAATGAATATAAGCCTAGTTATTGTTCGCAATGCGAACTCCACATCTAAAATTATGACATTCTAAAGGATGCAAGCCTTACTTACGTCTGCAATGTAGATTCTATAAAATTAAATTATTGGATAGAATTATAAGTTAACTTTAATATAGATAATTCAAAAAATATTCACACTCATGATAGCACTTGCACAATAACTCTAGTATATTCAGAATCTTTGAGACGAGGCAACCCATTGTTGCTAATCAAACTCTTTGGACATTATGACTAATAACCCTCTAATGTTGGTAGATTAGAATAACGACAGCCCCAGGACGACATAATCATGGGATCTTAATCATGACTACCCTTCTTTTTTCTTTTAGACTATCATCCATACCACACCACTAAGCACTGATTGACACCGGGAGATTAATATCTATTTCTATCCTTAATCGAGAGTGCTCTCCTACATCAGTAAGAGGGATAATTACCTATGGATGCTTGTGTTTATAGGAAGTATTACTCAGATCTAAATAAATCCTAACATATACGTTGGGGGAAATATAGTTGAATATAAATCAATCCGTCTCTTAAAGAACAAACTCCCTAACATCCTTAAAGATGGCGAGGATTTAGAAGGTGTTTTTTCTAAGTGATCAATCTGCGGCTTTTGTAAATCATTTTTTGTGTTACCTTGCATGATATATCTTGAAATTGCAGTACTATGCTATGGTATCACATTTATCTTGCGGCATTTTGAAAGCTGTTTTTGGTCATATTGACCTCACTTTACATCTACAGTTTTTGCTGCTTATAGTTAATAGGGTTATTTTTGCATTTATTTTTCAATGCATTTCTCTATCTAATTTGGAATTGAGGTTTTGATTTCTAAAAACTAGGATTTTAATCTTGCTCAAGTTTCATAACCAAGTGATATATATGTATTTTTGGTTGATAAATGAATGTTAACATCAGGATTCCTAATGCATTAACATCATTTTTTTCAATGATGTCTGTTAGTCTATTGGCCATCTAATTTCTTAGCAACATTTTTCTTTTGATTTTTCTGCTCACAGATTGTTTCCCATTTCTGAAACATCTTTCTCCCGGAATGAGATGCAAAGTAATGATATTATCTTGGCCACTTCAAGCTCAGATCGTACAATCCGGCTTTGGTGGAAGGTTTCTTTTTTGGCATTTTTATCATAAACATACAATTTATTAATTTTTTCAATGTGAAGGTTAATGATTACCATTGTACCCATCTTTTTTTTTGTTATGTTGGTGCGCCATCTTTATTGTATTTCTTAATATCCATGGGTTCCTCAACTGCTAGAAAGATTTCCAATCAAATTTATTGTGTTAAAAAAATGGATGCATTTCTGTCAAAAGAGCAATGACTAAGAAGTAAAATCACATTTTGATTTTGTTCATACAAACTTGTCAAATCATTTCATTTGCTAATGTAAGACACCTTTGGTCTAGCATTTTTAATGCAACAAAATGATGTGATGGATGAAAATCCTACAAACCCGATTTGAAATTCATAGTAAAAAATACCAAGTAAAAGATGCACTTAACTTCTTTTGATATAAATTAAAAATATGTGAAATTTATGCCACAAAACAATTTAATAATTGTAAGCCAAAGACATTCAGTGATAAAATTGAAATCATATACACACTTAGTCATGATTCATACCACAATAAGAAAATTAGTTATAGTTTTTTTGATGAAAATCAATTTGGAATTATGTTGATGACAATAACCAAGGTAAGAGATTTCAAAGCACAAAAATTTAGGGTTCACACAGGTACTAGAAGATGACTTTGAAATTAGGTAATCATACGTCACACTTGAAGAAATCAACATCCAACCAAGCATGCATGTTTGAAGAAAATTCGAGATTTATTCTAAGTAAAAATTGAATTTCTAAATTGCCTTAGATCTTATAATTATAATTGTCAACCTTGCTTTGTTAATGCAGTTGTTGGATTTTTGAATTTCTATAATCTTCATAACAGAGCCAGATGGCCTTGAAATATTTCAATTATATATTCGTGATCTTGAGGATTTATAGTTCTACCTGGTTCTTTGGTTAGATAATGTTTGCGGTAATCATAACACAAATAAAAACTAACTGAAATTTCTCATCAAAATCATTTCCAAAATTTGAATTTGAACTTATTTTCTTACCTATTTAAACTTAAAGTGAATAACAAAAAAATATCTATTTCAACGCTAACATTTATCAAATTTAAATCAGTGATTTGAAATAATTGACTGTGATCACTACTTAAGAGGAATGAAGGGGCCAATATAAAACTACAAGATAAAGCCTTCATATTAGAATAATAAACACTAGCAAGAAGCCCTGAATCCATACAAATATTTTTAAGTCGATACAAATAGCTTAGCTGCAATCAACTGTATTCTAGAAATGCAGGTGATTGAAATCGGGTCGAGGATGCGGGGATCTATAACTTTGGATGATTTCCTCCAAGTGATTACAGCTTAAAAAAAAACAATGGCATTGCATTTGTTAAATAGTAGCTTTATGTCTGTATCTTCTTATGTGAAAGAAATGAATCGGAAGCAGAAATGAAGGAAATGGAAAGAAATAAACTGGTCTAACAATTTGTTAAGAATTAGTATAGTATGATCAACAATACAAATAAACAAATAGACTCATGCAAAACCATACAACACAGTAATGCAATTAAGCTTAAGAAACAAATACTTTGAGGAAGTTAGACAAAAGCAGATGAAGCCTCTCAGAACATTCACTCGCAATGACTCCCAAATGCATTTTCAGCTGTTGCAGAATATTTATAATTTCATCAGAAGCAGAAGATGAGACCCTAAGAAACGCTTTTAAAGCCAAAAAAAAAGAGGCTCTATGTGATTTATCAGAATTAGAAATTATCACTGTAAAGATTTCAAATTATTCCTAATGAAATTGTTTCAGGAATAACTTTGTAGAATGATAGGCGAGGAGAAAAGTGTGTAAGAACCAACCTGGAGCATTATAGTTACAGAAAATGATAGCAGGATCCATTCCCCTTGTTTGTAACCAAATATAGATAGTCTCAGAAATATGAAGAGCTGCTGCTATATAAAAACCAATCTGAGTTGGAAACTGAACGGAAGAGAAAAAGAGAAAAAGAATTCAATCATCTTAGCGGTACAATAGAAAGGCTATGTAGAGTAATGCTAACATCCCACCAATGCAAAAGATCACGAACAAAATGTTCGGCTGGTTTACTGTGTTTCCTGTCTTTCTTTCTGTTTATTTATTTGCAGTCCCTTTGGTTTTAGTATATTCTCGGGTGGATATTTGGTGTGGCCTGAAGTTGTATCACTTGGGTGACCCAGTTTTGGTTAAAATCCTTTCTAAGAGATATATGAATGTGATGAATGATTTGTTAAAGTTAGATTTGATGTAAAATTGGAGATTATGGGTTAGCCTACACTACAACAATGCCCTACCTGAGATCATTAACTTTCACTTCAAAATCTTAGTGTGAGCAATTGAGACAACTCTAGACTTTGAGACTACTTAGGTTTGTAAGAGAAATGTGCCTAGTTGATCTCGATAAAATTTCAAGAATTTTGGAGTTGATATTATAATTTTTGGATTTTCTAAAGTGACTAGGTGTATGGCTGAATATATAAAGTAGGGTTTAAGATTTAGTGGGCTAAGTTTTAGTGAGTGGAAGGCTTGGAAAACACTTGTAGAATGTTAAGGAATGTTTATAGATGGGATATTGGAGATTGGTACAATTTTAGAGGATTTTATAGGATACTAAGGGCCTATGGAGCAAGATGTCTTGATTTTGACAGATCTTAGTTGACAGCCTGTATGATAGAATTCTACTGTAATTCATGAGTATCTTGTGGGGCAATTATTTTATTTAGGTAGCAGAGAGATGGAGGTAAGAAACCACTACAAGAAAAAACAGGAAAAACAAATGCATAAAATTGAAATCACTCACCAAAGTGACTGTCAAGGGAAGATCACCCAGTCTTCCTTTAGGTTGGCCGGCCATTAAGCCTGCAACAAATAAATTTCTTCATGTTTTTCCTTAAATGAAAGTCACCAAAAACTTTTATTCCATAGAAATTATAACATATTACAAGTTCATAGAAGATAGATTTGAAATTTCAAATAAATAAGGAAGAAGGTAAGAGAGGCATAGCTGACCCACACTTATAATTACTAAAATTACTATAATACAAATTGATGAATTTGTAATTATTTGATGCAAACAATTATATTTTCATTAATTTGGATAAATCTCCCAACATATTTAAAGACAAGTATTTGAATTTAGAAATTCAAAATTTTAAATTACAATAAGTAACACACAAGTACATAATAAATTCATATTTTTGCACATGATGTTCACAAAATAAAATAAAATTTCAAAGTTAAGATCTTCATTTTACTTTTAATGATTGGACACCTCTATGCTTTGCTTCATCTTTTCTTACTTGAGCTCTTGTAGTGGGGCCATTTCTTCTTGCATTAGCATCTTTTATTACATCAATTCTCTTGGGCCTCAAAGGACTCTTCTTTGAAGAGTTAAAGTGCCATGTGATAGGGAGGAGTGTCAGTAAATGTAAGGAAATCATCATGTGGTACCACCTATAATAAAATGCTCTAATTCTTTAAGAACATTTGCTAACATTTTCTATTATTAAAATTTTCATAGTAGCATGTTGACCATTTAAAGAACAATTAAAGGTAAGTGGAAGGCAGTTAGAATTATATAGTGGAGATATAGTGGTAAAAATGATGGCAACATTATTAACTGTGACAGTGACTTTAAGGTTAGTTTCTTGGTAGTATTATTTTCAAGTGACGGACAAGAATTACAACTCTCCCTTTCAGCATTTAAATTATTTCTAAAATTTCTATTTTCCTCATAAAATTTTAAATTCACCTCTTGCATTAGCATTTCTCTTCTTTCATTTCATGCAATTGAACTATAATAATTTATAATAAGGTGTTATCATCAAATGGAAGTATTTTTAATTTCACACCTTTTAATTACATTTGTAGAAAATTTTTAATGGTCCAATGCACATGGAAATTAATTAATATAAATTTAGTAAATGATTTCTTATGACCTTTTATTATCTTGAATTACCAACTCGAAAACTTCTCATAATCTAGGATTTGCTTTGATACCAAATACTGTTGTATGTACGGAGATCATCAAAGATTATTCCAATATATTTTTGCATGGCCAATAAGTTTTATTTTAATAAATGTTGTTCTTTGATTGTCTATAAATTTTAGTGTGAACAAGTGAGACAACTCCAGGTTTTGAGGCCACTTAGGATTGTTAGAGAAATATGTCTAATTGATCTTTATAAAATTTCAGGAATTTTAGAGTTGATAATATAATTTTTCTGGACTTTCTAAAGTGACTAGGTACTGAATAACCTTATTCTGGCTGAATAGATAAGGTAAGGTTTTAGGCTTTAATGGACTAGGTTTTATTGGGTGGAAGGCTTGAAAAACTTGATGTTGAAGGATGTTTATAGATGAGATCTAGAGTTTGGTACAAATTTTAGAGGAATATATGGGATACTAAAGACCTATGGAACAAGATGATGTATTGGTTTAGATAGAGCTTTGCTAACAACCTTTATAATAGAATTCTGGTGTAATTATGAGGATTTGGTGGGACAATTATTTTATTTAGATAGAGGAGAGATGGAGGTAAGAAACTACAGTAGGAAAACACAGGAGAAATAAACACATAAAATTGGAATCACTCGTCAAAGTGATGATTGGCAAGGGAAGATCACCCAATCTCCCTTTAGGTTGACTGGCCTCAAAGCCTTTGACAAATGAGTTTCTCTATGATTTTCCTTCAATCAAAAGTCACCAAAAGCTTTCTTTCCCTATAAAATATAATATATTTTAGGTTCATATACAATACATTTGAAATTTCAAATAAATGAGGGAGAATGTAGGAGAGGGAGAGATCAGCCCACACTTGCAAATACTATAATATAATAATTCAAACCACTTCATTCTCCCTTGATCAACCACAAATTAATGAAATTAATTTCCATTAAAATATAGTAATTTAAGTACAAATAATTATATTTAATACATTAATTTAAATACAATACAAATAATTATATTTAATACATTAATTTAAATACAATACAAATAATTATATTTCCATTAATCTAAATAAATCTCCCAACATATTTGAAGAACTTTTAAAATGTATTTCCATGATGTTAACATAATTGAAATAAAATTAAAATAAAGTACAATATCCTAAAGTTAAGATCTTCTTTCTACATCTAGTGATCGGTCCTCAGTGCTTTACTTCATCTTTCCTTGTTTAAGCTCTTTTGGTGGGTCATTTCTCCTTGCATTGGCACTTTGTGTTACATCAATGTCACTATAATAGTGTCATGAGTTCTTGGCTTTGTTGGCCTACGGTATATGGACTTTTCATCTTGTCAAATCTTAAAATACGCCTTTAGGAGTACTGCAAAAGCTAGAAGGAAAGTTGAAGGATTTACACTTTGGTAATTTGGAAGTCAGCTATTCTATAGTTGCTAATTGCTGTGATTAGTTTGTGTTTAAGTAATACAGTGAAGTGATAATGAAGTGCAGGCTCCATGCCAACTTAGGATTCTCGTAACTATTACATGCAAAAGCACAATTTCATTACCTTAATGCCTGTTAGTGCTCTATAACATGTATCATAACCTTTATTCATACCAGGCTAAACAAATATTTGTACAACTGCAGCTTCATGTGTCATTGTATAAGTTTACTAAGTTCACTAGTCCAACTTCAATGTAAAATTAATTATCCATTTATGTCTAAAGATAGGTAAATTTCTAAATTAAGATAACCTAGGTAATCTTTGAAGCATGCAAATTTATGTTAGTTAAACTGATTGGCCATTACATATTACAACTTCACAGGTTTTCACTTGAACAAATACATGCAGTGTTCTAGCCTTTAAAAAGAAACAAAATATACTTCGTGCATCAATAAAAATTACATAATAAGAAATAGGCAAAGAGGAAGAGATAACTTGAAGAGTCTTGTGTGCTCTCCATCCTAGTGTTATGTCATACTAACCAAAAGAGAAATTAGTTGATTTCTATAGGACATCATATTCAATCATTTTAAAGTTAGAATCTAGCCCTTTCTTTCACATTTAGGCATATGAAGTCCATTTTATATACATTGAATTTTCTTGAAACTTTTATAAAGTTTTAATGTAACACACGCCATCTATATCTTCAATCAAATTATGAAAATTCATGCATTCAATTAGTGATGATTCCGTTGATCCAAATAAAGATCTGAATGACATATATTTTCTTTCTCATCATATTCATTATTCTTTTAGAACTTTTGCTCAATAAATATAATGCACTCACAATAACATATGAAATATTTGTCTTCTTAATACATTTTGAAGATTTTTATTTTTTAAATGCAACATCCTCCTCCTCATCCATAGATTCATCTATAGACTTCATTTTAATTTCTTCTTCAAAACCATGACATGTACAAACTAGCTAATTAAATCTCTAAGTCGAGAAAGGTGAAATAAAAATTGAATCTTATCACTGTCTATGTGCTTAAATGAGATTTTAAAAGACGAATAAAGATGAAAGAAGCTCACTCACTATCTATGGCTTTGACACTTAATGATGTAGTGATGATTCGATTGAAGAATATTTAAGGCTTGAAGGAGATGTGCACCCAAGATCGAAGATCAAAGGGCGTTGGCCTCCAGGGTTGGTGTCGATATCCAGCTTTGGTGTTATTGTCTGGTGTTGGTGTCAATATATATGTTGATGTAGGTGTCAATTGTTGTGAGAGCTGAATGGTATAGATGAGGAGAAAGGGTTTAGGCCCAAGCGTGAAGGGATATATCGGGACTTGGTTTAAAAACATGGAAAATAGATTTTTATCTGTTCTCGGGGTTTTAAGAATAAATTGAAATGTGCTTAAAAATAAGATAAGAAAACAAATAAAAACACAAACAAACATATTTTAGTTTTTTTTTGTTTTTTAAAAACAAAAACCAAAAATACGAACAAAACGTGATCCCAAGTAGCCTTTAAGTTTCTGGCATGTTTCTTATCAATAATATCATTGATTTGCACTGGATATTGTTGCCTCACTCATTATTTAATTGATTAATCCTAATTGTAGGGTAATCCCCAACGTTGTTTTAAAGGTCATACTGGCCCTGTCACTGTCCTCGCTGATACTTTACTTGGTGATTGTGGTTCAAAGTTACTTGCCAGTGGAGGGGAGGATAACACTGTTCGCCTTTGGTCTGTTGGTTCAGGAAGAATGCATGGTCATCTAGCTGTAACATATCATGGCCATGAGAAATCAATTTCATTTCTTTCTGTGGCTAGGTATCATATATATATATTTTTAATTTAATAGCTTTTAAAATATTCTCTTGCCAACAATCTAATACCTTACTATATTAAAATGGATTCCAAGTAGCTCACATGCATATTACTTGTATTATCTGCATATGGAACGTAGCTGGAAAGTCTAATATTAATGCAATATTTTCAGTTCTCCAGCATGCACATACCTAGCATTAGTTCTCATCGATAAGTAATTCTTTGGTTGTCAGTGAGATAATAATTATCATAAATGTTAGTCATTACCACATTTTTTTTCTATTATTTTATGATGCTTGGTAAAGCATTTAAACCACTAGTACTAAATAAGTGAATGAATGTGATTTTTTTATTATTGGACTGATGGTCCCTAGGTTTTCTTGTAGTTTAGCTTATTTATGTGCTGTTTATATTTCATGTTTATGTTGTAGAGCTTACAATTCATTTTATCATTTGCTATTGTTCTGATTGTCAATCTACAGTTGAGAGTAATCTGTTAAATTATCGTTGTTTTTTATATTGTATATTGAATCTGTTAGTCATTAAGGAACCCTTCTTATTAGCAATGGCTCCTAAGGGTTAAAGATGGATGATTGATGATGAATTTTTATTTATTGGTGAAATTTACGCATTCCCCTTGATGATCAGCCTTTGATCAAGTGAAAGACTTGAAAATTTTATTTACAGATGACACCCTTGATTAAGTGCGTGGTTTGATGAATCTTTACAACATCATGTTTCTATCCTTTTTTAAGAAAAAATGATATGCTCTTGATGAAGTATGAGGATTAAATATGAATCTTAGTTTATCTTTGTTTTCACCATATTTTCATTAATTTTTTTCGCTTATTGTTTTCCCTAGAGCTGTAACTTGTGTCCAAACACAAGGAGGATTGACAAAATATTTTCCTATTTCAGTTGGATTACATCAAGGATCAGCTTTAAGCCCTTTTCTTTTTTGCTTTAGTTTTGGATGTTCTTTCTAGGCATTTATAGGAAGATGTACCTTGGTGTATGCTTTTTGTTGATGACATTTTTCTTGTTGATAAGACTAGAGAGGGAGTCCAAGAGAAACTTGAATTATGGAGGTCAACATTAGAGTCTAAAGGTTTTCGTTTAAGTAGATCTAAAACTGAATAAATGTAGTATAATTTTAGTTGTAGAAGTTCTAGTAGTAGTGTTGTGACATTAGGTGAACAAGTCATTAATAAGAGTTAGCGATTAAGATATTTAGGCTCTATTGTTCAAAATGATGGTGAAATAGATGGAGATGTTATTAGTAGAATTCAAGTTGGATGGTTGAAGTGGAGGAATGCAATTGGCCTGTTGTGATAGAAAAGTTCCACTTAAACTTAAGGAAAAATTTTATAAGATGGTGGTAAGACCGCAATGACTTATAGTGCGAGAATGTTGGCCAATAAAGAGAAGCATAAGACTAAGTTAAGTGTTACTGAGAGATGAAGATGCTCGTGGATGAGTGGCTTTACTCTTAGAGATAAAATGCGAAATGAGTATGCTCGGGAAAAAGTTGGAGTAGCTCACATGGCGATAAGATTAGAGAGTCCTTAGATGGTTTGGCCACATAAAGCGTCGGCCGTCGATGACCCGGTTAGGAGAGTAGATCGTTAGATTTCTTATGTTAAGAAAGGTAGAGGTAGACCTAAAAAGATTTGGTTAAGATGTATAAAAAATGACCTTAGTATACTTAAATTAAATGAGAATATGACACATAATAGGACACAATGAAGACGAAGGATTCATGTAGTTGACCCCACTTGGTGGGATAAAGGGTTGTTGTTGTATTATCATAATCATCATTAATTAGTCTTATCTGAAGATGCCGACTACTTAATTTGACTTTATGAATTTTTGCCCTTCATTCATTCTAATTTAGCATCACAAAATGTTTCATCTCTATTTTACTACAAATCTTTTAGCAAAATTTCTGGCCATATTTCTTTGATCTTCCTATTTTACTTCCTAATCTTCTATTTTAAAATTTTCTAATTGTCTTATTAGGGCATCTTTTACCTCCTATTCTTAATGCCCAAGTCATATTTATTTATTAATAGGTGTTACTTTTAATATCTCTATAATATAAGCATACCATAATCCATTTTTTACTAGTTTTACTTAACTTTCTAGTTTTCTCAAAATTTAAATTTTTTATGATGACTTATTTTTTAAGATTTGAATTTATATAACATAGCTGGTTTAGTTTTAGTTTTATAGAATTTACTTCAAGTCTTAATAATATTCTCTTATTATGTAGTACTCTTGAAGCATGCTTACATTTCACTTTAAAGGCACCCTTATATTTTTATATCATAGATCCAAAATAGTTAAGCCTATAATATTTTTGCATTGCGTAATTTTCTAACAATATTATTTGATTCCTTAAATATTCTAATTTTTCATTGCTTTATTAAGGGGTATTGATTATGACTACCATGCCATCAACAAACAAATTGCATGAAGGTTCATTAAGGAAAACTTTTTTGCAACTTTTTTTTCTAGAAAATTGTTATATTTCTATTTGGTTACAACTTTCTTGTTTTTTTATGATTTTTTTTTGTTGTGTGAAGTAACTTTATACAACCAAATTAGTTCGAGTATTATAGTTGCAAGAAAACTGATGACCATTTTTTTCAAATGGAAAAGTCTATAATACCCACCAAGCTTTCAAAAAGATATGCTTTTTCTATGACATATCTATAGCTACTTTCACAAACTGTTGCAGCCACTCCAAATGAACCTTAAGTGACATAGGAAAGTTGTGGGTTTAGGATTTCTAATGCAAGTTAGGATGAGAAGCTAAATAAAAATGCACATAGTTCACGTGTTACTAACTTGTAACTAAAGCAAAAATCTATTATTTTTAATGTGAAGACAATAAACATACTTTGTTCATACCAAAATATATTTTAACAGTTGCTAAAATAATATGAGATTTCAAAGAAAAGCATTGACAAATATGACTTTCAACAATGATCAAGCTCACCCTTTATTGAAATGTTTATCACTGTTCAAAATTCATTCATACATGTAAAACTAGCATTTAAACAATTTAAAATAAAGAAATGATACAAATCACACCAAATGGAAGAAATAAGCCTCACCAATGAATTTTACATATCTCTGGGATTCTATTTCTGAAAATGTGAAATAAACAACATAGAAACATGAGTAGAGCGGCAGTTGATTGCAACATTGTAGCTGGAGAGCAATTGCATATAGTTTAATGGGCAGAGGAGAGGGAACAATGATGCTTACTTAGCATGAAATTCATTGACAACAGGAAAAAAAGGCAACACAATGACTTTGTGGGACATCTTGAGGCAACATGCAATTGAGGCGTTTAGTGGCAAGAGGCCTTTACCTGAAGCTATTGTAGTAGCAAGAAGATAGAACAATAGTCAAAAAAATATAGGGATAGCAGCAACGTGGGGATAACAACAACATAGTGAGTAATAATAATGAAAATGTGACAATAATTAGTGGAAGTAATAGTAATGTATAGTAGTTACCAAACTCACATATAGCAATGATTTTGAATTCCACTTGTGTGGGACGAGCTAAGTTAAAATAGTGTAATAATGAGCTAGATCTAACAGATTATTTAAAATACAAGAGAACACATCTTGTTCATATATGAGCTAACATCTAAGTATGCTTTACATAGCTTAAACTGAAATAAAACAAAATACAATGATGAAATTCATATATATCATCGCTTCTTATGCTTTGATGAATTTATACTTTAAAATTTACATTAAAACTATCTTTGCATATGTGTTGTTATAATTAATCTGAAATGATACTAATCTTAATACTGAATCTTGATCGAATTCATATATTTAATCAGTTAATACTGAACCTTAGGTATGTTATGGTACTTCATCCATCTGCTTGCAAGATTGACTTTTTTAAGCCATATTATGCTCTAATTTAAGAAGCATTAATTCTACCACTTTTATGTTGTTCTTACTAAAATATAAAATAATTCAATCTCTTTATTACTGCACTATTCAGCTCAACTAGTTTATCTTTTAAATTTTTATCTACAATCATCCCTATGTTATTCTTATTTATTGACTTTTCAATGCACAATACAACAAGAAGCCTTTATCCCATTGTGGGGTTGGCTACATGAATCCTTATTCTCTATTGTGTTCTACTAAGTGTCAAATTCTCATTTAATTCTATAAAATGTAGTCGTTTTTTATACTTCATAAAGTAGTCTTTTTAGGTCTACCTCTACCTTTTTTAACGTAGGTCGAATTTAATACCCCTAATCTCCTAATCGGGTCATCGGATGATCGACGTTTTATGTTACCAAACCATCTAAGGCGATTCTCTCTAATCTTATTTGCCACTGGAGCTACTTCGATCTTTTTGCGTATATATCTGTTTCATATTATGTCTTTAAGTGTAAAGTCATTTATCCACGTGAACATCCTCATCTCTGTAACACTTAACTTAAATTTATACTTCTATTTTATTGGCCAACATTCTGAGTCATGAAACATTGTACGTCTCACCATCATCTTATAAAATTTTTCCTTAAGTCTAAGAGGTACTTTTCTATCACACAATAGACCTGATGCATTTCTCCAGTTCAACCATTCAACTTGAACTCTAATTCATAACATCCTCATCTATTTCACAATCACTTTGAACAATAGATCAGAGATATCTAAAACGTTTACTTTTTTAATGATTTGATCACTTATTATCATAACCCCACTAGATCTTCTACAACTAAAATTACTCCATATATTCGATTTTAAATCTACTCAATTGAAAGCCATTGGACTCTTAAGGTTTGATCACTTATTATCATAACCTCACCACTAGATCTTCTACAACTAAAATTACACTCCATATATTCGATTTTAAATCTACTCAATTGAAAGCCATTGGACTCTAAGGTTGACGTTTTTAATCCATATTATGCTCTCATTTAAGAAGCATTAATTCTAACCACTTTTATGTTGTTCTTACTAATATTTAAAATAATTCAATCTCTTTATTACTGCATTATTCATCTCAACTAGTTTATCTTTTAAATTTTTATCTACAATCATCCCTATATTATTCTTATTTGTTGAATTTTCAATGCACAATACAACAAGAAGCCTTTATCTCATTGTGGGGTTGGCTACATGAATCTTTCTTTTCTATTGTGTTCTACTAAGTATGATTCTCATTTAATTCTATAAAATATGGTCATTTTTTATACTTCATAATGTAGTCTTTTTAGGTCTACCTCTACCTTTTTTAACATAAAATTAATACCCCTAATCTCCTAACCGGATCATCGGATGATCGATGTTTTATGTTACCAAACCATCTAAGGCGATTCTCTCTAATCTTATTTGCCACTGGAGCTACTTCGATCTTTTCACGTAAGTGTAAAGTCATTCATCCACGTGAACATCCTCATCTCTACAACACTTAACTTTATACTTCTATTTTATTGGCCAACATTCTGAGCCATCAAACATTGTAGGTCTCACCATCATCTTATAAAATTTTCCCCTAAGTCTAAGAGGTACTTTTCTATCACACAATAGACCTGATGCATTTCTCCAGTTCAACCATTCAACTTGAACTCTATTCATAGCATCCTCATCTATTTCACCATCACTTTGAACAATAGATCAGAGATATCTAAAACGTTTACTTTTTTAATGATTTGATCACTTATTATTATAACCCACCACTAAATCTTCTACAACTAAAATTACACTCCATATATTCGATTTTAAATCTACTCAATTGAAAGCGATTGGACTCTAAGGTTGATCTCTATAATCCAAGTTTCTTGAACTCCCTTTCTAGTCTTATCAACAAGAAGAATATCATCAGCAAAAAACATACACCAAGGTACATCCTCTTGCAAATGTCTAGTAAGAATATCCATAACTAAAGTGAAAATATATGAGCTTAAAGACGATCCTTGGTGAAATCCAACTAAAATGGGAAAATAGTTGGTCAATTCTCAATGTTTGAACACAAGTAATAGCTCAAGTATACATATCCTTAATGACTTGAATATAAACTTTTCTCTTCTAAAACTCTCCAATGCACATCTCTTGAGACTTTATCATATACTTTCTCTGAATAAATATCATATTTTGATCATCTTTAATTTCTCTATACTTGTCTATCAAACCTCTCAACAAATGTATAACATCCATAGTAGACCTACTCAACATGAAACCAAGCTGATTTTGAGAAATTTTTGTTTCACATGGTAACTTATGTTTAATTACCTTCTCCCATAATTTTAATGTTTGGCACATTAACTTAATTCCTCTATAATTTGCACACTCTTGTTCATTAGTTTTATTTTTAAAAGTAGGAACTAACAAATTCTTTCTCCACTCATTTAACATCTTTATTTTTAAAATAATATTAAAAATAAAATTCCTTGATCTCTCAAGCATTTTCACATTTATATTTGAATATCATCAGGTCCTATTTTTTTATACTTCATTTTCTTTAAAGCCTCTCCAACTTCAATTTGACCAATACGATGGTAAAAATAAAAATCTTTATTTTTTTTAGGGTATTAAGGTCACCAAAAAAAATTGTATTCTCACAACTTTTATTAGAAATTTATCAAAATATCTCATCCACTGATGTTAATTATCCTCTTCTAAAAAAGACACTTTTTAATAATCATCCTTAATAGACTTCACTTGAACTAAATCTTTATTTCTCCTATTTCATTATTTGGCTAATTTATAAATACTTCTTTTGCCATCTTTAGTATCCAATTTATAATATAAATCATTAAAAGTTGAATTCTTTGTATCACATATTGCTTTCTTAGAATCTTTCTGGCCACTCTATATTTTTCCCAATTCTTTGAGCTTTTACATCAAAATCAAAATTTATAACATGTTTTCTTAATTTTGATTTTTTCTACTCATCTTGAGTTCACCAACTATATTTATTAATAAGAGTTTTTTTATTTGATTCTCCAAATATATTTTTTGTAATTAACTTAATCGCACATGATACTTTTTTCACATAACATTAGCTTTTTCAAGAACATTCAAAATTTTAAGATCTTGTTTTAAAAAATATTTTAATTAACATTCATTAAGTATTCCCATTTAATCTTAATCTTTATATACTTCATTTGAACTAAAGCTTTATTTCTCTTATCTCATTGTTTGGTTAATTTATACATACATCTTTTGCCATCTTTAGTATCCAATTTATTATATAAATCATTAAAAGTTGAATTCTTTAGTATCATATATTGATTTTTTAGAATCCCTATTAGTCACTCTATATTTTCCCAATTATTTGAGCTTTTATATTTAAATCAAAATTTAGCTATTGAGGAGACATGTAGCACAAGGAGAGCGATGGTTGTAGTGTGCGAGCATGTAATCTAGTGGAAAAGAACGTCTTTTTTGTTATGCATAAATAAGAATATATGATGAGATTCAATATTGCTGTAACGTGATTTACGACATGATTTGGAGATTTTGATAGGGTTATAAGGTTGACAACAATTGAGGATTTGATTCTTTTTTATTTTTATATTTGAAATTATATTTTTTTTTTGAAGATTTTAAATAAACTTAATCAAAATAAAATAAAAAGGAAAAAATAAATATGAATCTACTTCTCATGTAATTTCTCGTTCTTTGTGCATTTAGAACTCCATGCAATCCCCTTGCTTATTGGTAAATTTTGGGTTTTACATTTGTGTAACTAATAGGGGCAATAGGGGCAATATTGGTGTCAAACCTATGTATTTTTGGTGTTTTGGATATTGTGTCGGCATAGTCCATTTTGTGAATGGGTGACATTTAGGAGATTTTGATTGCAAGTGAGGCATTTTAGACTCGATTCATGTTCGTTGTGTTCATTGTCAGCCGTTTTCGTCATGTAATGATTTAATCATGTGAGGGGCTCTTCTCAATTACATCAGTGATATCTATTTTACAAAATAGGAGTTTGAATGATTTTGATTTTGATTGTGATTGTGGTATTTTAAAATTGATTTTGTGATATTGTGTATATTGTTTGTTGTTTTCATCGTGCGATGATTTGGTATTTTGAGGGTTCTTTTTTGGATTTTTTTACTTTTCTAATGAATCAGTGTGGTTTGTTTTGTGAAATGAGTGATTGACACTCTTTTAGTAAAATTTTCATTTTTCACCGTGCAACATGCTTGGCAATATAGATGTTCATCTTAGGCAAATTGGATGTTTTGAAGTCACGAACATAGTTCATTTCGCAAAATAAGTGATGGTTAGATTATTCAATTAGTATGCTGTGTTTCATTCCCAATTTATGCAATGTAATGATCATCAATTACTATTTTCTATTATTATTATCTCATTCGATAATATCATAATTTGGAGTAGGTATATAAGTCAATATATGCTTGAAAACACCTTGTTGAGTCTGGTGGATAAGTAAGACGTATCTCTATCTCTGATGATGGAGTCATCTTTTAACATACATGCATAGGAAGGGTTGCTCACCTTGACGATATATGCTAAGCAGGAGGTAATCAATGTCATCATTGACACAATTGACTAAAAAAATCTCATTTTTGTGAATCAAGTATACAATTTAGAGTTGGATCATACCCCATTCTAATTCAGTCTTTGGGATAAATTTAAGAAGGGTTAGAGATAAAGATTGATAGCATGTCTTTAAAGTTTGCAATCACTAAGGATCACATCAATGAGATGGCATGTGAGACATCCTTGTAAGTAACACAATGTTTAGAAAAATCGCATTTTTGCCAATCAAGTGTATAAATTAAGGTTGGATATCATACCTCATCTTAATTCATACCTTTTGGGTTGAAGTTAGAAAGTTAGAGATAAAAGATTGATCATTAGTGTGATTTGAGGTTTGTAATGACCAAGGATAACATCAATGAAATGGCATGTGAGGTATCCTTTTCAATAGTGAATAACATATCATAACACAAAGGTCCTACAAAATCATATCACATAGCATAGTGCATGCAATTTTAAATATAGTATGATATATTTAAAAATTTATGAAAAATAGTTTTAATCAAGTTAGATCAAACAAAGTAAAAAAACACAATAAATTAAATGCCAAGACAAACAATAAGGATGATTAAAGTGCATGCATGTAAAGATAGAATTAGTGTTAAGCAACATTTAACAATGATGTGTTGAGTTTGCTAAGAGGTCTTATGTTCGAAGTTTAGGAGATGATTGTTTTCAAACTTCAAAGGCCAAGAGGTGCTTTTGGTTCAGTGTAAGAAGAGAACCTTTGTGCTTAAAGAAGTGGTTTGTTTTCTTTTGCAAAGACGAAGAGTTTACCCTGCTGTTTAATTATGCCTTCACTTTCTGGTTGTTAGCATATTATGTGCAGCAAAATAAGAGATTTATGTTCGTTCATTGTGTTCATTCTATGAAGACAAAGGGAGTACTCATGTTGCAGTTTGTTTGTTGGGCTCACAATTCTCCCTTCTTTGTTTGCTTGCTTGCTAGCTATTAGGGCATTTTATGTGAGGGATCCATTGCTCTCTGTAAGAATTTTTATGAGTGTGTGAGGGATTGATTTGGGGTGGGGAGGGTTACAATTTTAGAGAAAAATCCTAACTAAAAAGGGAAATGTTTTTAATAGAGAACATATAAATTAAATAATCATAATAATAAAATAGTAAGTTTGATATAATTGATTTATTTTGACTCGATAGCAAAGAAATTATATAGCACGTGCAATAAAAGCATGTGCCATGCACTATATTGCATTAATAGTGCATATAATGTACTACCTTGACTACCACACTTTGCTACACAAATAACATAAGAGATGCACCTCACTAATATGGGCTATAGGCTCTTATTGGCATGTATGATGTGAGGTGTTTCCACTTTTACATATGCTAAGTTATCTTTAATGGCTCATAATTTCATGATAGGTATTCCTTAATACTTCATTGACTGTAAATAGGGGAGTGATAGTATTTTTTTTATTACAATTTATCTAGTAAATATGATTTGAAACATCCTATCCATCAATCACTCATAATACTTCATCATGATCATTAGGTTGCAGAACATCTTGATCATATGTCTTCACTAATAGGAGGGAGAAGAGAAAATTCTAGAATCAGAAAATCTATGATCATTATCTTATTTTCAGAAGATGTAAATACCAATTTTGTAGGGCTTGCAGGGGTTGTCACAATAGTCCCAAAATCTAGAGGAAAGTGAATTGGATTAAAATTATGAATGTAAACATGAATTGAGGATGGAGGGGCTCAAATCTTTGGGGAGCATGAAGGGTCTAAGCATTTGAATGTATTTCTTATACTTGAACTTTTGATCTCTTAGTTCCAGATTAAGCTTTAACATAATTAGAGAAATTATGCCCCAATTTTTTTTTTAAAGAGCAATATAAAGGGATGACTTTAAATACTACATTTTACTAATATCCATAATATTTTGAACTAATCCACACCTCTTACAATGGTGAAGTGACAGTTACTTCAACTATAACACTACAAACAAGAGGCTACAAAAGACAGTAGTAATGATATTTACTTGTAAAGATTTACTAAAATTGATGCCAAGGAGTAAGAAGTGTAAGGAAGAACAACATAAATAGGTGATAGGTGGTTTGACATGTCTCAATTTGTCCTTGGTAGTGTGAAGTATGAGAGAGAGAGAGAGAGAGAGAATGGGCCAGTGACTATGTACGTATTATTAGTAATGAAGAAAGTACATTAATGGTCAAATGCCTCATGTATAAAAGTCTCTAAAGACTAAAAAATTAAAATAACTTGTATGATCTCAAAAAATAGTCGAAAGTCCTAAATATTTCTCTTGACTCTTTATTTATAGTTTAGAGGGCTATAGAAATGACTACAACATACAAAGTAAATAAAATAGATAAAATATACTTTACTATGTGCTGCTCAGGGAATAAACATGTGTACAGTGTCCCGATGTAGTGAGGGATGTGGCTTCTAGATGATGTGGTTTCTCATGTGGATTAACTCACTTGATTTTAAATATGGGGTGAGTTCAATAAGTTCGTTTGGTATGTTGGGTGAGTTCATCGAGATAGTTGAATAGGTCGGCCAATGTGGATGGTGAGTCCCTTGGTAGAAATTGCTTGTAGATGTCTCTTGGTCATTGAGTGGATATTGACTGAATGTGGGATGAGTTTCGCACGGAGTTAGCTACATAGAGCTATTGGCCAATTTAGATTGGTGAGCCGTGACAAGCAACTTGGTCTAAGATATGCTTTGGAAATATACTTAGTTCTTCAATTTTTGCACTACTTATAGAGGTGACTTGCAAAAGGATGAGAGAATTAGTGGAATAAATGCAAGAAATTATTTTATGTTATATAAATTTGAATTATTAGCATGTTTATTGTGGTATGAGAATTTTTTTAGAAATATCTTACATCATCTTTATTTTGACCATTAATGTGACATGTTAGAAGGCTTCTATCAATAAATTAATGGGGCGGTGAAATACCGAGCCATTCATTTTCTATTTTTTTTGCATTTTTGTGTGTTATTGAGATAGCTTTCTAGGATATGGTCGGCAATGTGGACAACCAAAGCACGTGGAAGTCGCTCTTGAAGATGCATGAAATTGTTGTAGAAGTTTAGCGGTAAAATTCTAGTCATCCATTGGAGGTGGGAAGTGCTACTTTTGTCAAGATAGCTCTTATAGTGGGTAATGTGCTTATCGAAGTGCCTCAGGTGGTGTCAAAATTTCAATTAAAATGAGTGCACTCAAACAGGAGGTCATCCTAATAAGGCGGCGAGCAAAGAGATTGTGATTTGTGAGTAGTTGTTTATGATTTGCTATAAGTTGGTGGAGGCTTGTTTCGTCGAGCTATTAGAATGTTGCATTTTTTTTAAATTAGTGAATTCATTAAAGCTCAGGGCTCACTTACAAGTCAGGATAACGAGTGGCTTGGGCTCATCTATTGTGAGTAGATGTCTTTTGAGTGTCGTAAAAGGTGAGTTAGTCCTCATAGAATTCTTTTCTAGCAGACTAGCTAGTTCTTTTCCCAACAAACTTAGAGTTCACTTGATAATGTACGAGTCCCTAGGTTGAGCGTTGAGTACACAGGAAGCGTTATTGATTTCTTGATGGATTCTCAATTTGGGATTGTTGCTTTGGCGAGACATCTTACCAATGTACCAATATCTGGTTTATATTAAATCGAACTAATCCATTGCATTCTATAGGGGGGACCATGGTTGGGGAGAGTGTGGGAGTGGTGAGCTCTTGTTCTCTAATTTTCTAGGATGAGAGGAGCATCCATGAAGAGAGGGAGGCTTTCACCAAAGTGCATGAGAAGCTTGTATCCTCTCTCTAATACCCCTCCCTCTCCCTCATTCAAGTGACAATCTCCTTGTGTGCAAGTGTCGGTCTCAATGTAGGTTCTATCATTGTTGGTGACTTAAGTGTGCAGTGAAGTGCCCAACGGAGGTTGTCAGTAATGGGAGGCTAAGGTTGCTAGTTATGTCATACCCACAACGATATTCTACTACCCATTGAAGTGGGACGTAATAGAGAGGGTAGATTTTGTTGATTGAATGTTTCTCAAACATTTATTCTCATAACTTTATTTATCATAAAATAGCGTAAGAGATTTATTCAGTCATCTAAATTCATCTAAACAATACACAAGAATATTTATATAATAAAATTTATCAATATTTATAGTAAGCGGAAACAATTTAATTAAAACTTTTAATACTAAACTACAAAGCATTTAAAATATCGAATATTGAAACAGTACTTTAAAATTTATTGAACTCACTTCAAAACTTATTTATATAGTTTTCTCACAAAACTTTCAAAAAGAGGCAAAACTTACTCCTCCAACTTATCCTTTTACTTCACCATGAAAATAATTATTTTCAATTAATAGGTCATATGATTTAGCAAGATAAACAAGTCTAATATAGAATTGAAATATTAAAGAACAAAACATTAATATGTATACTAATTTGAAGAAATAAAATAAAGATTTTACACATGACAACTCAATTTATACAGTAGCAATTTAACTTATATTGCTACATTCCGTACAGAAAACATAATTCGTACAATTTCAAGTAATACTTATATATTAAAATGTTAGTTTTGAAATATATCATCTATATTATCAAAGTTATTGGCTAATATAACTTAGCTTAAAAGCTATGTAGAAAACTTTTTATTTCTTTATGAGACTTTTATGCTTCATTCATATCATTTAAGGACCCTTTTGCCTCTAGGGAAGACTCTTCACCCCACTGGGGAACCCTTTTGCCCTTAAACCTGTGCAGTTAACATTATAACATATTGCCAATTATGATTTCTAACACAACATTTCTCAGTTAAGCCTGTTTGCATGTTTGGAATGTTCTTTAGTAGTTAGTATGCAATATTGTATGCAAAATGACCAAAAATGAATCAGGAGAGTATCCTAAATGGGAATTACAATAAGGTGTAACATATAATTAATTGTTCACTTGAATTAGCATATAACGACTCGTGACAATTACTATTAATTAAATGAAGAATTTGCAGTGTTAACAATCAATATGTACATAAACAACCATGTATGGAGGAAGAAACTTGTTTTATATATTAGAATTGTAAATCTTACATAAGTGGCAAATTTGTCTTGTCAAACAGGCTGCCCGAAGTCTCTTCCATACATAAACAATATCAAGAAAAATTTTCCGCATAAATGCACTTACTACAAGCTCAACAACAATCTCGACCTTATTAATTCTATAAAATCATATGACCAGTTTAAACACTTAATAAATTACCATAAATTTACTAAAAGAATTAAAATTATCATATTTTATTAATTATCAAAAAATTATCTAATAAATTGGCAGTTGCCACGTGCTACTTCTCTCCAAAACTTTATTTTTGATGCTTTATTCGTGCTAAATTATATAATTATATAATTTCAAATATTAATTAAATTATTTAAAGTCAATTTTAATCAATTTCTATTAATTACCTGCTAGCCATATGAATTTTTAGTTAATTTGAATTTTATTAAATTAAGTAAATTAATTCTACTAATTAATAAATCATGTTCAATTGTATATATATATATATATATATATATATATATATATATATGTATATAATTAACTTTCCTTATTAACAAAATAGGATTATTTTATACATTTGATTAATTATCTCAATTTAATTCAAATTCATTATTATATATATATATATATATATTTGCTAATTAAATAAAATTTTAAATTTTAATTTTCAACTTAATTATTTTAGATAAACTTATTAAAGCCTCCCTAATTCATATAAAATTTTAAAATAATACTATAAGAATTTATTGTCCAAATTGTTTATTCCACTATATTCAATATATTTACTTTTACACTTATTGATTTATTACTTAAAAATTTCACTTATATAAACCCATACCTTACCTCCTTTGGTCGAAACCGCCTCCATTGCTACTCCATTGCTACTCGAGTTCCAGCCCTAGCCACGAGCTCAACTCCCAGCCTCGGGTTGAAACTGTCGCATGAGACGCCTCCATGGCCTCGACATCAAAAGACACTGTCTCCTATGCTTGCGGCCGAGCCCTCTTCAACGCTCGATGACGAACTTTGTCACCCAAAATGTCATGATTCTTCCCCTCTTTGTAACCCTTCTCCTCAGCTCCCGCCTTTCACGTGAGAGATAGACAAACTGAGCAAGGTAGAAGAGAATGCATGATAGATTAGGAGAAAAGGGATTATATATCGCTCATTACTCTCTCTTCAACCTATTAACCAATGCATGCTGACTTAAGTGTGATAATTCATCTTTTCTACAGTGCAGATGACAGGATTAAATGGTTAATTAATGATTTGTTAAATTATAAGTTAATTGAATAATTATTAATTATTGGTTTAGTTTTATAGGTTTACTTATAGTTTATTTAAATTACACACACATATATATATATAATAATAATAATAATAATAATAATAATAATAATAAAATATTTTTAATTAAATTATTTTTCAGTTACTTGATCTTTGTAGTATTATAATCCTCTCATCGTAAAAATTCCGTTCTCTAAATTTCAGACCAATTAATTGAAGAGATAAGGGAATCTCTTATTCATTTCATCTTCTCTCTCTTAGGTTGCTTCTTTTTTATAAGTGTTTTCATTTCATTTTCACAAAAAGAATCTGTCTATTTCTCAAATTTTTAACTTCAAATTCTACTATTCTTTTTGGTTCTATTACATAAGTCAGATCTTTTGAATTTCAATTTCCTTAAGCGATATTCTCTGATTTGCATCTAAAATAAATCTTTTAAGCATTGAGACATGGAATACATTGTGTATATATGGAGGCAATGCTAATATGTAGGCAACCTTTTAACTTTTTCAATAATTTCAAATGGTCCAATGTACCTATGACTCGGCTTCCTTCTTTGGCCAAATATGAATATACCTTTCATAGGCTTGGTCTTCAGAAATAAAAAATCACCAACTTCAAATTCTACCAACTTGTACTTAGGATCATAATATTTTTGTTGTTGGTCCTGTGCAGCTTTCAATCCATCTCTGATAATTTTAATCTTTTCAGTTGCTGATTAACCAATTCTAGTCCCAATAGCTGCCTTTCTCTTGTTTCAACCTAACTCAAAAGAGTCATGCATTTTCTGCCATATAATGCTTTGTATGGAGCCATTTGGATACCAAGATTGATAGTTATTATTGTAGGCAAACTCTACCAGAGGAATGTGATCTTTCCAACTACCACCAAAATCCAAAACACACAATCTCAATAAGTCTTCTAATACTTGAATTATTCGTTCTGATTGCCCATCTATCTATGGATGAAATGTAGTATTGAAATATAATTTAGTACCCAAGCCTCATGAACACTTTTCCATAGTCTCGATATAAATTTGTCATCTCTGTTTGATACAATAACTTTGGGGATTCCATGTAATCAGATGATTTCCTTTACGAACAATCTTGTTAATTTCTCTACAAAATTAGTTTTTCGAATGGGCAAAAAGTGTACTAAGTTTGTTAATTTGTCAATGATTACCCAAATACAATCATGCCCTTGCATAGATCTTGGAAAACCCATAACAAAATTGATGACTATATCTTCCCACTTTCATTTTGGTATAGGCAGTGACTGAATCATACCGCTGGATTTTTGATGTTCCGCTTTAACAACTTAAGAAGCTTCGTATTTAGATATGTATTCTGCCACATCCTTCTTCATTCTAGGCCACCAAAAAGTGTTTTCAAATCTTCATACATTTTTGTGCTTCTTAGGTGAATTGCATAATCTAAATTGTGAGCTTCAAACCTTATATCTTGAATCAAATTTTATTCTCTTGGTACTCACAAATCAGAATTACTTCTAATCACACCTTGCTTATCTATGGTGATATTATTTTTTTTGCCTACTTTCATTTGCTGCTTTTTTATACTTTTCATTTCGTCTTCCAGAATAGGCTTAGTATCCATCTGATATAATCTTTCTGTGCTCTGCTTACTTTGAACTTTGACTTCTAACTGTAGTGCTTCCATATCTCGAATAAATTCTACTTTCTGAGTTAATAGTCAGTTGACTTGCCCATTTTTTTTAATACTTAGTGCATCAACAACCACATTGACTTTTCCAGGACAATATTGTATATCAAGATCGTAGTCTTTTATTAATTCTAACCAATGCCTCTGTCTGAAATTCAAGTCTTTCTAAGTGAAGATGTATTTTAAACTTTTATGATCTGTAAATATCTCGCATTTTATTCCGTAAAGATAGTGCCTCTAAATCTCAAAGCAAAAACAATAGCAGCTAATTCCAAATCATTCGTTGGATAATTCTTCTTATGTGGTTTTAATTGTCTTGAAGCATAAGCAATCACTTTTTTTATTCTGCATTAAAATACAACCCAAATCTTTTAAAGAAGCATCACTATAATTCTGAAAACTTTCCATACTTGATAGAATTATTAAAATAGGAGCAGTCGTTAATTGCCTTCTAAGCTCTAACAAACACTGCTGGCAATCATTTGTCCAATAAAATTTTACACCCTTTCTTGTAAGTCTAGATAAAGGTGATGTAATCTGTGAAAATTCCTTCATGAATCTCCTATAATAACCTGCCAATCTCAAAAAAATTTTGATTTCTAACACATTGGATGGCCTTGGCCAATCTACAACTGCTCTGACTTTCTCTGGATCCATTGAAATACCCTCACCACTTAGAATGTGTCCTAAGAAAGAAATGCTCTTTAACCAAAAATTGCATTTAGAGAATTTAACGAATAACTTATACTCCTCAGTTTGCTTAGCACTATTCTGAGATGGCGGTGTGATCCCCCTCATTCTAGGAGTAGACCAATATCATCAATGATTATTATTACAAATTGATCAAGGTATGGCTTGACAATTCTATTGGTTGGCTAAGTTCGCTAGGCGAGTTAAATAGGTTTGCCAAGCCAAGTGACAAGTCTCCTAGTTGCCGAGTGGATGTTGATTGAATGAGAGATAAGTTGTGCACCGATTTGGCTTCATCATGTTGTCAGCTAAATTAGACTTGTGCATCATGATGAGCTTTTGGGTTTGAGGTAAATCTTGGGTATACACCGTGAGATCACTTGAACATATGTATATTGAGAAGCCATTGACATAGTAGGTACATCTACAGTACAGTAATTTTATTTTTATATTTGCTTATACTTATCTCGCTAATAGATAGTCAATATTACATATGACTTTCCTATGTTTTTTTGAGATTGCGCTTATCTGTCATATTTGAAGCTCTTAATAGGTTGTGCATGTCATGTGATATAATATATAATAATAAAGGAGACATAATCTTAGATAAGACGTGGAAGATATGTGTAATATTAACTATTTATAGGGAGGTAAGAGAGATTAACCTCCCCTTCATTTTTCATAGCACAATAACAATGCAAGAACGAATTGCTTCTTAGTTCTAAAATTGTTAAAAATTATTGAAGAAAATGCCATAATTTTGTGATTAGAAGAATATGAGAAGCATGATGTTGAAATGGACAGCAAATCAAATTTTATTAAAAATAGAACTTGAATTTGATTTTTTTTTCTGAAATTGTGAAACATGTTGAATCCAAACATCTAGAATTGTTTTAATTTATAACGTAGACTTTTACTAATATTTTTCTCTGCTAAAAGAAAAAAAGAAAGAACTGCTACCTAGCTCTACTTTTCTTCAAGAATTCTTGCATATATTTTACATCAGGAATTTTTTATTTTTTTAAATTTTGTGATGCAGGCACAATGCTTCTCTTTTGGTGAGCTTGTCAAAGGATTCAAAGGTAAGCGCTTGCACTTTTTTGACAACAAGATTTGTTAAATATGTGATTGAGCACGTTTACCCCGTTTCTTGAAACTTCTCAAAATCTTTTTTTTTTTTTGAAAATAAAAATATAATAATCATTCATTGAAATGAATACAACATCAAGCAATTGCAAAAAAAACTTTTAGTTGAAAAAGAAAATAACTCTGTCAAAGATACCATATAACAATGAAGTAAAAAGCTTTTCGGAGAAGACTTCTCATGTATAGCATATTGCTTGAATTCTAGTAAATCTTGGAGAATGGTGATATATATATATTTTCTATTTCCACCTCTCCTAGGGAAGGGCATTTTAAACATTTCATCTACTTGCTCTTCTATGTTAAAAATACTGGCATCATAGACATACAACTGTGTATCTTTATTACCATATTTTTATGGACTGAATGATCATGATGTGCTAATACATTGCGTGAATTTGGATCAATGATCTTGAATGCAAATGAAGTGCTAATGATCTTCTTTCAGCTATGAACACCCAAAGAGGCTTTGATTCTATGATGAGATTGAATGTTGGTTCAAAGATTTGTATACAAATTAGATCATAAGTATATATAGAATTAGAGCCATGCCATTTGAAGTTAGGTTTTGATCATTTGCATGCTTCTCTATATCTTGATTTTAAGGATCAATAAAAGTTTATTTCTATGATTCGGGTTATGACAAAAACTTTTACAAAAAAAATAATATGAATGATTACATTTAAATTCTACCTTCTATTAATAATCACTAGTAGAGAAACCAATCCAAATCTCCTCTTTCAATGGAATAGTGACATCCATTTTGTGAGGATCGTACATGTAAAGCTTAGCAATAGCAGCATCTACTTGTATTGGTTTTCTAAGGGAAAAATAGTGGATTGGTTGAAGTGGTGAATTTGAAGTTGGGTAAGTACAACCCAAGTTGGAATATCGATAGTTTCTTGTGACAGTCTAAGTCGTCACGTAAGCATTTGTATCGAAAAGTCATTTATATAGTATAATCTCTTTGAGAGAAGTAGTGATTTGTCAGCTTCTAACTAAAATTTGATTAGAACATGAGGATATGCATAAAACCCAATGGAATAATATTCATTCAATTGAAAATTAAACATGAATCTACTAGTAATCTCAAGATTGGGGTGAACCAAGAAAATTGCTAACAATAGTGAAAGAGAAAGAAGTTGATAACTTATAGATCTCATTATTAGAAAAGCGAAGGGCAACTTGAGATCAATTGGTACTAAACCTTGCTGAATATATGAATGAGTGGAGGAAGCATGTTAAAATACATGACTACAATTCTTCTTAACACCCTTAGTGAAAGAATGAGGAGCAAATGTAGTAAGAGATTTAATAAAAGTTTATATCTTAGATGCTGGAGCAATCATAGGGGAAGGATCATAATGCAAAATCATCAAACGAGCAGGCATGAAGGAGGATTAAGATCCAAACCAAAAGGCAGTTGGAATGGCTATCTTGAGATGACTTGGAAAAGTTATAGTGCATGACATTAAACACATGAAGATGAATAAAAGTTAATGAACACTGTGGTGAAGTAGAATTGGATTGAAGTTGTTAGGGCTTCTCTCGAGATGCTAATGTTGGAGTGTTACTAGAGAGGGTTATGAGGTTTAAAGACAGACCAATTGAAATCCTTGATCCACTAAAGCAATAAATCTTCTTTTAGATTCTTGAGACTGAACTGAGCTACAATTATCATAACTCTCCAACTCAGACAATCAATTATAGCATTGATGAATATAGCTATAGCATTATATGCAATAGAAATAATAAGAGTAGAATAGGATCATTAATAGTTTGACAACAATTTGACGTATGCATGACTTTAGTGAGTTAAAAGTCCCAACATTTAAAACTATAGGAACTTGGTGGATATTATCATCCACCTAAGTGAACAAACCATCAACAACAAGACAACCACAAGGAGATCAAGGCAGAGGGAGAGCATCGTCTAGCCTATTAGTAGAATCCATTTAATATTGAGTATTTATAGCATAATTATTTTGTGTCCATATAGTGATCAAAAGAGATAATTCCAGGTTCCCAACATAAGGAGCCTTAGGGATTTTTTTTTTTAATTATAGACGAGTCTTAAAGCAATTGATAAATTATGACCAAAAAGCATGTAAGATTTGCAATATTATAAGACTGAGAAGCTTAGTTTATACTTCTCGAGCCAAAGTGGTAGAAATGCTTATCCTAACAAGAATATAGGCTAGTAGTAGCAACATTCACTTGTAGTGTCTTGCTAAAACGAACTTAAAAGAGTACAATGCGGATTTGTTGATGCAATGGACCTAGAGATGAGAGATTATAACCCAAAAAAAAAGTAGTAAAGGGTTCTTTAGAAGTATCAAAGACACTTCAACATACAATTTTGTAGGCCATTCACTTAATATAAAATGCATAGGAAAATAAAAAATAATTTACTTTGAATGATAAGTCTAATAAGCTTGTGACACCTATCAAGAAGTCCAATAGATTAATCATGTAATAGATAAATATTAGATATGAAAGATCGAGGATTGAATGGTCTTTAGGCTTGGGTGACCTACAATAACAAGCCTTTATCCCTTGTTGTGGTGGCGACATGAATCCTTCTTCACCATTGTGTTTTATTAAGTTTTAAAATTTTATTTAATTCTAATAAAATAAAGTTATTTTTTATATTTTCTAACCAAGTCTTTTTAGGTCTACCTCTCTTTTTTTTAACATAGGTTGAATCTAATACATTTCCTCTCCTAACTGGATCATCGAATGTCTTATGTTTTATATGATCAAACCATTTAACGCGCTCTCTCTAATCTTATTTGCCATTAGATTTAGGGCTGAGAACGATCCAGTTTTGAGCCGATCTAGGACCGGCTCGAAATCGGCTCGAATCAATTTTGTGTTGGCTTGAAATCGACTCATAGCTCGTCCTGATGAAGTTTGAGCCAGCTTTGCTCGAATCTGAATCGAGCTCGATCCGACTTGAAAGCAATTCAAGCTGGTTGCCGCAAAGGGGTAAATATAAGCACAAGAATAGCAGAGTTACGTTGATCATTAAGTATAACAAAATGTATTGAAGAACCTTCCGAAGAGTCATCCTTAAACAGATAAAATTGTTTAATATTATCACAGAAACATGCATTCCCATCAAAAGACAGGCCAGCTACATATTTAATATAGGATTGATGCTCCTCTGACCATTTTATCTTACATCCAGTGATCCTCAAATACAAATATCATGCATTTTGTTATTTTTTTGTAAAACACACTTATAAATTACAAGAAAATAATAATTGTCAAATTAACGTTGGATCATTAAGCATAAATTATAATGAATTTAAAAAACATTTTTGCATAAAAAATGCATAGCAATTAACGACGGGGACACTAATCCAGAAAGAATAGCATATCCTCGATTATGAAAATGAAAGAACGACAACTCGACAAGTTGGGTAAAATTAAGCTAAAGCCTAACAGAAGAAGCAATCCCAAAGCAAGCAAGCATATGAAGTCTAAAGCTAGAAGCCAACCTGAAGAATAACTCGTGCAGGCTTGAACGGAATCTCCACCTGCTTTGGTGCAGAATTCTCCCAATCAATAATCTTCTCCACATCCTTCCTTGACACCTGAAACTTATCACAGTTCCTAATCGCCGGCTCCAACAGAATCTTTATTGAGTACGGTAGTCGATTTGTATCCCCCACTCAAGAAAATAATGGCCAATATGAAATGAATTCAGGTATGCTTAGCAAAGTTGAAGGGGCATTTTCCTAACCAAAAACCCGAACCTATCACACCCCAAACATCAAATTGCCATTGCAGAACTTACTGATCCTTGGATCATTGATGGCGGGCAAGCTATAGTACTTCCCAAACTCGATTACCGAAGCCTGTGGACCGAGGAGGCGAGGAATAGAGGATCGTTCGCAGCCCTAGCTGTTGCAAAGATGAGAAACAAAAAAAGAAGTCAGGAAGCAAAGCGTTGAAGCTTGAGGGCTGACCCCCTCCTTATAATCTCGATGCTAACATTCATCTTCATCGTTCATTAGATGAAGCCTTTAATCTCACGGTCCACAACAGTTGCTTTCATGAAACGATCTGCGGGGTCGCGAGATGCGACCCTGGGTGTCGGTCACGGGCACAAATAGCATTCGATTTGTTTGAAAATTGAACTAGCCGATTTATATACAGATCGAAATCGACTCGATAAAAATTTTGACCCAACATTTCAGCTCATAGCTCGGCTCATTTGGCTCGATTCGAGTCAAAATACGAGCCGATTTTCGAGCGATTAATGATCTTCGAGCTAAATTCTCTACCCTGATTAGAGCTGCTCCAACCTTTTCATGTATATATATATATTTTGCATTTTGTCTCTAAGTGTAAAGCCACTTGTCCACTTGAGCATCCTCATCTTTGCAACAATTAACTTAAAATTTGTCTCATTTATTTGCCAACATTCTGAGCTATAAAGCATTGCAAGCCTAATCACCATCTTATAAAATTTTCTCTTAAGTTTAAGTGGTATATTTCTATCACATAATAGGCTTGATGCATTCCTTCACTTCTACCATTCAACTTGAATTCTACTAATAACATTCCCATCTTTTTCACTATCACTTTGAACAATAGACCTTAGATATCTAAACGTTCACTCTTTCTAATGACTTGATCACCTGTTATCACGAACTCACTGCTAGATTTTCTACAATTAAAATTTCACTCTATGTTTGGTTTTATATCTACTCAAACAAAAATCTTTTGACTTTAAGGTAGATCTCTATAATTCAAGTTTCTCTTAAACTCCATTTCTAGTCTCATCAACAAGAAGAATATCATCAACAAAAAATACACCAGTTACATCCTCTTGCAAATGTCTAGCAAGAATATTTATAACTAAAGTAAAAAGATATGAGGTTAAAGACGATCCTTGATGTAATCCAACTGAAATAGGAAAATAGTTGGTCAATTCTCATCGTGTTGAACACAAGTAACAGCTCGAGTATACACATCCTTAACGACTTGAATATAAACAATATTAACACTTTTCTTTTCTAAAACTCTGCAAAGCACTTCTCTTGAGACTTATCATATACTTTCTCTAAATCAATAAATATCATATGTTGATCATCTTTAATTTCTCTATACTTGTCTATCAAATCTCTCAACAAATGTATAGCATCCATAGTAGACCTACTCGACATGAAACTAATCTGATTTTGAGAAGCTTTTGTATCACATAGTAACTTATGCTTAATTACCTTCTCCCATAATTTTAATGTTTGGCACATTAACTTAATTCCTCTATAATTTGCACACTCTTGTGCATTAGTTTTATTCTTAAAAGTAGGAACTAATAAACTATTTCTCCACTCATTTGACATCTTTTGTCTTTAAAATGATATTAAAAATGAAATTCCTTGATCTCTCAATCATTTTCACACTTCTATTGGAATATCATCAGATCCTGTTTTTTCTATACTTTATTTTCTTTAAAACCTCTCCAACTTCAATTCTACCAATATGATAGTAAAAATAATTTTTTTTAGAGTATCAAGGTCACTAAAATCAATTGTATTCTTATAACAACTTTTATTAGAAAGTTTATCATCATATCTAATCCACTGATGTTAAATATCATCTTCTAGGAAAAATACTCTTTAATCTTAATCCTTATATACTTCACTTGAATTAAAGCTTTATTTCTCTTATCTCATTGTTTGGTTAATTTATACATACATCTTTTGCCATATTTAGTATCCAATTTATTATATAAATCATTAAAAGTTGAATTCTTTGTATCACATATTGCTTTCTTATAATCTCTTATGGCCACTCTATATTTTCCCAATTCTTTGAGCTTTTACATCCAAATCAAAATTTATAACATATTTTCTTAATTTTGATCTTTTCTACTCATCTCGAGTTCACCAATTATTTTTATTAATAAGAGTTTTTTTTATTTGATTCTCCAAATATATTTTTTGTAATTAACTTAATCGCACATGATACTTTTTCCACATAACATTAGCTTTTTCAAGAACATTCAAAATTCTAAGATCTTGTTTTAAAAAATATTTTAATTAACATTCATTAAGTATTCCCATCTAATCCCAAGATAATATTTCGATTTATTTTTTTATATCTAATGCTTTATCTTAAAATTTAAAACAAATAATTGATGCTGGGTACTTAAACTTTGACTCGGATTGACCTAACAATTTTACAAATTAAACGATTTATTTTTCCTTTAAGAAAATAATCAATCCGATTTTACTAGATCCATTTTTATTAGTGATCATATGCTCATTTCTTTTCTTAAATAAAGTATTAGCTATTACTAAATCATAAGTTAAAATAAAGTAATAGCAATTACCAAATTATAAGTTAAAACAAAATCCAATATGATCCTACCTCTTCATTAGTCACTTCAAATGTATAGCCACTATGAATGCTTTTGAAATCTTTTACCACTCTAACAACATATTTATTTAATCTCCTCTAATAAATATTTTTTTTTTCAATAAGTATTCTTTGTATTCTTTAAGTCATTAAAATTTTTTTTGTGCATACATTTAAACTTATTTGAGGAATATAAGCATTTACAATATTAATAATCTTAACATTAACAACAATCTTTAAAGCTATAATTTTATCTCTAATTCTATTAATTTTCACAAAATTATCCTTTCAATTTTTATCTATAATTACATCTACATCATTTATAGTACACATTTTATTTAAATATTAAAGTTTAAAACATAAACTATCAATCTCATTGGCCTTTTCGCCAACTCATCTAGTTTTTTTTAATACATAAAATATTTATCATTCTATGAACCATATATCTATTAATTCCATTAAATTACTTGTTAGAGTATTTATATTTGAAGTTCCTATCTTAATTATAGATTCATTTACTAGCTTCTTTGCTTGCATCTGTCCATAATGTGGGAACCCTTGCTTATTAACACTTCACCCGAGCGCCGATGTAGCTACCTTTGCACACTTTCCAATATATTCAAGTCATACGGCATGTCGCTTTTAAGGAATGCCTTAGCAATGACAAGGTATTAAAGGATTCATGTCATAATTTTTTGACAAATTTTACATTGGCTGTTGACTATATAATGCGGTCCTCTACTTTCCAATTGAAGTTCTTGAAATAATGGGAAAATGGAGTTACCAGATTATAACTGAGAAGATGATAGTGGGTTTATTGAGAATGGTATTAACAAAATTTTGTCATGATGAAAGACTAATGAGAAATTAGAGAGTGAAAATGATTAAGAGGGGCTTTTTCTTAATAGCATCAGTGAAGGGGGGTGTAGCAAGTCTTGGAGGTTGAATCTAGCATCTATAGAGATATGCTAAGATAAATCATAAGACCAACACCAACCATTAGACTATTCATAGACTCTTGGTGTAGGGATGGGTGATGACAAAATGACAAGAATATTCGTTAAAACCCTAGACATAGTAACACATGACAATAGTTGAGAAGGTATCATCATAGAAGTGGTAGGAGAATCCCTAAATCAAAGAAAGATTGAAAGGCAACCATGGCATGGCTTGGAGCTAAAGTTAGTGATCTTGGAGCTAAATTCTATATTAAGTAGTGAAAAATTGATGATAGTTGACACTTGAGCTACTTGAGAAATTGAGACCCTAGATCTGCCTCACTTAGCAAGTGCACCAAGTAGAATGCTCACATGGTGCTACACATGCTAGCATGAGTTCGATTGGAGATCGTCCTGTTGGAGTAAGGCATAGTGGAGATGTGTGGAGTTGAATTGTAGTAGTTCAATTAGGAGGCAAACTATCTGTGCAATGTATGCGGGTATGGGGTAGAGTGGAGACAATCCGGCATGAGATGGTAAAGAGTGCAGCCAGGGTGCTACCACTAAAAATTTAATTTCTCAAATTTGCATAATTGTTTTCTCCTAGTTAAGTTTGTATGTAATATAAGGATGAATGTCTATAAATTTTCTATTTATTTGATTTATAAATTTTAAACAAATATGTAACCTGTTATATCATAATTATGAGGGAGAGCCTAGGTATAATGATTGGTTTACTTGTTTATTACATGAAGATTATGAGATCTTGAAATTGTTCTATCTAATAATGCAAGAAATAAGTTGCATACATTATGTATTGAAATACTCACGGGGATTTCACTTCTATGATAAAACTCTAGTTTTATTCAATGAAAGTAATACTAAAGAATTGAAGGTCTCAAAACATGTAAAAGAATTTATTTACTAGATTTTTACGAATTATATTGTCATGCCCTGCCAAAATTTCACGAGGTTAACCATGCTGACTTGGGTAAGAGAGGCAAAGTGATCAATCAAAGCCATCAATGAGTGAAGCCATCATGTGCTCGAAGGCTCTAGAAGATCCTGCACATGTTCAAATCCATCCAGAAGACGCCATGGTCTCTAGAAAATACTAGATAGTCTAAGGGTTCTACATGTCTCTGGAATATTCTAAAATGTTTTTAGGTGTGGATGGAGGATTATAAATAACAGCCACCACCTCTTATTTGTAACCATCAAAGTCTTGTAAAACTCCACTATTTAGTGAAGTTTTCTCCTTTCATTCCTTTTTTTTTGGGGTTATAGTCAAATGTTGTGTCAGTGTAAGACTAACTTTATATGAAAAGAGTACTAAAATTGCATGAATAGCCTGAGGATGTTTAGCACATGATGATATGCTCCTTTTCTAATGTTGTGTTCCAATATGCAATTGTCACACTAGCATTTCTTTTATCCTAATCTAATAATGTATATAATAATTTATTTGTTGTAGCAAAGGTTAGGATTTTGACCGCCATTTCTTTTTATTTTCCATTTTCTTTTGGAGTAGACGTATGCTGTAGGTTTTGATAACCAAAAGTTCATTAGAGAGCCATGTAAGGACTAGCTTTTTACTTGTTTTGTGGGAATCAAAAGATGTTGCAATCTAAATGTATCTCGTTTGGATAAAGACTGTATTGTTTATTTAAAAAATTGTTTTAAATTAGGTTTTAGGATAGAATTTTAAACTCCATAAAGCAGCTATTAGATAATTTCTCAGCTTGCTTTATAAAATGGAGAAACCAAATCAAGCTACCTCCAAGTATAGATTAAACACTAATAATCAACCAACTTATCAACACCATTATCATTAGCCTTATCACAATTATTTGGGGTTCTTATGAATTTTCTTTCTCAATTATTAGTATTAAGAGCTATACATGATGGTAACACTAATTTTCATAGATTTTTTTGTACATTTCAAGTCAAGTTTACTTTGGTTTGCCCCCTTTCCCTTCTTAGAACTTTCACATTAATTTTAATCATCTGGTTGATGCATCTTCTAGCTTTTATTGTAGATGCTCAAGTAATACATGCCTATTTATCATTATTGTAGTCTCTATTCCCACTATCTATTTGATGTAATAATTACACAGTTCATTCTTTCTAGTTTTATTGCACATTTATCTCAACATACTCATTTTTGTCACTCTCGAATTGGTTACTAACAACTTTGTTGTCATTTAGCACTTAAATCCATATAACATAGTCAATCTAAATTTAGTTCTATGAAATTTATGATTAGGTTTTCATAATATTCTTTTATAGCATTGTACTTTAAATATTTTTTTATATCGTCGTATTTAAATTGATTGGTGGTGATGGTTAAACTCTTTGGCATAGCCGTGAGCAAACAGAAAGAAAAATAAGTTGAAGAAGAAGATGAGAAAAATAGAGGGAAAGAGACTATTCTCCCTACAAGATGCTTAGAGTATTTGTCTTGTGAAAAAGGCTCTTTGACCCCTAAGATTTTGGGTGCTATAGGAGAAGCTACACTTTATTCCCATTAAAATATAAATAAATATATTTTATGATTGTTATAGATACATGGACATAATGATTAGAACCTTAATAAGCACACATGATTTGTTAAAATTAAGACTCTCTCTAGCTACTTTTTAAATTTTGTCCTTAATATCTTTTGGAGGAAGTATAAGGTAGAGCTACCAGCAATCAATAGTTGTTTTGCATGCATTAGAGATCTCACTTAAAGACATAATTTGCATAACATACAAATATATCCTTACGATAGAGCCTTAAATAGGCATTAATTTAATTACATATTTGGAAGCTTAATATGTTAGGTAGTGATAGTCTGACCTGGACATATACGTAAGTCCAAAATTGATAATCCTAATTAAGTATGATTGAGCTATCACTTTATATTCTTTTTACATGTACTTCTCTACTGATATGGAGATTGAAAGTCTAGCATCTTTCAAGCCATTCCCTAAAAAGTCTCTCTTTAGAAACTCTCTTGTTTTGCTTCTTTAGTCCAAAGTCATGAGACTAACTTTGGATGATGCACTGTGCGAATGGTGACAAAGTGCCTCATGACTAGGTTAGGTCAACCACCTTTCTAAGTTAATTGGCTATGGGCTTAATAACTTAGGATGATGGATCCACGAGATTTGGCTTGAAGCTATTTCTACCTTTTTCTTGATCTCTTTCCCTGTCCATTTACTCTTTTATTCCATTATACTCCATGTTGAATCCATAGTGATTTAGTGATTATTGTCATGTAGACACTCCCTATATTGAGTTATTGTCTCACTTTGTTACATTGATTCATCCTCTTCCTCATGAATTGATACTTAGTATATAGATGATCCTATTATGACAATCATTGTTAAACCATGAACCTCTTCTTAAAAAAATTCAAAAAATTTAAAATGAAAATGAAAATGTTCTTTCAGTTATCAAGAGTTTCTCATAAAGGTGTTTGTGAGTGTAATTAATATACATCTCTATAAGAGAATAAGTAACTCATCCTCCATCAATATTCATTATTATTTTGATAGCATACTTACGAATGAAGACCTTCACAAGTTTAAATGAATAGCAAAATTTTTCTTGAATCTTCTTCTCATCTCTTCTCGTGTAGTATTTCATTTATAAAATATATTATCTTGTTAATATAATTTACACCCCTATTAAAAGGATATTTTATTTGTTGCACTTTTCATCTCAACATTTACAAGAAATAAAATACCCTAAACATATTGTTGAATCCTATCGTTTCTTCTCTGATTCATAAAAAGTAAAGGTGGAGGTGTAGGACTCTTAAAGGAAAAATTAGAAGTAATCTCTTTAGCAGTAAAGGGGATGATATCATAATTAGTTGAAATTTTGCACTCGTCTTCTAACTAGGCTTTGGTTGGATCTCAAAGTTAGGCTTATGAGTAGGTTCTTACTTGTTTGCTAACTTTATAGGAAATAATTTATGATCTTTTTATTATGTTTAATGACATAAGTGTTCTCTAAACTATAATAATTCACATGGAGATTATAAAATCAATACCTGCCTAATAAGATACGTGACTTGTCTATATGTAGAACATCACAACAATTGCAGTCTTCATAGCTACCAATCTTTATCAAAATTAGGCATATATATGTGATCTGTAAGTGTGATTCACTGAGCTCATATTAAATGATTCAAGATGTGATTAAGGCTTAAGTTTCACTATAGAAAGAGTAGGTAAATATGACATTCATATACTACCCCCATCTATTACAAACTTGTACCTCTTCTCCCTAAATATCATATATACAGTGAAAATATTCTTTCTCTTCTAATCATCATCTGTAGCTACTACCATACACCTCATACCTCATAACACACTCAGTCTCCTACATACTCTATGCCCTCATCAGAAAGAGGGTTATCTTTATGGATCTCCTCAATTTCATCATCCTCCTCTTCTTCTTCTTCCTCAATCTCATTTGTAGATGATTCAATGACATTCTTATTTGGTTGAATACTAAAGGATGAATGATCAAGTTTAGTAGTAGACCTTTGGTTAGGATAGAAATATGCTTGTTTGGATAAATTTTGACCTTGAATCTAGATTAGGAGGTTACTTACATATGCTTTTCTAGGAGCAAACTATCCTGAAAAGCTTCCTCAAAAGTTTGATGGTCTTATAACCCCACCTCATTCCTATTGATACTCCTAAAGCTAATAACAAATATGTTTGAGATGATTTTTTTTTGCTTTTTATTTTTCTTTTTAAATATATTTATTTTTGTTTATGGTTTAGAGTTTAAGATTTATGGTTTATTTTTATTTTTATTTTTTGCTTTGGATCAATATTATTTTTTATTTTTTTGTTTTTCATTTTATGTTCTATTTATTTTGTTTATAATTTGATTCAAAGCTAAATATATTTATTAGTGATAGTTATTTTTAAAAATACTTAAAATACTTAAAATATATATATGGTAACTTGTCCTAAACCCCAAAGGCAATTTAAACATTAGTAATTCTTTTGCTTTCTATTTAAAAGCATGTTATGAATAATGGATATTAGATTTGTTGATGAATTGACCTTTGTTTTGCTTCAAGAAGGATGATTGGTCCCCTCTCCTCTTTCTTCTTCTAATCTTTAATAAGTGATCGGCTCTCTCTCTCTTTTTACCAATCTCATTTCTTTCATTTCTTCTTTCTTTTTCTGCTTCTCTTTTATTTTGCATTCATAGTTCTATGATAACCTCCTAAACCCCAATAAGAGATCTTGATAGCCATTACCATAACATCTTAACCCTAAACGTCCATAGCCCACATATGGTCATGTTTTTTCTCTTCACATTCTTTTTCTTTGAATATAAAGTTTGAACATTCACATTTTTGTTGCATCATCGCTTTTAAAATTTATGTGCATCATTATTAATTTTCTAGTTAATATTTAATAAAACAAAGAAGTAGAATCTAGAAGGCCATCCTTTCTAGGAGTCCTGCATCATGAATATGCCTCACATTGGAGTTCTCCAATAAAACTCCAATCGTTATGCCAATAGACAGCTTCACTTATTGGTTAAAAGCCTTTATCATATAGCACGATAATTTTTTCCTTCTTTTTTTGATGTGAGATTCTGTTAATTTTTATTCTCTTTAATCTTATTAAGCCTGCTAAGTTTGCTTGACAATCACTCATTACATTCATTAGGCCACCACTCCTTATATTCAACTATGCTTTTTGAGTGACATTTTTTGTTTATTCAGTTGCATCTGTCCTTATGTGTACGTAAAGTATGCTTATCAACACTGCACACTGCTAGTTGCATAAGATTGTTTTTACTTAGTTTTGATATTTTTAGGTTAGGGTTTGGGATACAAAGGCATTGTCATCTACGGGTTCCTCATCCTGTGTAGGAATGACTTCTGTTTATGGTCCTCCTGTTGGTATGAAGTGTTATGATTCACTATGTTATATTGCTAGTGGCGCGACAGTAACGACAATTGATTTGAGAACTATGAAGCGCATCGCAACCTTTGCTGTCCATTCCCCAAAGACATATTCCTTTGAGATGCTACCCTCAAAATGGTTACTTTGCACTGGTGGAGAAGAGAAGTATGGATACATGATTTTTCTATTGGTTTAAACACCCAGTTTTTAATACTAATGCAGATGATATGTTCTTCTATGCTATATTTTTTTCTTGTCATTTGTGTTCCAGGGCTATGCTGTGGGACATCAGGAAAATCAAGCCAAGTTTGAGCCCGTTGCAGAGTTAGGGGGCCACACTGGTCCAGTGAAGTTCCTACATATGGACTCGTACAAAATAGTCACTGCAGGCCCATCTGATGGTTGTGTAAATGTATGGGAAACTGGCACAGGGAACCTGGCCAATGGATTGGATTGTTTTAATGTTTCCTTACCTGAAAATCCAACCGAAAAGACTTCAGGAATTTCTGCTATGGCAGTGGATGGTTGCAGACTAGTGACCACTGATGGTGATCATGGCTTGGTAGCTGTTAGGGACTTCTCAAACTGTTCTATTCCTCTTTCATCATATTCTTCTTATTCCAACATCGGTTCAAAGTTTTGGGAAGTAAACCATTGCTCAGATGTGCGATGATTGGATACTGGCCACAAAAAGTACGTTGTTTCATCTATATTTTTCTGCTTAGTATTGGATTGTTTTCGTTGGTCACTGCCAATGTGAAGACCTATTGCAAATTTGCTATCCTCGTCTTTTTTTTGTTATGTTATTAGAATGAGAAGAGTCAGGAGGGTTTATTCTTTACTGAATTGTTGTATGTGTCTATAAACAAGTTTAAAAAACAGAATAATCAAAAAAAATTTAAGTAGAATCTCCATAATAATGATAATATTATAACAAGGAGTACAGATTTTTAATGTAAATTAGTTAGCACATGAGTTAGTTATGATAGTATGTATCTTTGTATGGAATAATATAAATCTTTAATATCTTTCGTACTTTTATGCTAATTTTTTGTTCCATTTTAATTTAGAGATAATGATTTGATTTTGAGGTGATCAAATGTCGATCAACATATTATGCTAGCTTGAATTGATTCTGTTTTGAGTTGGGCCAGCTTGAATTTGCTCAATTTTGAGATTTTTCAAATTTGAAGGAAGTCAAAATCATTTTTCTTAGTTTTATAATTTTTTTTATAAATGAAAGTACATATATATATGATATTTATTTGTTTATATATTAAGTTGCATTCATAAAATATCAAAAGTATATATAATATTTATATTTAAATTATCTCAATGGAGCTCAATCCAATTAGGCCAGCCTAAAATCTTGTTGAAAATTGATTCGAGCCAAAATTCTTTCTTGATGCTTGTCCTCTTTTGACTCCAATCCAATTAAATTTTGATTCAATCTTAAAGCTAATATTTAAGAAACTACAGAAAGCAATAATTCTGAAAAGAAAAATCTAAATGTTTTATTTTTTTATTTATATATTTATATTATTTTTAAAATGTCTAGTTGTGCTTTTTAAAAATATTTTTAGCTTTTAAAAAAAATCAAGTTGATCTTAAAAATACCTAACATAAGTTTTTGATATTTTGAGTATTTTAAAATTAATTATCACAACTATTTTGCTTCAAAATGAAATATAAATAAAATAAAATAAAAACAGAAATAATCCCAAAATTGATGTTCAGGATCATTTTTATTTTTTGTTTTCTATTTTCTATGTTTATTTCATTTTATTTTTGTTTTGTTTTGAAATAAGTTTGGTGGGACATTTGTTTTTTAAAATTCTCAAAATATTTTAAAATTATATTGAGTGCTTTTAAAAAAAATATAATTTATTTTTAAAAATTTAAATTTAAATATTATAAAAAGTATGTTAAACAAAGATGTTTTTAAAAAATAAAAAATATTAAATAAAATTGTTCTCAAATAGGCTCTAAATCTTAAATTTGATTGTTAAGAGGTTATTTGGGATCATTTTTATTTTTTATTTTTTATCTTCTGCTCTTATTTTGTTTAGTTTATATAGTTATTTTAAAAATATGGATGATAATTAAGTAGACATAATACAACAGTAGTTTTAAAAATTTAAACTAAATGTAACATGCGTTAATATGAGAATATCTTTCAAAGATACATATTTCTCAAATTAAGATTTTATCGAACATATACAAGATCATTAAATCTTTGATGTTCTACATAATATCTTCTTTTTATGTAAATTTGATTAAACAAAACTCCACTTTCATTAACTTTCGATAAAGTAGAAGGTTGACTCAAAATACAAATGATCAATATTAGTAAACTTAGAGCATTAGAACCAAATATCTACCACTATTCATTTATAGATTGTCAAGTTTTGTTTAGTTTTAAATAAATGCATGCATTTTATAATCATACATAAAAGATAATAAAGCAAATTGGTTGATAAGTACTTTATCAGGTTGTATTTCCTTTTCCATGGTGAGAGCAATTAGCTTTCCAAAGCTTCTATACTACCACAATAAAGTCTAATTTCAATCATTAAGATTTTGGTTTGGGACATACTTCTTTGTTACAAATAAGCTTTTCAATGTAATGAAAGCTATTGTGAAATAGGTTGCTCTTAGATATACAATTTTCAACCATCATGCTCTTTTTTTAACCATGATAATATAATGATATGATTGTAAATGAATATTATTATCTTTGATGCTTTTTTAGAAAACTCTGCCAAATGGTAATGTGTTGCATAAGGGGGCTAATAAATATTGTCATTTTTTCATGTAGTAGCTCACCTTTTTTGTAATTGATTGCAATGTCAATTGCAAATTAAACAACATTTATCTACTTAACTATCATAGTAAATAAAGAACATAAAGTGATATCATCTTTTTTTTTATATCAGAAACATTAATAGATTTTACGAAGGATACATCACGTGTACAATAAAATCAAAAAATTTATCAAAGTTCTACTTCTGGTATTAGTCCACCAATTAGCCAACAAAGTACATTTGGTCTTCTTCCACCAATGTCTGTAAGACTCAACAAGAAGCACACACTTCTCTTTGTAATCCTTCAATAAATTGACTCTCATATTGTGGTATGTTAGCAGTTGGTAATTGGTTTCTTATAAAATAAATTAAACTATTTTTAGACTTTGAGTGGCCAAACCCTACATCTCTCTAATCCCTTATGATTTAATTAGATCCACTCATTCAAAATTTGAATTATCTATTCTTTCACTCATTTATTAAATAGAAAAAAAATATTTGAATTAATTTTAAATTTTAAATATGAATTAAACCAATTGATTTTTAATTGAATCCTTCCATATTTTTCTTCATATGACTAACCTCTATTGAAATGGTTTAGAATTGATTAAGTGCTAGAAATTCAAGCCATATCTCTTCCTCCACTCTTTAAAAAATGTTGGAAAAGTGTTAGCTCTTTTCTTGTGAAAAGTTAAAAGGTTTCACCAATTCTTTTTCAACAATTTTCAAGTAAAATATTTTAATTTCATTGAAGAGCTCAATGAAAAAACTTCTTTAGTGGAAAGATCTCTTGCATGATTTGAAGTCAAATTTCATTGGTTGTAAGCAAAACCATCAAAATTTATTGGTTTTATTTTATTCTTTTTTACTTATAAAATTTTATTTTGAAACACTTATGATCGTATGATTAATTCTTGTTTGTAAATAATCATTATATATATATTGATTTATAATTGACAAAATTTTTATAGTGAATGTTTAAATTTCATTTTATTGAGTGTTAGTTGAATTTTATTTAATTTATGTTATTGGAATTTTATTTGATAAACATTTAAAGATCATTGAAATAACTCCAACAAAATATTTTATTATTTTCCAAAAACATATTTAATATTTATTAATTTTATTATAATTTTAAAAAATAATAAATACTTATTTGCTAATATTATTGATTTACATTTGTTAAATTTTCATTTTAAGTTATTAGTTTGTGATACCACTTTTTTATCAAAATTTTATATTAGAAGTTGTTTGATTTTAAATTTAATAGTTTATTGAAATTATGTCAATTCATGTTCACAGTTGGATTCAGGTCTGACCTGAAATTAACTAGCTCGAAGCTATTTGACTTAAACTCAACTTGAATATTATATGGGTTAAAAACCCTGACTTGAACTTTACTAACTCGAACCTACTCGATTGGCTTGTTTAAACATAGTTTTTCGGTCAAATTGAAGTCAAAATCAAGTTTGCGGGTCAAAATTGAGTTAAATTAAATTGGCGAGTCAAAAATCGGACAATTTTTGGTAGGTGAGTCAACCTAGCCTGATCCAAATAATTAAATGGGTTAGATACTTTGACCCAAACCCCAAAATCAATTGGATAAACCCAAACATAATTTTTTCGAGCCGAGTTCATGTCGAATTATCGAGTTGGGTCAATTATTGAGACTCCTAGTTTAACTACTTGAAGCAAAAATCTTTTTTTTTTTGTAATTTATACCATCATTAGTTTATAGTTTGCAACAATTCATTTATTATTTCATATTTCAAGGCTTCATTTTGCAAGATTATATTTTATACAACATATAATTTGTGAGCTTAAGCATTTGTTAATTTATTTGGGTATATTATAAATATGATCAAGACATTGTATTTGCAAGCTCACGTAATTGGATTGATTGACTGCAAAATACTTTTAAATTTGTGAGATAAAAGTTATTTCTTTATTGTTGTACTTTTATTAGGGTTATACTTGCCCTGTTATAAGAAAATATATCATTATTATAGGGGTTGTACTCCTCTCATTATAGGAGAATACACTGTTATTGTTGGGATTGTACTCGCCCAGTTATAGGAGAGTATGATGTTGTAACTTTTTTGTTTGGTTAATGAGATTTTAACCAGGGTTGGCTACGCATGGATGTAGGCTAGCTTTAGGTTTGGCCAAATGATATAAAAATACTGTGATTATAAATAAATAAGACAAAATTTTTAAAATAATTTAATGTTAATATTTTCACTTGAAATTAATTTTTAAAATACCTAGTTCACCACCTTCCTCTCTTGGGTGCCATAGTCACTCCATAGGAGGGAATTTACAAATGATGTTAGAATTTTTTTAGAATGTATGTCTAATCCTCAATTACTTTTTTATGCCATAAGAGATATGCTAATTTTTTAAAAATTAATAGTTTTTTGAAATTATAAAATGATATTTTTTTATTATTAATAAATAATATTTTTATTTAAACATGAAAATATTATCTAATTCATTATAATTATGCTAATATGCCTTGTTTTTTTATCACAACATAGAGGATTAAAAGATATCATTTGCGTGATAATCACAAAGACAATCAGCTCTCAAATGGATGAACTTTTTAATAAAATATATTCTGCTTAAGAAATAGCGGGATTCACATATATTCTGCACTTGAAACTCTCATATTTACACATTTAGCAGGCTAAACTACTTATTTACTGAAACCACAGTTGAAACTTTCTACGGTGATAAAAAATTGACCTCTGTACATTCCATTATTTTCTCCATTAGTCCTCCTAGCAAACCACCTATCCATCTCTTTCTCCTCTTCTCTGCTCCCATCTCGCTGAACAATAGTGTTGTCAGCCATAGTTGTACAACGAGAGAATCTAAGGATTCTATCAAATGGATCCATTCTTAAGATCAGATGGATGGTAAGAATATGATACATCAAATTCTTTAATTTGCATTTTATACAGAAAAAGATCAGCTATTGTTCGGCAATTCTCCAGCTACTTTCATTTGATGTCGTTGAATATGGAGAAATGAGCCATACAAATCTTCTCTTGCACTTCAACCTCATTAAATCAGACAAAACATCTGATCAAATACAAGTTGGGATGTAATAAACAAAAAAAAAAAAAGAAGGTAACTTGATATCTGATACGTACTTTTTTCTGTAATTTGGTTTTAATTCATGTAATTGGGCTTGGATTGAGTGGTTCTGGTTCTGTTTTGATCTTAATTCCCTGGATTGGACTTTTCTGGCTGGGCTTGAGTTAGTTTACTGAGTTAAACCGAGTTGATCTAACCCGGCTGAGTCTAAAAAGGGCTAATGGTTTTGCGGGAGCTTTTAGATCCGTTGGATCTAGCTCCTTTTTCTCTCTGCCGTTGGATGGGGTCTCTTGGATCGAGTCTTTCTTGAGCTTGAGCTTGAGCCGTCGGATTTCCGCGTTTGTTTCTAACCCTTGGATTTGTTATTTGATCTTGCGGCTTCTGATTATGGCTATCCTGAGTGGATTACAGGTGTTCAATCCCTGTCGGTGTGATCTGGCTTTTGATCAAGGATCGTTGGATGAGCTCAGTGGATAACAGATGTCGCGGATCGAGCGGCCGCGATTCGAATTACTGAATTGAATCGGGTAAACCCTAATTCATTTGCTCTATTGCGTTTCAGGCGTCGTTTCGGGTCTGCTAGGTTTCCTGAGGGAAGATCGGAGGGAGAAGGAGGAGATCCTTACCGGAGATGGTCGATCCAAGGAAGATCCATAGAAAGGGAGGATGCGAACCACCTTGAGAGAATTTGGAGAGATCCGGACTTTCGTCATTTGTTTGGTTTTCCGGTTTCCACCGTGAAATTTGAGCTGCAGAGGGAGAGAAAGACCAGTAGAAAGAGGGAGAAGACTTGAGAGTTAGACAGAGGAGTTCTTGAGATAAATTCTTCATCCCTTTTCATTCCTCTCTGATCTCTATTTATAGTTTTTGTTTGCTCTTCTAAAGTGTTCTTCTGCTATGCCTAGATCTGTTATTTCTTACTAAATGGATCCACGGTTCTATAACTGTTTTCTGTTAGGGATGTCTTTCTGTTATGCTGATGTGTCCATGGCTCTCTTGAGGTCTTGATTCTTGCTTTCTGCTCTAAGTTTTGATAATTGCGATGATCTTACGGAAGGATCTATCTTGATTAGTAGTCTTTTGTGGTGATGCTTTGGCCTTATTCACATCTGTTGATAACTTGTTGTCATTTCTAGTTGATCGTTCTATTCTCGAACATCCTATCTATCTATACTCTGTCTAATTGTAATTATTTGTGCTCTTGAATTAGTATAGTTGTAATACTTTCCTTTCTCTGGAATTGTTTAGTTTTCTGTCTGTTGGGTCCTTCTGTGATGATTAATTTGGGTGTATTGGATTAGTCTAAGCCCTTTCTTTGTATTCAAATTGAGTTAACTTCGTAATATTTGTAGTTTGTTTCATGCTCGATACCAAATGATTCTGTAATATTTCCCTTTCATTATTATCGTGGTTTCAATCATTCCTCTGTAAGGTAATGTCTGGATTTTAATTACATGTTGCTTTGGGGATATGGATTCATATCAATATCATAAAATAGGCATCCAAAACAATAAAAAGGAAAGTGCCTCCAACAACAAAATATAAATATCCATAAAAAAAAAAGACTAGAGAAAGATATGATGCAAATTTGGCTGACGAAGATACTGGATGTAGTTCTTGAGAATGAAAAATAGAAGAATGTAGATGGCTTGCTGAGATGCGAAGCGAATTTGGCTGCAAATTTGACGTGAATGGAGCAAGAGAAGTAGGTCTCGGCTCAGCTAAGTGATTGATTTCGTCATCTTAACACACTTTTGTTTTTGTGCTTCTTACCTTTGCCGGGCTTTCGTCCCCGTCTATAGGCGGCTTGCTTGGCTATCGCTCATGACTTGGCATAGAGGTGCGCAGTGAGTTTTATTAGGAAAAAATGCGGAGGCTAGCGGAGAGGCTAACAAAATAGATGGAGGTTTTCAGTGCGATTTTGAAAAATAAGAAATTTCATGTGTTAAATATGTAAATATATTATAAATATTAGTTATGCACTACTTAATTTTATAATTGATCATTTAGAAAAAATGCCTTTGAGAATCTCCATATCTTTTTAGGATGTTCTCTGAGTTCATTCTTCATGAGGTAGATTGATACATATATATTCAACTTGACTTCTCATAATATTATGTTAGGATTTATTTAGATTTGGGTTCTACTTTTTATGAATACAAGCCTTCATAGTTAATTACCCCTCTTATCATAGTAATAGAACACTCTCGATTAAATTTGGAAATAGACTTATCTCTCTAATATGAATCGGTGTATAGATGCGATGTAGATGACTCTCTAAGGGAAAATAGAAGGGTAGTCTCGGTCAAGATCCTATTGTTCTGTCATCCTGTGACAATCGTTATTCCAATCTACCAACATCAGAGGGCTATTACCCGTAATATCTAGGGAGTCTGATTAGTAGCCATGAATTGTCTCGTCTTAGATATCTCAAGTAGACTAGATGTGTTGTATAGATGTTTAGTAAAATAAGGGTAAACCTAAGTTATAAGTTTATCCAATAATTCAATGAAATTTGCTTTGCAGACATATATAAGGCTTACATCCATTGGAATGTAGATAGGGTTTAGAGTTCACATTGCGAACTGATGGATTGAACTTATATCCATTTGGATTACTAAGTAGTTGTTCGCATAGCTAACTTATGGATTTGACTTACATCTCTTTGGAATTCCAGTTAATTTAGGGTGTTTGTATAACGAACAAACATATTGAACTTACATCCCTTTGGAATGCTAGTTAATTTAGGGTGTTCGCATAGCGAATGAATCAGATTGAACTTACATCCTTTTGGAATGCCAAAAGATTTTATATGTTCACATGGCGAATGAAAAAATTAGACTTACATATCTTTGGAATGGCAAAATATGTAGAGAAGTTCGCATGACGAACAAATGATCGAGCTTACATCCATCGGAAAGCTACTTAGAGTTTGAGGTGTTCGCATAGTGAATGAAAAGATTGGACATACATCTTTTTGTAGTGCCCAATAGGGTTTAGGGTGTTCGCATAGCGAATGACCATATTAGTCTTAATTCCTTTTGGAATGATAGTACAGTTTAGATGTTCGCATGGAGAACATAAAGGTATCGATATATATATATATATATATATATAAGGACAACGCCTTAGTGCTGTAGATGCAGCTCCATAACACTAGGGGTTCGGCGCCATGTCAGTGAGAAGTTGGCTCTTCTACGCCTAAAGTTCAGTGCCTTAACGTTGGTGAGTCAGTGCCCAAGCACGGGTAGGCAAAAAATAAGTCTCAAATTAGAGGGGGCAACGCTTCACCATTGCACATTGAGTGCCGCGATGCCATAATAATAACAAAAGTAGGTTGACTGTTTGGCTAGTGTGAATGCACTAATACAGTAGCGCCACAGTGCTAGTCAAAAAACAGTTTAATGGGTAGAAAATGTTAGAACTTTTGATCAGCACAACGGCGCTCCATCAATGTCGACATGCTTTTCAGCTCTAATCAATTATAAAAGTAATGATAATAAATATTATAAATAATCTTTTTGATTTGCACAGAACCATCTTGATGGTTGATCGAGGCCTACACAATGCATATGGAGTGCTATGATGCTGGTCCCATATTTCATAAACCGAGAGGCCAGCACCTCAGCACTATATTATGCGGTGATGTCAGTGCAGTGCCCAGGCATGGGGTCCAACCTATAAATATAATCCATAGGCTGCCAAAATTTTTATTTTAAAGCTTTTGTTTTTTTTTCAAGAGTTCTTGGAGCCCTTTACTTCTCAACTTTTGCTCAGCTTTAGAACATTAAATATGCCTCTCAACAATGTACATAAATGCTGGAAGATTCATCAACATGGATGCTGAGGGGAGGTACAGATACACTCTCATTAGCAAGCACCTTATTCTGAAGAGGAGCTTCCACAATTGGGTAGGAGCTAGAAAGGGTTATCAATAAGCAAGGATGGGAACATCTTTCCTATGATAATGTCACTTGCATCACCCTCGTGGTGTTGGAATTCTTCGTCAATGCGATGAATAACCGGATAACCAAGTTTTTCTTAGGGGGGAGATGAGTAAATTTCGATAGTACTTCCATTAATGCATTTATAAATTATAAAATTATATATATTATCAATATATTTTCTAGTACAATAATAACAACAATTTTAATTGAATTCTTAGTTTCCTCTCTGTTAGAAATGCAAATGTTCAGTAAAAATGGCGAGAATAAAAGATTATCAATTTTCTTGCCACCGGCCTAACAGCTAAGGCTAAAGCTTAGCATTATTTTATTTCTACCAAGTTGATTCCTACTGGTAACATTTGTGAGAGAGGTGATCATGCACAGATTCAAATGCACGCTTAACATTTGCGCTTAGTTCTAAGTAAAATTCCAGATTTCAAATACAGAAGGTTATGCGTGTATTTGAATTCAAATGGGAGAATTCAAATACATTTCTAAAGTGATCTTGGCTCACGCCGTTCGCCCAATGAATAGCCGATGCCAAGTCTCTATAGGGCCGACGCCATGTCGCATTATCGTAGAAAGCACTAACCACACGCCCAAATTAATTTACTTTACATTATATTTTGTCAACCAAACAAAAAATGCAAAGTCATGAATTTGTAAAGCTCTCAACCAAACAACTATAAAGTAATTCTTTTACACTGAATTCATTTTACACTACATTCCTTTTACACTGCATTCCAAATACAGGCAACCAAATAGCCCCTAAGGATATAACCATTTTGAATTGTGCGATTCAAAGGGATTTACCATAAATGTAGAAAAGATTATTTATAATTTAATTTGTAATATACGTAAGGGTAGTTCTACCCTAGGGTATTGTCATCCTTCTCTTATTTATTCTTTATGTGTTGCGACTGATGTGTCAAAGGACTCGGATGAAGAAGTCCTTATAAAAGGACTCCCATGACAAAAAAAATGATTGAAGGGTTTGGATGAAAAATGGAAGTAGGAGAAAGCTCATGCGCTCCACATTGTAGATCCAAATCCGAGATATTAAATGAGCAACTCCATGAAATTAAAGGAGAAGTCTTAGAGTTAAGAAAAGGGGTGGGTGAAAGAAGTCAGCGGTAGCAAGAACTGGAGAAGAAATTTGATTATCATATGGGTTAGCAAGAGAAGTAATTTCTTACATGAACGAGTTCAACTCAATACTTATTCAAATATTTGAAAATTACAACTTTAATGCCATCTCGAGTAAAGTTTTTTACTGCAACACTTCTTTATCACCTCTATGCTTGCACCCTGTCGGAGCCAGAATAATAATAAGAGAAGGATAACTATGACTATTAAAATAGTTTTTCCTCTTTTTTCATTTTTGAATTTATATTTCCTCTTTTTTTATACCTTTGTAATTTTATTTGACACATTTTTGTAGTAAAATTTTATTGCATATTATTTGTTTGTCATCTCAGATACTGGTTGGCTATCCCCTGAATTTAATTATAATTTAGATATTTATTATGAGTTCAAAATTTAATTAAATAAAATTTCCAACTTAAAGAAAACTAGAGTGAAAAGAAAACACCTCGATGCATGAAAGTCAACATCTCAGCATTGTAATATTAACACCATAGCACTTAGAATTTAGTGCCTTTGAGTTAGATAGTGGGATTTGGGCTTAAAATCAAAGAAGGCAATACTGCGATACTAGAAAAGCAACACTGTGGTACTGCAGTAGACACATTGGCCTTATAATTTGAGGAAGTAGTGCTGCCAAGATTCAGCTCCATGGCACTGGTCACAATGCTTAGATGCTTTCAGAATAGCGCAATGACAGTACAAGTCAAAATTTTGACTTTACAGTCTAAGAAGGCACCATTGCGGTGTCCATATTAAACACCACTATGCTGGTTGGAGCGCCTCATTATTATACAACAACACTGTGGTGTTCTAAAGTGGAGCGCTAGGGTTCAAACTCTCAAGATCTCAATGTTGGGAATCACCACGATGGCACTACAAATCAGAAGACTTTGTTCTAAGGTGATTTTCTTATATAATTTGATGATTTTATAAAAGTTTGGCAGCATAATGAGTTAGCAATACTAGGTTTCAAAATATTTTAGTGCAAAATGCACTCTTCTCCTTTGTTCTGGATCCAAGATTGATGGAGGGAGGATTTACTTCTTACGCAGAAACTAAGTTCAATGGTGGAGGTCTTGAAATTTTGCATATGTGTTTTAGTAAATTAAACCTTGATTTCAACAAAGTTTGTCTTGGTAATGCCTAAGATTTTATAATTAACGCAATTGTGTTCTTCTCCCTTGCTCGAGATCTACGATCGATGGAGAGAGGATCTTCATTTTGCATCAAATCCAAGATCAATAGTGGAAATTTTTAAGATTTTTATGTGGAGCGAGGGATTGTATAGAAGAAACTTTACATTTCAAAATTTACTTGAAAATCAATGTCAATTTAGTTTTCATCTTGTCTTGTAAGAAGAAGAGTGTGTAGTGAAGAGAAACTTACAGGGGAGTCTGCAGTAGAGAGAGATAGAGGGGAGTGGCCAGAAATGAAAGAAGACAAAGAAGAGAATAGCCCCTCACCCTTTTTTATTGTCATTTTGAATATTATAATCATAATATTTTTTTAATAATTATATCTAGTTAATAATTACTATCACCTCAATCAAGCCTAACAAAGGTGACTCACAGCTAGTCTTCGAAGTACCAGATTCATATGCACATGGATCTTCTCTAATAATCATATGGTCAACACTAACAGGCTCAGTAGAATAACAAATTAGGAAAGTCCTATTGGTGTCTATTGATAATACTAAAGTGACATTACTCTCTATTCGCTCTATTGATTGTTCAAGCTCTACTGGGAAGATGGAGCATAAATGGAGTTGGATGTTCCTACTACTCCTATATCATAATCAACTGGAGGAGGGCTTTGGGCATTTTTATTGGCCTCTATATGAATAGGTGAAAGCTCGATAACACTTCCTACCACTGTCTCATCTATTTGATGACTCCTTGAAAGCATGAGTCATGTGTCGAGCAAAATGCAAGCATCACATCAATCTAGCTCTCACAAGTCTATGACTATATATGCAAAATCCTAGCTCCAAAAAGGAAGAGAAGGTGTGATGAATCTATAGAAACCATAGGTAGCTAACTCCCGTACTAGCCTCCTATGAAGCTATATAGAAACAAGAATTAGTTCCCAGGTGAAGTAGAAAAGTCCAAGCCATAGAAGCTGCCTCAAAATGAATGGACAATGATATCATCCCCAAGAAATGAGTATTTGATAAATCTAGTATTTGTGGTGGTCCATATATAGGTGTAGCCTGAGTAAAGTCATATTGGCTAGCTACTCTATTGGGATTGTATCCCTCTAAAATCATAGGCTCATGATAACAATAGTAAAGCCAAGCAGTTATCAACCCAATAAGATATTTTTCTATGCATCTATACCATGGCTTTGATAATAATAAGGGTGTACCTCTATTAGTAATAGAATCCATGAATCTCTATCCCAAGCTCTAATCAAGTAACTATAAAAAGATGATCAGTGAGTAATCTAAAAGCGACCAATCATACTTTCTGGCGCAAACATAAATGTATGGATTTGATCTCTATCTAAAGCAACTATAACTTTGCTCTTGTATAATCAAAAGAAAATGTTTCTCTCTGAAGTAAGGAGGTGTCACGAATAGCTGAAGGTTCTAGAACTATGTGGTTAAATCCATCTATGTACATAATACTAATGAGCCTCCACATTATAGCAGCATAAGTCAGAGATGACACTCACTTTGTCCAATCCATAATATAGGTAGGCAAATGCTACAGGTGCTAGTGCATAATCATTTAACCATGAGCAAGCAAACTAGCCATCAAAAGAGTAGAAGGATGAATAAGTATGTTGCGACATGGGAACATAAAGTAACATAGCCACATGGTAATGAAGGCCGCTAAGGATAATTTGTTATCGATGTATTGTGCTAAAACATGTCAAGAATGGGTTGTCTCTTTAGTATCAATTTAGTGTTGAAGGACCCCTCAAATAAATGGAAGCCAATGTCAAATGGATCATCCGAATATAAAATGAGGAAAGCATATTGCTGAATGAAGAAGGTTCTCAGACCATATATTAAGAGTAACGGTACCACATCATCAACGGCTTGCTCTTCGCTCTCTAAACAACCTCTAGTAGTGAGCTAGAGCACGATGAAGGCTAGAAGAATATACATAACCTCCTCCCTTCTGCTGACCAACTGATTGATGCTGAAAGAGCTCATGATCTAGAGGGATGCACTCCTTACATGGAATGTAAAATAAGGAGGACCACTATGTTCTGCATATTTACCAAAGTAACTATCATCTCCTGTGGACCAATTCAAGAAGTATTGGTGGTTATATCCCAATATTCTACAATGCCATAGATCTAAGTAAAAGGATGAAAATTATAGTTAAATAGTGATGCATAAATTGTATGATATGCTAGCTCTCTTGAGAATATTATCATGCATCTATGTGCTGTTTACTTTCAGATGTTCATGTGTGCGGATGGACACCATGTAGATCTTAGGGGGTACTTATTGAAGTGATCAAGTACGACATTAATTTATGATGTACTATTTTAAAAGATAGAAACATCACCCTATAATGGACTTAATCACCTAATAAGGACTCTTAAAACATGATAGGTCTTCGTATGTACTAGAGATTCTTCTCTTACTTTACATGAAAAAATAAAGTAGGATTTATTTTAAGTTAGGTTCTTTAGTTCCCTATGGAGGCAAGCCTCTATAGTTAATAACATCTTAGAAAATAGGATTTCATATAAAGACTCTCGATTAAAGTAATCAATTATTATCTTCAAAGATTTCAAAGTTAATACTATCAATGAATTGGTCAATATGGAAAATCAAATGGGAGTGTTCAATTGGAGAGACTTATTTTAGAATTCAAGGGAAGATGAGTGGAAAATTCTCATGATATTAGGAAGCCTAGTGAGCATTCCAACTTATCCTAAAGTGAGGTTTTATATGTTTGAAAATGAGAGGATTTATTTTATTTGAGTTGAAACTTTATTAGAATGCTAGAGATTATAGTTCATTAACACAAGATTGTGGGAATACCTAAGAGGCCGGATTTATGCTTGTAGCTTGAAGGAAACTAGCAACCTCGGATCCTAAATCTACAAAACTTCAGCATACACTAGAGCATGACCTAAATCTAAGCAGAAAGGGGACATAAGGGTTTACTCCATAAAAGAAGGTAGATCCGTCCGACTCTTTTGGACATATAACCGCTTGGAGTGGCCGCCAGCTAACACCTCCTACGATTTAAAACTATGTAGTCCGGTCTTATGAAATTGCAAGATGGTTAGAATTGTTATTTAATTTGGAAAGAAGATTATAGTACTAAACTCACTCCCTAAGAGACTAGATCATTACTGACATGAGCATATGACTTAATCTAAAATACAAAATTTTATAAATTTTTATGTAATCTTGACACAATATTTTGGACAAAGGCTTTAAGATTTATTATGCCTAAATGCATGATGAAATATGGTTATTGGCCAAATAAAGAGAGAAAAGAGGGTGAAGCTCTATCATTAGGAGTTTCTCTCATAGGTCAAGTGGTCCCTAAAGTGCTAAAAGGGAGGCGACATACAGCTAAGGGGTTGCTAAATTTTTTAATTATCTTATTTACATCTTAGGCTTTATGATGAAGTTGTGAGTTATTTTAAGATTTAGTTATGAATTGTTAGTTGGGTAAAAATTAATTTTTTCCTAAGAACCTATCACATCTAGGCCACACATTCAATCATCAATCATTAAGAAATTAAGTAAATCATGCTAAATAAGTGAACAAATTAAACACAACAACAATCATTTTATAAACTACCATGAAAGAATAAGAGGCCCAAGAAAAACATTTATATTTATATCACCCTATTAGCATAATCCCCTACAAAATATAACATTAGTCTTATAACAGTCTAACATCCAGTCTACGAACAACAATCCTAACATCTAGTCTAAAATATTACATCATAAAATAAAACACATCATCATTACATGTATCGTCCTAACCTAAAGCTAGAAGTGGTGACTTAACATTCTAATATGTGTACTTAGGCTTTATGTGGTATGTCTTAGCTAGGCTTTTGAATTATAATTTTCTAAGGTTTGGAATTATTTAAGTTAACATGATTGATGGTTTGATTTCAAGTTGTTTAAATGATTTGTAACTTTTAATTTGTGTTTTATTTTGTTTCATTTGATTTACACTTAGTATCTAAGTGTCATGAATAGAGGAAATAGGGTTACTCTCTTTCATTACTACCTTAAGTTATTTTCTAAAGCATATTATTATGATTTAGTTTATTTTAGTGAATGATTTATTAAATATTTTATTAATCCTAAGTTTAGGTTAATCTTAAAGAATCTTATTCAACATGAAAGGCATCTTAAGATTAATGTGTTTGAATTACCATCACATTGAATATGTTGGACTATTCCTTTCCATCACCTATAACATGCATATGATTTAACACTTAGAGTACCTATACATACAACATATTTTGGCATACTTAAATGATTATGAATGCATACATTTGATAAAAAAGAGGATTCTCATTGTTTAATCAAATACACATAAACATGTATAAAAGATGTAAGCAAGTACGTGCTATTATTTAAACCAGAGAAGTGAGATAAATAAATTACCTCCTTAGGGCTACTTAAAGAATTGTATTCCCGAGATGTCCATATATAGTTGCTATCTTAAATACATATGTATGCATACTTAATTAGAAGAGTGACAATCATGCAAGAGATTGTATTTTGTTTGATTGAATTATTTATGCTTGTAAATTAAAGCTCTATCAAAATTATAATACAAATATACATAGTAATCAAACTAAATAAGTATGTGCCTTTATTAACTATGAAAGTGAGATAATCAGATGACCTCCTTGGGGCTACTTAAAGTCTCGTATTCTCTGGGTGTCTAGACTATATACTTATTATCATTCAAACATATGTAAATCCATATATGGACATAGGAAAGAAAGCATTACTTTCACATGCGCTATAAATACATGCAAATCCTATATATATTCATAACCACTATCATTCCAAATGTTATTATCAATTTATAATTTTTAAAAAATAAATTCAGATTTATTAGTGATAATAGCCACACATATAGTAAGATTAAGCCAACACATGAAATTTTACATAAGTAAATTTCATTTGATTTTGAAAATATGAATGCATGACATCACATAACATACAACACTTAATGTGATTGAAAGGAATAGCCAAACATTTCCTCATAATTCATTCAACTACTAATTACTAAGGATAATCACATTAAATAAAATCATTTATAGAAAGCTAAAGCTTCTTATTAATTTGATCATGGATTTTAATTGAACATAAAGAGGAGAGTTCATTTGCTATTTTTCTTCCCATTCCCATGTTGGTAATCTTAATTTGCTTAAGGAAAGATAATTAAGTAGTTTTTATGAATTAATTAAGTTAAACCAGTAAGCAATCCATTAAATTATCCTTTCCCATGCTTCTTTAGTTTAATTAACCATTTAATCATGAGCCATAAATGATATGCACATGAGAAAAAAATAAAATTGCAATGCTTCTAAAGGACCTAATGCAATTGGCTCATGATTAGAGATTAATTAAATTAAAGAATCCAATTAAGTACTTTTATGATTTTTTCACACTTATGGGTTAATCATAATTTCCTTAAAGGTCTTTATGTTATTGAACACATAAAGAGGAACCCTTAATTTAAATATTGATTATATGAAGTGATTTGCATTTTATTTTGATTGATTGCATAATTAATTTCTTAATTAATCTCTTAATTAAACTTCACATTAATTAACTCTCCATAATGAAATGAATTTGGGAAAATAATTAGGAAGGAGGTCCTAATCGCTCTCCCTCATCATCTCACTATTAATCAGTGATTGATAAACTTTAATTAATTATTTTTTACTATTTAAAATTTTAAATAATTATTAAATTAATTAAGAGAGTAATTAAAGTTTGAATTTTAAATTTCTAATTACATAGCCAATAAATCTCAAGAAAATCATGGAAGTTTCTACAATTAGTTATAATTTTAGAAAGTTTCAGCCAATTAATCGCATTTTAAACCCTAATTATTCTTTAATCTCGTCGGTGCCATGCGGGCGGCTGACGTTGCAACGCTTTCCACATAGAGCTACGAGATTGACCACTTAAATGGTCTGACGCGGCGTTGACATGGTAGTGGCGAACGCGCTATCGTTCCTGCTGTTTGATCTAAGATCAGATAGTGAGAATTAATCCTGCAGTTCTTATATGAAATAAATCAAGATAATCTAACGGATTAATCATGGTCATCCGTCTAATCATGCAAAATGCATGATGGATGATCCATCGTCCCCCGAGCGATGGAAGACGGACACCATCCACCCTCCTCTACTCGATCCGAGCTTGTTGGAGCTCGTGAGGCATTGAGATTGACTCTAAAAGCTTCAGGGAGAAAATATAAAGGGATCCTATTATTGGAATCGCATGAAATCATAATTTCCTTCACAAAAGCCTAACAAAATTGAATTTTCTATGATTTTCTAGAAAAATACCTCACCGGAGCTCAGGACGGCTAACCGATCGTGGTAGCATCATCTTGAAGATATGAAGCCCTATTGGGAAGCTCACACCTTGATTCCTCGCTGGTGGCTCTTTGGACCAAACATCACCAGAATCCTCATCAAAGGTTGTCTAGGATGGGTCTCCGGTGCTCGGATTGATCGGGGATTGATTTGTTTCTCCTTACCGGAGCTAGGGGAAGGTGTGGGTGAAGTTAATTTGAAAATGGTGGAGGTTGAGTGAGGTTGGACGGTGATAGGCTCTGTCCTATTTCGGGTTTGGTGTTTTCGGCGATGGGGAGGCTTAGAGAACTCAGGAAAGCTTGGGGGAGTTTGTTTCAACTCTTTCAAACTCTTAAGGATGCTCTGATATGCATGAGAGTGGAATGGAGAGGAGTATACTCTCCTCCCCCATAAATTTGATGGCTCGGATTAGTTCTGACTTTGGCAGACATTCGACTGGGGCAGGCTGCCAAGGACATCAGAGGGAAGCTGAGGTGGCTCAGTTTGAGTGGGTGTTGGCCTGAGGTGGGTTTCCAAAGCTTAAGGTGGCTTTCCTTTGGCTTCTTAGTTGTGCCAATGGGAGGAGGTGGATTAGCTCACCTCTCTTGACCTATGGCTGACGTAACCAGCCTTGGGCCAGGTTAGCCATAGGGTCAAGGGTCTAAACTAAGCTTTGGGTGGCTGCCAATTGCAAAGGAGGAGGGTTGACCACCTAAAAATGGATTTTTGTCGTATGTGGAATGCTTTCCCCAATGGGTAATGAGTCAATTTGGGTTGGATTTGTGTTTAGCTTGATTTGGGCTGACCTATGGTGACCCAAGGATAGGTCATGCCAAGTTTGAATGGGTTTAGAGTTTGTTTGGTTAGGTTTGACTTAATTTGACCCTTAAAGGTTAAATTAGGCTAGGTTGGGTTAGGTTGACCAATTGGTCAAATTGGGTTAAGCCATGGGTAAAGACAAGTTCAAATGATCATTTGAGATGTTTGGGTTCAATTGGTTTGATTTGATTTTGATTGTATTGGAATTTGACTCGTATGGGTTTATATGGGTCAAATGGGCTAAGTTGACTAATTTGGTCAAATTGAAAAAATTAGCTTAGGTTAGGTTGGTTTATATTCAATTGATCATTTGAAGATGATTGTAGATTTTGACTTCAATCAATTTGGATTTAAGAATGATTTAGACCAATTTGACCCAATTTAGGCTAAATGAGTCAATTGGGTTGACTTGGTCAAATTGGGTTCAAGCAAAGGTTTGATCATAGTCAATAATCAATTTGAGATGGATTTGATTCATTGGTTGCAATCAATTTGGATTAGAATTTGATTTGGCCAAATTTGGCTCTTTAGGTCAAATTGGGTCAACTTGGGTGAAGCAGCCAATTGGATTTGGCTTGGCTCAATTGATGGTCAAGTCATGTTTAAGGATCAATTTGAAGTTGGTATGATTCATTAGTTTCAATTGGTTTGTATTGGAATGTGTTTTGGTTCAATTTGATTCATGTAGGCTAATCGGGTCAACTTGATCAAATGACCAAGTTGACTTGGCTTGACTCAATTGATTGCAATTGATCAATCAAGGATGATCAATAGTCAATATAGGAGGTTTTGGATGGTTTGAGTCAATCCAATTTGGGTTGGATTGAGATTTGGTTCAAATAGATCCTTTAGGTCACTTTGGGTCAAGTGAACCTAAGTTGGCTTCAAGTTGAAATAGGTTGAATTGAGTTTGAAAATTGATTTAGGATTGATTGATGGCTTTGATTGCAATTGATTTAGGTTTAATTGAATTTTAACTCATTTGGACACTTTAGGTTTGAATGGGATAGCTTGGGTTGATTGAATTAATTTGGTTGATTTTGTTTGATTATAGCTTTTGGTAGAGTTTGAAATGATGATTTAAATGGTTTGAGAAAATCAATTAAATTAGGTTTGATTAAAGGAATTTTGGCTAAGTCCATAGGGTTGGCTTAAGGGGTTAAGATGGATTTATGTTATGGGCTTCAATCATTTGGTTTGGAATTTGGATATGAATTGGAATTAAGTTGGGTTTTGATTGGATTTGGCTAAAGAAGTAGACATGAGTCTTGGCTAGGCCGTAGGATGGGTATGCTTCCTAAGTTCCTAAGACATAACCTAAACTTATGGCAAGTCCTCCTAAGTCTCTAGATTTGAGTTAAGTGTCCACTTAGTCACTAGAAGTGTCCTATGACTAAGAAGATCCTAGTGTCTAGAAGACTCCTAGGTCTAAGATGGGAATATTGAATCCTCACTCCAAAAGTGAGGTCAATAATCTACAAATGATGGTAGGCCTAATATATTTAACAACTAACAGTTGAAAGAGGTGTGCTGAATACTAACATTAGATCTCAATCCTCTACCTCATGATGTAATATAAGATAATCTAAAACTCATATCATATATGTAGAAGGACTACTATCTATAACTGGCTCAAGTACATCCTGATCCCCAAAGTTATGGTGATCTATAACTCACTCCAATAGAACATGGTAACTATGTCTCAGCTTTAAATTAATCATGCAATTAAAAGAATCATACCATGATGGCAGATGTGAATCAAACAATGAAATATGGATGATGGAGTAAATGAATCCTCATTAATGTCTCTTCCCATAAACATATCCTAATAACATAATAAACAATCCTGTAATCTGACTGAATAATGCGGATCATAAGCTTCAATAGTGGTCCATATCTTGTCTTCAGTGGGTTCAGTAGAAGACATGTCATTTGGTCTTTCCTAAATAAATATTATAGTAAATTTGCATAGAAAGAAGCATTGGGCATTATAAAAGAGGCATCACTATCTGAATCTATAAATAAGCTACACTTGTGGGTTTTACTTCAATCTTGTCTAAGCTTTAAAGAGTTTAGATTTAGATTTAGACCCGACACATTTGGGCATGTTGGGTTTGTTTGAACTTAAATTCATCCCTTTTGGACATGACTAAATTTTAAGATTTGATTCGATCCCTTTGGACATGATGGATCTAAATTTTAGGATTAGACTTGGCATTTTTGGACATGATGGATTTATATTTAGGTTTAGATCTAGTGCCTTTGGACATCATGACTCTCAATCTTAGGATTAAATCTAGTCCCTTTGAATATGATTGATCTGAATTTTAGGTTTTGATTTGGGCCCTTTAGACTTGATGGATCTATGTTTACATTTAAATGTAGTCCCTTTGGACATAATGGCTCTAAATCTTAGGATTAGATCTAGTCCTTTTAGTTTTGACCCCTTTGGACATGACTAATCTAGATTTTGATTTAAATTCAACCCCTTTGCACATGATGGATCTAAATTTGGATTTAGATCTAATTCCTTTTGACATGATGGATCAAGATTTAGGTTTAGATCTAATCCTTTTGGACATGATGGATCAAGATTTTAAGATTAGATCTAGTCCCTTTGGACATGATGTATCTAGATTTTAGGATTAGATCCAGTCCCTTTGGACAAGATGGATCTAAATTTGGATTTAGATCCCTTTGATTGGATGATATTTCTTTTTGATGGGGAATCATTTTTCTGTAAGAAATATAAATTTGACCCTTCATTTGAAAGAGGATTTTCCTTTTTGGGATGAAAATATTCTTCTTAAACTTATATGTCTATAATGATTTATCATTTTGGCTGATCAATTTTGAGTCAATTTTGACTCTTGTGTTTATAAAGCATAATTTCTTTAAAGGCTATGCATAATATCTTTTGAGATATTGTATATAAAGGGAACAAGCCTTACGCCTTTTGTATTAATAAGCTAATAAGCTCCGCCTTCGTATACTTTTTGATAATGTAAGGTGCTTTCTAGTTTGAATCAAACTTTCCACCTATTTTTCAATGGGGAATGATAGACCTTTTATGCACCAGTAATAGTTCACCCATTTTGAAGCTTCTTGGGTGAACCATACCATTATTCAGGTCATCCTTGATATGTTTTCAAGTTTTGCTAAGCTTGTAACTGAATTTCATTTAAAGCTTCAAGTTCTTCAAATCATATTCGAGCACTTTCCTCTATTATAAGTCCATTTTGGACTGCAATACAGAGTGAAGACAATTCTACTTCAAGATAAAGTATGGCTTGTACTCCGAAGACCAATGAGTATGGTGTTGCTTGGATAGCCATTTTATATGTAGCATGATATGCTTACAAAGCTTCTATTAATTTATCATGCCATTATAATTTATAGAGAGAATTTTCTTGATGAGTTTGACCAATGTCTTGTTGAATGCTTCAATGAGGCCATTGGCTCTTGGATTATATGTTGAAGAATATTGCTAATCTATTTTGTATTTCTCAATGAAATAATATATTTTGACATTTTTGAAGGTAACACTATTGTTAGATATAATTCATTGAAGTACTCAAAATTGGTAGACAATATAGTCTCAAAATAATTTCATTACGCTATCTACTTTAACTTCTCTTAAAGAATTGCTTCTACCCATTTTGAGATGTAATCAGTGGTAGCCAAAATGAAGCGGTGTCCCCTAGATGACAAGGGTCTATTGGACAAATTGTGTCAATTCCCCAACTTTCAAATGGCCATGATGGCACAGTTGGATGTAAGAAATTGGGTGGTCGATGTAACTTGTCATGTGTATTTGACACATATGACATCTTCTAGCATGTTCAATACAGTCTTGAACCAAGACATAGATTTGCCCATTCTCTTTCTTCACTAGTACATATTAGTAATCTAGTCAACATATTTTTCTTCATGGATGAATCCAACTTTAATAAGATTTTTGGATAAAATGATTACTTATTCTTAACTTTTTATTTACATTCACTTTGATGCATGTTTTATATGGTACATTGGTTTAATGATAAGTTTATGTATAATGATGTATGGTGATAAGCTCGACATTTTATTATAATTCCATGTAAAATAGTCTTTGTATTTATAGATAGTGCTTTTAATTTATCTAAATTTTTTTGATGTGAGGTTGGCACTACCAAAAGTTGGCCTAGGTTTCTCTTTAGTGCCTAGGTTAATTTTATGAAGTTCATCAACAGTAGCTTGATTTCCATCTTCAAATTCCTTAGGGGCTTCTTTGAAGTCAATTATTACTTCATCTTCAGGTGTATTCTCATTTTTAAATGAAACATTTCTTTGTTTATTTGTAGCTTTAAAAGAAACTTCTTTTTGGATATCCTAATCCCATATTGTGAACTTCTATATCATATGAAATTTTGGGTATAATCCCTCACGAGAGCCTTCTAAAAGTTCAGCTTAAATATTGGATTATATAGGCTGAGTATTGTCTTTAATTAGCTTCTTTAGAGCTAATGAGAAGTATTAAGGAATTATTTTTGAAATATCTTCTTCCTCAAAATCATCCTCATCAAATAACATTTGTATTAGATTTATTGTTCACTCTTCTATCTTGTAGAAAAGGATCTCATGTTCATTATAACCTTTTTTAGAAGGGACATAGAAAGTTTTTAATTATTTTATTTCTTCTTTTGCTGAAGCTGTTAATGATTTTATATGTTCCTTTGGCATGTAATTATTTTCATGGCCTTGTTGGAGATTTGATATTCGATACATGTGATAAAGAAACATGGGTTTTCTTTAATTATTTTGTTATATTACCATTACTAGATTCTTCTTTCCATTGGGTGGTTAAGGATTTCTTAGGTTGATAAAGTAGCAATTCTTCTTCATCATCCTCTATATTATTGCAAAGATAGGGAATTACTTTAAGTTATTTTAATTTGTAGTACTTTTAGTTTTTGAATCATCACCTTTCAGAATTGTCTTAATAGGAGCCTTACACTTTTAGACATTAACTTCTTCTACTTTCTTAGAATAAAGTACTTGGGATTATCATAGATCTTGATTTCATGTATCAAGAAGGGATTCATATCACCATCAATTTGACACTCCTCACCATTTTGAATGTATTTCATGCATTGATGGGAGGTCAAAGGAACTATGCCATATTCATGAATCCATGGTCTACCAAGGAGTGCTTTGTTAAAAGCACTAGCATCAATCATCATTGAATTTAACTTCTATATACAGTTTCCTAAAGCATATTGCTAGATCAAGAGATCTTAATGTTTGTTGTTCTTGTTCATTGAATCCTTATAGAAATATAGTGCTTTTATCCAGGTAATAAGCATCCAAAGCTAATGTTTAGATCATTTTAGCTATTAAGAGATTGACTGAGGCACCTGAATCAATTAATAATTTTTTTTATATGGGTGGAATTTCTTTCAGCTATGACATAAAGGGGTCGGTTATGTTCAATCATCCCTAAAATAGATCATCCTCACTGAATGTGATGGTTGTTGAATTTTAAGAGGTTATGTCTTCTTTTATTATCTCCTCAACAAAGAAAGATTCATATTATTCTAGATTTTGCAAGACTTTAATTAATGTCTCACTGTATGTATTTAAATAACATGAGAGCATCATAGATACCTAATAAAGCTGGTAACTTATGTAAACGGGCCAAAACATTATATCCCACTCTCATTTTGGTGGCCTTTTGAAGTTTAGCTGTGGGGTAAGACATCTTCATTAATTTAAATTTCTTTTTCTTTGTCCTTAGCTTTCTTTATGGTGGTGGAGACATTCACTTTTCATACTTAATTGGATTTGAGTTACTCTTCTTTGAAATCTTCTTTATTAGAAAAAGTTTTTGAACTCTATACTGCTTCAAAATTTTTAGAGCTTTTAGAACTCTCAGAATTATTACCTAGTTTAGGAAATAATTTCTTTGAGTCTGATTCAACCTTTATTTTGATAGTATTTTCTTTGAGAAAGCATAGCTCTTCTTTAGAGTTAGTTTCTATTATAATCATGTAACATGCCTTTCTTTGGATTTAAAAATTAGAATTTTCATGTATGCTTATGACTCGACACTTTTCTTGTAAAATGTCTCTCCAGAATTTTTTGTGTAAAGTTCTAAGTGGAACATGTATTCCTCCAACTTAATTGGTTTTCGTGGAGGTTGCTCATATTCATCTAAAGAGTCAATCATCTTTTATGTTTCAGACTTTTTTTTGAGGCTTTCTCCTTTTCCTTGATTTGTGAGGTTTTGAAGAAGAAGCCTGGTTGATTTTTATCTACTTCTTTGTATTACATAAAAATTGCCCCTAATTGGGTGGAAGTATACTTGGATCTATTTATGGTTCAATGAAGTTCTTCCACCAAATACCTTCTATGGCTAGAAGAATGTTGGTCATTCATTTAGTCTTCTTTGACATGAAGGTCTCCCAACCATCTTCTTATCCTTTATCTGTATATTTTGATTCGGGTTACTATCATAACATTCACCTTATCCTTTTTAGAATGCACTAATACACTGTCAGATAAGGTAAGCTCCCCATTTTGATAACTCATTTAAGTATATAGAATGGACAATAGTTGGGATCATTGACTTTGTATACTTGGTCAGGTTGACATGCTTCTGGTAATTACAATACCAACTTTAGGGCATGCTTGAAAAATTTATTAGTACATTCTCTTTTGAATGAATAATGCTTAGACATTTTTTCTTAGAGGGTAGGACCTTTTTCTTATCCTCCATGGATTTTGCCTCTTATGGTGAGGTCATTGCACCTCTATTTGCTTTTTTTATCAAATGTAATATGACCATTTTATTCACATCATTTTTATTTAAATCATATGACTTAAGTTGCTTTCCTTTCCTAGAGGAATTATTATTATAGCTAGTATTAAGGCCATTTTGCTTGCGTAGTCTCTCGAACTTAGCTACATGATCCAACAATTCTTGGAATGTGTTAATCATGGCCATGGATAGATATGGAGTCATTTAATTATTAATGTTTTTCCATTAGGAGTTTTACTACATGCTTTTATGTGAGTTTTTGGTCATATTTCATGCTCATATTTCTCCATCTTGTGATATATTTAGTGACACTCTCATATTTTCTTCTCTTTTTTAATGCGAGATATACAATATTCACTCTTTTGTTGCTTGTACAAATCTCTTAACAAAGAGTGTTTCTAACTCAGCAAAGGTTTTTACTGAGTCATTGAATAACTCATTATACCATTCAAAATCTATGTTGATTAGACTACTAATGAATTATTGGGCTAGGTGTTGATGTGGTTTTTTATGCTTAAAAAGATATTGAGTTTCGACATAGTATACCTATTAAGCACATTTTTGGATAAGGTTTGACATCATTTTCAATCCTATTGATTATGACACCTAATCTTAGATTAGAGATTTCCTATTTAGGCACTTAGGACACTAAACTTAGTGACTAAGTGTATAAACAAATCAAAACCAAAGTTAAAAGAAAATCTCAATACCTAAAGGCTTAGCCTATCCTAATGGATCTCTATGGGATTTTTCCTAACCCAATTAAATTAAAATGAACCCAAACGAAACTTGAATTTAAACAACTAAATAAATTAAATACACCTTAATTGAAATCTACATTCAATTGAGCTCAGACCAAGGTGATTGAGGTGATCAACCTAATTAAGGTACCCAAGCTCAAAGCCACCTAATTCAAAGAAATTCAAATAAAAAATAGAAATTGAATTAAATAAAAAGCATGAAGTCACTATATGAACATGATTGAATTTAAAACTAAATTCTAATGAAGGTCAAAGAGGTTCAACCATTTGACATAAAGTTGACTTATGTGGGTCCCACCCAAAATCAAAAGTCAACTCACCAAAATTTGACCAAATTAAGTCATTCCAAAGGCTCAAAATCATCAAATGAACATATTTAAACATGAATCTAAATAAATCTAAATCTAATGAGGCCTTAACTAGGTTGATTAGGTCACTTGATCTAAATGGGCCTAAATGGACTTTATAGAACCCAAACCTAAATTAAATTGAAATCAATTCAAATTGAATGTCCAAAATCATTTGGAAATCACCATTAAACATAATTCAATCATTTATTTAGTTTAACTTGACTAATTTGGTCATTTAACCCAAGTGAACTCATTTTGATCCATTAAGCCTAATTTGGGTCAATTGGGTCAAAATCAAAATCAAATGAAATTGATCATTACAAATGTTCAATTAAACACAATTGAGCTTAAATTTAAATCTTAAAAAGGACATTTGAGATAGGAGATTCAATTTGGCTAATTTAGGTCAAAAGTGTCAAACCTAGCATAAATCACATAAATCTCACATAGCATGGACCAATTGAACTCCAAATTATCTATTGGTCACTCAATTTTGATTAAAATTCAAATCAAGGGTCAATCAATTAAATAAAGTATAATAAAAAAACTTAAATCCATTTAAGTCCAAATGAAATTAAACTAAATGCAATCAAATTAACATAAAGCTTATGTCTAATCTAATTAAAAATAATCAAACTTTAGTCTAAATAAAGTTAGAGTAAGCTAGGGATGAGAGGAGTCAATGAAAAGGAAAAGAAGTCAAAGCACATAAATAATAAGCCAAATCCCATTGCACTTCTTCTATATCCTCTCCACTCCTAATCTAAATTGATTTGGGGTGACCCCCAATCAGTTAACCACCTCTTGGAACTAGCCTCTAAGGATGGCAATCACCATGAAAACATACCATTTGATCTCCATCTCATAGAAAACTTTCGGCCATACTTGGAAAAGAGGGAAAGAGAGGCTTTCTCATTCCCCATGGAAAACACTTGGCCATACATGGAAAACTCTTGGCAATCTAGCATCATACACACATTCCTGAGGTGAAACAAAGAGAACCAACCCCTTCCTCATTCCCCATGCCTTCGACAAGATGGAATTTGACCAAACCCACTGGAGAATGAGTGGAGCTTGGCCTCCATAGTGATTGGTGAGAAGGAAACTCAATTCCTTCTTTCTAGAGGCTTGCCGCATCCCAATAAATGTGTTTGAAAACATTTCCACCATTGAGGATCAATGCTGATGAGGCATGCCTCAAACTCGATCTCCCCTTTAGCTCTAGAACTTTATAAAGAAAATTTAATCTCTCAAGTGAGATTAAATCATGTGAATCAGTCCATGATCATTTTGCAATCGAAATCATGCATCCTTGCCGCATAAATCATTGAAAATCAACTCTAGAGAGCTAAGGACTCTCGAGTCTCGGGTGGGAGGAAGGGAAAAATACCCCCCCCACCCATTCTTTCTATTTGGAATGGACGATTGAGATCTAGTCGCACTATTTGATTTGACTCCCTTAAAGAAAGGTAGGTTAAATCCTATTCGTCCCATCATTGATTAGACTATCGTAGATGATCCTGTGGTCCCTACCACTTTTGAGATGGATTCACATGGATCTAGCTGGCCCAATGGTGTCGTGCCACATGTAAAGTGATGCTACATTAGTGTCATGTGGTGCTAATTAGGTTTAAGTAGGAAAATCAAATTTTCTAAGTTTAAAAATTATAAAAAATATACAAACTTCAAAAATTCATATAAAAAAATACTCAACCAAAAAAAGCAAATAATTACATTATGGATTCATCTGAGTGAGAGGAATCTATTAAACCAAAATGCCTAATTTTTATTTAGTATTTTGGGTTAATTGGAGTTTATTTAAAACAATCAAACTCAAACTCAAACCATTAATCCAATCAATTTAATAACTTTGGAGAATTAAAATTAACATTTAAATATACCATAGATAAAATTAAAGAATTTATTTGTGTTTGAACCAAAAGATATAAAATTTCTTATCTCAAAACCTAAATTTAATAAAATAAAATAATAATAATCCAAGAAAATTTGGGAAATTTAAGAAGTCTACTTAGAACATCATAACAAACGCCAAAGAAGGTAGGAAAAATATTTAAGCTCTTTGAAACATAATAAACTTTAAAATGACTTAATTAAGAAATTAATTGAATTAGTAAATCAATTAATTGATTGAACTTTAAAAATTATAATAAATGAATCAAAACTCTTAAAAATCTAAATAAACCTCAATGGATTCATCTTTCACAGGGTAATCAAGGAAAATTAAAACCCCTACTTAATTTGTAATGATTAAAGCCTAATTTAGATTTTATTTAAATAATTAAAACATAAAGTAGTCCTAAAATATACACATGTGATTATAATGAAATTTTAGAAAATCTAAATTAGCAAGGAACCCCACTTGCCATAAAAATTTCAAGGCCAAATAACCTCTACATCAGAAGGTGTATAATTTGTATCCACAAGTCAAATTTATATGAAGTTAAAAATGAGAAAATTATAAAAAATTATAAAAATTTATAAAATCCACTTTAAAATATTTTTATTAATATCATAACTCTGAAAAACATTTTCTTGACCCTTTGAAGTTAAAGACTTTAATTAATTATATACTCAAGGTTAATGAAATGATTAATAAAGTGTAAAAATTAATCAAATCCTAAATCATTAAATTAATGAAATTACATTAATTAAAATTAGAATAAATCAACCTCTGAACTTTATACCCAAATTAGAATTTCATTAATATTAAAATTACTTTAAGTCCATTTTAATGTTAATGTATAATGATAATTTTAGATGAAAATAAAATGAATAATCAAATCACTTAATTTAAATGACCTAGAAAATTAAAATGACCTAAAGTTAGGTTGGATACCCAAAGCAGCTCATTTCTTAGGTTTCCAAAGTTATGATTGATAAACCAAACTTCAACTTAATAGGTTAAATTAAATAATAAAACTTTAACATATAATATTCAATTAAAATTAACCCGAATGATGAATTAAAAATGCATAAGTTAATAAATACCCTTAAGTCATGAAATTAAAATATAATGAATGATGAATTAAAAACTTCTAAGCTAAGATTAACTTAAATTAATTAATTTAACTTATTTAAGCTAATAAACATAAACATTAATGAAATAAATGAATGAAATCAATTCAATTTAAATCAAATAAATTAAATAATTATAATATATTAAATTAAATGAATGTTTAATATAAAAAATCTAAGTCATGAAACTATGCACATCTTGCACAATATAAAAATTAAATAATAGAAAACATAAGTGAATGAAACCATTTGAAATTAAATAAATCAAATAAAAAATGAAAATTAAATTAAACCTTATCATGATAGATGATTGAACTCTTAATTAAGATTTAAAGAAACATTTTACATTTTAATTAAAGGCCATAAATCAAATTAAGAAACATTAATCAAACCAAAAGAAATAAAAGAAGAACAAATCCCAACCATATTTAAAATCAATTTTAAAAGAAGGATTGAACATTGATTAAATTGAAAGACAATCAATCAAATAAGTAATATTGAATAAAATCTAAATTCTTATTTGGTCATGTCAATGCATTAATAAATTTAATAAAACTCAAATGAAAACAATAAAGAATCATTAAATAACTTTTTATAAACACAAGATGAAACTTGAGAACTAAACATTAATTAAGAAGTTAAATCCTAATCGAAACATATAAACATCAATTAAATCTAAATTCAAAAAAAGTTAATTTAGATACTTAGGTTCTTAGTTTGACACATTGAATGAATTTTTTTTCTTCACATAAAAATCTCATTATACTAAGATTAATATGTTGAATAGAATCGATTCCATTCAAAATAGAATTTATTTTATTCTTCATTCCTTAAAACATAAATTGTACCTTAATATAAAAAAAAATGGAATCAATTGATAAATCAATTAAACCATTTTAATTGAAATTCTCCAACGTAAATGGGACAAATTTCAAAAATAAAATAAAGGAAACCAAATGAAAATACAACTTTTCATTACTTATTATCATATGGTATATAGTCAAGACACTTGAGGTCCTAGGGCAATTGGTTCGAAGGAGGTCTTGATACCTTGAACCTCTTATTTAATAATAACACATACCTATGAAGTAAAACTATGAAAAGTAAACTATTAAAATTTTAACTAAACCAAAACTTGAATTTAAACTTAAACAAAAGCCTAGTATGGGCATACTACACAAGCCCCTCTCTCACACACTAAATTATTTAGTCACCAATCTTAGACTTAGTTAGGAGATGATCTATGATGTTCAGTGATGTGAAATGATGTGATTTTTTTTCTTATTTTATGTTATAATATTTTAGACTGGATGACAAGAATTGTTTGTTCATTAGTCTAGATGTTAGGGCTTCCTAGAGTAATGCTATTTTTTACTAGGGTTGTGCTAAAAGGGACTACTATTATAAAAATATAATAAACATTGTTTCTTGTAATTATTGCTTAAATTTTTAAGCATATCTCGATATAATAGGTGGCTTGGTAAGAAACTAATGCCAAGCCCATATGTTGAAAATATATTTAGTGGTGAGTTATGTGTATTTCTTAATATTTATTTTGTAGGGTTTAGAACTTTATTTTTGAAATTTAAAAATATAATTTGAGCTTAGAATTAGGTGAGTATTTATGTGGACTAGAAATAACAAGAGTTGACTTTACCAGTTTATGGTCCCCTATGATGGTTGTGGAGGTCCTTGACGAAGATGACAATCTTAGAGGAAGATCCCCAAGATAAAAAAAATTAGTTGTACGCCGGGCTATATCAGAGCGGAGTTTGACTGCCCACTTTTCTTTTTCTTCTGGGGTGTACATTGATACCCAAGTGCATTAGCCTTTTTATTAATATGAATTAACTTTATTTATTTTGTACACAACATAACAACACATTTTTTCTAAGTTTCTTTCTGATGATGTGCTTTCTTTGATGAAATGCTTGAAGTATAGGCTCCTAAGAAAATTAAATTTTCTACCTTAATTTAAACAACATGAACATAAAAATAAAAATTCTAAACCTCATATTAATTAATGCCTTAAGAACTAGAAATAATTAGATTTTGCAAGCCATGAGGCCATATTATTCATTTTATTGAATTAGGTTCTTTACCCATTGCACATAAGGGGCGATTTGACTTTTGAGGATGAACCACCCTTTCTGGGGGAAGTGTGCCTTCTTATTTTGATTTGGCCCATGACCACTTCTAACTACATAACATTGTAGGCATGAACTACATACCACAAGCCTTAAAATGAACCATGAGTCAAAGTACATAAAAAATAAATTTATTGTATTAGTTAGGTGCATAACATGCCAAACATTATTCTAGGGATACAAAGTCAGTTTAAGTTCTTAGATTACTTTTTAAAATAGAACAACCCAACCATCTTGCATACATAAGATCAAACTCATGATTTTCAAGAAATCGCTTAGGTGGTGTTAGCTGATAACCTTCTAGGTAGGTTATAAGTCTAGAAGAGTTAGGGATATATTCATTTTCTCTCATAGGAAAAGAACCAATAATTCCAAAAAATTTACATTAGGTTGAGCCTTTGACTCACGTTAGAAGTATTTGTAGACTTAGGGTTTGAAGCATCCTACTAGAATAAGTCTTCAAACACTTGGCATTTTTATAGTCTTGTGCTACAAGAATCTAAATACCTAGATTTTAATACAATGCTAATTCAAATCATAATAAATTTAATCTCAACATGTAAAGCCCAATGGTAGGATAGTTGAAATTCTTTCTAGTCTTCCCAATATCTAAAAGCTTTTCATACTTAATCTCGATTGGCCTTTGAAAATAACTCTTCCCCCTTTGAAGCATTCCTTGTTGAATTTCCAAATTTATCATCCTTTTAAGACAAGCTTTGAAATCCATAGAAATAAAAATTTCTTTCTTTAATTGAGAGTATTTTTAGGGAGATATCCTTCATTTATAGGATATAATTAGCTATAGGGACTTGCCCTTATAGGGAACTCTAAACCCTGCACTAAAATAAACCCTATTCTACTTCTCCATGTAGGTTAGTGAAAAAATTCTCTAGTATATCAAAGACCCATCAGCCTTAGGAACTCTTATTAAGTAATTAAATCTATTATAAGATATCATGTTTATCTCTTAAGATAATATATTTATTCCTTAGTGACATATTCAACCACTTAAATAAGTACCCCCAAGATTTGCATGGTGTTCCAAATAAAATTCTCATAAATTGTTTTGGCACTCCACTGGGGATAGTTCCTCTCTCCATCTTTAGAAACAAACTTTTATTTCTATATATCAGAAATGCACTTGTGTTTTGACGGGTCAAGATTGTCTTTCGTTCCATTGAGTAACTCTCCATTTTATGGTTATAGAGGTTCTCTATTTGTTAAAATCAAATATGATGGTCCTATAATTTGTACATTTTCAAAAAATAAATTATTTCTTTTAAAAACTTTAGCCATATACTTCTATATCATTATGCATGCATTTTGAAAATATGAATAAAAAGCCTGACCCTAAAGACATTTCTTATGTTCTTACTATTTCTAATGATCATACTATGAATGAAGAAAAATAGGATGATAACAAAGAAACTTTTCATCTGAATGTGATATATTTGGTGAAGGGTTGGAGAGTGAGAGTTTTATGGTGATTTACAAGGAAATCCTATGAACATAGAAGTAGAACTTTCAAATTCTGATCATCCTTTCAGAAAAGAAATCAATGATGAGGGACAAGTTAACATGACCCCTGTAACTGATTTAAGAGATATCATTGAAGTTAATCTCTGCAGCGGGAAGGTCCTACCACCTCCTAAGGACAAATACAAACAAATTGTTGATCAATGTCCTAAACCTCCACAAAGAGAAGGATTTAGTAGTTGAGCCACCTATTCCCATGGTGAACTATAATGTTTTAGCCCATCTTAGGAAACTTTTTGTGAGACTGAGCATTTATGATGCCATTATTCTATCTAAAGAAATGAGAGAATCATTAGTTCAGGCATTACTCAACCAAAATATATCCCACATAGCAACAAATTTTTTAGATGAGGCTTGCAATTTCAAAGAGATTCTTGGGGCAAGTTTCTACGATAAAGATTTACTTTTGGGAACCCTAGATCATAATCGACCACCATACATTTCTATCAAGGTGGACAATATCAGACCAACAAGAGTTCTTGTTGATCCTAGTTCTTCAGTGAACATATTGCATTCCAAAACATTATCATTTTTGAGGATTGATATAAGAAGGCTTTGTTTTGATAAAATATTATTTAGGGGGTTTAATGAAATGAGAGAGAAAGCTTTAGGTTTAATCACTTTATTATTGAAAATAGATGGGTTGGAAACTAAAGAAAAAATTATAGTTTGATTAAAAGACATCATTTAATGCTCTCTTAGGAAGGCCATGGATACATGAGTATAGAATGGTTCCTCCATCACTCCACTGTATTAAGTACGCAAGAGATGGAGTAAAATATACTATAAAAGGTGATATACATTCATTCTCTATTCATGAGATTGAGCTTTATGAAGATGCTGCCTATTATATGCCTAAAAGGAAAATATCTAGTTCTATGAGATCTAGTATTATTGAGGCACAAAAGAAAATGAAAGAAGATATCAAATAAATAAATAAAATAAAAGAAAGAAAAGGAGGGAAAAAAAGACCTCCAATATTTCAAAGTGATTTGGAATCTAACACCGACGAAGATTCCAATCAAAAAGATGCATCAATAAAGTTTGAGATTTCATTAGAATCAGTTAACGATGAAGAACAAATGCGGGCATTAAAGGATGAACCTGAATTATCCATTTATGAAAAATTTAAAAGGTATGTGGATACTTTGACTTTGACTCCTTTATCTCAAAATAAAGTTCATAGTTAGAAATCAAAGTTGTCCCCAATCTTGCAGAGAGGTTGGGAAATTATCAAAGTTTTATTCTATACCCAAATCTTTAAGTTCAAAAGTAGATGTAAAACTTGAAGATATATGTTCTAATGATATAATAGAACTCTCATTTGGATGGTATCTTGACTATGTTAAGAATGTTATAAAACATGATTTTCTTCCTTATGCCTGGCCCAAGGATATTGCTCAAAGCAAGAAAAGCTTATGGAATAATACAAATAGAAAATTTGAAATCCAAAGCTTGCATTGGGTTTGGTACCATTGGACCTTTAGATAATTATGAACATTGCTTAATGATGAGCAATCATATGGAATATAATCAACATTTTGAGATCCTATCTAAATCAATTTAGAAGAATTCTATCTTAAAACATCAGATGATCCAAATGATTGCTTTATTCAAAATGCACCCTTAAAATTTGAATGAAGAAATAAAATTCATTATTGATGAATTAAATGAGATCAACTTAGGAACTCAAGGAGACCCAAGGCCAACATTTCTTATTTCATTATTAAGTTCAAAGGATTTCAAGAGTTGATTAATTTACTTTATGAATATAAATATTTCTTTATATGGAATTATGAGGAAATACTAGGTTTATCTCTAAATTTTGTAGTTCACTAAGTAAAAATTAAACTATGTAATTTTAGTAAAGCAAGCTCCTAGATGCATGCATCTAGAAATTAAACAACAAGTGATTAGTGAAGTGAAGAAAATGAATTGAGCCTTATTTTGTACAAGAAGAGAAATACCCTTCTTGGTTAGTAAGCATCATCTCTGTAAAGAAAATGAATGGCCAAATATGAATTTGCATAGACTTTAAAGACTTGAATGAGGCTTGTCCCAAAGATGACTTCCCACTGTCGATATTAGAACTTATGGTGGATATAGCCTCATCGCATGAAATCTTTTCATTCATGGATGGATCATTTGGGTATAACCAAATAAAGATGGCCCTAGAAGATGAAAAGCATATGAAGTTTAGAACTCCTATTGGGATATTCTATTACATGGTCATGCCATTCAGTCTAAAATTAGGGGCTGCTTATCAAAGAGCAATGAATAGAATATTTGATGATTTAGTTCATAATGAAGTTTAATATTACATTGATGATATAATCATTAAAAGTAAGGAAAAAAGAAAATCACTTATATGGTTTACGGATTATTTTTGAACAATTATTTCATTATAACCTAAAAATGAACCCATTTAAGTGTGGCTTTTAGGGTAACTTTAGAAAAGTTTTTAGGATTTGTAGTGAGATACTATAGGATCGAAACTAATCCATTAAAGATAAAAGGTATCAAGGAATTTTTGCCATCTAGAAGTCTTATATAGTTAAGATCCTTCCAGGGTTAGTAAGATTTATATCAAACCTAATTGGAAGATGCCAATCATTTTCTGCATTAGCAAAGAAGGATTCTAAATTTATTTGGGATGAAAAATGCTAGAACACATTTGAAAGTTTAAAATGATATTTGATGAATCCTTCTATTTTGGCTAGCCGTATCCCATGGAAGCTATTAATTTTGAATATTGCAGTTTTAGATGAATCACTTGGAGCATTATTAGATCAAGTTAGCAAGAAGGGAAATAAAATGCCCTTTATTATCTAAGTCCAAGACTCATCATAGTGGAGATGAATTATCTGCCCATTGAAAAGCATTATTTAGCTTTGGATTCCACTGCTCAGAAACTACGACATTACATGCTTTGACAAAAAGTAAATTTGATCTCAAGAGTGAACCCTTGCAATATCTTATGACTCACCTGACATTTTTTGGATGTCTAGCACGTTGGTCAATAATTTTGTTGCAATTTGAAATTACATTCATTCCTCTCTATGCTGTAAAGGTTCAAGTTGTAGCTAATGTTTTAGCAACACATCTCCTACCTAAAGGCTCTCATTTAAATTATGATCTTCCAGATGAACATATCATGAATTTAAAGAATGAACCTTTTGCCACTTGGGAATTTTATTTCAATGGTGCATTGCCAAAAAAAAAAAAAAATAAAGTGTTGAACTTTCTATTCTAGGGAAGGCAGGGATTGAGTTGATTTTTATAACACTAGACAAGAAATGATGCGATATTCATATCATTTGTCTAAACCGTGCACAAATAATGAGGTTGAATATAAAGCTCTTATAAATGGGCTAGAATTAGCAATCTTTATGGATATTTAAAATTTGAAAATCTCTGGGGATTCCCAACTAGTTATTAATGAAGTGGGAAAAATCTATAAAATTTTGAACTTAAAGCTTTTCAGTTATAGCCAACATATAATGAAATTACTTGAAAACTTTCTTTTTGTGACTTTGTGTAGAATATCAGACAAAAATAATTCTATAGCAGATGAGCTAAGCTTGCTAAATAAATTATATGTTGAGAAAAAAGAATCTATATATATATAGAAGTTCAAAATCAACAAGTCATATCTCTTATAGATTTAGATTCTATGAATAAAAAAAAATGCAAAGGAAAGCCACCCTTACTGAAGGTCAAGGAGAATGTGGTGAGACAACCATTCAATGACATTTAAGTGAGGGGAGGTTATTTTTGGACAAGCTATTAGCAAATCAAATTATAAAATGTGCCTTATCTTATGCATTAGTTAAAAAGTGTTATATCCTAAGTCATTTGATCAAATGTGGCTACATTATTTGGATAAACAATAAGCTCATAAGATTATAACTGAGGTACATTCTAGATTGTGTGGCACTCGCCAAATGAAATTGAAAATTTAAAAACTTGGATATTATTAGCCTTTGATGTTAAATGATTACATGAAAACTGCACGTCATTGTTAATAATGCCAAACACATGGTGTAGTTCTACATCACCGCTAATATACTACCCCCAATGATTGCCTCTTAGCCCTTTGAGAGTTGGGGTACTGACAACATAAGACATATCAATCCTCCTTCATAAAAGGGCATCATTTTATATCAGCTGTAACTGATTACTTCTCTAAGTAGGCTGAAGAGATTCCACTGAAAGCATACCATGTGCTTAAATTTTGTCAAGAAAATATCATATAATCATCAAATCATATCCGATAATGGTCTGTCATTTAATTCCACTAAAATAAATCACTTCATGGCTAGCCATAAAATTAATTGGAGATATTTAATCATCTATTATATTAGGGCAAGTGGATTGGTCAAAGAATTTAATAAGACTCTTATACAAATTCTAATAAAGTACTTGATGAAAATAAACATCAATGGCATGAAAAGTTGGTTGAAGCCTTATGGCCTATTGAACCACATATAAGACACCAACTCATTACACCATATGCTTTAGTTTATGGAATTGAAGCTATTCTTTCATTGGAAGGATAACTACCTTCTTTAAGGATAGTAGTTAAAAATAACATTATAATAATCAAAATCATAAAATTTGACTAGAGAAACTTGAGAGCTTGAAAAAAAAAACATTTGAAAGCACAACAAACCTTGAACTTTACGAAATCATGTATGGTTCAAGCTCATGATAAATTGGTCCATCCTAGAACTTTCTAAGTAGGAGACTTGATCTTGGTTCTTAGAAGGCTAATTTTAGCTCATCATATATATAGCAAATTTGAGCCAATATGGGAAGGAGCATTCATTGTGAGAAAGTCAATGAAAAAAGTTCTTATCAATTGATAACATGTAATGGTGAATGTCCAATGCTGCTTATTAATAAACATCACCTAAAGAAAAATTATGTATGAAATATACTTTAGTTTTAAAAATAATGATCAATAAAATTATGATTACCTCTATTTTGCAATTTATTCAGCTTCAAATATTATTTCATTTAAATTTTATTTTGTGTTAGGCAGTTGTAAATTTCTTCAAGTCCTTCTGGGCATAATTTTTGCATTCATATAGAATGAAAACAAGTCCATTTGTGACACCATCTTATAATTCTCTTGGGTTTGGAGTAATCCTTTGTGCACCATTCCCATAGGTTTGGAGCAATCCTTTTCTGGCACCATTCCTACTATTTAGAATAAGATTAAACCATTAAAGATCCCATCATGTTAAATAGATAATCTAGGTTATTAAGTCATCAAGACCCCTTTCCCCTTTTTTAGTTATTTAAGTTGGAATTAAGTCTATAAAGGCCCCTTCTTAATAGGTGATCAGATATGAGTAAGTCCCATATTAGACATCCTATCTAAAAGATAAGGATAGAATTAAGTCATTTAAGAACCCTTCCTATCAAATAGACTATCTGGGTTAGGATTAAGTCACCAAGTTCCCTTTCAGTTATTTAAAATTTGAGGTTTAGGATTAAGTCATCAAGGTCCCTCTTCTTCATTTTAGCTATTCAAGGAGGAATTGAAAGACTGAAGGCCCCTTCTTAGTAGCTAATTTTATAGAAGTAAGTCTTTAGCAGGCATCCTCTTGAAAAAATTAAGATAGGATTAAGTCACTTTGATCCCTTTCCTTTTTAAGCTATTTAGGTTGGAACTAAGCCACTGAAGGCCCCATATTGCTAGCTAAATTCAGCTATATTAGGGTCTATGTCCTTATGACCCCTTTCTAGTTCAAAATAAAAGAAATTAAGAAATAAAAATAAGCCACTCAATGCCCCATTCTTATGGACTTCTTATGTCAGGTATCAAGTCCATGTGATCTGTACCTATTAGTCAAAATCTTGAGGATCAGGAATTAAGCTGTTGAAAGACCCTTTTTCTTAACCTAGCTATTTAGGTTGGAATAAATTCTTTTAAGACCACTTTTTAATAGCTAACTAGCTAAGAGAAAGTTCTCTAGTGGTATCCTTCTCTGGTTAAAATTCATGTACTTTGGTTAGGAGTAAGTATCCATATCGGCATCCTTTCCAATTATCATGCCCAGATAAGAGTCCATAGTGGCATCTTTTTCTTGGAAAAGAAAATCTTATGATATACTTGTTGATATTTTCTTTAAAATTAGCTATTCATTTAGACTACCTTTTGGCTAGAAAGATGTGAGTCCTAGTGCCTTCTTCCTTAGTTAGCCATTGAAAATCTATTATTAATGACTTGAATTCATTATAGGATAACATGTTTATCTCTCTAGAAAATATATTTATTACTTAATGACATATTCAATTACTTAAATAAGTACCTCCAAGATTTATGCGGGGTTCCAAATAAAATTTCCAAAATACCCTTTGGGTTATTGTACTTGGTCATATTCAGTTGGGTATGATTGCTTTGACCTCCTGGCTGATAAGATCCTCTACTTTGGATTTGTAATGATACCAACCTCTTGGTGAGTACTTAGTGTAACTTCTTTTGGAGGTTTTTTTTGCATCAAAGTTGTTGCCAAGTTGGGTATGTTTCCTACTTCCTTAGTTGATCTTATGAAATGAGTTGCATATGTTTATCCCAAAAGTACTTTTTGATAACTCCTATAAAGTTATTTTTCTTGAGCTATCTAGGTAGCTTAAAATTATTATTGGTTGGTATGTTTACTTCCTCCAGTGGTTCATACTCTGTTCACCATGCAGAGGTAATCCAGCTATGCAATAGCTATTATATTCTCTTCTGGCTCTCCTAGACATTTTGTAATAATATGCTCTTCTAGACATTTTGGAAGATGCTTCATAATCATTTTTGCCTTGAGCGAAGACTACTACCTTTTGAAATAATAAGCTCCTCTGATGGATTATTAAGTGGATTGACAATGATAGCTTTCAGTTTAGGCTCCATGACCATCCTCTCCTTAGCAGGTGCCCTTGGAGCTACCTTTGAGAGTTTATTAAAAATAGAACCCCTTTTAGAGGTTGAGTTCTTTCCTTGATTACTTAAGACCTTAACATTCTGTTATGTAGGCTCGTTGGGGATGATTACATTTGGTCTTTTTTCTTTGAACAACAGCTTCTTAAATGTGTTCGATATTTTAGTGCCTTCAGTGGCGGGCTTTGTCACAGGTCCAACCGGTACAAACTATACTACCTTAAAATTATTCTAAATTAGAGAGTGGCTCCAACAAAATAAGAATTAATTATAGCCTGAGGGAATCTAATAGTAGATCCCTTGCATAACTTAATAGTCACTAGATTCTTTATGTTTGTCATTGAGTTTTTCACACTTGATCATAGATTTAAAATTAAGTTCTACTAGATTTCATAAATCAAAACTTTTGAACAAATAATAGCCAGATAAATTTATAAATCTATGATGATATTGCATATGTTACTTTTTCCAACTAAAGATGGAGTGAGAAGTAATCCCTAGTGGAGTTACAATAAATCTGATCGCTCAGAAAAAAAGCCTTCAAGAATCTCCATCATTTTTTAGGATCTTGGGGCCTTCTTTAGAGGAAGATTGATATATATATATATATATATATATATATATATATATATATATATATATATATATATATATATATATATATATATATATATATATATATATATATATATATATATATATATATATAACCAAAGTTTCCTATTCAACCATATTTCCCCTAATGTTATATTAATGTTTATTTAGATGTAGGTTCTACTTCATATGAACGTAATCCTTCATAGTTAATCATCTCTCTTACCAGTGAGAGAGCACTCTCGATTAAGGTTGGAAGTAGACATATATCTCTGATATGAATCAGTGTTTAGAGGTGTGATGTAGATGACTATTTAAGGAAAAATGGAAGGTAGTCTCGATCAAGATCCCCTATCATCTCGGGATAGCCATTATTCCAATCTACCAACTTTAGATGGCTATTAGCCATAATGTCTAAGGAGTTTGATTAGTAGTTATGGATTGCCTCATCTTAAATATCTCAAGTAGACTAGAAGTGTTGTGTAGGGCCATAGAGGAATCGGCCAGGAGGCAGCTCGAGATCTTCTCAACAAGGCTTCATCTCTCCAAGATGAAGCTACCTTAGTCAATAAACATCCGGTCTTTAGCTCCTGAGAGGTAAAAATCTGGCAAATAGTAGATTTTCCCCTAGGTGTTGGTCTTTTGTAAAATAAATTTTCATTTTACATGATTTCCACTGTAGGATCTCCTTAGATCTCTTCTCCAAACATTTTGGAGTCGTTCTTGCCATCCTGAGCTCTGGTGAGGTCAGATTAAGTGATGGAAGGTGAACGGTGTCCGTCTTGAGGCACTTGGGGATGACAGATCATCGACCATTTATTCAGGATGGTTAGAATGGATGACCATGATGTAATCTGCTAGATTATTTAATTTAATCCTTAGAAACCACAAGATTAATCTTAGCTGCCCGATTTGAGATCAGATGGCGGGGATGAAACAATGTCCACTATCGCTGAGTCAACTGCCATGTCAAACATTTAAAATAACATATCCTATGGCACCATGTGGAAAGCGCTGTTGTGTGGCGTCGACAGTTTAGGGAGTTAATTAAGTGTTGAAAACTCATAACTAATTGTAAAAAAATTCAAAAATATAAATAAACAAATTTTGGAAAAGTTAAATATAGGAGAATTTAATAAAAATAAAATCCCTAATGTTTGATTAATGAATAGTGCTTAATTAGGGTTTGAAGTTTAGGTTAATTACCCTAATTAAGGCTTAATTACTTGCCAATTGATTTCAAATTTGATAGGTTAATTTTATGGAATGTCCTCTACCTCCCATAATTTTTTTAAAATTTATTAGCCATGTATTTTAAAGAATTTGAAATTTCACACTAATTACCTATTTAAATCAATTTTATGTTTATTAAAATTGCTAAATACTAAAAATTAAATGGTTAATGATGCTTAATCACTGTTAACTATGGAAGTGGTGAGGTGAAATAATTAGGACCTCTATCCTAATTATTTTTTTAAATGCATCTCCTTAGGAGGATTAATTAAATCATGTGGTAATTAAAGATTAATTAAGAGGAAATTAATGATGGGTGATAAATCAAATTAAAAATGATAATTTGGTTCAGATAGTTCACATACAATTCATGGGTTTCTTTTTATGTTTTTAATGACATTAAGATCTTTAAGAAATTTGTGGTTAACCCATGGGTGTGGGAATCCATATAAGTACTTAATTTAGTTCTTTCTTTAATTAAATTACCTTCAAGTATGAGCCTCAGTGCATTAGGTCATGCTAAGTGCATTGCAAATTTTAATTTCTCATTGGCATATCATTAGAGGCTCATGCTTAGATGGTTAATTAAATTAAAAAAACTTAAGAAAGGATAATTAAATTTATTACTTAATGATTTGAACCTAACTAACACATAAAATTGACTTAATTATTCTCTTTAAATACATTATGTCACCAACATGGGATGGCGAAAACATCAAATGTCTTTCTCCTTTTAAGGTTTTAATAAATTAAACATCAAAATTAAGAATCCATAAAAACTTTGGTTAATTTTAAAGAGTTTTATTTGACTTGATTATCCTTAGGAGTTAATGTGATTGAATGTGTCATGTGATAGTGTTTACATGAATAAGCTCAGCTAAGCACTTGTTCAAATGTTTGAAAATTACAACTTTAATGCCACCCCGCCCCACCGGAGGTAGAAGATGAGGAGGAGGAGGATGACTATGACTATTAGAATTATTTTCTCTCTTGTTTGGTTTTGTATTTGCATTTCCTCTTCTTTTTTATATCTTTGTAATTTTATTTGGCACATTTCTATAAAAAAATTTCATTTTTTTGCAATAAAATTTTATTTCATATTATTTGTTTATCATCTCACATCTGGATGGCTATCCCCTAAACTTAATTATAATTTAAATATTTATTATAATCTAAAAATTTAATTGAATAAAACTTTTAACTTAAAGAAAACTAGATTGAAAATATAGCACCGCAATGGTGGAAAATTAGCACCTCTACGCTAGATAGTAGGACTTATGCATAAAATCAGAGAAGGCAATGTTGGAATGCTTGAAAAGTAGGACTGCGATGCTGCAAGTAGACACATTGGACTTATAATCCGAGAAGGCAGTGTTGTGGAGCCAAGATTGAGTGCCATGGCATTGGTCACAACACTTCGGTGCTTTTTGAATAGCACTGGTGCTATAAGTGAATATTTTGACTTTACAACCCAAGAAAGCAGCATTGTGGGGTCAAGATTTAGCACCTCATTTGTCATAACGCCTCAATGTTATAGAACAATGCTACAAAGCTAGAAAGTGGAGTGTCAGGGTTTAAAATTATGGAGCTCAATGCCACAGTGCTATGAGCTAGAAGAATCTATTCTAAGACAATTTTCTTATGTATTTTGATGATTTCTACAAAATTTTGGCAGCATAATGACTTAGCAATGCTAAGTTTTAAAATGTTTAGTGTAAAATGCACTCTTATCCTTTGTTTTGAATCCAAGATTGATCGAGAGAGGGTTTCTAATCTCACATTGGAGCCAAGTTTGACATCGAAGGTCTTGAAGTTTTGCATTTGTGTTTTAGTAAATTAAATCTTGAATTAATTTTGATTTCAACAACATTTATTTTAGCAATGCTTAAGATTTCATAATTAACGAATGTGCTCTCTTCTCTTTTACTCCAGATCCAAGATTGATGGAGGGAGGATCTTTATTTTGCATCGATCCGAGATCAACGGTGGAATTCTTCAAGATGTTTTCATGGAGTAAGGAATTGTATAGAAGAAACTTTTCATTTCAATTTTACCTGAAAGCAGTGATGGTTTAGTTTCAATATTACTTCGTGCAAGAAGGAGTGTAGTGGATTCTGCAACAGAGAGAGAGGAGAGTGGAAAAAAAAGAGAAGAAGAATAACTAATTTCATCTTTTTATAAGCAACCAGTTCTCATAATAGTTCCTATTCTCCCTTTTAGGTGGTTATCTCTGATGGAGATGACTGTTGGTAGGAGTCGTTAGTATTTTTTTGGATTCTTTAAACTTAGGGGCAACAGAGCAAGCACCTAGGCATGCTGGAGTCATGATGTTCATTTTTTCTTTATTATTTATTTTTAAGTTACAAATAATAATATCACAATCTATAGTAGATAGGTTATTTAAGATGTATGTAATGCTGAATTAGAAAATACATAAGTAGATGTATTGGCAAGGTCAATAGATAATTTAAGGTTATATCCATATGCAATCTTCAAAGGTGAATTTTGGGTTGTCCTAAAAATAAAAGAATTGTATACAAATTTAGATGTATGTAATGTTAAGTCCTAGTTTCCTAAATTTTTCTTAACTAAACACTTTAGTACATTTTCTAATGTTTTATCGACTACTTTCGTCTGTCCATCTATTTGTAGATGGAATACAATGAAGAATTTTAATTATGTTCCCAGTAGTTTCCATAAGAATTTTATAAAATAGGATATAAATTTAACATCTCTATCAGAAACTATAGTGGATGGGACTCATGCAACCTGACAATTTCTTTAAAGAATAATCTTGTTATATGAAATGCAACATTTAATTTTGAACAAGGTATTAAATGTGGCATATTAGAAAATTAATCTATTAAGACAAAGATATTGTCATCCCCTCGAGGGGTTCTAGGTAAACCTTATGTGAAATCTTTGGGTGAGTCTACACAATGTCTAGAAGAAATAGGTAATGATGTGTATTGATCCACTCTTTATTTGATAGTTTTAGCTTAACGACAAGTATGCCATTGGGCTACTATAAGCTCAACATATTTCTTAGGGATGGCTAAGAAACCCTTCGCTCAACTAATATTTATGTCTTTAATTTAATGAAATATTTTGATATACCTCTAGAATGTAATTCTGAATAGGAATTCTCTAAGAGAGATTTTAAAAATACATAATTACTTGCCTTTGTAAAGATATCCATTGATAATGACAAAAGAGCTATCAAATCTTAAAGGATTAGATTCATGCTTTAAGTATATCATATAAAAAAATTGTAATCTTTCTTTAAACTTATTAATCTAGGAATTTAAAACTCAAAGCATAAAACCATTAAATCACTTAGATAGAGCATCTGCTGATTTATTTTCTATCATGGATTTATGTTTAAGTGCAAAGGAAAAGTCTTAAAGATATTTGACCTACTTAGCATGTCTATGATTTAATTTCTTTTGGGAGTTAATAAATTCTAAAGCTTGATGATCATTGTTCAAAATAAACTCTTATAATAAACTAAACTTTATATAAGAGTTTGAATAATCACATAAAACTCTCAATCATAATGAAATATTTTTGCGTTGTATCATTTAATTTATCACTAAAGAAAGCTATGGTATAGTTTTCTTGAATTAATTTTCTATATGTTCTAATACCTGATGCATCACAAGTTAGTTCAAAGACTTTATTAATTAAGACAAGTGAGAAAGTCATAAGAGTTTTTACTCATTGCATGGCTCTTTTGACTTCTATAGTCCACATAAATTTACCTTTCTTTAGAATGTCCATGATAGGGGATATAATAGTACTAAAGTTTTTTATAAACCTTCTATATGGAAACTTCTAATATCCATAACAGATTTTGGAGTTGGCCACTCCAAAATAGACTTGATTTTTGATGGCTAGCCTTTAATCCATTAATAGATATAATGAATCCTAGGAAAATGAGTTCTTTAGAAAAGATATTTTTTTAAGATTTATATATAATTTTCTTGACCTTAACTTCTCTAAGACCATTTTTAAATAATGTAAATGTGACTTCTTATATAGGCTATAGATAAGAATATCACCAAAATAAACTATAAGGAATTAACCAATAAACAATTCTAAAAGTATTCATTAGTCTCATGAATATTCTAGGGACATTTGAAAGACCAAACGACATGATTAACCATTCATAAAAACAATCGGTGTTTTGAATTTTGTCTTCCATTCATCAACTGCTCTAATCCTTAGCTGATAGTATTCACTTCTCAAATTAATTTTAGAGAATAATGATGAACCTAAAATATGATCTAACATATCATCCTATCTAAGTACATGAAACTTACATTTTATAATGATCTTATTTACTGCTCTACTATCAATACACATCCTCCAAGTTTCAACTTTTTTCGAAGTGAAATGAATGGGTACAACACAAGGACTAAGACTTTCTTGTATAAAATAATTATTTAGGAGTTCATCTACTTGTCATTTTAACTTTGCATGCTCTGTTAGATTTATCCTATGATGAGGTAAATTAGGTATTTGAGAACAAGAAATCAGACTTATGGCATGTTGTAAATCCCTAAATGGTGGTAGCTCATTATGTTAGTCTTTGGGAATTAAATTAGAAAATTTAGATAATAGATCTAAGGCCACATTGGGTATGTTGGCATCCTTAGTATCATTGGAGATTTCCAAAGGTGAAAGATAAATAAAGAAGCAGAGTCACTGAATTCTTAAGCTAAGCATCTAAACCTTAAAGTTGTAATTTGAATTCAAGGAATTACATGTATGGGGATGTCTATCAAAAGTATTCTCCCTACAATTGGATGGTGATATTGCTATTAACTAAAATTTTGCATTCCTCCCTTGATTGGGTTTAGTTTGAAATCAAATTGGGTTTATGAGGAGGTGTAGGAAGAATTCCTTGAGGGGGTGTAATTGGACTTTTTTTAGTAAGATTTATAGGGAAATAACTTGATTATTTTCTTATTATGCTTGAATATGTAAGTGTTTTTAATCCCACATTGGATAACATTCAAGTTATAAAGCCATGATCTTCCTAATAAGATATGAGTTTGTCTCATTAGAAGAACATGACATGAATTTAATCATTATATCTACCTATTTCTATTAGAACAAGATAACTGTTAGTGATAAATATAGATGTGTGATTTACCCAAATAACTTGAAATGGTTCTGGGTGAGGTTCCAATGTAAGATTAACTTTAGTGCTAGCATGGGTTAATATGATGTTCACAACACTACCTTCATCTATTACTAGCTTACACATCTTCTCCTTACATAGAATATACATCAAGAAAATATTCCTCCTTCTCCAATATTCTTATTCTTTAGAAGTAGTCATACACCACATAACTAATATTAGATTATCTATATTTATATCTACTTCTTTATCAAATAAGGGTGTATCATCATATATCTCGTCAATATCCTCTTATTCTTCTAAATCTTATAATTCATCTAGAAACATGATTTTTGTCCTATATTGATTTTGCATATGACCTTTCTTATGACATTTAAAGTAATCTATATCTTTTATAGAAGTAGTCTCATTGGGGGTTCATTTTAGAATGGTTGTTTAATGTAGAAGGATTAGGTTTAGTGATAGATTTTAAGACTAAGATGGAGGTAGATATTTAGAAGTTATTTGAGACTTCATTTTAGATATGAATGAAACTTTCTTATGTTTTTTAGAGCAAAGCATAATGAAAGGAATCCTCTAAAGTTAGAGGATCATGAAGCTCTACTTCATTCATAATAGCTCCTCTTAATCCAATGACAAATTTGTTAGCTATTTTCCACTCTTGATCAGTACATAGGATTCTAGCTATTAAGTCCTCAAATATTGTCATATACTTCACTATTAACATGGTTTTTTTGTTTAATTGTAGTTAATTATTCATGGATTCTTTTATCATGATTTTAGGATAGTATTTCACCTTTAAGATTTCTTTCATTTGTACTCATGTCATGAGGATCCTACTGTATCTTTCTTCTTTAGATAAAATATAATTCCAACAAATTTTTGTATGACATCCAAGTTTTATTTTAGAAAATAATGTTTGGTGGTAATCATCCATATGATACCAATCAAAGAAGCCATCCATTTGGGATAACCAATCTAAAAATTTATTGGGATCATGAACACCGCCATGTTGGGGCTTCCATCTTAACTTATTTTGTAGTTCTTACGATGTTTCATGGATCCAAAGATGGTCTTATCTAAGGGGGTTCCTTTGAAAGAACACTTAAATAAAAGCATAGTTGAATTGTTCACACAACAAGAAATAGTTGAGTTATTTCTCTCTTATATCTCTCTCTTTAGTTGTCTAACACACAAATAAAGTTTTCCCATTTTTTTGGTTTTAAATATGAAAAAAATAATGCTCCCAATGGATCATGGAGAAAAAAAAAGAAGAAATTTTGATGGAATAGGATGGATCTTGGACATTAAAATTAAAGTAATTTTATTATCCTTTGATTTTTGCATAATGAAGGGATGCTTTAAAATTAAAATAACCTAGGATTTGTTTGGTGTGGTTCGGCCATCCCATGTATGGCTTGAATTTTGTTAAATATGGCAATAGTTTAGTGAAAATAATTGAATATATATATATATATATATATATATATATATATATATATATATATATATATATATATATATATATATATATATATATATATATATATATATATATATATATATATATATATATAAGATAATTAAGTAAACTAAACTTAACTTTAGCATGATGCAAAATATACATAGAAGCTAGCTTAGGTGTATCTCAACTTATGCCAGACTCTTAGTTTTCATGGGAACACCCACCTAGGCTCACCAATATGAGGGACTCAGATGGTATTCATTTTGGATCCAATCACAAAGGAGAGAGTTAGGTCACAAATGATATCCATTCCTTAGATGCACCTCACAATACACTATATTCTTATTTTTTGAAGGAACACTCATCCGGACTTACCAACTAGGAGAGACTCAAGCACTACTCTTTATAGATCATATTACAAATGGGAGAGTTAGCTTGCTAGGACTATAGTTATTAGCTTAGATGCACCTCACCTTATGTTGGAATCTTTATTTTTAGGAGGGGCACCCATCCGAACTCATCAACTAAGAGAAACCTACATGCCTCTCATTATAGGTCTTGTTGCAAAGGGGGAGTCAACTTATTAGGGATTGACTAAAGAAAATATTATCATTTTTTTTTAATTATTATGGTGTTGTGATCAAGCATTTATGTGTACTTGATTATGAGCATCCAAGACATCTATTATACATTTAGTTACTATTAATTCGATAATGCTTAGTACATTAGAGCAAGTAAGGTAGAAGTTATTATGCTAGGTGAAAATTATTTTATTCCTTAATGCCTTGGATCTCTTACAAAACTTTTACTTAAGATTGTTCACTCTCCTACAATGAGTAATCTCTTTACCTCTAAGTATCTTTAGTTAAACTCTTAGTCACCTCTTAAGTTTTTTGAGTCACACTAATAGGATAATGTTCTTATTAAGTCAACTTTCTTTAAATATTAATTAATGTACAATGCTTTAGCCATGTTGGCTAGCTTTAGATGTGAGCATATAGTATTGCAATGCATGCAATTTTATCTTGTCACTTAACTTAGGAGATGGGTGTTTTTTGAGCATCACAAGTATAAATAACATGTACTCATTAAGTCCATGAGGCAAGTTCTTTGAGTGCTCAATGAGTTGATTTATTTTATTTTGATAAAAGATATAAAATGTTTTTTGAAATTGATGTTAAATTTGTACAAGTATTGTTAAAATAATAAAATAGTTATAAGGATAAAAAACTTTTCTAAGGGATAGAATTTTTTTGAGATTAAAGGCATTTCATTTCCTTGGTACCCCTTTTTATGGGTGTGTTTATAGTTTATAAGTGTCTAGGAAAACTTACTTATTGATATGATAAGGCCAATACCAAATCAATCATAGCTTATTAAAAGCTATTATATTGTTGTATTTTCTTTCTTTAGTATTAAATTAGCGGGATGAAAGTTCTTTTCTTTGTCATTAGCATTATAATATTTTATCATTCTTCTTAGTATCTTCCCACATTAATAGTGTTTGTTTTTCTTTTTGAGATTCTTTAAAAGGTCAAGAATGGCTTATACTTTTTCTAGCTATTCCACTTGACAGGTTGCTGCTTGTAGTTGTTGCTATAACAACTTGCTATAAAGTTTTGCTCAATAAGTAGAGGTGCCTCAATCATATTTGATAAGGTGAATGGTGTATGACCTATTAATAAAGAGGGATTTTTTCTAAGTTATCACGTAATTAAGGGTAGTGACTCATCCACTTAGTTTTGTCTCTTTCAATCTTTTTTTGATAGATTTAGGTTATGCTCATTTTCCACTTCAACTTAGCTAATTATCTATTTGATAAACAAAGAAATATTGAAGAAAAATGTCTTAGAACTAGTAAAACTATTTGATACTTTTATATCAAATTAAGACATATTATTTGTTATGATTGTCCTTCACAACCTTATCAATTAATGAAGTTACTGACTACTTTTATTGCAATACTGGCAAATGATTTAACCTTTATCCACTTAGAAAAGTAGTAAAAATGAGTAACTTAAACTTCCTTGGGCCACTAATGAGTGGCAAAGGATCAATTAGATCCAAGCCTACATATGAATGGCCAAGGGTTATTAATTGGATATAGCTTGTATGAAGATTATAACTATGTTGATGTAAACTTTTAACACTATTTGAATCTTCTTCAGAAGTCTTCAACATATCACTTCAATTCTAAGTAGAAGTAGCCTTTCCATAAAATATAATGGGTGAGTTTTCTTCATTTAAAGTGTCCTGTCACATTCACCTAAATGTATTTTTTTATGATAAATTTTTACTCATTATCCCTTACATATTTGAGACTAAGAGAAGTTACAAATCTTCTAAATAGTTATCATAACTGCATGGCTTTAATTTCAAATTATCAAGGATTTTTTATGCTCTACATGATTTTCTCTTTCTTTAAATACCTAGCTAGACAAGTTATCCTCTAATACTTATAATGAATTACCTTCTTTAATGTCGGGATGCACCAACTTTTGAGTGGGCTAGTCGCTTAATATTGATTAGAGGTTGATGAGTTGGTTTTCTTCTCAAAATATCAAAAGGAGATGATGTGAAAGTACTTAATTCATAATCTTCATATTCACATTAAATAAATATCTTTGATGTACTGAATCTCAAACTTTATAATTATCTTTAATTGGTTCACCATTAATTGAGAATCTAAGTAGACTATTAAGTGCTTGGCTTTGATTCATAGTGCAAACCTTTTGAGAAGTAGAGCATCATATTTAATTTAACTATTAGTGATTTTATATATAATCTTTATAGACTGATTGATTGTAATTATGATATCTGAAATTTTCAAAATTATGCTAATCTTTATACCCTACTCTTATGATGCATCATCCAAAATAACAACCAAGAATAGTTAAGACTTGGTTCTCTTTTAAGAATAGGAATGTTAAAGTCAACTAGAAAGTAAGTGAGTGCTTGGGCCTAAATTTCCCTCTAAGGTGTATAATATTTATGAAATTGGATCAATTAGACTGACCACTTAAGTAATCTCACAAAATGATTGAGCTTTATGAGTATAGTTCTAAGCAACTGGTCAATGATAACTTAGATTGGTTGGGCTTGGAAATCAAAATAGAGCTAGTGAGCTAAAATATGAGGAAGAGTGTTAGCTTTTTCAAGATTGGATACCAAAATTCAACTAATTACAAAGTCTTGTTAATATATTATATTTACTATTATTAATTTCCATATTCTCAAATTCAAAACAAGTTCACCACATCTTTTCCTATTTGTAGGTAGGGGAGTACATTTTCTCTTGGTCATAAGCTTTGTAATAATGGTGCTAAGGTGATAAGAGACTTCAGCTTCTAAAATACTACTTCACACTTATCTATCCACTCTAACAACTCACACTTCTAAGAACTTTAAAGAATGGCAAGAAACATTCACCTACATTTGAGATCAAGTGGTAAAAAATGACTCACCTAATAAGTCATTGCATCTTCTTTGCTATTCTTAGTGGGAACTTGTTGAGCATGTACTTTACCTTTTCAAAATTAATTTTTATGCCTTCAAGTGTAACGGGGTACTTATCGAACATCCCGAACTTTAGGTCAATGTACACTTTAATGAATTAAAACATATGTTGTACTTCTTGAGGGTGGAAAATGTTTCCTAAGGTTGAGTATATATTGCTCAAGGGACTTGCTCTTTATCAATAAGTCCATTAAATAAACTTGCACATTTCTTCATTTCTACTATTTGAAGGCCTAGTCCATCATTCTTTGAAAAGTTGTTATTCTTCATGCCAAATAGCTTTGCCTTATAATAGTACAAGTCTTCTCTAATGATGAATGTAATTTTCCTATAATTAGTTGGGTTCATTTTGATCTAAAGGTGTTTGGAGAATGTGTTGAGGAAGCTCATGTTGAGAAGTTAACTATCGAGTTGATAATACAATAATTTGTGGTTGTGGACACTTGTCCTTTAGTTGAGTTAAGGATAATAAACTTAACACACATACTTCACCTTTCATTAGATTTTTATATTATCACCACATTAGATATCTACTCTAGGTAGACCACTATTTTAAAATTAGCATCAATTATGTTTTATATCTCCTTCTTAATTGACCTAGTGAATTAGGTTTAGGTTGTTGTCATGCTTTTCTTCAATTTAATGAGCTACATCTTTCACAAATTAAAGGCAATATTGTTGTAAATTTAGCATTTCATTAGCTATTCATGCAAACATGCTGATATCATTGTGCGAGGCTTGGATGAATTTTTCCTTATGCTCATGTCTATACGAGGAGCTTATTCTAAGAACTTCGATCATGGTTGTCTTTACTTGATATAATTTCTTTTATGACCTCCATCATCTCAAACTCTATTTTATCCACTTCTAGTTGTTGAACCTTTTTTAATAGTTGTTATAAGTTGCATATAATTCCTAAGGTAACAGGTCCTTAATTTAAGTGATTGCCCCTTAATGTTATCTTGTGGCCACTAGTTGGAAATTTTATAGTCAGGTGGTACATTGATACCATAAATTTAAATGTATTTAATAATAGTATCCCAAAAATATTTTTGTAAGTCGCCCACCCATTATGATGAAATTAGAAATGACTATAAACTACTTTTGTTTTTCATCCCAATTGATTGATTGGGTGATAATCAATTAAGATTTTTGCTACTCTTGAGAATCCATAGAGAAGTCTATGAGATTTAAGCCAACATGTACATCATCTTAAACACTTACTAAAATTTTTAATTGGTTGAGCTATCAATATGTTACTAATTTGGTAGTTGGTGATTATCACCATGATGACCATTTCATTAAATGGATTGCTAGTTGGTGGGTTATCCCGCTATGTGAAGCTAATAAAATTTGCTTTTATGATAATTCTGTATCCATCACTGCTAAGTTATCCTCTAATTATCTTAGTTTCTTATGGCTAGCTCACCAAGATAAATCAAAACCTACTTTAAGAAAGGCTTAAGCTACCTTAGTAATATGGATGCTCTAGTAAGTAGTGATTCATTTATCTTATCTTCCACAATTTTACTTTTTTGTCACCATCAATAATTGAATAGTATAAATTTTTAACTTCCATGCTCTGATGAGCTCCTTAACTAACCTTCTGAGGTAGTGACACTCTTTAATCTCATGTCTATGATATATATGGAATCCATATTATCTTTATGTATCCCATGCATGCACACTTACATCCATGAAAATGGGCAATTTAAGTAATTTTGAATTGCCTTAACTAACTCAAACATTTTAACTCATAATGTTTAATTGTGAGGAAATGGTGTGGGTCGATACTCACTCGAATATGGGTGTGTAGTTGTGGCACATCATGGTAGAGAGATAGAGGTCTCACTCTTGATGTAGACCTTGCATTGGTTATCATTCTCTCTTCGATAATGGTGTATGCAATTATGAGATAAATTCAAATTTTATACTTATAAATAGTATCCATAATGTCTTGTGAGTAGTAGATGATCTTATCTTTGAGGCATTCTTCTTAGGTGAGTCTCTTTAGAGAACTAAGTGATTTTACTATACTCTTATGTATTCAAATGATTATTTGGTGAGTTCCAACAACTTTTCCAAAGTCCTTAAGCTACTATGAGTGTAGCTTATGTGATTAAAGGCTCCAAATTCTTTACTTTTGGTATTTCCTTTTGGCAAAGAGTGATGAACTTTCTTATGGACTTGCTAGTCTCTTAACATATCAATAATAATGTCTACAAGCTTTCCTATAGCTTCTAAGGCAAGTAAAATAGCTATTAAATATTTTTTGAAGCTTTACAAAAGCAATAATGATACCCAAGGAAGAAGTGAAAATTATCTCAAATCTAACTCTTTGAAGGAAATAAAAAAGAGATTACACTTTAGTACATTTTGAGGACAAGTAATTAAGAAGTTGATATAAAATAGATAACATAGTTTGTATGGTCATGCCATCTTTTATAGAACTCAAGGTGGGAATTTTGTATTTATGTAGTGGCTTGGCTTTATCAATCACTTTGCAAAAGGCATTGGATAAAATCTTCTCATTATTATTGCAGAATAGAGTATGATCTAAGTTGGTGGTAAAGGGTTTAATGTCATCAAACTTTGTAGTTAACATAGTTAATAGATTCAAAGGTCCCATATTTTCATCCTTATATCTTTATTCCATGGTAATTTGGATATGGCTATTGATCCATTTTTTAGTCTCCTTCATGTGGTTGCAAAATTGTTGGGGTTGTTGCTTCATATTGATTGAGTTGTTTTAGCTTGTTATCCTTTCTTAATGTACTTAGTTTTTTGTTTGTAGCATTTATCCACACTCACTGCTTGAAATAAGATGTTGGATTCCAATCAATCCATGGACTGACACCATACCTTAATCAAATGATTAGCTATATGATGTTGAGACTAGATAGAGAATAGAGTGAAGACATTGCTAGTTGTATGTGAGAATGAAGAGAGTGAGTGAGAATGTTAGATCTAGATCTACTTGTTGATAATAGATAACCACAACTATGAGACTTATTCGATGAAGTGGAGAGTATAGAGATAGGATAATGGGAAGATGGAGCTAGGGTATGGGTGAGTAGAGAGATAATTAGTGTTTTAAATTTAATATTAAAAGGACAAGAGACTAAGTTTAAAGTAAAGCATATATAATTTTTTTAAAAAATTTAAAGATTGGGTCCTAACGTAGAGTAAAAATATTTAAATATGCCTCCTAACTTATTATTTATGGAGTAAGAGGGTCATAATAATTACTACACCTCATGTAAAAAATAATAAAAAATGTACATATAACATAGATTGTTTTGGCATATGCTCATATACATGAACATGGTGTGACAATTAGTGTCACTAGTTGATGTGGCCTTTGATATGCATAAACTTACAAGGTCTAAAATGGAGGCAAGTAAGTTGAGTGAGTCCTTACCAAGTTCACCTAGGATGAGCAAATAGTGAGTTTGCTTACTAGAGGTGTCCCAATAGGTAGCTAGATTACTTGAGTTCACTTAGTGAGTTGTGGTGAGCCTTGATGATAAGATTATGAGTACCTTGTTAGAAGATATTCCTTATCTACCACATTCCCTTGGCCATTGGGAGAGTGAAAACTTTGTTTGGGATGAGCTTTATCATGAGCTAGCTTGATTGAGTTGTGGATTGCTTTGGACTATGCTCCATGGTGAGCTAGTTGATCTAGGAATACATGGAGGATAAACACCAAAATAACCAACAATGGTGGTGTTGTTTACAATATTAATATGTTAGTTTTCTAAGTTTGTGAGAAAATGAACTTGGAAAGAAAAATAATAATTTATTTATGTGGTGATGTCATTTCATAAATTATTTATAACATTATAGAGTAAGATAATACATATCTATTAAGTTAAAATATTTTTATTTTGAAAATATTTATAAAGTATTGATAACTAGGTTGATTTTGATAAAAAGAAGAAGAAAAAAAAGGTTCCCTTTGATAATTAAAAGTTCATAACATCATTCTCTTCACATATTTTATATGGAAGAAGCATTATGTATTTCTAAATAGCTTCACATGAATTAGTACACCCAATTCATAAGAAATGGAAAAATCTATGAAAATTGAGGTGAATATTGAAAGGCTTTCAATAGTTATAGTTTGAGCCTTAATAACAACTCTTTAATTGTTAGAAGACTTAAGTTAAAAGTTTGCCAATAGTGGTTACATGATCCTTAGTTCAACTGTCATCAATCTACATCAATAGTAATTCAAGATATATATATATATATATATATATATATATGTATGTATATAAACTAGGAAGGAGACATTGTTTGTTTTGTTACTAAATCAATGATCACTCCTTGCCTGCAAAACTTTTTGTACTTGAGATTACACCATATGTAGAATGTGGCTCCAATGATGATTAAAGATCTATAAAAAATTATGTAGGGCATTTGAGGTCTTTCTATTATTTATATTTTATATTTTATAATTCATTTTAGTAATCAAATTCTTAATAATTTGAACATGACATGCACAAATATTTGAATTTGGCACTTAAAAAAAATGATATTTGTGCTAATTGTGTAAATTCATAAGTTTGAACTATTGAATTGATGGCAAAGATCTTTCACACATAGTAACATCAATTGATAAGATAATGATGATGGTGATGAGATAATGATGATGATTGGCAGTACGTCTACAGGGTTGATAGCAATGGATGATTGAGGATATTTACTCAACATTTGGAGTTGTAATAGTTATTTTAAAACATACTTAAAACACTTTCAAATTATATCAATTATTTTAAAATAAGTAAATTATTTTTAAAAATAAGTAAATTTATTTTTAAAAACTAAAATATATTTTAAAAAAGAAAAATAAAACTAATTCAAGTTAGGACCTAATTAAATGAAAACTAAACTTCTTTTCCATTGATAGTTGATTCAACATCTTGTTCTTTGGAAAGAACCAGGAGTGATTTTTTATATATTATTATAATATATTTTCCCTTTCAATTTTACAAGGAAACTTTGGAATATCTATTCCAAGATATTTGGAATATATGTTAGTATGAATTTTAACGGGGTATGGGATCTTGTTGTTGCTGGTCTTCTAAATATATATTGATACAACAAAAAATAGAATCAATAGAAATTTAATATTAAAAAATTCAACAATGATACCAAAAATGCTAAGCATGATAAGGGATACATCTCGTCTTCAAAAAGTAGAAAAAAAAATGCAGACAAACAAACATTTATCATCCTTTTACCCTGGCATTAACCCAGTATCTTCAGGTTTATTCAGCTGGTACAAAATTAAGCATGACAGCATATATATATATATAGAGAGAGACACACATACGGAGAGAGAGAGAGAGAGAGAAGGAGCACATTCGCTATTATGAGCTACCAATATGAATATTATGTAGACAAATTACTGCAGACGAGGAGAAGCCTTGTGGCTAGGAGGACCCCTGCAATTATACCCTAACCGGCAACCTCTACCATACGGTTTCCCTGGATGAGAAGGCTTAACAGCAGGATGGTTAGGATCGAGACTTCCATAGGTGATTGGTGTACCATTATCCTTTTCTTCTGCATCCAAAGTAAACGGTCTTAACTGGTTGATATGTAGTAAATTTTACAAGTAAATAGCTAAAAAAATAGACCGGCATTTACTCGTATCCGCAGTAAATTCATTAATTTTTATTAAATGTTGATGCTACTACAAGCATAAATAAACAGTTTGTTCCAACACAAACCATGCGGCAAAACTATAACTAATGTATGCCTAACGTTTTAACAAAGTGGAAATAGAAGAAGAAGAGAGATAATTTTGAGGTCACCTGCGCCAGTCTTCTTAACCGTCTTCTCGAGCTCAGCCATGGAAGAAGGGATGATAAATAGGAAGAAGAAGAAGAGTACGAGGATTATAAACGTCTTCGAGATACTAGCACTTACTGTCATCATTTTGGATAGAATTTGCAAATTCCGGTGTGAATTTCTAAACCAAGCATTCCTTATTTATAGTGCAATGGAAATATCTTGTGATAACATTTTTTTGGTCACTGCAAACAGATGCAAAAGACTTAGAAGATGACCTTACCATTGGAAAAATAATAGCACTGTGGAAGATATAAGTTTTCGCCGCCCGATGACGCTTTTAGCTGAACGGAAGTCTTTCAGGGAAGACTTGGAGTCGTCCAATAAAGTTTAATGAGAAACTGGACTTGATTAATGAGCGTGAATGTTCTATTTCAAGGGAAGACTTGGGGTCATCCAATTATGCATAATGTTAAAGAGAAAAATTATTTCGAAAGTTTATAAATAGTCCTGAATGAAATTGAATTTAAAACAAGTCACAAAAAGATCGTGGAAGTGAGTACAATGGATTTTTTTTTTAACGATTAAGAGAATAACTCTGTTCGTTTGAAGGCACAAATTAATATTTTAATGTAACAATATTTCTAAGAATTTATCCTTCGACTTGTTCATAGGTTAAAATTTTTTAGCAACTTCTCTGATAGTTTCATATTTCTTATCCATATCATAACACATATTTAAGCATACTACAATTTCAAATTAGCATATAAATAAGTTTAATATGTATAACATAAACATATTATACAATCAGATTGCATTTAAATCAAAACATAAAAATAAATGTAAAACAAAGATTAAAATGAAAAAAAATGAATTATTTATTTGGCCTCTTTCACAATTTTTCTCTCAACTCTTTTCATCTCCTATGAATATGTACCTTCAAACACTATAATATCTTGCACAATTTAGCTTATCCAACAAATGATAAATATTCGTGAATGTTAGTGAAACAAATTTCAACAATATGGTTGCCATAAAATGCTTAAATTATAAGAATAAATTTGTAAATTATTTCATAACACTACATAAGATTTGTTATCATGAAATCCATAGTAAACCACACGGTACTCATGACTTCATGTAGTTGCAAATTGATTTTTCTATATTTCGATAAGGGTCCATACAAGAATTGTTTGCCCAAATTGATGAATAAATGACTTGACCACCTTAAGAAGCTTTTTGATTGGCAAAAAATCAGAGAAGAGCATTTACAATTTGAAAAAAGATTAGCTAAAATAAAAATGTATATAGTAAAATTACTATAAATATATGTATTAACCCTTATTAAATTAAGACTTTTGTATACTCTATTAAGTAATTAAATCTATTATAGGATATCATGTTTATCTCTTGAGATAATATATTTATTCCTTAATAACATATTCAATTACTTAAATAAGTATCCCCAAGATCTGCGTGGTGTTCCAAATAAGATTCTGACAAATTTTTCTGGTGACTCCACTATCGGTTGAAAAAACACTTGCCCCCTTCTTTTCTAGCACTTTTGAGGTAGGGTCTACTTCTGAGCCACCTCTAATAACTAAGGGTGCGTTTGAGACAATTTTCTGGCTGCTTTATTTTTTTTCAGAAAACAGCCAGAAAGCAAAATAACTTCGTTTGGCTACCAATTTTTTTGTTGCTTTTTTAGAAGTTTTGTGGTGAAAAAGTTATTTTGAGAACCAAAGCTATTAGAGTATGATGGCTATCAAAAAGCTATTTTTTGAATTTTTCAAAAAGAAAAATATTTGTAAAATGCACAATAGCTTTATCAGAAAGTTGCTTTCTACAACAGCTTTATATCCAACCTTTCAAAAAGCTACAACTACCCTAAACAGACACTAAAAGTCAGAAAAAGAAAAAAAAAAGGGAGAAGACTTAGAAGGCAATCCTTAAAAGAGAGAAAAATAAAAGGAGATGTTAGAAATAGAGTAAGCTAGGGCGAGGGAAGGATACACCCTTCAAGATACTTCTCCTCTCCTAGGAGGTATCAGTTATATCCTCTTTCTACAGCCTAGGAGAGGAAGATGTATCAAGAATTGTGAGTTCTCCACCTTGCCTCTTTTCTTATGAAAATAGAAAGAGCTTTATATTGGTAACAGAGAAACCCATGGCAGATTGCAGTAGATCCTTTGCAGAACCCCTAGGTCATCCTCCTACACTAAGAAAGAGTTACTTAAGGTCATGAAGGGTCATATCACTAGAGAACTTGAGAGAAAAATCTTAGGGAGACTTGTAACTACCCAAAATAAAGGAAAGGAAAAAGTAGTTTTCCTTAATAGATGGAGAGCTTATCAGCCTATGCTTGTTATATCAGATCGATACCATCACTTGGGGAGGTCACTATTCTAACATAGGGATTAGTTAGCTAACTTGAGGAGAGATAGCCCTAAGAAGGAAATAAGAAGGGTTTATGTCAAGAAAGCCCATTGGCCCCTAAGCCAAAGACTCACTCACCATCATAATTAGAAAGAACACCTATCATTTGACCTACTAGAGGAAGGCCTTCATCACCTTTTCTTAGGCCCCAACTGAAGGGTCATCATCATCTCATACCTCCAATAAGGGGATAAAGTCACTTCACCTATCTCCTTATAACAGACAGACTTCAGATGAGGACACTTTGGTTTGAGAGGCACTCTAGTGATAGAGGAAGTCTCCACTACCTAGAGAAAGCATGAGAGAGAGCATTCTCAGGTAAAACTTATGGGTATAGAAGAAGAATCTGAAGCCATCCTTGACAGCAATGGAATCCTTCTTCTTTTGATAAAAGAAGAAGTGGAAACCATTATAGAAGGGAATGAGGAAAAAGAAAAAATGAGAAAGATTCAAGAATAATTTGAAATAAATTAGAATGACTTATTAGATAATGACCCTAGGCTACCCATAGCACATGTTTTCATGGTAGATATGAGGGCATCTAAGAAAGAATAAGAAGAAACACATGAGGATCCTTTACCTGATCCTACTCAGCAGTTAATCCTTCAATTAAAGAATAATGGTGATCAAATTTTAAGGATGAAAAAGAAGATTGAAGAGATGATTACCACTATGCAATCACTCCAAAGTCTCATTCCCACCTTTTCTCAGCCACATTCTTTAGAAAGTCTAGAATAGTCTCATCTCATAGATAAGATGAATCTTGGTATAATAGAGTATCATCAATAACCTAAACCAACGGATGATATATCTCCCAAAACCAACTTGAAGTCTTTAGTAGAATAATAGCTGAAGGAAGCTTTGGTAGAATCCCATGGTACGACTCTTATTCCAAAGGATAGACCGTACCCTAAGGAATATGATTATATACCCTATCCAAAGGGATTTGTGCTTCCTTCTTTCAAAGTTTTTGATGGGAGTGGCAATCCCAAACATCATTTGGCACATTTGTGACAAGTTGTTGTAATACCGAAGGGAGTGATGCCTTGTTGTTGAGACAGTTAGTCAGTAGTTTGACTGGGGTTGCCTTTGATTGGTATGCAGAGATACCAAATAATTTAGTGTGCACTTTCACTGAATTAAAAAATATATTTATGAAGTGATTCACTGGCACACAACCACATTACTATAGATGATTTAGTTGTTGAAAAGTAAAAGCTATATGAATCCTTAGTTGATTATATAATGAGATGGAGGATTCTTAGCTTGAAGTGCAAGCCTCAATTACAAGAGTAGCACACTATGGAAATATTCCTAAGAAATATTCATGGCCTTATTGCCTTCTTATTGAAAGGCTTTACAACAAAAATTTTGAAAAATTATTAAAAAAACCTTTAGCCTACAAGAAGAATCTCTTAGAATGTCATTCCTTCGAGACCGACTATAAAACCATCAAAACCTAGGAAAGTGTTGAAAAAGAAGGGAGGCAATGTCTCTATAGTGGATAAAGGAAAAGTTCCAATTCAGGCTCAAGCAGAGCAGCCTGCACCTTATAGGCCATCTCTAGAATAATTATCACCAACTTTCCAAGAAAGATCCCACTATCCCTTTTAATGGAAGAATGAACCAGACTTATTCTTTCAAGAGAGAGAAAGTGAGAAAACTATTTTAAAATTTGAAGAAAAAGTTAGATTTCAAGTTGCTTGATCCAAAAAGGCATGAAAAAGTCAATAAGGTTAATGACCCAAATTATTGCCATATCACTAGATTTTAGATCATACCATTGAAGACTGCTTCATTATCAAGGATTGGCTTGAAAGAAATTATATGAGAGGGTTGGTCATAATTCTTAAGGATGCCTTATGAACCCTAGAAGGAACTACTAAAGTGATCACAGATGAATCTTCCATGTCTTCTAGTTCTTCTTCTTTAAATGATTGATATATAGTTCTATCCCATTCTTCTTAAAATATTTAATGAAAAAGTTTAAAAATTTCATGCGATCAAATGAACTTTAGGAAGAATATCATTTAGATTGATCCACTAGCATTAGAAGACTTAATTCCTCCTCAACCCCATTTAGTATCATCAAATGTCTGGATGTCTAGAGAGAGTGGTGAGAGAGGAATGTATGTTGTATCATATAGAATTTTGTATGATAAGGATGGAAAGGCTAGGCCATATACTTGTACATATTTATGCACTTATTTTGAAAATATTAATAAAAAGCCTATCCCTAAAGACATTTCTTTGTTCTTATTATTTCTAATGATCATAATGTGAATGATGAAAAATAGGAATATAAAAAAGAAACTTCCCATACTGAATGTGATGTGTTTTGTAAATCAGGGTCAGAGAGTGAGAGTTCTATGGCTATTACAAGGTTATCCTGTGAATATAGAAGTAGAACTTTTAGATTCTGATCAGTCTTTAGAAAGCGACATCGGTGATGAGGGACATATTAACATGACCCTACATATAACTTAGTAGATATCATTGAAGTTAATCTCTACAATGTGAAGGTCCTACCACCTCCTAAAGATAAAGAAAAACAAATTGTTGATCAATGTCCCAAACCTCCACAGAATGTAAAGGATTTAGTAGTTGAGCCATATATTACCATGGTCAACTATAATGTTTTAGCCCATCTTAGGAAACTTTTCGCTAGACTAAGCATTTATGATGCCATTGTTCTATCTAAAGAAATGAGGGAATTATTAGTTTAGACATTACTCGACCCAAAGATATTCCACATAGCCAGCAATAACTTTTAGATGAGGCTTGCTATTTCAAAGAGATTCTTGGGGTAAGTTTCTCTGATAAAGATTTAGTTTTGGAAACCATAGATCATAATCGACCACTATACATTTCTATCAAGGTGGACAATATCTGACTAACAAGTGTTCTTGTTGATCATAGTTTTTCAATGAACATGATGAATTCCAAAACATTATCACTTTTTAGGATTGATACAAGAAGGCTTAGTTCTAATAAAATATTATTGAGGGGGTTTAATGGATTGTGAGAGAAAGCTTTAGGTTCAATCACTTTATTATTGAAAATAGATGTGTTGGAAACTAAAGCAAAAATTCATATTATTAATTTAAAGACATCATTTAATGCTCGGTTAGGCAGGCCATGGATACATGAGTATGGAATGGTTCCTTCATCACACCACCAATAAGTACAAAAGAGATGGAGTAGAATATACTATAAAATGTGATATACAATCATTCTCTATTCATGAGATTGAGCTTTATGAAGATGTTGTCTATTATATGCCTAAAAGGAAAATACCTAATTCTATGAAATCTTGTACTATTGTAGCACAAAAGAAAATAAAAAAAAGATGTGATAATAAATAAAAAAGAAGAAAAGAAAGAAAAGTAGGGAAAAGAAAAAAAGAAAAAAGGACCTCCAATATTTTAAATTGATTTGGAATCTAACTTTGATGAAGATTCCAATAAAAAAGATGCCTCAATAAAATTTGAGATTTTATTAAAATCATATAGTGATTAAGAACAAATACAAGCATAAAAAATAAACCTAATTATCTATTTCTGAAAAATTTAAAAGGTATGTGGATACTTTGACTTTGACTCCTTTATCACAAAATAAAGTTTCACAGTTAGAAGTCAAAGTAGCCTCCAACCTTTCAGTGGAGGTTGGGAAGTTATAAATGTTTATTCTATACCCAGATCTTCAAGTTCAGTAGTAGATATAAAACTTTAAGATCTATCTTCTAATGATATAATATAACTCCCATTTGATTGGTATCTTGACTGTGTTAAGAAAGCTATAAAATATAATTTGATTCCTTATGCTTGGCCAAACGATACAGGTCAACGCATGAAAAGCTTATGGAATAATAAAAATAAAATTTTGAAATCCAAGGCTAGCATTGGGTTTGGTACCATTGGACCTTTAAATAATAATGAACACTACTTAATGATAAGTAATCATATGGAATATGATGAACATTTTGACATCCTATTTAATATTTTAGAAGAATTCTATCTTAAAACATCAGATGATCTAGATGATTGCTTAATTCAAAATGCACCCCTAGAATTTGAAGAAGAAAAAAATTCATTGTTGATGAATTAAAGGAGATCACTTTAGTAACTCAAGGAGACCCAAGGCCAACTTTTATTAGTTCATTATTGGGTTCAAGGATTCCAAAAAGTTGATTAATTTACTTTTTGAATATAAAGATTGCTTTGTATGGAGTTATGATGAAATGCTAGGTTTATCTCTAGATGTTGTAGTTCACAAACTAGAAATTAAACCTAATGTAATTCTAGTAAAGCAGACTCCCAGATGCATGCACCTAGAAATTAAACAATAAGTGATTACTGAAGTGAAGAAATTATTTGAGGTTGCTTTTATATGAGAAAAGAAATACCCTTCTTGGTTAGTAAACATCCTCTAAGTAATGAAAAAGAATGTCCAAATATGTATTTGCATTGACTTTAAAGACTTGAATAAGGCTTCTCCTAAATATGAGTTCCCACTGCCAATATAGAACATATGGTGGATATAGCCTCATCACATGAAATCTTTTCATTCATGGATGGATTATTTGAGTTTAACCAAATAAAGATGGCCCCAGAAGATGAAAAATATTTGACGTATAGAACTCCTATTGGGATATTCTATTACACGATCATGTCATTTGGTCTAAAAAGGACTACTTATCAAAGAGCAATGAATAGAATATTCAATGATTTAATTTATAATCAAGTTGAATGTTACATTGATAACCTAATCATTAAAAGTAAGCAAAAAATGAAATCACTTATATGACTTACTAATTTGTTTTGAGTAATTGAGCCATTACAACCTGAAAGTGAACCCTTGAAGTGTGCTTTTGGAGTAACTTCAGGAAAGTTTTTAGGATTGGTAGTGAGGCACTATGGGATTGCAATTAATTCATAAAAGATAAAATCTATCTTGACATTTTTGCCACCTAGAAGTCTTATATAGTTAAGATCCTTCTAGGGAAGGCTTGCATATTTAAGAAGATTTATGCCAAACCTATTTGGAAGATGCTAATCATTTTTGACATAAGCAAAGAGGGATTCTAAATTTATTTGATATGAAAAATGTTAGAACACATTTGAAAGTTTAAAATGACATTTGATGAATCCTCCTATTTTGGTTGGCCCAAGCCTATGGAAGCCATTAATTTTGTATACTATAGTTTTAGATGAATCACTTGGAGAATTATTAGATCAAGTTAGCAAAGATGGGAAATAAAATGCCCTTTATTATTTATGTCCTAGACTCACCCTAGTGGAGGTGAATTATCTTCCCATTGAAAAGCATTGTTTAGCTTTGGTTTTCGCTGCTTAGAAACTACGATATTAAATGCTTTCACATAAAGTAAATTTGATCTCAAGAGTGAACCCTTTGCAATATCTTATGACTCACTTTATATTGTCTAGATGTCTAGCACATTGGTTAATGATTTTGTTGCAATTTGAAATTACATTCATTCCTATCCGTGCTATAAAGGGTCAAGTTGTAGCTATTTTTTCACAACACACCACTACCTGAAGGTTCTCCTTTAGATAACAATCTTCCAGATGGACATATTAAAGAATGAACTTAATGGCACTTGAGAATTATATTTTGGTGGTGTAGCATCGCCAAAGAAAAATAATGCATTGAACTCTTTATTTCGAGGGAATGTGGGGATTGAGTTGATTTTTATAATACTAGACAAAGAAATGATGTGCTATTCCTAGCATTTTTCTAAACCCTACACAAATAATGAGGCTTAATATAAAGCTCTTATAATTGAGCTAGAATTAACAATCTTTATGGATATAAAAAATATAAAAACCATTTGGGGATTCCCAACAAGTTATTAATGAAGTGAGAAAAATCTATAATATTTTGAACCCATAGATTTTCAGTTATTGCTAGCTATGGTGACAAATATTATACCTTCATTTTTCCCTTTTGAGAAAGAAGATAAATGAAAAATAGAAATATATTGCCTTGTGTTGGGACACCACGTAGATCCGTAGATGTTCTTATTAGAGTGATCGGGTATGCCATTGAGGAAATGTGTACTATCTCAAAAGATAGAAGTCACCACCCTACAATGGACCTAATCACCTGAATAAGGACTTCTGAAGACTATGGGTCTTCATATGTACCAGAGATTCTTCCCTTACTTTACATGGGAAAGTAAAGTAGGATTTATTTTAAACTGGGTTCGTTAAGTTCCCTATGAAAGCAAGCCCCCATAGTTAATTATATCTTAATGAATTAGATTTCTTAGGAATACTCTCAATTAAGGTAAACGATCATTGTCTCTAAAGATTTCAAAGATAGGACTATCAATCAATTAGTTTATTTTTGGAATATCAAGTGGGATTGATCAAGAGGAGGGAGATTATCAGCAAAGGAAGATAAGTAGGGGATGCTTATGATACTAGGAAAGCCTAAGCATCCCAAACTATCCTATGGTTAGGCTTTATATTTTTGAAATTGAAGTGATTTATTCATTTGAGTTGAATTTTTATTAGAAATTTGGGGCTTATAATTCCATGACAAAAGATCGTGGAAAAGCCTAAGAGGTGAGGATTTATGCTGGTGCCCCACAAAGGGAAGTAGCAACCTCTTAACCTATATCTAAGGAGCTTTGGTGAGAGCTAAAGCATGACCTAAATCTAAGGCAAAAAATGGGTATTTGGTTTACCTCCATAACAGAGGAAAAGCCATCCAAATGTTTGGACTTACAACGCCTAGGGGTGGCTGCCAACTAACTCCTCCTACAGTTTTAAATACATGTAGGCAAGTCATATGCTTTTGCAAGATAGCTAAGTCGTTGTTTATTTAGAAAGAGGTTAAGTCCTTAAACACACTCCCTAAGAGACTAGATCATGTAGGCCATGATTTAATGACCTAAATCTATGCAAACTTTATTACATTTTATATTTATTTTAGACAATTCATTTGACATAGATTTATGGGATTCATATGTCTAATGCATGAGAAATTAGATTATGGGCCAAAATCAGCAAAAAAGGAGGTGTGTTTCACCATGGCTCTCAAAGGCCAAGCCAAATTCTTTAGTATGGGTGGAAGCCCTCTAAATCAAGAGTGAAGCACTATACTTTTTTATGCATGATGTGAGAAAGAAAATACAACATCCAACTAAGGGGTTGCTAATTCTTTTATCTTGATTTATAGCCTAAGCTTTAGGTGAGGTTATGAGTTATTAATTTTTAGTTTTGAGTTGATTAATTAGATATAAAATTTATTTTTTCCTAAGAGCCTAATTATCATCCAAGCCATACATCAAAGCAAGGAAGAAATTAGAAAAATATGTCATCTTAATGCATAAGCTAAAGAAACATCAAACCATTTATAAAGCTAGCACAAAGGAATAAGTGGCCAAGTGTGGTCAAGCTCCACCGCACAAACCCGAAAATAAATTGGGTAGCTGGGCTCTACCCTTATACAACCCGGATTACAAATGAATTAATTACAAAAATGAATTCATATTATGGGGGTCTTCATTCTTCATTCTTCTTTTCTTCATTTGGTTCTTTCTTCCTTTTGACTTGGTTGGAATGTGGCTTGGCTCTAAGGCTTCACATGGTACATAAGACATAGTCTTATGACAAATGTTCATCCTAATCCCCCATAACAATCATTCCAAATCCTAATTTACAAAATTACATGATAAAGGAAATATAACTAAAACACGCAAAGAGATTAGCTAAACAAACCATCCCAAGCATGTATTGGACTTAGCACCCCACACATGGGTAACCAAGTCCACCTGGCCTATTTTGGATCATGCTTAGTATAAATGTTTTGCACAATAAAAGCAATTATATATTTATTACAGTGCCTTAAGCATAATCCCCCTGCAGAAGATAATGATTAGAGTAAGATCGTCCTACCATTCAGTCTAGATACACCCTAACATCCAGACTAAAATATTACATCATAAAATAAAATTAAACATCAAACCATGCACCACCCTAACATAGGACGAGGTGGTGACTTAGCCTAATCTATTTTATAAGGTTTGTGTGGTATGCTTAGTTAGGCTTTAAGGTTTAGGTTTTCTAAGTATGAAAATGTTCAACTTAGAGGGTGGTTTCATTTATGTGATTTAGTTGATTTAGTTAATTTTTATTTCATGATTTGATTTGGTTTGAATGAGCCACACTTAATTACTAAATGTTATAAAGAGAGGTAGAAGAGAACTTCTCTTTCCTCCCTACCTTAAGTAATTTCTAAGGTAGATTCATTAATGACTTTATATTTAGTGAATGTTTTATCATGTGTTTTAATTAATCTTATATTTAGAACAACTTTAAACAAACCCATTCATAGAGAAAGGCATTTTAAGATTAAATAAAGTGAATTACTATTACAAAATACACAACACTTTATTTATTTCTCAACATGTGTAACATGCATATGGATGGACCCTAAGCATATCTATACATGCAAATGAAAATGTTTAGCACACCTTAGATGAATAGGTATGTTACTTAAGAAAATTTGGATGCTTCATGATGCATGATTTTGTTAAGTAGAAGAGAGTGATTCTTTTATCCATTTTTCACATGCACATTCACAAGTATAAAAGACATAATTGAGTTTGGCGCCATTGTTAACACCAGGGGTGTAAGGTATAAGACCTACTTGGGGTTATTTAAAGCCTTGTAATCCCGAGATGTCCAGACTATTATACCACTTTTCTTAAATACATGTGCATGTACAAAACAAAATGCATGGAAATAGAATCATGCAAAGGTTTATGTTTGTTTGTTTGATCTTGGTTGTTTAGTTTACATATGTGATGTGGTATCCCTTCTTAAGTCAAGACATAGTAGTGTATATGATTAGATTTAAGCAAGTGATATGTCCTTTTCAAATGGATTATACACTTTGCAAATCATATAAAATTCTGTGTTAAGAAAGAGAGGTAGAATCACATAACACATTTTATACTATTCACATGCAAGCTCATAAGCAATTGTAAATAGCATACCCTTCATTCGTAATGTTTTATTTATAAGTTTTAAAAAATAGTTTTGGAATTAGTAGTAATAATAGCCATTCATATTCTTACTTTAGCCAAAGCATGCAATTTGACATAAAGGAAATATTTTTTTATTTTTAAAAGACATGAATGCATGATTTTCATATGACATACACATTTAGCATGTTAGGAAAGAAAGAAAGTGATGCAAGCATGCAATTTCATTCACTCTAATTAATTCCTTAAGACAATCTTATAGAATAAGATTATTTAAAGTGAATCAAAAGTGGTTTAAGGAAAGTTTGATTTGATTTTGAGTTTGATTTGAATTTAAGGAATGTGAAAAGGGTTTGCTGGTCCTAACCCATCTCCCATATGTATATGTTATTTTAGTCTGATTTTTAGAACCATTAAGTGGATTTTTTTATTTTACTTAGGTTAAGGTGTTCATTAAGTTCATTAATTACCCCTTTCTTACACCACTTTAATATATTTAACCAAATAATTATGAGCCAATGTATGACATAAAATCATAAGAAATTTAAATCAGCAATGCACCTAAGAAAGAAATGGGCCTAATGCATTTGGCTCACAATTAATGATTAATTAAGCTAAAGGGTTTAATTTAAGTATTTTCCTTTCAGACATATGGGTTAGTATGATTTTATTAAGTTTACTTAGGTTATTGAACACCTAAGCATCACAAGAAGAATTGATTAAGTGATTAAAATTTTGGATTAATTTTAATTTTGAGTTTGGTTAATTAAGCTATTAAATGATCAAATCATTAATTTGTGATTAGATAAGTTTTTTATTCAAGTGAAAGTCTTAGGGAAAAGATTTGATAAGATAATCCTAATCTCATTCCCCAAGTCTATCCACTATTCTAGATTAACAAATTTAATTAATGAATTTTATCATCAATTTAATCACTTAATTGATTAAGAAAATGATTAGAGATGGATTGAGCAATTCCCCTAATTAAATCATTAAAAAACCCAAGAAAATTAGGGGAGGTAAAAGTCATCCCACTAAACTTACCTAAGAAGTTTGGAATCAATCAATGGAATAATTAGAGTAATTAACATAATTGCATTCCCAATAAAACCCAAATTATTGAAAATTTACTATTCAAAATCCATTAGACTTAATTTTAGTTTATTCCCCTTTGAATTATCTTCACAATGCATTTTACTTTTTATTTTTTTTATTTTTTCTACATTCAGTTATGTAATATTGAAGTTTTAATCATTAAGGATTAATTAAAATGCTAATTATATAACTAATCCCATCGATGCCATGTGGATCGCTGATGCGGCGTGCGCTTTCCACGTGGCACGATGGGATGGGTTATTTAAGTTATCACATCTAATGACATTAACGCTTTCTCTGATGATCGATCATGATCGATGGGATTAAGCTTAAGGATAAATCCATGGACCCTTTTGATTAATCGGACCATCTATCCAAAATGCTTGGATGGATGGTTCGCTGATCAATGAGCTTCAGGAGGGCATCCTCACATGGGGTTGATCCTTCGATTGAGCTGGATTGAAGCTTAACCATATCATTTGGGAGCAAGACATCCAATGGTCAATTTGCAATGGGTGAAAGTTTCTTTCACAAAGGACAAAACACTTCTATTCAGGCTCGATTTGAAGGCATACCTCGAGGCTATCAGGTGCTCTCCGTCGAGGTAGCTTAAAGTGGAGCTGAAGTCTGAAGATTTGAGGGCTTGAGGTTGAGTGGATCTTCCTTCGACCAAAGCGGGCTTCAATTGCTTGCCACCTGATCAAACTCCCTCTCTGCCTTGAGAACTTGGATGAAGACTTGGGTGAGCTTGACTGGGTTCCCTCAAGGTGCTTGAAGGAGGAATTGAGCTAAAATTGAGTATTGAGTAGATAGAATTTGCCTTGAGATCCCCTATTTTTGGCTTGAGGAAAATTAAAAATGGAGAAATCAATGAGCCTTGGGAATCTTGGAGAAGCTTGAGGATGCTTGCTCTGAGTTCCTTAGCTTCAATCGAGTGTGAGTGTGTGAAAAAGAGATGAGATTAGGGGGAGTATATCTCCCCCTAGAAGGATCGGACGACCGAGCATAGATTTTCTATTTTGATCAAATTGATCCTATGGGTTGAGTTGGTTAGGCCATTTTAGATCCCATGTGGTTCGATTTACTAGAGGGAGGTAGTGGAGAAGTTTCCATGTGCTAAATGAGGTGGAGGAGTGATTCACATGTGCTCATTTCCAAGTGGGTTGCTTTTGGCCTTGGGTTAGGTTTGGCTAACACAAACACATTGGGTCATGTGCACCACACCCAATATTATCCACTTGGTCCACTAAGAGGGTGCCACCATGGAAAGGATATGACTAAATTCCAAGTGGACTTGGCCATAGGTTACCCCTTGAACTAGGGGTAAAATGGTCATTTGGCTTTGATTTTACTTTGGACAGATTTAGAATAGTTTGAAATTGGGTTTAGAATTTGGAGTTGATTTGATGTTATTTGGCTCATGTTGACCCATTTAGGTCAAAATGGCTCAACTTGGGTCAAGTTGACCAATTGGTCAAATTGGGTCAAACCAAGGGCTGGGTCAAGTTTATATGACAATTTGAAATGTGTTGGCATCATTAGTTTGGTTCAATTTGGTTCATTTAGGTCAAATGGGTCAAGTTGACCAATTTGACCCATTTGACCTAATTGGGTTAGGTCATGGGTTGGTTTAGGTTTCGTTTGTCATTTGAAATATGTTGCAAGCTTTGGTTTCAATCAATTTTTGTTTGATTTGATTTTGGCTCAATTTTACCTTTTAGGTCAAGTTGGGTTCATGGTCAATTGAGTTGGGTTGGATCTAGTTGGCCAATTGAGGCTTTGGTCAAGTTCAATAAGTGGTTTATAATGAATTTGACCCATTGGTTGCAATTAATTTGGCTTTGATCAAGATTTGACACATTTTAACTTTTTAGGCCAAGTTGGGTCAACTTGTCAAGTGACCAATTGGGCTAGGTTAGGCTCAAATGATGACTTGGTCAAGTTAAAACATTGATCATGAATTAGTTTTGATCAATGGTTCCAATCAATTTGGCCTATATTAGATTTTGGTTAGTTTAGATTTCATTTTGCTAAGTGTTGACTTGGTCAACCCTTAGGTTTGACTTGGTTTGACCCAATTTGAGTGATTGATCATCTCATGATGATTGTTGCTCACAATGTGAGGCTTAGGTGGGCTTAGTTCAATCCATTTTAGGTAGGATTAGAATTTGGCTCATAAGGGGTCATTTAGGTCACTTTGGATCAAGTGAGCCTAAGTGGATCAATTGGCTTGATCAAGGCTTGATTCAAGTTTGGTTGAACTCACATATTGACTTATGATTAAAATATAAATCCATTTGCAAATGATTTGGAGTCAAATGGGTTTTGATTCACTTGACGATTTCAAGTTCAAAGGGTGAACATGCGTTTGACTTGGATTTAGTTTTGGTTTGATGATTGAAATTTATGTTTGTATTTGGATTCATGATGAAGGATTGATTGAATCATGAAAAAAAAAAATCAAGGGTTTGGCTTGATTTGAGTTTGATTTGGCTAAGTTCAAGAATTTGACTTGAAAGGCTTAGGTTAAATTTTGGTTGAATTTTGGTTTGAGTTTTGAATTTAGTTTTGATTTGATGATTAAAGTTTATGTTTATATTTGGTTCCATGATTGTAGGATTGATTGAATCATGAAGAAAAATCAAGGGTTTGGCTTGATTTGAGTTTGATTTGGCTAAGTTCAAGAATTTGACTTGAAAGGCTTAGGTTGAATTTTGGTTGAATTTGGGTTTGAGTTTTGAATTTATTTTTAGTTTGATTATTGAAGTTTATGTTTATATTTGATTTCATGATTTTAGGATTGATTGAATCATGAAGAAAAATCAAGGGTTTGGCTTGATTTGAGTTTGATTTGGCTAAGTTCAATAATTTGACTTGAAAGGCTTAGGTTGAATTTTGGTTGAATTTGGGTTTGAGTTTTGAATTTCGTTTTGGTTCGATGATTGTAGTTTATGTTTATATTTGGTTTCATGATTGTAGGATTGATTGAATCATGAAGAAAAATCAAGGGTTTTGCTTGATTTGTGTTTTATTTGGCTAAGTTCAAGAATGGGATCAAAGTGATTTAGGAAAGAATAATTTGGAATTCAATCACGTGTTTCAATCATTTGGAATTGATTCTTGATTTGAGAAAATTCATTGGAATTGATTTGAGGTTTGTTTTAGAATTGAAGTTGATTTAAGTTCAAGGTTGATTTGAATTTGGAGTTTGACTTGAAAGAAGGAAGTGAGGATTTGGTTCAAGATAGAGGGTAGGAAAATTTTCCTAACACCCCTAAGGCATGACCTATTCCTATGGCTAACTCTTCTAAGTCTCTAGGGTTAGGTTAAGTGTTCACCTAATCACTAGAAGTGTCTTAAGACTAAGGAAACTCTTAGTGTTTAAGAGGAACCTATGTCTAAGAAGAGGAGGTTGAGAGCTCATTCTAAAAATGAGGTCAATACCAGCATACAATGAAATTACTTGAAAAGGTTCTTTTTGTGACTCTATATAGATGCTTTGGCGAAGCTTTCTAAAGAAATTATATGCTGAGAAAAGGATTTATATCTATAGAAGTTTAGAATCAACAAGTCATATCTCCTATAGGTTTAGATTACATAAATAAAAAATAGAAATATAAAGGATAACCACCCTTACTGAAGGTCAAGAAGAATGTGATAGGAGACAATCATTCATTGACTATTTAAGTGAGGGAAGGCTTTCTGAGGATAAGTTATTAGCAAATCAAATTAGATAATGTGCCTTATCATATGCATTAGTTAAAAATGTGCTGTAGCATAAGTCATTCGATCAAATGTGGCTACATTATTTGGATAAACAAGAAGCTCACATGATTGAAACTATGGTACATTTTGGATTGTGTGGCGCTCACAAATTTTGACCTAAGATGAAATTTAAAATTAAAAAACTTGGATATTATTAGCCTTTGATGTTCAATGATTGCATGGAAATCATACGTCATTGTAATTAATGCCAAATACATGGTGTAGTGTTACAAGCCTCCTAATATACTACACCCAAGGATGGCCTCTTGCCCTTTGAGAGTTGGGGTACTTACAACATAAGGTATATTGATCCTCATTCATCAAAAGAGCATCATTTTATATTAGTCTCTAGATGGGTTGAGGTGATTCCACTGAAAAAAGTGAAAGCATACCATGTGCTTAAATTTTTTCAAGAAAATATCATATTTTTTTTGGTGTCCTCATCGAATCATATATGATAATGGCCTATCATTTAAGTCCATTAAAATAAATCACTTCATAACTAGACATAAAATTGATTGGAGATATTTGATCATCTATTATGTCAGGGAAAATGAATTGGTCAAAGCATTTAACAAGATTCTTATACAAATTCTAAAAAAAGTACTTGAGAAAAATAAATATCAATGTCATGAAAAGTTCGTTGAAGCCTTATGGGCCTATTAGACCACATATAGGATACCAACTCATTCTACACCATATGCTTTAGTTTATGAAACTAAAGCTATTATTTCATTGGAAGTACAACTACCTTCTTTAAGAATAGTAGTTAATACCAACATTATAATAAATCAAAATCATAAACTTTGCATGGAGGAACTTGAGAGTCTTGAAAAAAATGTTTGAAAGCTCAACATGACCTTGAACTTTACCAATCACATATGGTTCAAGCTCATGATAAATTGGTCCATCCTAGAACTTTCTAAGTAGGATACTTGGTCTTGGTTCTTAGAAGGCCAATTTTAGCTCATCGTAGGATAGATAACAAATTTGACACAATATGGGAAGGACCATTCATTGTGGAGAAAGTCCACGAAGGAGGTTGTTATTAATTTATAACATGTAATGGTGAACATCCAATGCTGTATTAATAGACATTACTTAATGAAATATTATTATGAAATATACTTTAGTTTTATGAACAATAAAGTTATGTTTACCTATATTTTGCAATTTATTCAGCTTCAAATATTGTTTCATTTAAATTTGGTTTTGTGCAATGTCTCTTAGACCCTTGTAAATTTATTTAAGTCCTTATGGTCACAATTTTTGCATTCATATAGAATGAAAGCAAGTCTATTTGTGATACTCTTCTTATAATTCTCTTGGGTTTGGAGTAGGCCTTTGTGCATCATTCCCATAGGTTTGGAGTAACCTTTTATCGCACCATTCCTACTATTCATAAAATAAGATTAAGCCATTAAAGATCTCTTCATGTCAAATAGACTATCTAGGTTAGCATTAAGTCATCAAGACCTCTTTCCTCCTTTTTGGTTATTTAAGTTGGAATTGAGCATATAAAGGCACCTTATTAATAGCTAATCAGATAGGAGTAAGCCCCATAATAGACATCCTTTCTAAGTGATAAGGATATGATTAATGCAATAAGGTTCCCTTCTTATCAAATAGACTATCTAGGTTAGGATTAAGTCACCAAGATCCCTTTCCTATTAGTCAAAATTTGAGGTTTAAGATTAAGTCATCAAGGCCCCTCTTCTTCTTTTTAGCTATTCAAGGAGAAATTAAACCACTAAAGGCCCCTTCTTAGTAGCTAGTTTTATAGGAGTAAGTCCCTTAGTAGACATCCTCTTGAGAAAATTAGGATAGGATTTAGTCACTTTGACCCCTTTCTTTTTCAAGCTATTTAGGTTAGAACTAAGCCATTGAATGCTCCATCTTGTTAGCTAAATTCAACTATATTAGGGTGTATGTCCTTATGACCCCTTTTCTATTTCAAAATAAAAGAAATTAAGAAATGAAAATAAGCCACTCTAAGGCCCCATTCTTATAGACTACTTAGGTTAGGAATCAAGTCCATGTGACCTCTACCTATTAGTCAAAATCTTGAGGTTTAGGAATTAAGCTGTTGAAAGACCCTTTTCTTAACCTAGCTATTTAGGTTGGAATAAAGTCTTTAAAGACCCTTTCTAATAGCTAACTAGATAAGAGTAAGTTTTCTAGTGGTATCTTTCTCTGGTTAAAAATTCATGTAGTTTGGTTAGGAGTAAGTATCCATATCAGCGTCCTTTCCAATTATTATGCCTAGATAAGAGTAAGTATCCATAGTGGCATTTTTTTAAGAAAATAAAATGTTAGGATCTACTTGTAGATCTTTTCTTTAAAATTAGCTAGTCATTTAGACTATTTTTTCGCTAGTTTCACTTAGAAATATATGAGTCATAGTGCCTTCTTTCTTAGTTAGCCATTAAAAATCTATTATAGTCAGAGCGAAAATGAGCCCCTTGAAAGGCATTTTATCTAACTACCATGGATGTGTTAGGATTAGATTATTTATTACATCCTTTCTTAATAATATTTCTATTCTTTATAAAAATTAGTGGATCTAAGTCTCTAAGAATAAATCATTTTAAATTGAAATAAATTCATGCATGTTAATGCTTATCTTTCATAATCAAATTTAAAATAAAATTTGAAATCAAAACATAAACTAAATTCAAAGTCCAAACTTCAATACTAAATTCAAATTCCTTTAGGCTTATGCTTGTAATCCTTGTAAGATATGTTGATTAGTTCAGTCAATGCCAATATGTGAGTTGTACTCTAGTTAGTCCACCACACATATTGAGGGCCCATTTGTTGACCTCATTTTTGGATATGGTTTAACATTATCTTCAATCCTATTGATTAGGATATGTAATCTTGATTAGAGATTTCCTATCCATGCATTTAGACACTACACTTGGTGACCAAATGCATAAACAAATCAAAATAAAAGTTAAAAAGCAAATATCAATATCGTAAGGCTTAGGCTCTAGAATCTCTAAGATTTATCTTAACCCATTGAATTAAAATGAACCCAAACCAAAATTAAATTTAAACAAATAAATAAATTAAATACATCTTAGTTGAAATCTAAATTGAATTGAGTGTAGACTAAGATAATTGAGTTGGTCAACCTAATTAACCTACTCAAAACTACATAAATTTAAAGAAATTCAAATAAAATCAAAATAAATAGAAATTGAATCAAATGAAAAGCATGAAATCACAATATGAACATGAATGGATTTAAAACTAAATTCACATGAATGTCAATGATGGTCAACCATTTGCCAAAGAGTTGACATATGTGGGTCCCACTAGTCAATGGTCAACTACCAAATTTTGACTAAATTAAGTCATTTCAAAGGCTCAAAATTATCAAATGAATATGTTTAAACATGATCTAAATAATTCTAAATACAATGAGGCCTTAATTGGGTTAATTAGGTCACTTGATCTAAATGAGCCTAAATGGACCTTATGGAACACAAGCCCAAATTAAATTGAAATCAATTCAAATTGAATATCCAAAATCATTTGCAAATCATCATTAAACATAATTTAATCAATTATTTGGTTTAAATTGACCAATTTGGTCATTGAACCCAAGTGGCTAGAAGGCAAAGTCCTGGGAGGCCTTGTGAAGCCTTAGAACAAAATTAAATCAAAGAGGAAGAAAGAAGATGAAGAATGAAGACCCCCCATAACATCTAATTTCAATTGTAATTATAATATTCTATGGTAATTTGGGTTGAATAAGGGTATAGCTTGGCTACATAATTTCTTTTCTTTTTCAGGGTGTACGGCAGTACCCGGACTCACTGGCTTTTTATTATTTTATGAAATATATGAATGTTTGATTGTTATGTTTAGCTTGTGTAATAGAAATGACATGTTTTTCATAGGGTTCTTAATAGTTTTATGATTGAATATGTGGTATGGATGCGGTAGGCTCTTTAAGATAAAATTAATTTTTCTATCCCCATTAAATAACTCATAACCAAATTATAAATAAACTGACAACCTCATCAAGATAATTAAAAGATTTAACAACCCCTCAGTTGAATGATGTATGCTATAATAATCATGCATATCATCTTGTTTCTTTCTTGAATAAGGAGGGTCTCCACTCTTTCACGATAGGGGAATGTTTGACCTTTGATGGCATCCCCTATAGTGGAGAACATCTCCTCTCGCTGATTTATCCAACAACTCTATTTCATCATGCATTTTGGCATAATTATCCTAAGCCTTTGTCCCAAATTTATGTGTCAAAATAAGATAAAGAATTTGTAAAATTTTGCATTTTAGTCTAAGTCATGTCTTTATGCCAATCATGATTAGTCTCTTAGGGAGTGAGTTTATGACTCTAGTATCCTTTCTGAACTAAATAATAGCTTTATCTTATAATAACATAAGACTGGCCTACATGGTTTTGAATCATAGGAGGTGTTAGCTAGCGGCCACTCGAGGAAGTTGTAAGTCTAGAAGAGTCGGGATGGGTTTACCCTCTCCTGTGGAGGTAAACCACTATGTCCCATTTTCTGCATAGATTTAGGTCATGCTCTTAGCTTGTGCTAAAGAATCCTAGATTTATGATCTAAGGTTGCTTGTTTCCTTCAAGCTATGAACATAAGTCCTCACCTCTTAAGCATTTTCACAATCTTGTGTTGATTGATTATAAGCCCTAGCATTCTAATACAATTTCAACTAAAATAAAAATAAATTCTCTCTTTAGAACATATAAAGCCTCATCATAGGTTAGACTAGAGTGCTCACTAGGTTTCCTAGTATCATGAGTGCTCCTTATTACCTTCCTTTGGAATCTGTGAATAAGTTTTTGTAGATTGAACCTTCCCATTTGATTTCTAAAAATACTCAATCCTTTGATAGTCTAACATTGAAGTCTTTAGAGATAACTATTGAATACTTTAATCGAGAGTATTCTTAAAATTCTCATTTTTTTAGAATGTAATTAACTATGGAAGCTTGCTTCCATAGGGATCTAAAGAACCTAACATAAAATAAACCTCACATTTCTATGTAAAGTAGGGGAAAGATCTCTGGTATATGCGAAGACTCATCTATCTTAAGATTCCTTATCAGGTGATTAGGCCCATTGTAGGGAGATATTTCTATCTTTTGAGATGGTATATCATACCTTAATGTCACACCTGATTACTTCAATAAGTATCCTCTAAGATCTGTGTGGTAATCACATGACTCCAAATTAAAACACCACATGGTGACTCTCTCTAATTTTATCTGCCACTAGAGCTACTCCAACTTTTTTTCGAACATACTCATTTCACATTTTATCTCTAAGAGTAAAGCCACTCATCCTCCTAAGCATCCTCATCTCTACAACACCTAACTTAGTCTTATGCTTCTCTTTTATTGACCAACATTCTGCAGCATAAATCATTGTAGGTCTTACCACCATCTTATGACTCTTAAGTTTAAGTGGTACTTTTCTACCACACAATAGGCCAGATGCATTCCTCCACTTCAACCATCCAACTTGAATTTTACTAATAACAATTCCATCTATTTCATTATCATTTTGAACAATAGAACCTAGATATCTGAATCGTTCACTCTTTTTAATGACTTGTTCATTCAATGTCACAACACTACCACTAGAACTTCTACAACTAAAATTACACTTCATATATTCAGTTTTAGATCCACTTAAGCAAAAAACCTTTAGACTCTAAGGTTGACCACCATAATTCAAGTTTCTCTTGGACTCCCTCTTTAGTCTTATTAACAAGAAGGATGTCATCTCGAAAAAGCATACACCAAGTTACATCATCCTGTAAATGCCTAATGATTAAAGCTGGTCCTTGATGTAATTCAACTGAAAAAGGAAAATATTCTGTCAATTAATTGAATTAATTAAATCAATTAATTAATCTAAATTCAAAAAAAACATAATAAATCAATCAAAACATCAAAAATCTAAATAAACCCTCTATGGATTCATCTTTTAGAGGAAAATCAAGGAAAATTAAAACCTTTAATTAATTCCTAATGATTAAAGCCTACTTTGAAATTTATTTAAATTATTAAAATTTTAATTAGTCATAAAATATACATTTGATTAAGATAAAATTTTGGAAAACTTAAATTAACAAGGAACCCCACTTACCATAAAATTTCAAGGCCAAATAACCTCTAAATTAGAAGTTGTATAATTTTTATTCCCTAAGTCAATTTAAATGAAATTAAAAATCATAAAATTACAGAAATTATAAAAATTTATAAAATCCACTTAAAATATTTTTATTGATATGAATACACTTAAGAACAACTTCTTAATCCTCTAAAGTTTAAGAATTTATTTAATTATATACTTAGGGTGAATGAAATAATTAAGTGTAAAATTAATCAAATCTTAAATCATTAAATTAATGAATTTACATTAAATTAAATAAGTTAATTAAAATTAAAATTAATCTATATCTAAAATTTATACCCAAATAAGGAAACTCATTAATATTAAAATTACTTTAAGTCAATTTTAATGTTACAGAGTAATGATAATTTTAAATAAAAATAAAAATGAATAAGAAAATCACTTAATTTAAATGACTTAGAAAATTAAAATGACCTAGATTTAGGTTGGATAACCAAATAGCTCATTTCTTAGGTTACTTAAGTTCTGATTGATGAACCAAATATCAACTTAATAGGTTAAATTAAATAATGAAATTTTAACATATAATATTCCATTAAAATTATCCCAAATGATGAATTAAAAATGCATAAGTTAATGAATTCCCTTAAGTCATGAAATTGAAATATAATGAATCACTTCAATAATGAATGATGAAATCAAAACTTTTAAACTAAGATTAACTTAAATTAACTAAGTTAACTGATTTAAGCTAATAAACATAAACATTAATGAAATAAATGAATGAAATCAATTCAATTTCAATCAAATAACTTAAATTAAATGAGTGTTTAAAAAAAATCTAATTCATGAAATTATATGCATCATACACCATATAAAAATTAAATAATATAAAGCAAAAGTGAATGAAACCTTTTGAAACTAAATAAATCAAAGAAAAAATGAAAATTAAATTAACCTTATCATGATAAATGATTGAACTCTTAATTAAGATTTAAAGAAACACTTTACATATTAGTTAAAGGTCATAAATCAAACTAAGAAACATTAATCAAACTAAAATAAATAAAAGAAGAACAAATCCTAACCATGTTTAAAATCAAATTTTTAAAGAAGGATTGAACATTGATTAAATTGAAAGACAATCAATAAAATAAGTAATATTCAATAAAATCTAAACACTTAATTTGTTAAGTCAACATACATTAATTAATTTGAATAAAACTCAAATGAAAAGAATAAAGAATTTTTAAACAACATTTTATAAACACAAGATGAGAACTAAACATTAATTAAGAAGTTAAATCCTAATCAAAACACATAAACATCAGTTAAATATAAATTCAAATAAATCTTTCAAATGAATTCAAAATAAGTTAATTAAGATACTTAGGTTTTTAGTTTGACCCATATAATGTATTTTTTTTATCCTCAGATAAAAATCTCATTCTACTAAGAATAGAATGTTGAATAGATTGTGTTCCACCCAAGATGAAATTTATTTTATTCTAAATTCTTTAAAACTTAAATTGTACTTTAATATAAAAATAAAATATATAAATAAATAACCTAAACCATTTAAATTGAAATTCCCTAGTGGTAAATGGGACAAATTTTAAAAATAAAATAAATGAAACTAAATGAAAAATAAACTTTTTATAACTAGCTATCATATGGTTTATAAAGGTCGTGAGGATATTAGTCCGAAGGAGGTCTTGATGCCTCAAACCTATGGTTTAACAATGACACATACTTATAAAGCAAAATTATGAAAAGTAAAAGATTAAATTTTAAACTGAACCAAAACTTGACTTTGAACTTAAACAAAATCTTAGTACATACATACCGCACAAGACCCTTTCTTATACATTAGATTGTTAGGTCATTGAGCTAAAACTTAGGTTAGGCCAATGATATATGATGTTTAGTGATGTGAAATGATATGATGTCTTTCTTATTTTATGGTGTAATATTTTAGACTAGATGACTAGAATTGTTTGCCCACTAGTCTAGATATTAGGGCATTTTTTTAATGCTATTTTTTGCACAGGGCTGTGCTAAAAGAGATTGCTATTATAAAATATAATAAATATTATTTGTTTATAGGTGTTGCTTAAATCCCTAAGCATAGTCAGATATGACAAGTGGGCTTGAAAAGCAACTAATGTTAAACCATTTATTTGAAATATAACTACTACTATGCTCTATATATTTGCTAATGTCTATTTTGTTGGGTTTAGGATTTCATTTTTGAAATTTAAAAAATGTAATTTGAGCCTAGAATTAGGTAAATGGGGTTTAGGAATAGCAGGAGCTGACTTTACCAGTTGGTGGTCCCATGTGAGCCTATGGAGGTTTGATGAAGGAAGACCCCATAGATCAAAACTTTTAGCTCTAGGTTGGGTTGTCTAAGGGCAAAGCTTGGCTACCCACTTTTCTTTTTCTTTCGAGGTGTATAGCGATACTAGGCCACATTGACCTATTTTATTAATTTGAATTGACATGATTTATTTTTTTGGGTGTGCAATAAAATAACATGTTTTTCTAGGTTTTTTTATGATATATTTATTGTAATGAAATGCTTGGAACATAGGCTCTTAGAAAAGTAAATTTTCTGCAATATTTAAATTTAAATAGTTTGAACATAAAAATAAAAGTTCAAAATCTCATATTAATTAAAGCCCTAGGAATAACTTAAAAGAAATAAGAAACAATTAGCTTCTTTAAATCATGATAGCATATTATTTGTTCTCGTTGAATTGAGTGCTTAGCCATTGCACATAAAGAGGCATCTAACCTTTAAGAATGACCACTCTTCTTGGGGGAAGTGTGCCTTCATATTTTGATTTGGCCCACGCAAATGTCTAACTACATATCATTGTAGGCATGAATTGTATACCCCAAGCCTTAAAATGAATCATGAGTCAAAATACATAAAATAAGAAAATTATTGCATTAATTAGGTGCATAACATTATCTTAGAAATAGAGAGTGAGTTTAGGTTCTTAGATTTTTTCCTAAAATACAATAGTCCAATCATCTTGCATACATAAAACTAGACTCATGGTTTTCAAAAAATTGCTTAGGTGATGTTAGCTAGCAACCCTTCTTAGTGGGTTGTAAGCCTTGAAGAATTAGAAATATGTTCATTTTTCTCTCGTAGGAAAAGAATCGATAATTCCTAGAAAATTTATATTAGGTCAAGCCTCTAACTTATGTCAAAAGTATTTGTAGACTTAGAGTTTGAAGCATCTACTGGAATAATTCTTCAACCACTAGCATTTATATAATCTTGTGCTACTAGAATCCTAGTCCTAATTTTTAATAAATTACTAATTAAAATCATAATAAATTCAATCTTAAAATGCAAAGCCTAATGGTAGGACAGTTGAAATGCTTATTAGGCTTTCCAGTATCTAAAAGAATTTCCAACTTAATCTCAATTATCTTCTGAAAAGAACTCTTTCCCCATTTGAAGTGTTCTCTGTTGAATTTCCAAATTAACCATCCTTTTAAGACAAGCTTTGAAATCTATAGAAATAAAATTCTTTTTTTTAATCGAGAGTATTCTTACAAAGAGTTCCTTTCCTAGGATATAATTAACTATTAGGGATGGCCAATAAAGGGAACTCTAAACACTGCACTAAAATACCTTGTTCTACTTTTTAATGTAGCATAGGGAAAGAATTTTGGTATATAAAAAACTCATCAACCCTAGTAGTCTTTATTAATGAGTTGAATCCATTATATGATAATATGTTTATCTCTCGAGATAATATATTTATTTCTTAATGACATATTCAATTACTTAAATAAGTACTCCCAAGATTTGTGTGATGTTCCAAATAAAATTCCTAAAATACCATTTGGATTACTATACTTGGTCATATTCATTGGGTATGGTAATTTTTTCTAGCAAATTGTTCAATAATCTTTAAGGTAATGACTGCTTTGACCTTTTGGCTAATAAGATCCTCTACTTGGGATTTTGTAATGATACCAACCTTGGTGAATACTTAGTGTAACTTCTTTTGGAGATTTTTGTCTTTGCATTGAAGTTGTTTCCAAGTTGGGTGAAGCATTCTACATACCCCCAGTTTCAATTGTTGGGTTGATCGTCACCAGAGGATTTCTTGAAGGCACTTATTGTATTGCTATTAAGTTAAAATGACCAAACATCACTTTTATTAGCTCATTCATTTCATTGAGATGATTGTTGAGTTGGCTAATTTTTTAGTCTCTTCTTTGGAGTTGAGAACCTATCTGTTGTTGTAACCTTATTACAACATCAGTTAGTTCTTTAGTTTCTTCAATCTCCATTCGAGTTTCACTTTCAAGCATTTGGTGACTTGTGGCCCCCTGATGCTACTCCTTATTTTGTTGCTCAAGCTCCACATTCTTATTTCATAAATTTCTATCAACCAAATGAACAACTTTGACTTTTATGTAGTTGGTATTTTCATTATTTTGGAAATTAGGAGCTTGTTATTCTCATCAAACAAAAAATCATCCTCTTCCCAAAAGGATTGAGTACTTGTATCATTAGCCATTGGCCAACTATTTTTAGATCGATGCTTCTAATTGATGATGGGAGATTCAACCTTTTCATCATGTCATTGAGCTTGTTCGCATTGATTTATCTCATCTTTAATGATTTGGGGTTTTTTAGGTACCCAAATTGATCAGAACCTTCCAGTGGTAGACCTCTGGGAACACATCCTACATGTCGCACCCTAGTGTTCACCAAATGGATTAAGATGAGATGATTTATATTTCCTTTTTTATGAATGTTGTCTTAAATTTCCAACAACTTGCACTTAGTACATTTATATTGAAGAGCTCATTATCGATGCTCACTGAATATTAAACCCTTAGGTCTTGAGTTCTGCTCAAGGCAGACATGGTATTTTTTTAATAATCTTACCTCTTTTATAGTAAGAATTTCTGGGTTGGTGACTTAGCTCACCAACTTCTTAATTCTTCTTTGAAGGTTCTATTTTTAATAGCCTTCAAAACTTTATAGATTTTGGAGTAGTTTCCTCTTTCCTTAATTGATCTTATGAAATGAGTTGTATATGTTTATGCCAAAAAGAATTATTTGTAGCTCCTCGATAGTTATTTTTCTTGACTTATCTAGGCAACTCAAAATTATTATTGGTTGGTATGTTCACTTTCACCAATGGCTCAGACTACTGTTCAGCATGCAAAGGTAATCATGCTCTCCTGGACATTTTGGAATAATAGGCTTTCCTAGACATTTTGGAAGTTGCTTCATAATCATTATTGCCTTGAGAATAGACTACTACCTTTTGAAATAATAGGTTCCTCTGATGGATTGACAAGTGGATTGACAATGATAGGTTTCAGTTTAGGCTCCATGACCATCCTCTCCTTGGCAGGTGTTGTTGAAGCTACCTTTGATAGTTTTTTGAAAATAGAACCCCTTTAGAGGTTGAGTTCTTTCTTTGATTACATAAGGCCTTATCATTCAACTATGTAGGCTCATTAGGGATGGTTACATTTGGTCTTTTTTCCTTTGCACAATAGCTTCTTAAATGTTTTTGATGTTCTAGTGCCTTTACTGGCAGGCTTTGTCACAATTCCAACCGATACAAACCATACTACTTTAAAATTATTTTGAACTGGAGAGTGGCTCCAAAACCAACATTAATTACAACCTGAGGGAATCTAATAGTAGATCCCTTGCATAACTTAATACTCACTGGATTCTTTATGTTTGTCATTGACTTTTTCACATTTGATCATAGATTTAAAATTAGGTTATACTAGATTTTAGGAACCTAAACTTTTGAACAAAATATTGCCTAGAAATTAAAAAATTTTTGATGATATCACATATTTTACTTTTTCCAACTAGATATGGAGAGAGAAGTAATTCCCACTTGAGTCGCTAGAAATCTGATTGCTAAAAAAAATGCCTTTGAAAATCTCCATCATTTTTTAGGATGTTCGGTGTTTATTCTTCATGAAGAAGATTGATATATATATATTCAACCAAATTTTCCTATTCAACCATATTTCTCTTAACGTTATAATAGGGTTTATTTAGATATGGGTTCTACTTCATATGAATGCAATCCTTCATAGTTAATCACCTCTCATACCATAGAGAGAGGGCACTCTCGATTAAGGTTGAAAGTAGACATATCTCTCTGATATGAATCAGTATTTGGAGGTGTGATGTAGATGACTGTCTAAGGGAACAATGAAAGAAGTCTTGATGAAGATCCAATCGTTCTATTATCTCGAGAGAGATATGGTTGCAATGGAGACCTTTGTGACATGGAGTCATCCAATAAGAATTATTGTGAAACTGAAACAATTTATTGAGCTCAAAATTTCTATTTTAAAAGAGAGAGAGACTCGGAGTTGTTCAATTACGCATCATGTGAAAGAGGAAAAAGGTTATTATTATGAAAGTTTATAAATATGCAAGAATGAAATATAATTTAAAAGAAATCATAGAAAATATCATGGACTTGAGTGCAAAGATGGATTTTTTTTATGATAAAGAAAATAATTTTGTATATTAATGAAGGCATACATTAGCATTTTTATGATAATGATATTTATAAGAATTTATCCTCAAGTTGTTCATTGATTCAACATTTCTTATCATTATCATAAAACATTATATTAAAGTAGACAACTTTTTCATATTAACATATAAATAAGTTTAATAGATCACAAAAATATTATACAATCAGATTTCATTAAAATCAAAACATAAAAATAAATTTAACACAAAGATTAAAATAATAAAAATTACTTATTTATTTGGCATCTCACACTCTCTCTCTTTAACTCTCTCACTCCTATCATTTCCTGTCACCTATGGCTTTCAAAATTCTTCTACAAAGCATCCATCTTCGCTTGCATCCTCACCATGCTTGTTATCCTCAATCATTGGTGCTAACTATTGCCTGATCATTTCCTATGGCTAGTTTCTCTTGCCTTGTGAAGTGGTACTGGAGGATTGGGCACCTTAGGCAACATTCTAGAACCTTGCTTAAACATTTTCTTCCAGTACTTGGCTCCACAATCAAAATATTAATTGTTCAGACAAAGCAACCAAGGCTCCCTCTATTATAGATGTCTCATTCTATACATCCTTAGAATCCATGTACTCATCTAGAAAAATATTTATATTACTGCTATTCGTATAGTTTTAAATATTTAGCATTCTAAACATGATATATTTGCACCTAAATAAATATGAAGCAATCCACTATCAATATATTATTGATCTTCTTTTTATTAGTTTGTGTGTGTGTGTGTATGCACACACTAACTTGATAAAAAGAAGACTAATAGTATATATAATCTTTCTTTTATATTTAATGTGTGAAACTTTGTCACTCAAGTCCACATGGAAGACTAATTTTGTATATTACTTTTTTTAGCAAGCATAGTCTGCTAATATATCTTACCGGTAAGTTGAGCCCTATAATAATTTTTTTTCTTATCATCTCATAATGTTGTGACTAATAATCTCCTTCTAAAATTTAAATTTAAGAAGTTCTTGGAATTAATCATTATGTTAATTTATAGATAAAGTGAAATTATTATCACAAAAATTTTGAAAAATAAAAAGAATCTCCTTTCAATTCATAGAAATATCATCAAATTTGCACTATTTAATATCTTTTATTTTATATATTATCTATTTTGAGAGATTAAATCTATATAATTAAGAGATTAACAATTTGGTATAATTTCAAATTTTCTTAAGCAAAAATATTAAAAACACGAATTTCCTTGGTATACTATATATATTTAATGTTCATATGGAATAGGTCCATCTCTTGATGTTTCATGTGTCTTAGTGAGGTTTTGGAAGGGTTGGTCATGTTAGATGGTAGAAGGTCAAAATGTGGTTCATTTGTTTGATAATAGCAAGTAGATAGTTAACATATAATATTTTGGTTATTTGAATGATGAATAAACTTAAAAATGGAATTGTTTGTGAAGGATTTAGATGGTTGATCATATTAGGTCTAAGCATGGTGGTAGAGGTGATAGTGGTGAAGATAATGATAGGTGTAGGGTGTTGTTTTTAATCTTCATAGGAGATGTCGTGGGGTAACATATTGATGATGGGAAAAGATCATAGATAAATAAAGAAAGAGATGCCCCAATGTTGCATTCACTAAAGTGGAAGAAGTTTGAAGATGTTATACTCAAAAAATAGAATTATAGTGAAGGATCCACATATCCCTTGGATGACTTGTCACTAAGCTCCTACTAAGAGTATTTTTACACAAATTTCACACATAAAAGTTAAAAGTTCTTCATTAGGTCAAAAATAGAGTTTAAATAGGTATAATACTCCCAGGGATGTGTCCTTTGTGGATAAAACCATCAAAAGTTGAAACTATTGTTTCGTAGTGCCATGGTGCACTGAATCAACACCATAGTCAAACACCGAGGTGATATAAACCCAATGCCTCTATTTCCACACACTTAAATCTATAGAGTCCAATGCTAAAGCATCATACCCACAACCATGAAATTAAATACATAAATTCTCATGTTTTCAACAACTCTAATACAACACTTACACATGATTAAATATACTAATTACAACATAATGCAACACATGAAACATAAATCCACATATAAAGTTTACTAAAAGTTTTTCTGAGTTAATTGCTTTGGCTTGTGACCTAGTAACATGTCTTTTCCTTCTTTGATGTGTTACATCAGCTCCCTCTGGCCTCAAAGAACTCTTTTCTGAAGAGCTAGGTTCTTGAAAGTCTTTAAGAAGTTTCGGGATGAAGCTCTGTGGTTCTTCTAAAGTCATCCATCTATGCTCACTTAATGGTTTGACTTTGCACTTGACTAAGAATCTCTGACTGACACATTTGTGGGTTCCTCTATTATGATGATGTTTCTACCTCAAAGAATGTTGGTTGGATAGGTATCTACAAATAAGTTTTATCTCCTCCTGCAAAAGCATCATTTTGTACATTTGGTGAATGGATAACTCCTTTAAAAGATGTAAGATACTCTAAGTTGAAAATAGGACTAATATATATGTGAGGGGAAATTAAAGGACATAAGCATTAGTACCAAGTTTTTTAATAATTTTGAATGACCCGCATGCTCTCACTTGTAACTTCTTATATTTGGTGGAAGAAAATCTCTCAGGATGGATACAAACCAATACATAATTATCTACCTCATATTGTTTAAATTTTTTATCTTTATTCTTTTGTTCAGTATACTTAGCATTTATGTTTCCAATTGTTTCTTTATGTCTTCATAAAGGTTATAAAAAATTACATACAAATGCATATGCTGAATTACAAAATGCATAAGTAGACTAATTGGCTAGGTCAATAGATAATTTAATGTTATATCCATAAACAATCTTGAAAGGTGACTTCTGGGTTGTCTTAAAAATAAAACTGTTGTATGTAAATTCAGATGTAGGTAATGTTAAGTCCCAGTTTTCTAAGTTTTCCTTAACCAAACACTTTAGTAGATTTTCTAATGTTTTATCAACTTCTTTTGTCTGCCCATCTATTTGTGTATGAAATGCAGAAAAGAATTTTAATTATGTTCCCATTAGTTTCCATCAATTTTTCAAAAATAGGATATAAATTTAATGTCTCTATTGAAAACTATAGTGGATGGGACTCATGCAACCTAACAATTTCTCTAAAGAATAATCTTGCTATATGAGATGCATCATTTAATTTTGAATAAGGTATGGAATGTGGCACCTTAGAAAATCGATCTACTACTGAAGAAATTGTCATCCCCACGAGGTGTTCTAGGTAAACCTATTGTGAAATCTCTGGATAGGTCTTCCCAATGTCTAAAAGAAATAAGTAATGATGTAAAATGACCCCCTCTTTATTTGATTGTTTTAGCTTGATGAAAACTATAACATTGGGCTACTATAAGCTCAACACCTTTTCTAGGGATGGCTCAGAAACCCTTTGCTCAACTAATATTTATGTCTTTAATTTACTAAAATATTTTGATATACCTCTTAAATGTAATTCTGAGATAAGGAATTCTCTAAGAGAGATTTTTAAAATACATAATTACTTTTCTTTGTAAGGGTATCCATTGAGAATGACAAAGTAGCTATCAAATCTTAAGGGCCTCATTCATCTACATATACCATATAAAAATAAAAAAAATTTATAATCTTTCTTTAAAGTTGTAAATCTAGGAATTTACAACTCAAAGAATGAAACCATAAAGAACACTCTAGATAGAGCATCTATTGGTTTTTTGTCTATCATGGGTTTATGTTTAAATACAAAGGAAAAGTCTTAAAGATATTCGACCCCCTGAACATTTCTATGATTAATTTATTTTGGGAGTTAATAAATTTTAAAGCTTGATGATCAATGTTTAGAATAAACTCTTTATATACTAGACAATATCTCTAATGCTTAAGAGTTTGAATAATCACATAAAACTCTCAATCATAATGATATATTTTCTTAGTATCATTTAATTTCTCACTAAAGAAAGCTATGGGATGATTTTCTTGACTTAATATTCTATACGTTCCAATACTTGATGCATCACAAGTCAAGTCAAAGGCTTCATTAAAAGTCGAGAAGTTTTAAAACAAGTGAGAAAGTCATAAGAGTTTTAACTCTTTATATGGCTCTTTTGACTTCTATAGTCCACATAAATTTACCTTTCTTTAGAATGTCCATGATAGGGGCTACAATAGTACTAAAGTTTTTTATAAACCTCCCATATATAATTGCTTATCCATGGAAACTTCTAATATCCATAAAATATTTTTGAGTTGGCCACTCCAAAATAGATTTGATTTTTGATGGGTCATCCTTTAATCCATCGAAAAATATAATGAATCCTAAGAAAAGGAGACCTCATTGATAGAAAAAAATATTTTTTAAGATTTATATAAAATTTTCTTGACCTTAACTTCTCTAAGACTATTTTTAAATGATATAGATGTAACTTTTTATCTAGGCTATAGATAATAATATCATCAAAATAAACTATAAGGAATTGACCAATAAACAAATTTTAAAAGTATTCATTAGTCTCATGAATATGCTAGGGACATTTAAAAGACCAAAGGACATGACTAACCATTCATAAAGACCATCGGGTGTTTTGAATGTTGTCTTCCATTCATCAACTGGTCTAATCCTTAGATGATGTTATTCACTTCTCAAATTAATTTTAGAGAATAATGATGAACCTGAAATAAGATCTAACATATCATCCTATCTAAGTATGTGATATTTTATTATGATCTTATTTACTACTCTACTATCAATACACGTCTTCCAAGTTTCATCTTTTTTAAAAGTTAAAAGAAAGGGTACAACACAAGGGCTAAGACTTTCTTATATAAAACCCTTGTTTAGTAGTTCATTTATTTGTCATTTTAACTCTACATGCACTAGTTTGATTCATCCAATAATGAGGTAAATTAGGTATTTGAGAATCAGAAATTAGACTTATGACATGTTGTATATCTCTTAATGGTGGTAGCTCATTATATAAGTCATTTGGAATTAAATCGATAAATTCATATAATAGACCACACGATAAGTATGTGACATCATTAGTATCCTTTGGAGGTTTCTCCAGTGCAAGAAAGAAATAGAATCATTGAATTCTTAAGCTAAGCATCTAATCTTTAAAGTTATAATTTGAATTCAAGGAAAAACATATGTATGAGGATGTATATCAAAAGTATTCTCTCTATTATTGGATGGTGATATTGCTATCAACTGGACTTTTACATTCCTCCTTTGATTAGGTTTAGTTTGAAGTTGAGAAATGGGTTTCAGAGGAGGTGCAAGAAGAAATCCATGAGGGTAAATGTCGACCGCAAGGCTTTACAGGAAATAAACGATTGATTTTCTTTATTGTGTGAATATGTAAGTGTTTCCCTCTCTGGTGGTTCACATTCAAGTTATAAATCCATGATCTTCTTAATAAGAGATGAATTAGTCTAATTAGATGAAGATCACACCAAATTTAATCATTATAGCTACATATTTCAATTGGAATAAGACAATTGTTAGAGATAAGTAGAGATGTGTGATTTACCCAACTAACTTGGAATGGTTATAGGTGAGGTTTTGTTGTAAGATTAACTTTAGTGATAGGATGGGTTAATATGACATTCATAGTGCTATCTTCATCAATTACTAGCTTACACCTCTTCTCCTTACATAGAATATTCATCAAGAAAATATTTCTCCTTCTCCAATCTTCTTCTTCTTTAGAAGCAGTCATACACCTCATAACTAATATTAGATTATCTATATTTAGATCTGCTTCTTTATCAAATAAGAGTGTACCATCATATATCTCTTCAATATCCTCTTCTTCTTCTAAATCTTATAATTCATCTAGAAACATGACTTTTGCCATAAATTCATTTTGCATATGACCCTTTTTATGATGTTTAAAGTAATCTATCTCTTTTACATTTTTAGTGGTAGTCTCATTGGGGGTTCATTTTATAAGGGTTGTTTGATGCAAAAGGATAAGGTTTAGTGATAGATTTTGAGATTATGATGGAGGAAGATATTTAGAAGTTATTTGAGCCTTCAATTTAGATATGAATGATGCTTTCTTATATTTTTTTAAGGAGAAAAGCATAATGAAAGGCATCCTCTAAAGTTTGAGGATCATGAAGCTCTACTTCATTCATAATATCTCCTCTTAGTCCAATGACAAATTTGTTAGCTCTTTTCCACTCTTGATCAGTACATTGGATTCTAGTTATTAAGTCCTTAAATGTGTTCATATACTTCACTACTAACATGGTTTCTTGTTTAAGAGTAGTTAATTCATGGAGTCTTTTATCATGATTTTTAAGATATTATTTAACCTTTAAAATTTCTTTCATTGCTACTCATATCATGAGCTTTCTACTATATTTTTCTTCTTTAGCTAAAATATTATTCCAATAGATTTTTGTATGCCCTCCCATTTTTATTTTAACAAATATTGTTCGCTAGTAATCCTCTATATGATACTAATCAAATAAGTCATTCATTTGGGGTTAACCAATCTAAAAATTTAATGAGACCATGAACACCGTCATATGTTGGGGCTTCTATCTTAACTTATTTTGTAGCTTCTTGTGATGTGTCATGGATCCTAAGATGGTCTTATCTAAGGGGGTTCCTTAGGTTTAGCCTTCTTTCATGTACTCATCTCTAGGAAGTTCAATATTATCTCCTACTACGAGCTCTAAGTCATCTGGATAAGTTATAGTTGGTGGGGTTTGAAGCCTAGTACTCAAGGTTTGAATTTGTGTGGTGAGATTCATGAGTAGATCTTCTACCCTAGTGAATTTCTCTTCACTTCTTATGAAAATCTCATATACTCTTCTAATTAAGTCATCTAATTAGTCCAAACTAATGGATTTAGTCAGCATGATGTAAAGAAAATAGGATGAAATGACACACAAAATGAGATGCACAAATTTTAAAATTACTAGCCTTTAATAAACACAGAGGAATGTGCAGATACTATAAAATATTAAACACGCTTAGGCAAGAAATGCACATAAAATATTTAAGGATATGATTTTGATTTTTTTGTAGGGTTTGTATCTAGGTTAGAGTATTTAGTGAACTCTCCCTTACTCAAGTTGTCACTCAAGTATGATGGCTTGAAGTTAGGTTAAGTTAGACTTTATAAGTGGAGACAACTAGTTGATAGTAATAGAAATATTCATAGAATTACTTACCATGCATTCCTAAGTGGAATCATTAATTTTATAAAGAAAATTACTCAAAATCCAAAAATATAGACTTAACTTGCTTGGAATTGATATGAATTATCTACGAGCACTTTCTCCATGCCTCCAAACCTATCTTTGATACCAAAATTGATGACAAGCGAAGACAATAGCGGATGGATGAAAAAAGAGATGCTCCAAACTTCTTCTAGTTACTTAAGTAGAAGAGGTTTGAAGATGTTCTACTCACCAAAGTAGAACTACAGTGAAGGATTAGCAAATCCCTCGGACGGCGAGCCACCAAGCTCCAACCAAGAGTGTTTTCTCTCAAATTTCACTCACAAAAGTCACAAGTTCTTCATTAAGCCAGAAATAATGTTTAAATAGGTACAATACTGCAAGAGATGCATCACTTGGAGAGAAAATCACAAAAAATTGAAAAAACAAAAGGTCAAAACTATCATTTGGTAGTGCTCCATGGCACCACAAACTAGCGCCATGAAGCCATAGTCCAACGCCGAGGTGACAGAAACCCAACACCAAGGCGCCAGCTTATTGGTTCTCACATAAAAAAATTACAGAGTGTGGTCATCGAGGCACCAAGAAGGCGGCGCCGAGGCACCAAACTTACACTTATGAAATTAAATACATAAACTCACATATTTTCAACTACAACTCTAATACAACACTTACACATGATTAAATATACCCATTACTACATAATGCAGCACAAGAAACATAGATCTGTATATAAAGTAGGCTAAAAGATCTCATGTGTTCATGTTTTGGCTTGTGACCTAGAGACAGATCATTTCCTCCTTCGATGTGCTACATTACATATGAGGATAAGAAACTTTCTTACTTATAAACATTAATGCATGCAACCTACAAGGAGACCTAACCTCACAACTGGATTCCATCTGTAATACAAACTTAAAAATCATCAATTGAAATTAGATATTATTAAAGAAACAGTAATAATTAAATAAAAGAAATGCTAATGAAGAAACTAAAATTAAACATAGCTAATTGTGTGCAAATGCTAAAAGAAAATTCAAAACATGTAAGAAAAATATTTTCTCCTCTTAATCATTACATGTGGTGTTTAAAATCTGTTGATAATCCACATCATGTCTTATATGCTCATTGAAAATTCATTAATTACTTTATAATCACCTTTAAAATTATAATAATATTTTATAAATTATTTTATAATATTATGTAAGATTTATTATCATCAAATAAATAGTACTTGATACTCTTGATCTCATGTAGCAACAAATTAATTTTTCAGTGTTTCAATGAGACGACATGCAAGAATTATTTACCAAAATTGATTAATAAATAACTTAACCATCTTAAATAGTTTTGATCAATATCAAATAAAAGAAGTGCATTTAAAATTTGAGAAAATTTTAGCCAAAATAAAAATATATACAATTAAGTTGGTATCTATGTTTTAGTTGATATTACAATGAGACTTTTGTGAACACTTATGTCATAAAAAATATATACAATTGTATTTAGGACAACATTTTGCTAGAAGATCCTTTATCATATTAATAATGACTTTATGTGGTAATTTGATTTAGCTAATTCGCATAACTTTATTGTGGTTACTATTTCGTTATATGGTAGTGATACTGTTCTTATATGTGATGTAATGACCAATAATATATATTATATTTAAAGTTTATTATATAGGGCACATGTATTAAAATATTGAAAGGCTAATTTAGCTGTTACTTCCAAATAATTATTATTGTGATGTAATATTTTATTTATTTTTATCTCATACTTTTTGGTTGTGCTTTGATATTTTTTTCTTAATTAGTATATTTTTAGTATAAAAAAACTTTATATGTATAATTAGAATCAAAGGATCATATAATTTTGGGCACTTAGAATAATGTAAGTGTCAAGAATTGGATGTTTTAAAAATTTATTAAAAGTAATTTTAATATTGATAGAGAAATACTAACTTGTTGAACAATCAAATTGTCAATAATGTCATAATTATGAAGTAAATGCATGCAAATAATAATAATAATAATAATAATAATAAAAATAAGTGACAAGAGGTATAAAATTTTTACTTTGTTTGACCAAACCTCATTTCATAATAATAAACCTCATTATATGACCAACCATTTCAAATAGCCAAAAAAAAAAAATATTATTGTACTTATTGTTTGACCAACCATTGGCATGAGTTTTTGAAATTTTCTTGATTAGAAAAAATAGTACTTATTGTTTGAATTATTGATCTTTAGAATTAAAAGTTTTAGATATCTGTTATAATTTCTATAAATTTAATTATGAAAATCTATTTTGTAAATTATTAGAGTTGTTATGATTGTTTTGTAAAACTCATTATAAGAAAATTTTTTTTGAGGCAAATGTTGATCTCTTAATTGAACTCATTCCTAAAATTAAATAAGTCCCTAAGAGTAAAGCTACTCAAACTTTTTTCTAACATACTCATTTCACATTTTATCTCTAAGAGTAAAGCCACTCATCCTCCTAAGCATCCTCATCTCTACAACTCCTAACTTAGTCTTATGCTTCACTTTTATTGGCCAACATTCTGCATCATAAATCATTACAGATCTTACCACCATCTTATAACTCTTAAGTTTAAGCGGTACTTTTCTATCACACAATAGGCTATATGCATTCATCTACTTCAACCATCCAATTTGAATTCTACTAATAACATCTCCATCCATTTCACTATCATTTTGAACAATAGAGCCTAGATATTCGAATTGCTTACTCTTTTTAATCACTTGTTCATTCAATGTCACAACACTACTATTAGAACTTCTACAACTAAAATTACACTTCATATATTCAATTTTAGATCTACTTAAGCAAAAACCTTTAGACTCTAAACCTCCATAATTCAAGTTTCTCTTGGACTCCCTCTTGAGTCTTATTAACAAGAAGAATGTCATCAGCAAAAACCATACACCGAAGTATATCTTCTTATAAATGCCTAATGATTAAAGTTGATCCTTGATGTAATTCAACTAAAATAGAAAAATATTTTGTCAATTAATTAAATTAATTAAATCAATTAATTAATCTAAATTTTTAAAAAACATAATAAATCAATTAAAACATCAAAAAATCTAAATAAACCCTCTATGGATTCATCTTCTAAAGGAAAATAATGGAAAATTAAAACCTTTAATTAATTTTTAATGATTAAAGCCTAATTTAAACTTTATAGAAATAATTAAAATTTTAATTAGTCATAAATATACATTTGATTAAGATAAAATTGTGGAAATCTTAAATTAGCAAGGAATCCCACTTACCATAAAATTTCAAGGCCAAATAACCTCTAGATCAGAAGTTGTATAATTTTTATTCCCTAGGTCAATTTAAATGAAATTAAAAATCATAAAATTACAAAAATTATAAGAATTTATAAAATCCATTTAAAATATTTTTATTAATATCAATACACTTAATAAAAACTTCTAAACCCTATGAAGTTTAAGACTTTAATTAATTATATACTCACGGTTAATGAAATGATTAAGAAAGTATAAAATTAATCAAATCCTAAATCATTAAATTAATGAATTCACATTAAATTAAATAAGTTAATTGAAATTAAAATTAATTTATATCTGAACTTTATACCCAAATCAGGAAACTCGTTAATATTAAAACTTGATAGAAGGAGAGCTTATCAGCCTATGCTTATTATATCAGACCTATACCATCACTTGGGGAGGTCACTAACTTAGCATAAGGATTAGTCAGCTAACTTGAGGAGGGATAGCCATAGGAAGGAAACAAGAAGGGTTTATGTCAAGAAAGCCCCATTGGCCCTTAAGCCAAAGACTCGGTCACAATCATAGTTAGAAAGAACACCAATCGTCCGACCTATTAGGGAAAGGCCTCATCACCTTTGCTTAGGCCCCGAACTAAAGGTCATCCTCATCTCATACCTATAGTAGGGGGATAGAGTCACTTCACCTATCTCCTTGTAATAGATAGATTTTAGATGAGGGACACCTTAGTTTGGGAGGCACCCTAGTGATAGAGGAAGTCTCCACTACCTAGAGAAAGCATGAGAGAGAGAGGCGTCTCAGGTAAAACCTATGGATATAGAAGAAGAATCTAAAGCCATCCTTGATAGTAATGATATCCCTATTCTTTTGACAAAATAAGAAGTGGAAACCATTGTAAGAGGGGATGAGGGAAAAGAAAAAATGAGAAAGATTCAAGAACAATTTGAGCTAAATTAGGATGACTTATTAGATAATGACCCTAAGCTAACCATAGCACATGTGTTCATGGTATATACGTGGGCATCTTAGAAAGAACAAGAAGAAACACATGAAGATCTTATACCTGATCCTACTCAACAGTTAATCCTTCAATTATCAAAAAATGATGATCAAATTCTGAGGATGAAAAAGAAGATGAAGAGATGATTGCCACAATGCAATCATTCCAAAGTCTCGTTCCCACCTTTTCTCACATTCTTTAGAAAGACTGGAAGAGTTCCTCTCATAGATAAGATGAAGCTTCGTATAAGAGAGTATCGCCAAGATCCTAAACCGACATAAGATATATCTCCCAAAACAACTTGAAGTCTTTGGTACAATATGAAGGAAAGAGATCCCATGGTATAACTCTTATTCTAAAGGGTAGATAGTACCCTAAGAAATATGATTATATACCCTATCCAAATGGATTTGTTCTTCCTTCTTTCAAAATGTTTGATGGGACTAGCAATCCCAAATATTATTTGGCACATTTTTAGGCAAGTTGCTGCAATACCGGAGGGAGTGATGCCTTGATGTTGAGGTAGTTAGTTAGCAGTTTGACTGGGGTTGCCTTTGATTAGTATGCAGAGATACCAAATGATTTAGTGCACACTTTTACTAAATTAATAAAATATGTTTATGAAGCAAGTCACTGGCACACAAAACCACGTTACTGTAGGTGATTTAGTTGTTGAAAAGTTAAAGCTATATGAATCCTTAGTTGATTATATCATGAGATGGAAGATTCTTAGCCTGAAGTGTGAGCCTCAATTACAAGAGTAGTAAACTATGGAAATATTCCTAAGAAATATACATGGCCTTGTTGCCTTCTCATTGAAAGGTTTTACTATTAAAATTTTTAAAAAATTATTTAAAAAAAGCCTCTAGCCTACAGGAAGAATCTGTTAGAATGTCATTCCTTAGAGATTAGTCCACTACAAAACCATCAAAACATAGGAAAGTGTTGAAAAAGAAGGGAGGCAATGTCTCTATAGTGGACAAAGGAAAAGCTCCAATTGAGGCTCAAGTAGAGCAGCCTACACCTTATAGGCCATCTCTATAATAATTATCACCACCTTTTTAAGAAAGCTCCCACTAGCCCTTTCAATGAAAGAATGAACCAAACTTATTCTTTCAAGAGAGAAAGTGAGAAAACTATTTAAAAATTTGAAGAAAAAGTTAGATTTCAAATTTCCTGATCCAAAAAGGCTAGAAGAAGTCAATAAGTTAATGACCCAAATTATTATCCATATCACTAGATGTTAGGTCATACCATTGGGTAGGTGCTTAGGTGTTCAATAGCTTAAGTAGCTTAACGAAATCAAAATCCAACCCACATGTGTGGGAAGGGTTATGAAAGTACTTAAATTAAACACTTTAGCTTAATTACTTACTAATTGTGAGCCAATTGCATTAGCCCCTTTTTTCTTAGGTGCATTGCTGATTTAAATTCCTTGTGTAATTTTATGTCATACATTGGCTCATAATTATGTGATTAAATATGTTAAAGTGGTGTAGGTAAGGGGTAATTCACACCTTAACCTAACCAAAGCATAAAATTGATCTAATCACTAAAAAATTGAACTTAAATAACTCACACATGGGAGAATGGGTTAGGACCAGCAAACTCATCTCACATTTCTCAAATTGAAATCAAACTCAAACAAAATTCAAAATCTCTTTAAAATAAATTTGATTTGCTTTAAATAATTTTTTTTCATAGGATTCTCTTTATGAATTAATTAGAGTGAATGAATTTACATGCTTTCATCACTTCATTTCTTTCCTAATATGTTAAATGTGTATGTCATATAAAAATCATGCATTCATTCCTTTTAAAATCAAATTTAAAATGAAATATTTCCTTTATGTCAAATTGCATGTTTTGGCTAAAGTAAGGATATGAATGGCTATTATCACTATTAAATCCAAAAGATTATTTTAAAACTTATGAATGAAACATAAAAATTGAAAGGTATGTTACTTATAATTATTTATGAGCTTGCATGTGAGTAAAAATATAAAGATGTGCATAGTGTGGCTTTCCTTATATTATCTTTTAGGATAGTTTTGAATAGGATTTGGCAAAGTATATAGTTCATTTGAAAAGAATACATCACTTGCCTAAATCCATTCCTATTAATTTCTATGCTATTACTTAAGAAGGATATCTACACTTACACATATAACTTGCATAAATAAATCAAACAAACTAATATAAACTTTTGCATCTTTCTTTTTCCATTCATCTCTTTTGTACATGCATATGTATTTAAGAAAAGTGGTATATTAAGACAACCCCGGAGTTGCAAGGCTTTAAGTAGCCCTAAGAAGGTCTTGTACCTTACACCCCTGGTGCTAACAATGGCGTCATACTCACTTATGCCTTTCATACACATAAATGTGCATATGAAAAATGGATAAAAGAACCCCTCCTTTCTACTTAATGAAAATCATGTATCATAAAACATCCAAATTTTCTTAAGTAATACTACTTAGCATTCATCATTAAAGTGTGCTAAACATTTCCATTTTCATGTATAGATATGCTTAGGATTTATCCATATGCATGTTACACATGTTGGGAAAGAAATGAAGTGATATGTGTTATGTGATAATATTTCACTTTACTTTATCTTAAAATACTTTTTTTTGAATAGGTTTGTTTAGGGAAAATATAAACTTAGGATTAATTAAAATACATAATAAAATATTCAATAAATAAAATCAAACATGAATCTACTTTAGAAACTACTTAAGGTAGGGAAGGAAAGAGAAATTCTCTTCTCTATTCTCTCTCTTTACAACTTAGTAATTAATTATAGGATTCACTTAAACCAAATCAAAATAAAAAATAAAATCAACCAAAGTAACTAAACAACTTAAATGAAACCACCCATCTAAGTTGAACATTTTCACACTTAGAAAATTTAAACCTTAAAGCTATAGTTAAGCATACCACACAAACCTTATAAAGCACACATTAGGCTAAGTCATCATTTCTAACTTTAGGTTAGGGAGGTGCATGGTTTGGTGTTTTGCTTTTATTTTATGATGTTATGTTTTAGTCTGGATGTTATGGTGAATGTACATAGAATGAATGGTAGGATGATTTAGTTTAATCATTATCTTCTGTAAGGGATTGTGCTTAAGGGGCGCTATAATAAAAATATAACTACTTTTATTGTGCAGATGCTTATACCCCAAATCATAATCTAATAGGCCAGGTGGACTTGGTTAGCCATGTTTTGGGTGCTAAGTCCAATATACATGCTTGGGATTTGTATGGTTTGTTTAGCTAATCTCTATTTTGCAGGTTTTAGTTAGATTTAATTTTTTTTCCTTTTCATGTACTTTTATAATTAGAATTTTGGAATGATTGTTATGGGAAATTAAGATGAGGATTTGTCATAAGATCTCATCTTATGTATCATGTGAAGCTTTTGGAGCAACCACATTCTAACCATCCAAAAGAAGGAACCAAAGAAGAAAGAAGAAAAGAAGAATGAAGGCCCCCATAACATGAATTTCCTTACTTAATTATAATTAATTCATTTGTAATATGGGTTGTATAAAGGTAGAGTTCGACTACCCAATTTGTTTTTCGGGTTTGTATGGTGGAGCCCGATCACAAATGGCCTTTTATTCTTTTACGCTAGCTTTATAAAATATTTGATGTTTGTTTAGCTTGTGCATTAAAATGACATCTTTTCCTAGTTTCTTCCTTGCTTTGATGTATAACATGGATGATGATTAGGCTCTTAAATAAATTTCTACTAAGTTAATCAACTTAAAACTAAAAATAAACAACTCATAACCTCACCTAAAGCTTAGGGTAAAAATCAAGATAAAAGAATTAGCAATCCCTTAGCTGGATGTTGTATTACTTTTCTCACATCATGCATAAAAAACATATTATTTCACTCTTGATTGGAGGGCTTTCACCTTTGCCAAAGAACTTGGCTTGACCTATGAGAGCCATGGTAGAAACAGACCTCCTTATCTTGCTGATTTTGGCCCATAATCTAATTTCTCATGCATTAAGCATGTGAATCCTAAAGCCTGTGTAAAATTGATTTTCCAAAATGAAAATAAAACATATGAAAAATTTGCATTAGATTTAAGCCATTATTCATATCCTTACATGATCTAGTCTCTTAGGAAGTGTGTTTAAGGACTTAATCTAATTCCAAATAAATAACAACCATGCTATTTTACATAAACATATGACTTGCCTACATATTTTAAAATTGTAGGTGCAGTTGGCGGCCACCCCCAGACGATTGTAAGTCCAACAGTTGGGTAGTTTATCCTCTCATGTGGAGGCAAACTAAATACCCATTTTTGCCTTAGATTTAGGTCATGCTTTTGACCCTCGCTAAAGCTCCCTAGATTTAGGTTAGCTTCTCCCTTGGGATAAGTATAAATCCTCACCTCTTAGGCATTTCCATAACCTTGTATTATGGAATTGTAAACCCTAGATTTCTAATAAAAATTCAACTCAAATAAATCAATTCAATTTCAAAACTGTAAACCCCATCCATAGGATAGTTTGGGGTGCTTACTAGGCTTCCTAGTATCCTAAGAATCCCCTACTTATCTTCATTTGGCTTCGATAGGAACTCCCTCCTCTTGATCAATCCCATTTGACTTTCTAAAATAAACCAATTGATTGATAGTCCTACCTTTCAAATTCTTTGGAGATAATGATCGTTTACCTTAATCGTGAGTATTCCTAAGGAATCCTATTTCTTAAGATGTAATTAACTATAATGGCTTGCCCCTGTAGGGAACTTAACGAACCCAGTTTAAAATAAACCCTGTTTACTTTTCCATATAAAGTAGAGGAAAAATCTTTGGTACATTCCGAAGACCCATAGTCCTTAGGAGTCCTTATTGAGGTGATTAGGTCCATTATAAGGTGGTGACTTCTATCTCTTGAGATAATACACCTTTTTTTAATGTCATACTCGATCACCCTAATAAGAACATCTACGGATCTCTGAGGCATCCTGACAAGGCTTAAATTATATATATATATATATATATTCTATTTTCATTTATCCCCTTAAATATATATTTAAGAACATCTACGAATCTCTGAGGCATCCCGACAAGGCTAAAATTTTTCACCACAGTCCATCAATGGTCTTAAAAGCCTTCTTCCACTCATCTCCTGATCTAATCCAAACTTGATGATATCCATTTTTAAGATCAATCTTTGTAAAACATTTGCTCCTGAGATTAAATCTAACATATCATCAAATTTTATTTATTGCCCGACTATCAACACATATTCTTCATTTTCCATCTTTCTTTGGAGTTAATAAAGCTGGGACTGCACAAGGGCTAAGACTCTCTTGAATAAAACCCATTTTTAATAATTCCTCAACTTGTCTTTTAATCTCAACATGCTCTGTATCATCCTATAATGTGGAAGATTATGAAGTTGAGAATCAGGTAAGAACTAAATAGCATGTTGAATGTCTCTTAGAGGAGGTAGATCATCAAGAAGCTCATTGGGTGCAATATATTTATAATCAAAAAGAAGGGAAGTAACCACAGCAGGTATGCGAGTCTCATTAGAGTCGGCATGACTTCTTTTACATGTAATAAGTGAAGGAGAAATATATTATAAAATTCTTTTCATAAGGCTCCAAAACTATTATTTCTATCTTTGGGCTCAAAGAAAAAAGAATAGATGTTTTAAAGCAAGAATCAAAAATGGTAGTATTAACCCTAATAGTAGGATTTTTAATGATAATTAATTGAAGTTTGCATTTTTCTTCAATAGAGGCTTAGGTTGCAAGTCAGAAGTTATTTTGTGTAGTGCTATAGAGGGTATTTTTCTACGCCTTTATTGGTAGAACTTTAATAGTCTTATTATTATGTTTAGAAACATAAGTATTTTCCCTACCATAGTGAATAACATTCATATCATACAACCAAGGTTGTCTAAGAAAATATGAGCAATGTCCATAGGGAGAACATCACACCAAATTTGATCCTTATAGCTTCCTATTTTAATTGGAACTAAACATCGATTGGTGATGGGAAGAGATGTATGATTTATCATGTTAACAGGAATTGGTTCAGGGTGAGATTCAGATTTTAGGTTGGCTCGAGTTAAGGTGTGTGTTGAAATGACATTCATAGCACTTTCTCTATGTATAACTAACCTACATCTTTTTTCAATATGCAAAACATACATGCTAAAAATGTTCTTTGTCCTCTAATCTTCTGCTTCATTTTTAATTATAGTAAGATATCTCATCATATTAACTTGAGGGTCATCAAATAATTCCAATTCTTCATCAGATAATGGGGTGTCATCATAAAATTCTTCTAGATTATCATCTATTAGGTTTTCAACTTCTTCTAAAAATAAGATTTGAGCTTTACATTGATTTTGCATATGACCCTTTTTATGATATTTAAAACATATTACTTCTCTAGTGCTCTTATAGCTCCCTTCAATTGAAGTTTTAGGCAAAGGGTTGGGCCATTGGATGGGTCTCAACAATCTATGGGATGAAATGGAAGGTACTTGACTTTTAGTTTTAGAGATGGAAGTAAATTTCTTTTGTTGTTCAACCAATAAGACTTAATGAAATGCTTAACTTCATTTTTAATGTCAATCCTAAGTCCAATAACAAATTTATTGGCTAACTTTCAATCATTATCAATACAATCAATTCTAGAAACTAGATCTTTAAAACATTCAAGTATTCAAGTATTAAGTTACAAGATGATTATCTTGTCAAAGTTAATAATTGACTATGTAGCTTCTTATTATGATGCCTAGGATAGTACTTTGCTCTTAACATTTTTTTCATTTTCATCCAAGTGAGGCTTGTCCTTCTTAATCTTTATTCTTTAGTTAAAGTATTTGTCCACTAAATTTTAGCATGCCCTATCAATTTCATTTTAGTAAAAGCAACCCTTTGGTAATCATCCATTTTATACCAATAAAAAAAGTCATCCATTTGAACTAACCAATCAAGAAATTTATTTAGATCATGTATACCATCATAAGTTGGGGCTTCTACTTTAACTCTTTGAGATCGATCATTAGAGTCTTATACAGTCTTAAAATAATATTCTCCCATTCCACCATTTCTAGCAATTGATGATCTTCTAAGTGGTTGGTTTTCTCTATAGTTTGGATATGATTCTTCTTCGTCTATCCCGATAGGCACAATCTAAGCAGGTATTAGAGGAGTTGGCACTCTATTATTTTGTAGATGACCTATAGAGTTTCAATTTTTTTCTTTAACTTCTTGCATTTGATTCTTACTTTCTTCTAATATTTATTGAGTTTTAATTCGTTGTCATGGATCCTAAGATCTAATGCATCAACTAATCTAGTCAAATTTTCAACTTGGTCTTGAGAGATTATTTTTGGTGCCATGAGATTTTTTTTAAAAAAAGATATATGAAAAGGGATAAAAGAAAAAAGAAATAAAATAAAAAAGTATAATATAATGTGTAATCAAAGTAAAATTTTAGGCTAAGAGAACTTCGTGATGGTCAAGACCACTTAAATCAAGCTCTGCTTAGGTTTTGACAAAGTTCTATTTAGCTTCCAAAATCACCAAGTTTAACACACTTATATTATTATGCATGCAATTTTTTATTATTTTAATGCAATAAAAATGCTCAAATTTATCAAGCCTCTTTTTTATTTTAAGAAAATAAGTTATCATAAGTTAATCAGAGAAACTTTTAAAATTAACCATAAATAATAACAATGATAATAAAGCAATCAATTAGATTTTGATTTGCACTAATGGCTAAATTGCTTTTAGGGTGAAGTAGTACTAAGGTGCTTTCTTTTCTTTTTTTTTAGGGGGGTGGGGTGATGCACAAGTTCACACAATCAGAAAATGATTAAAATATATAATGGAGCTTACTAATTAAAATTTAATGCTATCACCATAAACTTGCAAGCAATATATATTGTTTCAATTTACTAATATGTATTTAAGCTATCATATAAAAGAAAATTAATTAACCTAAGAAGTTTGGAGACAAGTCCACCACTTGAGATGCTCCCTTTGTTGAAGCAAACTTTTGACCAAATTTGCTCCTTCCAGGCTTCACTTTGATATCAAATTTCATAGAGATGGGCGTTCTTTCTTTCAGTGAGATTGAGAGAACTTGGGTATTGGAGGTGAAGAAAGAAGATATGTTGAATAACTAGCATTCCCGCTAAGGATTTCCAAGGTTTGGCCACCAAGAACTCAAACCACAAAAACAACTCAAATAATTTGTAATTACCAAAATATCTCCTTTAATTATAGCTAGGGGGTTATTTATAGCCATTACAAATATCTTTTAAAAGAAAATAATTCAAAATATAGAGGGAAATGTGGGTGGCCACATTAATGTGAAGCATTAAGTTGTCTTATTATTTTAATTCATCCACCCATTTCACATGCTATTATTTTATGTGGATTCAACCACCTCACATGTCATGTTTTGAATTTTTAAATTCAAAATTTCAAACTTGGAATTTCTAGAAGAAAATTAAAAATTATTTAAATGGAAAAAGATGAAATCATAAAATGGGCCTTAGTTGGCTAATGGGCTAAGCCTTCTTCTTTCTTGAATTTTCTTGGGCATTAGTTTGAGATCTTGTAAATGGATCTTGAGCTCTAATTTTTGGATCCACAAGATGTTCTACATCAATAGTACATCACAACAAATGTAATTTTCATAACTACTTATGTCAATATATATTAGGCATTTAGATGTGATAGATAGGAATGAGTGATATACATGACTTACTTAAAATGATTTAGGGTGGACTTCTTATTTTGATTATAATTCTTGTTGAAGTGTATAGAAGATATTACATTCATAAGAATGTCCTCTTTAATAACCAATTTTTTATCTCTCTCTTAATATAAATTATGTTTGATAAAAAAATTATAGTGTTATTCATTATACCTAGTCACTATCATATATCACATGATACTCACTTGATCTCCCATATTGTGTTTTGTCTTCAACAAACAAAGGAATGACTTCATGGATCTCCTCAACCCCATAATTCACTTCATCAACTTCATTTAAAGACACAATTTTTGGTTTTTTTATTAATGTTACATTTGTCCCATCTTATGGCAATTTATCTTTTAATAAATGAAGTTAGGTTTAGCTTAGGGGATACAATGCTAATAGATGAAAGGCTAGATCTAAAAGTAGAATTTTGTGTTTGGGGATCTAATAGTTTTAATTCATTTTCTATTACTCCTTATAATGGTAATTACAAATTTATTTGTTATCTACTACTCCAAATTATTATAGTTGTTCATAGCTAAAAGATTCTTAGAAATGTTTGTATATTAAACTATGTTTATGTATCTCTACCTTGAGGTCATTAATTGATCATGTAATCTCTTTTCATCATTTCTAGAGTAGTATTTTGATATGAGCATTTCATTTATTTTACCCAACATAATGTAATAATCCTTAGCTTCTTCACTTTTGTTAAAATTGTTATTTTAATAGAGTTTGGCTTGGCAAACTAATTTTTGTTTAGAAAAGAAGATTTTTAAGCATTCATCCATTTGACACCAATCAAATAACTAACCCTTTTAGGTGTGATAGTGATATCAAGAAGGACTTCATATGTTGGGGTCTCTTTCTTAACATTTGTTGTTGGTTCATGATCATGATTTTAATGATTTTGGCTCCAACTATAGTTTTTAAATTATTCTATCCTAGATAAAACTTCAATTCTAGGATTTTCTATAATCTCCTCAACTATGTTATCAAATTTAGCTTGTCTATGCAATTAGTAGGTTTTATTTCCTAATGATCATGACATTCTTTCATGTAATTAAATTCATAATCATCTCTTGTAGTTAAAATTTATTTATTTTTCATTAGCTAAGGAAACTTCCTTTACCACTTAGTTAACCTATCTACTTGATCTATACAACAAATTGTTGGTGACATAATTATGTGATGATTAAAAGTGTTGCTTGAAATAAATATTATTTATAAATCATATTTCTCTTAAATATGCAATATATTCTTGCTATAATATAATAAATTTTTTCTTAAAAATTATTTTAAAAATTGTGTGATACTTTAGTTAAATATAAACATGAGTAAACAACCTATATTATTGGCATCAAAGAGGGGTGGTGAATCAAGTATATTTAAAAAATGATATTACAAATAAAAGCTTAAACTTTTTAATTTAAAAGAAAACATATTTTTATATTCATATGATTATTTTAAATAGCATGGAGCAAACAATATCAAAAGTAAAAAAAAAAGTTAAACAAGACAATAGATAAGATTTTTATATGGTTCGCCAAAAGAACAAACTAACATACATCTATGCCTAGTCACTATGGAAAGGATTATATTATACCAATAAAATTTAATATAACATGTACTCTCATAAATGGGCTAGTATAACCCCAAATGCAATGAACTCTCTTATAATGGGGAGAGCACCACTTGAACTACAAAATATTAGTGAAAAAATTGCAAATTCTTTGTAATTTTAATAATGGTAAATCTAAACTTCTAGCAACAACCAACACCCTCGATATCACAACACAATTTTATGATCTTGCAAAAAAAACTAAAACACGTTTGCTCACAAATTTATAGAAACTTGTAAGATAGATTTTCAAAAATAATTCTTGCAATGTGTATGACTTAATGTAAATGATTTATCAATGTGAAAACACTTTTAAAATTTGTAATAAAAACTTTATGGTGATTGAAATAAAATTTCAGCAAAAAAAAATTAAGTTCAATGAGATTTGAACCAATTCCATAATATGCTTCAGTATTATGGATTTTTCACTAAAATGATAGGTCCTCAAATATTACAATCTATTATCAGCAAAATAGTTCTAATTCCAATAGAAATATAGATTTAGTTTTAGTTTAAAGGTTAAAATAAAATGTTTAAAGGCTATAACTTCAAATAGAACTATTATGAATTAAATTTCAAACCAACGCTATATTTTATATGAAAATCAATAATTTCATAAACAAAAAATAATTTTAGCAAAAATAAAGGTTTATTTCAATTAAAAGTAAAATGATGCAATTAATCAAGATACTTTTTAAAAGACTTGGTAAATATAAATTTGATAGGCTAAGTATTTTTTTAATTGAAAAAATAATTTTAGCAAATTATAATTTTTTAATCAATCTACAAACTCAATTTTCCAAAAATGTGATTTAAATATATCAAAAGGATTCAATTGAGTTTTTAAATTGCATGACAAAACTAATGTTTAAATCTAATTGAAATGAACTAGATCCTTCACACACAAAAGATTTAGTAAATGAAGGTTTATGATAGTAATGTCTCCAAAAGAAAAAAAGATTTATCATGAGAGGAATAAAAAATGAACAAAAACAAATAATTCAATTTATGCCTAACAAAATTTATATTACAAACACTAGACCAAAAAGTTTTCAATGATATGACATGAGACTTGAAGGTGAGAGCAATCAATTCATTGAATATTAAGTAATTAAAGATACCAACTAGTGTATAATCATGTAATAATCAATTCAATCAAGTAATCAATTATATAAATTGAAAATCACAAAGAGAAAATTTTGTAAGAAAAATATCTCACTCAAGGATTGAATGAATTGAACTAAGAATGCCTCAAACTTTGAAATATTCTTTTCTTCAAAGTCAACATCATAATAAGCAACTATATCAAATGCAAAAAAAATTCTAGCTATTACAAACCTAATCTATATATGCTTATCAAACACTAAAAGATTTGCTTAACTGCTATTGCATGTGATTCTTTAGGTTTGCTTGAAAATGATCACACAAATATATAGGCATATAAGCAGTAAGGTATAAAAATGAACTTATCATACTCTTATAAAATTTCTTATTAATAGATTTTTATTATTCATCTAATCCAATTTTGTGGAAGAGCTAAGTAAGTATTACTAATTTGAATCTCTTCAAGCTAAAAATTAAATTAATTCAATTGTATACTTAGTTTGATAAGTGAAAATGACATTTTCTTGTTGATTTGCTTGAAGGCATAAGAAAAAATTGAGCTCTTCCATCAAGCACAATTCAAATTCCTTAGAAATAAAAGAGGATAACTTATGACTGAAAGATTCATTAATATTCTCAAATAATATATCATCTATATACACTTGTACAATAATTAAATTTTCACTTATATTCTTAAGGAATAAGGTGGTATCTATTCTACCCATTCTAAATACATGATCAATCAAACAATTGCTCAACTTATCATACTAAATATGAGAAGCCTATTTTGTACATTATAAAGCTTTTCTTCAATTTATAAATATGATCAAGATAATCAAGGCTCATAAATCTAGGAGGCCGATTTATAAAGTTATTTGTATCAATAAACCTAGTTGGGAATGTACTTTTGATATCTAAATGAAAGAGTTTAAAATCCTTATAATAAGCATAAGTAAGGAGCATCATAATATCTTCTAGTCTTACTATGTGTGCGAAAAATCCATTAAAATCTATACTCTCAATCTATGTGTATCTTATGCAACTAACTTAGCCTTATTTCTAACAATATAACCTAAGTCATCAAACTTATTTCTATAGGCCAATTTTGTTTTAATAACATTTTAATGTTGGGGGGCTCTTAGGACTCATTCTCAAATATAATTTCTTACAAACTTATTCAACTCTTATTCCATAATAATGATTTAAAATTATCCTTAAATTTAAAAAAAATCATCAACAATCATAAAACCAAAATTCTTACCACCTAAGTTTGTGGTGCTAATAGAACCAAATAAGTCTATTTGCAACAACTCTGGAGGTCTAGTTGTAGAAACAATATTTTTACTTTTAAATAAACTTCTAGAATACTTACCATAAACACATGCATCCAAACATAATTTGAATGAAAATTTAATTTAGGCAATCCAACTACTTAAATTAAGTTTAGCAATTTTATTGAGTGTGTGCATGTTAATATAACATAGCCTCATATGACATACCCATATATCATCTTAAGTGTTTTTAAAATAAAGTAAATACAAATTCACAGCATAAAGATTGTATAAATTAATTAATTAAATATTTTTATGTCTATGTCCTACTAATTAATTTTTTTCATTATTTTTGATAATAAAATATGATGCATGAAATACCACATTCAAACCTTTATCACATAATTGACTAATAAAAATTAAATTATGTTTTAATCCTTATACTAAAAAAAATGTTATCTAAAGTGATAGAATTCTTATAAATACCAATGCCAATGATCTTTCCCTTTGCATTGTCTCCATATGTAACATATCCTCCATCACTTGATTCTAAAGTACTGAATTTGTCCTTGTCACCTATCATATGTCTTAAACATTAACTATCCAAGTACCACATGTTTTCTTCAATTTTTCTTTGAAGGTATTCCTACAAAATAAATTCATATGATTTCTTTTATAACTCCAACATGTTTGGATCCATATTCAAAATTTGATGCATGATATCTAGCATATGTGGTATTTGTATTATGCTTGTACCTTTTGGTACCCATACATAAGATGAGTGTTTAGTGATTTGTAATATACATGCATACAAATCTAATGAAATATGTCCTTTTATACCATGATAGTTGCACCAAATATTAGTGTTTAGATATGGTTTAACATGATAATTATGTGATATATGAGTGAGATGTTTATGATGCAAACAATTTCTATTATATGTTTTACTTGATGAAGCATTATACTAAACTTGTGAGTTCAAGAATAATTCTGATATTGCTTTTAAATAAATATTTTTTCTTTCAAGTTTGCATACAATTAAGAAATGATCTAATAAATAACTATTTTTATTTTTCAACTCATCACATTCATCTTTGAATTCACAAAAATGTATATCTAGATTTTTATATTCATTTTCTAAGATTTTATATTTTCTTTTAGTTTCTTATATTCAATGACTATTTCATTAAAAGTATCATCTAATTCATCATATGATATATTATTGCATACCTCTTGTGATTCTCTTCATCATAAGACACATGTTGACCTCTTCATTTGACAAACTTGAACTTGATTCATCTAAATCTAGATTGGCCCATAAAGCTTTCTTCTTTTTCTTCTGCACTTTTTCTTCTTCTTATTCTTCCTACTCTCCATATCAATCTTTTTCTTCTTTGAATTACCTAGATAATTTCCTCTTACATGTCCAGGCTTCTTACAATGGTAACAAAAGATCCCTTCACTTGTATGAAATTTTTTAGTTTGAAATTTATAGTTCTTAGAATTTTTATACCTTTGATATATTTTCTTTGTAATTTCCCACAAATTTTGGTTAGCATGGCCACCTCATCACTATCACCATCTTAGCTTGAGATGCTAGGCTTATCACTGCCATCAACTTGTAATGTAATGGTTTTCCTTTCTCCTTCTACCTTTTTGTTGAGTTATCCATCTTATACTTTTGAGCAATAACATATTCATGTGCTATCAAAACTTAATTTAGTGGATAGGTAGATAAATTCTTAGTTCACTAATAACTATTACTTCAGGATCCCATTCTTGTAGAAGATATCTAAGAATCTTATAGACTAAGTCTTAATTCCAATATGTTTTACCATGATAATGCAATGTGTTAATTATTTTGTGAATCTAGTATACATATTAGAAATAGATTCAGAAGGAGACATGTGAAATAACTTATAGTCATGAATAAATCTATTTATGTGAGCATCTTTAACTTCACTAGTTTGTTCATAAGTTATAATTAATTTATCCCATATTTTTTCTTGTACTTAACATAGAAAATTTCATGTAATCATTACATAATAAAGCACAATGTAAAATATTACAAACCCTAGTATTTAGTTCATCAAGTTCTCTTTTAGCTATAGTCTATTCCTCAAAATATTTTTCCACTTTAATGTTATTTACTTTTGTAGTGGGTGGGTGATATTGAAGTGTCAATATATACCACATACATGCATTCTAACCTCTTTAAAATGTACTAATTCTACTCTTCCAATAATCAAATGGTACATCATTTAAAAGTGAAGGTTTATGAGTGGATTGTTCCTTAGGTAGTGAACTTGTAGGAAAGCCTTGTGCCATAGTGAAAATGATCCACTCTTGGATGTTGAGCCAATAAAAGATCGTAGGATCTAATACCAATTATGAGGCACTATAACAACTAAGATGGAGAGTGTGGTGAATTAGGTGTTTTTTATAAATTTATAAGGTAAAGCTTAAATTTTTTACTTTTAGTAGAAAATTAATTTCTAATTTAATTATGATAAGTTATAATTCACAATGTAGCAAAAGTAAAGAGAGATAATATGAACATAATTTTTTATATGGTTCAGCCAAACCCCAAAACAACCTATGTCCACGCCTAGCCACCTTGGCTAGAAATCCACTAATAGGGTAAATATAACCCTTACAATAACATGTACTCTCCTACAAAAGGGGCAAGTACAACCCTAATAAAAAATTTTAAAGCATAAAAAGATAAATATAAAATTATAAATTTAGATATAATATATTTCTTACAAATCTACCAAACTATCCAAATCTAAAGGTGATCTCAACTTATAAATAATTACTTAACATTTTCTAATAACTTTTTTAACAAGTTTGGCAATATAGGAAAGCTCATTTAATTTAGATAAGAAATGACAAAATAAATATCTTAAAGAAGATCTTTCTAAAAAGTTTATCTTAATGCAATTTATAGAGTAATATAAAACAAATTTTAAATAAATTCACAATAGTCTATTGCACAATAAAATAAAGGGAAAATACAATCCCTATAATAATTATACTCTCCTATAACATGGTGAATACAACCACTATAATAACACATACTCTCTTACAAAAGGGTGAGTACAACAAATCACACTCTCCTATAACAAGGTGAATATAACCCCTACTTTCCTAGAAAGGGGTGAATACAACCCCAATAAAAATTTTTAAAGTGCAAAAAAGAAAAATATAAAATAATAAATTTAGGTACAATATATTTTTTACAAATCTATCAAACTATCCAAATCATAAGGTGATCTCACAATTTATAAATGATCACTTTACAATTTGTAATAAATTTTTAATAAGTTTTACAATATAGAATTCTCACTTAATTTAGATAAAAAATTTCAAAATAAATATTTTAAAGATGATCTTACTAAAAAGTTTATCTTAATGCAATTATAGATTAAATAAAAAAATATTTTTTTAAATAAATTCATAGTAGCCTGCTGCATAATAAAATGAATTTCAACAAACAACAATTTTAATTTTAAGAAAAATTATAACTAGTATGTATATAATAAAGTAAGAATGATTAACTATCTACTAAAATCTTTTTTTTAAGTATTAAATAATAAAACCAAGATTTACAAATTTTTTAGAGACATAAAAGATTATTTATATAAAGTATATTAGTTGAAATGAAATGACAAATGAAAAATAAAATAATTCAATCTTCTAAAAACTATATTTTGATAATGAAACTTGACATATAATAAATTTAGCAAAAAACTTTAAAATCTAACAAATAATTATTTTTATTTTAAACAAAATGATACTTAAAATTTATGTAATAGATCACAAAAATACTTAAATATTATTGGTATAGGATAGATTCAAGAAAGCTAAGCAAGTTTTTGATTAAAAATAGAAATCTAATAAATATTAAAATAGTTTTAGCACAGAAATTAGTTTTAAATTCGTAAATACACTTCTAAATAGATCTAAAAATCAATAATCATTTAAATAATACTAATAAAGAAATATTTCAAAAAAATTAAAAGATATTTGTAAGAAAATAAAAATTTCAGTAAGATGAAATAAATTCTACAATTATCACAAGAGTTTTTCACAAATATGATTAGATGCAAATGAAGAAACTTTGATGTGAAAAACTTAAATTATGTTGCCCAAACATTAATTCACCAATAAGTAAAGATTTAAAAGAACAAATTGATGGTGAAAAAACTATGAACAACTAAGAGAGATTTAGATTAAGATAATAAACTAAGATGGCTTGAGAAAGGTTGTTTACTTGAAAACATTTAAGCATCCAAACCAAAGATTAGATCTTGTAATATTTGGAGAGAATTTCAAAGGGAAATTTAATGAATTTTTCTCTTAAGTTTGTCGAGAATTTTAACAAAAAAGAATTCTAGCAATACGTAACTGAACGAAGTACATCAGAAGAATGTCATTTTAGGTTATTTTAAAGAAATATTTTATTCTAACAATATTTTAACATACAATATTATAATATTTAATAAGAATTTGATTTATCTTAAATAAATATTAGATTCAAATAGTTAAAAAAATGACTAGTCACATGAGCAAGTAAAAGAAAAATTATAAATGGTTCTTAAAATAATCATAACAGATAGCTTGCATCCAATATTAAAAATAGTTAATATTTGAAAAATCATTTTAAATTTAATTTAAATCAAAGTTAGTCATGTATCCTATCAAATTAAAGAAATATATCCAGAAATCTGTTGGAGATAAAATTAGATCAAAATGTATTAATTTTAAAATAACTTTTGCTAAAATACAAATTTTCATGTATTTTTATTAATTTATAAATTTAATAAATGACATTTAGAAATTGTGATATAATTTAGATTTAATTACTCATATGTTAGTTAGTTATCATAAAAATTTTAAGTTAAATTAAAATTTATATATATATATTAGTTAAATTGTCAAATATATAACTAGTTACACATTATAACCGTTATTAATTATCATTCATTATTTGGACATTTTAAAGACTACATATGAAACATATAACATTTTTTAAATTTATGAAATTGAATGTTAATTAGTTATGGATAAATTATTTATACAAAATTTAAGCTCTGAACAATTATATGTCTATCTATCTATATATATATATATATATATATATATATATAATGAGTAGGATTTTCACGCTCAAAATTTCTTTCTTCATTTTATCATTAAAATTTCTTTTTTCATTCTATTAGAGATCATTAGAAACAGCCGCTGATGATATAGAAGATGATTTTAGTACTGAAAAAAAATAATAACACTGCCGAATATATACATTTTTCATGCATGATGATGACTTTGGGCTCGTTTGGTTAAAATAGTTTTCAAAAAAGTTGTTTTAAAACAGAGTATATAAACAATATTCTCAAAAAAGAGGAACTGATGTTTTCTAAAAAAATTGTAAGAAAATCAAACATATTTTAAAATTTGTTAATAATATTTTGTAGTAATAATGCGAAATAAAACTAGGCCTTTATCTAAAGTAGAGTTTCGTAGGAAAGCCCTAGAGCCATCTAATAAAGTTTAACGATAAAACAAAAAAAAAAATAAAAAATTTTGAGAGTGAAAGTTCTATTCAAGAGAGAGAGACTTGGAATTGTACAACTAAAAGACCTGTAGTCATCCAATAAAGTTTAATGAGAAACTGAAAAAAGATTATTTTTTTTGCGTGTGAAAGTTCTATTCCAGAGAGGGAGACTTGGAATTGTCCAATTCAAGACCTGTAGTCGTCCTATAAGGTTTAATGATAAACTGAAAAAAAAAAAAAAATTGAGTGTGAAGTTCTACTCAAGAGAGGGAGACTTGGAATCGTCAAATTCAAAAAGACATGGAGTACTCCAATAAGGTTTAATGAGAAACTGAAAAAGAAAAAATTGAGCGAGAAAGTTCTATTCAGGAGAGGGAGACTTGGAATCGTCCAATTATGCATAATTTGAAAGAGAAAAAAAATATATAGTTATCATGAAGTTTATAAATACTTCCGAATGAAATTGGATTTAAAGCAAATCACAAAATGATCGTTGAAGTGAGTACAAAAATGGAATTCTTTTAAGGATTAAGAGAATAATTCTAATTACATACATTAATGAATGCCAAAATTAACATTTTTATCATAAAGATATTTCTAAAAATTTATCCATAGAGTTGTACACGGCACGGCCAAATATTGCTGGAGTCTCACGAGTTGTGGCTCTCGATGTCTGGCAATTCCCCATCACGCGATTCTCGATCTCGCCTCACTGGTCGTCGCCCAAACTAAACCTCACTCACCATCGCAGGTTGGAATCCTTCTTGAAAGGATTGGGAAGGGAAATAGAAGAAACTAGATGCACCTTAGCCATGTTTGGCTACTAGGTATGGTGCGTAGTTTAGAAAAGTTTGTTGATAAGGTTTAGCTTTACTATAACCAAAATCTCTCACTACCGAGCTTTTATATTTCATATTTTTGATTTATAATGAAATAATTTTTATTGTTGTTTATTATGAAATAGATTTCAGTCACTAACTTTTTTTTATTTGTATTATAGATTGTTGTGTGTTTGTATTCCAAATATATTTGACATATTAATGACCTACGGTATCCAAATATTACTTATTATCTTTTGGTTCCACAATCCTCTTATTTTTATTTTCTTATTGATTGTTATTGTTCATATAATTTCATTACTTATAATTAGGAGTTATTCATGAAAAAATATTTCAAGAAGACATCAAAATCAAAATCAACCCTAAATCTAGAAGAGACAAACAATGTCATTAAAGAACGAATTTAAAACAACGTTGTATAGAGATTGATTCTTTGCTAGTCATAGGAATCGATTTACATAGTCTTCCATCAGATCCTGCATTACCTATTTCAATATATGAGTATGACCCAAATACTCAAGATCAAATTCGATGAGTGTACTTACAAAGAGGTCCATGCCAACCACGAAATCATAATTTTCCTAAAAGTAAATTTGGGAATAAAGACAAATGATTCAATTTTAATTGGTTTGACAAATATTCTTTTTGGTTAAAGTACAATATTTCTCAAGATAAAGCATATTGCTTAGGTTGTTATCGTTTCAAAAATAGAAGGTCGAGTAAAGGAGGATGATGAAGTGTTTAGTATGAAGGGATTTTCAAATTGAAAAAAAAAAATAGATTTCAAATTTATATTGGCCATCCCAGTAGTGCTCATAACAATACATCTCGTGAGTATGAAGACTTAATGAAACATAGTTGCCATATTAGTTTTGATTTTCAGAAACAATCTGATTGAATTACAATTGAATTTCGTACTTGCCAAATTGCTTTAGATGATTGTGTGTGATTTTTGTTAAAGCAAGGATTGGCTTTTCGAGGGCATGATGAGTTTGAGAAATCTAAAAATTAAAGAAACTTTTTTGAACTTCTATATGTTTTGGTTGAACATAATGCCAATATAAATAATGTTGTGTTCAAGAATGCTCGTGATAATTTGAAGTTGATAGCTCCTAACATTCAAAAAGATATTGGTAAATCTACTTCAACTACAATAACAAACTTCATTATTGATGAGTATAAGGAAATTTTATGACACCACATAGGTTTTAGTAATTTCTTATTTGGATGATCAAATGCATCATTAAGGAATAAATATAGTATCTCAGAAGATAAATATGTTATCCTACAATGCACTCAATCATTTAATAAAAGACTCATAAGGCTAATGGGTCTTTCATATACTAGAGAGTTTTCTCATGAACTACATGGGAAGTAGAGCAAGGTTTATTTTAAATTGAGTTCATGGTTTCCTATAAGGGCAAGCTCTTATAGTTAATTATAACCTAGAAATGAAGGATCTCTTTCTAAGAATACTCTCGATTAAAAAAAATAAGTTTTTATTTCTATGGACTTTTAAGCTCATTTTCAAATGAATAATATTTGGAATTTCAATTGGGAAAGATCCAAAGTGAAAATACTTATTTTGGGAGCCAATCGGGATTATATAGGAAATGCATGTTGATACTAGATGCTCAGTAGGCATTTCAACTATCCTATCATTAGGCTTTAAATTTTAGAATTTAATTTATATTTCAAGTTGACATTTCTTAAAAATCTAGGGCTTATATTCTAATAACACAAAATTATAGAAATGCCTAGGGTGGAAGACTTACTCCAAGGAGGATGCTTCAGAACCTAAGTCTATAAGTGTTTATAACACAAGTCAGATGTTCGACCTAGTTTCATTTTTTGGATTTATTGGTCATTCCTCTCACCTGAGGGAACAAACCTATCCTTGACTCTTCTGGACTTATAACTCGTCTGAAAGGGCTTCCAGCTAACACCATCTAAGTGCATTTTAAATCCATGATATCAAGTCTCATTTATGCAAGATAGCTAGACTATTGCATTTTTAGAAAATGAATCTAAGAACCTAGACTCACTCCTTAATCCCTAGAATCATGTAAGGTATGAAATGCATCTAACTAATGCACATTTTTTAGCATTTAAATGTTTTGAATCATGACTCATTTAAGATCTTTGGTATGCATATTTATACCTAAATGTCATGCAATTAAAAGTGGTTATGGGCCAAATCAATAAAGAAGGAACTTCTCTAAGAAGGCTTATCGTCAATTGGCACCCACCCTTAAAATGGGTGTCAATTCAAGAGTTTAGAGCAACATGGTTTGAAAGAGCTAATTATTTCTAGTTGATTTTATGTTATCCCTAGGACTTTAATTTATATGAAGTTTCAAGTTTTTTTATATTTATGTTTGAGCTGATTAGATTTAAATTAGGTAGAAAATTTAGTTTTCCTTAAGTGCCTAATCGTCCAGGCATTCATCACAAGAAACACAACACCGAAAGAAACTAAGAAAAATAGGTTCATTTTATTGGGCACCCAATAATTGGTTAATAAAAGAAGGATGTAGTTAAGGTATTTTTGATGCACAAACGTTTTGATCATTGATAGTAAAGAATCTTGAGTGTAAAATGATTTCAGGATTAATTATCATGTTTATTCTATGATGTGATGCATCACTTTTGGTTGTTTTGCTACATTAGAATAGAGTATTTAGCTACAAATGCTCGATGTATAGCCATTGCTTTTACTTTTACTTTTAAGGGGTCCATGATTTAGAATATGAATGTTGTTATAATTTTAATGTATGATATTATACTTTTGCTCTATGTTATTTTGTTTGTGTTGTAATAGCTTTATTTAGTCTAGGATATCCTCCTTACTATATTTCTTTTTAGAACTTTACATGTAAAAGTACAGTATAAGTTAAGTTTCCCAATATAGTACTAACCAAGTTAAGTCATGACAACTAGACATCAAGTTTGAGTTAGAAGGATTAAGATGAGAGAGAAACTAAACGTATACATTATTAATGAAAATTATTTGAGCTTCTTGGGTAAAACTTGACTATTCTTTTTTTTTCTATTATTATTATGGCTAGCCTATTACACTTTTTTTTAGTAATCACAACACAATGATTTTTTGGCTTACTTTGATTATTTGTTACTATTTTTTAATTCATTTTCATGTAATGTATTTTTCAAGGCTATAAATAATTTATTTCTAAGTTTCTAGTATGATATATTTTCTATTAACTTCAATAAAATAGAAAATAACCTTAAAATTAACTTGGAAAAAAATCTTAAAATTAAAATTAAGGCTCTCACTAACTAATAATTTAAATTTCTCTTTGTCTCTTATATCTTCTAGAGCTGTTGTAACATAGACCTAGCTAGTGTTCAAAACCCCCAAGTGCTATTACATATTCATAACATGGCCAAGTCTATCTTGCATTAGAAGTCTTCACTTAATGACATATAATATGCATTTGATATTATATCTCTTAGAATAGAGCTTTAGATAGGCATAATAATAGTTATGCCTAAAGAGTCTTAGTACTCTGGAAAGTGGTATCTTGGCCTAAATAGGATTGTAAGCACAAAGTTAGTAGCTCTAAATGTGTATAATGAGGCTATATCATTCTCTTTCCTTCCATCAACATTTCTCTATCTATGTAAGGACTTCAAGTCTTACATATTTCCAAAACTTTCATTAAAAGTCATATATCTTGATAATCATAGTTCTTTTTTCTTTCCCAATTCAAGATCATGAGACTAAGCCTAGAAAACACAATTTATGGTTGTTAATAGAATGACACATTGTTGAGTTAGATTCATTATCTACCCATGTTAAATTATCTTATGCTTGACAACATAATTTAATGGATTAATGAAAGTCAAACTAAGATTCTTTCTATCTTTTCCTCATTTTATTTCACTTACCTATTAATTCCATGAGATCATTATACTTCATGTTGAGTCTTAGGTGGCTTCATGATTATTAACACAAGCTTTCCATATATTGAGATGTTATTTCACATGATTATGGTTTCTATCTTGTGGGCTGACACCCACTATATAGATGTTCATATTGTAATAATTATTATTAAATCATGAGTCCTTCTTATTAAACCTATTAAAACAAAAGCATGTTTCCACTTATCAAAAGTTTCTCTTAGAGGTGTCCTCGACTATAACTAACTAGAGAGAGTCTAGTCCATTTAAGAGATCAGGAAACCCACATTCTCTTGATCTTCTTTTAATAACTTGATGACATGTCTATAAATGAATATATACCATGAGTTTAGATGAAAGATCAAATCTTAGATCCTTTTTGCATATTCTCTTGTGAAATTTTTTCATCAAGAGACAATATCATCTTGTTACTACTCCTTCTCTTCACATCATGCATACATTTACTATTTTATTAATGCATATGTTAACTTTAGAATCCTTATATAAATACTTTTAATGATGGAAAATTTTACTCGCTTTCTAAATTGGGTTAAGTGTGATTTTTTTTCAATGACGTAATGAATTATACGTACCTTCATAATTCGGTTTAGTTCAAATGGTCATATTAAATTTGTGACATTAAAGTTAGTGAAATTTTATAATAATGGTGAGAATATGTGATATTTTTGCTTTTAATTTTAAATATGATGTCCATACAAAATCAAAAATTTAGATTGTAAATATTTTTCCTAGTGATTGAGTAAATTATTTATATCTTTATTCAACTTACCCTTCTCTCTATTTGCTTACTCCTCTTCTTTGTTTGCATGAGTGTGCCACAACTACTCTAAGAAAGTGTTGTTGTACTTTCTTTTGCTGCAAGTATAAAGATTCTTCAAGTGCAATTATGCATTTAGTGAACATGGTTGTTGACCTCACTTTTGGAGTGCAGATTCAATCTTCCCATCTTAGACCTTGGAGTCTTCTAGACACTATGATCTTCTTAGTCATAGGACACTTCTAGTGACTTAGTGGGCACTTAACCCAAACCTAGAGACTTAGGACGACTTGTCATAGGTTTAGGTTATGTCTTAGGATCTTAGGAAGCCTACCCATTCTATGGCCTAACCAAGACTCATGCTTATCTCCTTAGCCAAATCCGATCTCAAATTAATCCAATCAGAACCCAATTGAATTCCAATCCATATCCAAATTCCAAGCCAAATGATTGAAGCCTATAACCTAAATCCATCTTAACCCCTTAAGCCAATCCTACAGACTTAGCCAAAATTCCTTTAATCAAACCTAATTCAATTGATTTTCTCAAACCATTCAAATCATCATTTCAAACTCTACCAAAAGCTACAATCAAACCAAATCAACAAAATCAAATCAATCAACCCAAGCTAGCCCATTTGAACCCAAAGTGTCTAAATGAGCTAAAATTCAATTAAACCCAAATCAACTGCAATCAAAGCTATCAATCAATCCTAAATCAATTATTAAACTCAATTCAACCTAATTCAACTTGAAGCCAACTCAATTGACCCATTAGGTTCACTTGACCCAAAGTGACCTAAAGGATCCATTTGAATCAAACTCCAATCCACCCCAAATTGGATTGAATCAAATCATCCAAAATCTCCTATATTGATTGTTGATCATTCTCGGTTGATCAATTGCAATCAATTGGGTCAAGCCAAGTCAACTTGGTCATTTGATCAAGTTGACCCAATTAGCCTACATTAACCAAATTGAGTCAAATCCCATTCCAATTCAAACCAATTGAAACAAATGATTCATACCAACTTCAAATTGAACCTTGAACGTGACTTGACCATCAATTGAGCCAAGCCAAATCCAGTTGGCCTTTTGACCCAAGTTGACCCTGATTGACCTAAAGAGCCAAATTGGACCAATTCAAATTCTAATTAAAATTGATTTCAACCAATGACTCAAATCCATCTCAAATTGATAATTGAACATGACAAAACCCTAAGTTGACCCCAATTTGACCAAGTCAACCCAATTGACCCATTTAGCATAAATTGACCAAAGGGTCAAATTGGTCTAAATCATTCCTAAATCTAAATTGATTGAAATCAAAGCCTACAACCATCTTCAAATGATCAATTGAATCTAATTCAATACCTAACCCAAGCCAATTTGGTCAATTTGACCAAATTGGTCAACTTAGCCCATTTGATTCATATGAACCCTTATGAGTCAAATTCAAATCTACTCAAAACCAAATCAAACCAATTGAACCCAGACATCCCAAATAGTCATTTGAACTTAAATCAAGCCTTGTTTTGACCTAATTTGTCCAATTGGTCAACCTAACCCAACCTAGCCCAATTTGACCTACATGGGTCAAATTGAGTCAAACCCAACCAAATCAAGCCCAAACCCATTCAAACTTGGCATGACCCATCTTTAGGTCACCATGGGTCAGCCCAAATCAAACCCAACTCAAGTCAAACCTGAATTGACCCATTACACATTGGGTAAAGCCCTCCACATAAGATAAAATCCATTTTTGGGTAGTCAAACCTCCTCCTTTGCATTTGATAGCCACCCAAAGCTTAGTTTGGACCCTTGACCCTATGGCTAACCTGCCCTAAGGCTAGTTGGGTTAGCCATAGGTCAAGGGAGGTGAGCTAACCCACCTCCTCCCATTGGCACAACTAAGAAGCCAAGGACGTGCCACCTTAGCCTTTGGAAGCCCACCTCAGCCTTTAGTAGCCCACCTCAGGCCATCACCCACTCAAACCGAGCCACCTCAACTTCCCTCTAACATCTTCAACCGCTTGCACTGGCCAGATGTCTAGCCAAGGTAGAAGGCGATACTCATTCCACTCGACATGAGTATTCCTAAAGCTTGAGAGAGTCAAAATGAACTCCTCCAAGCTTTCCTTGAGTTCCTTGAGCCTCCCCATCGCCGACAACACCAAACTCAAAATAGGACAAAGCCTATCTCCATCCAACCTCACTCAACCTCCACCATTTTCAAATTAACTTCACCTACACCTTCCCCTAGCAAACGAATCGATCCCCATCAATCCGAGCACCGGAGACCCATCCTAAACTAACTCTGATGAGGATTCTAGCGACGTTTGGTCCACAGAGCCATCGGTGTGGAATCAAGGCATGAGCTTCTTAGCAAGGCTTCGTCTCTTCAAGATGAAACTACCTCGGTCGGTTAGCCACCGATCTTGAGCTCCAACAAGATAAATTTCAATAAATCATAGAAAATTCAATTTTTGTTATGCTTTTGTGAAGAAAATTGTGATTCATGCGATTCCAACCATAGGATCCCTTTAGATTTTCTCCCTGAAGCTTTTGTAGTCGATCCTGACACCTCACAACCTCCGGTGAGCTCGGATCGAGTAGAGGATGGTGAAACGATGGTCCGCTTCCATCGGGGATGATAATCATCATCCATTCATTACGCATGGGAATGGACCATGATTAATCTATTATATTATCTCGATTTAATCCTATAGGGACCGCAGGATTAATCCCCACCATCCGATCATAGATCGTATGGTGGGGATGAAAGCACATTCACCATCACCACATCAATGCCGTGTTGGACCGTTTAAGTGGTCAATCCTATGGAGCCAAATGGAAAGCGCTACCATGTCAACTGCTCACGTGGCACCAATGATATTAAAGATTAATTAAGGTTTAAAATGTAATTAATTGGTTGAAACTTCATAAAATTATATCTAATTATAGAAAAATCCAAAAATATAAATAAATATATTTTTGAAAGGTTATATAGAGGAGAATTTAATAAAAATAATTTCATTATGTTTTGAATAGTGATTAAGGCTTAATTAGGGTTTGAATGTTTCCTTAATTATCTTAATTAAGCAATAATTACTTGGAAAATTAATCCAAAACTTGGCATGTTGTTTCAATAGGATGACTTCTACCTTCCATGATTTTCTTGGGATTTATTAGCTATATAATTAAGTGAATTTGAAATTCAAACTTTAATTACCCTTTAATCAATTTAATGACTATTTAAAGTTGTAAAAAGTAAAAAAATTAATTAATTTAACTTCATTAATCATTGATTAATAATGAAATGATGAGGGATGGTGATTAGGACCTCTTCCCTAATTACTTTTCCAAATTCATTTCATTAAAGAGGGTTCCATTGCAATATTTAATGACACGGTCGATGCTATCCGGACGGTTGGCATGTTGGTCTTTGATTTTATCACAGTTTGATATCACTTTTGTACCTCTCTATGCATTGAAAGGATAAACACTCGTAAATTTATTAGCTGCACATCCACTTCCTGCTGACTCTTCGCTTAGTGATGATCTTCCCGATGAACAAATCATGAACTTAGGAGATACTAAAATTCACCACTGGGAGATGCACTTTGATGGTGTGGCTTCCTCTCAAAAAGGAGAAGAACCATAATCTACTCTTCCAAGAAAAGCAAGGGTAGGAATAAATCTATTAACTCCGGACTGCGATATGATGAGATTCTCATATCATCTATCTGATCCATGCACCAACAATAAAGTCGAACATGAGGCTCTGATTGCTGGTCTGGAGTTAACCTTTTCACTAGGCATCTAGAACATCAACATCTTTGGGGACTCTCAATAGTGGTCAACCAAATCGCTGGGTCCTATAACGTCTTGAAGCCCAAACTCCATTACTCTCACAAGAACATGATGGAGTTGCTAGCTCAGATTCCAGAGGTTACCATCTACAAGATCCCTCGAGGGGAAAATAATATAGTATATGCCTTAGCTAAGCTTGCCATGGAGTTGGCATATCCGGATGATGAGTTTATATTAATAGAGGTCCATAATAGGCAAGTACTGCCTCTTATTGATATCAAACTCATCGACATATACTCTCTTGAAGGGGAGGTTATCGTTGCCGAAAAGGATGAAGAACTAGATTGGAGGCAACCCTTCGTTGATTACCTAAATAAAAGAAAACTACCTCAAGAAGTCCCAAGAATGTCGAATGAAGCAAAGGGCACTTTCCTATGCCTTCATGGATGGTTTCTTATACCGGTAATCCTTCAATTATATGTGGTTACATTATTTAGACAAGCACGAAGCCCATAAGATCATGACCAAGGTACACTCAGGATTATGCGGAGCTCACCAATCCGGTCCCAAGATGAAAGACAAAATCAGAAGACTTGGATATTATTGGCCTTCAATGATCTTAGATTACATGGACGTAGCTGGGTGATGCCACCAATGCCAAGTACATGGAGCAGTCCTACACTAGCCACCCAACATTTTAAATCCAACTTTGGCCTCATGGCCATTTGAATGTTGTGGTACTAACATAGTGAGTCTGATTGATCCTCCTTCTTTCAAGTGTCACCGATTTATCCTTACTACTACCGACTACTTTTCCAAGTGGGTGGAGGTGATTCTGCTCAGGGAGGTCAAAGCTCAGCATGTGCTCCAATTTTTCAGGAATCATATCGTGTATAGATTTGGGGTATCCCGCTGAATTATATCTGATAATGGTACTACATTCAAGAGCTCCAAAATTAATAACTTCGCTCGGGCACAACATAGATTGGAGGTACTCTACTATTTATTACCCACAGGCGAATAGTTTAGCAGAATCCTTTAACAAAACTCTCATCCAAATACTCAAGAAGACACTCGATGAAAACAAACAATAATGACATGAGCAATTAGTTGAAGCTTTGTGAGCCTTCTGCACTACCTACAGAACTCCAACTCAATCTACCCCTTTATCCTTAGTGTATGTGTCCGAAGTCATTCAACCATTAGAAATCCAACTCCCATTACTAAGGATAGCTGTGGGTAGCAGTATTACAACCAAGCAGATTGCCAAGTTGCGGTTGGAAGAACTCAAAGGTTTGGAGGAAAAACACTTGTGAGCATAACAGAACTTAAAATTGTACAAAGCAAAAATGATTCAAGCTCACAACAAGTTAGTCCATCCTAGAGTTATTCAATTAAGAGAGCTTGTTTTATTTCTAAAGAGACTAATTGTTGAAAATGATTCAAGCTCATAATAAGTTGATCCATCTTAGAGCTTTTCAAGTAGGAGAGCATGTTTTAGTTCTAAGGAGACCAATTGTTGCTCAATATGAAAGAAAAGTTTGAACCCACTTGGGAAGGCTCTTCTGTCATAGAGAAGGCCTACCAAGGCGGATCATATCAACTTATCAATCATAAGGGAGAGAGCTTGATGATTCCAATCAATGGGGCTCTACCTTAAGAAATATTATCCATAAAATAATGTTCAAAATAATCATTCATCAGTAAAATTTTATTTTGAATAGACATCTCCCCAAATTGAATTGGTTTCAATTACCAAACTTTTAATTGCGTGCTATTAGGATAGGTGTAAGAGAACCCAAGATGCATCCTATTTTGACTAGCATAATTAGGGTTGGTGTAAGAGAACCCAAGCAGCATCCTATCCCTCATCAGCACAACATGAACACAAAATTACACACAAACATAAACAAAATAAACAAAAATCCTTTATTTCAAGCTACTTTGAGTTAAGATAACACCCCGAGTGTACCTCACTTAGTAATTGCTCTAGGTCAAACTTGATTCACTAGCTGGCTAGTGTGTCTCCCCAGTGGACTTTCGGCTTAGGAGGATGTGAGTCCCTATGCTTTCTTAATGGCTTAACCACTGCACACCAATAAGTGCCCTCTTAGTGTGGTATGTCTTATTGCATAATCAATAAGCTACCTTTCTGTTGGATTTGTTTAAGAACATATGAGTCACCGTGCTTTCTCCTTGAACTAGCCACCATACACTGACTAGATCTGATTTTATCTTTAAGGATTAGGGTAAGACTCCCAGCAATTTCTTTCCTCCTAACTACTTCAAGTTTGGGTCCAATCCTCCTTTGTGACTTCCCACTTAGTAGTCGCCCTAGGTTGGGTAGTAGCTATCTAGCCGACAACAGACTGTCCCGATGATTAATTCCTCTTAGGAAGATGTAAGTCTCTGACGCTTTCTTCTTGGATTGATCATCACACACTGACGGGAACCTTAGGTTGGTTGGTGTTCGCTTTGCTGACAATGACCCACCCGGTGGATAACACCGCTCAAGTAGATGTAAGTCCCTACACTTTCTTCTTGAAATGACCATCATATACCTATAGGCTTTCTTTTTCAAGGATTAATATAATGCTGCCAGAGGCACCTCCCCTGTGGAAATTCTATTTGGATAACGTCCTTTATGACCTCATTTAGACATTACCCTAGTTACTACTGGATTGGACAGTTCCCCTTTCCTAGTAGCCACCCCTGTGGTTGGAAGTTCTGTATTATGGATGTGCAAACTCTCCCTTGGGCCAGTAAATCTGAGATAGGCCAAAGCCCCTGTGGCTTCTTCTTAGTGTAGTCCCTCACACACCAACAGGGTTCACGCTAATAAACAAACAAACCAAACAAGACAAAATCTCTTATGGATTAGCAGAACGCCCCTAGTGGCACCTTTTCCCAAGTCAGCATCCTATCTTTTAAGCACTGTCAGTAAAACTTTCTATAGGAATCACCTTGACTATCGTGAGTTGAGATAAGATCCCCAGCGGCACTCACTCAGTAGTCGCCCTAGGTCGGGTTTGATTTGTTGTGCCACCAACAAGTCACCCTAGCGACTGATTCTGATCTAGCACAGCCATTGCACACTGAAAGGTAACCCTTAGGTCGGATAGTCCTACCCTTCGGCTAGTAGACTACCCCTTTGAATTGTTAAATCTAATATAGGCTTAGGCTTACATAGCCCCTTCTTAGTGCGGTCCATTGCAAATTGATGGGGGTCCAAATCCAATCAAATCATAACAAATCAAATTAAATCAAAACAAATTCAAATTCAAACTTACTTCCCTAGTGGAGTTAAGTCTCAATCAATAATTAATACCAAATCAACAAACAAATCAGATCAATCAAATCAAAATAAATTCAATCTAATCTTGATCCTTAGTGGATTCAAACCTGTATCTGTAGCAGATCTCCCTTCCATAAATCAAACCAAATCAAACTAAATTAAAGAAAGTTCAATCAAATTTATATCCCCAGTGGATTCCTCCCAAACTATATCAAACAAATTCAATCAAACCTCAATCCCTAACAGATTTGTCTTCTTTATGCCCTTGGCATAAATCAATCCCTAAACTTGATCCAATTCTTGTGTGATTCCTGAGTGGATCTTCTTTCATGCCCTTGACATGAAGCCAACCTTTAGCTAATTCAAATCAAATCTGCTTGGCTCTCTTATGCCCATAGCATAAGATGAGTTGCATTGCACTATTATTGTGATTTTATCTACCTATTGGTTTAGGTATATATAGTCTTCATTAGCGCTTGTAATCCTTTTAGAAATCATTGATCGTCTCAATTAATTTCAATATGTGTGCAGTGCCTCGTTAGTTACACTACACCTATTGGGGGTCCTTTTATTGACCTCACTTCTGGAGTGAGGATTCAATCTTCCCATCTTAGACCTAAGAGTCTTCTAGACACTAGGATTGTCTTAGTCATAGGGCACTTCTAGTGACTTAGTGGACACTTAACCCAAACCTAGGGACATAGGAGGACTTTCCATAGGTTTAGGTTATGTCTTAGGATCTTAGGAAGCATACCCATCCTATGGTATAACCAAGACTCATGCCTATCTCCTTAGCCAAATTCAACCTCAAATTAATCCAATCAAAACCCGATTGAATTTCAATCCATATCCAAATTCAAAGCCAAATAATTGAAGCCCATAACCTAAATCCATTTTAACCCCTTAAGCAAAGCATACAGACTTAGCCAAAATTTCTTTAATCAAACCTAATTTAATTGATTTTCTCAAACCATTCAAAGCATCATTTCAAACTCTACCAAAAGCTACAATCAAACCAAATCAACCAAATCAATTCAATCAATCCAAGTTAGCCCATTTGAACCCAAAATGTCCAAATGAGCCAAATTCAATTAAACCTAAATCAATTATAATCAAAGTCATCAATCAATTCTAAATCAATTATCAAACTCAATTCAACCTAATTCAACTTGAAGCCAACTCAATTGACCCATTAGGTTCACATGATCCAAAGCGACCTAAAGGACCCATTTGAACGAAAGTCCAATCCAACCCAAATTGGAATGAATCAAACCATCCAAAATCTCCTATATTGATTGTTGATCATCCTTGATTGATCAATTGCAATCAATTGGGTCAAGCCAAGTCAACTTAATCATTTGATCAAGTTAACCCAACTAACCTACATGAACCAAATTAAACCAAATCTCATTCCAATTCAAACAAATTAAAACCAATGATTCATACCAACTTCAAATTGATCCTTGAACATGACTTGACCATCAATTGAGCCAAGATAAATCCAATTAGTCTCTTGACCAAGTTGACCCAATTTGACCTAAAGAGCAAAATTAGGTCAAATTAAATTCTTATCCAAATTTATTTCAACCAATGACTCAAATCCATCTTAAATTGATTATTGAATATGACCAAACCATTGGTTGAACCCAATTTGATCAAGTCAACCTAATTGACCCATTTTGCCTAAATTGACCAAAAGGGTCAAATTGGTATAAATCATTCCTAAATCTAATTGATTGAAATCAAAACCTACAATCATCTTCAAATGATCAATTGAATCTAAACCAACATGTAACCCAAGCTGATTTGGTCAATTTGACCAAATTAGTCAACTTAGCCCATTTGACCCGTATACCCATATAAGTCAAATTCAAATATACTCAAAACTAAATCAAACCAATTGAACCCAAACATCCCAAATGATCATTTGAACTTGATCTAAGCCTTAGTTTTATCCAATTTGACCAATTGGTCAACATAACCCAATGTAGCCCAATTTGACCTATACATGGGTCAAATTGAGCCAAACCCTATCAAATCAAGCCCAAACCCATTCAAACTTGTCATGACCCATCTTTGAGTCACCATGGGTCAACCCAAATCAAACCCAACCCAAGACCAACCTAATTGACCCATTACCCATTGGGTAGAGCCCTCCACATAAGACAAAATCCATTTTTGGGTTATCAAACCTCCACCTTTGCATTTGGCAGCCACCCAAAGCTTAGTTTGGACCCTTGACCCTATGGCTAACTACCCAGGTTGGGTTAGCCATAGGTTAAGGGAGGTGAGCTAACCCACCTCCCATTAGCACAACTAGGAAGCTAATGGCAAGCCACCTCAGCCTTTGGCAACCAAACTCAGGCCATCACCCACTCAAATCGAGCCACCTTAGATTCCCTCTAACGTCCATGGCCGCCTATGCCAGTCGGACGTCTTTCAAGGTAGAGCCAATCCGAGTAGTCAGATTGGATGGGAAAGAGTGTATGCTCCTCCACATTTCACTCTCACACTCATTAGAGCATTCATATATTTTGAGAGAGTCGAAACAAACTCCCCCAAGCTTTTTCTGAGCCTCCCCATCACTGGAAACAACAAACCCAAAATAGGACAAAGCTTATCTCCATCCAACCTCACTCAACCTCCACCATTTTCAAATTAACTTCACCCACACCTTCCCTGGTTCGGCGATCATGAATGAATCGATCCCCGATCGATCCAAGCACCACAAACCCATCCTAGAAAAACTTCAACGAGGATTCGAGCGATGTTTGGTTCACTAAGCCACCATTGAGGAATTAAGGTACGAGCTTCTTAGCAGGGCTTTTCCTCTTCAAGATGAAGATATCTCGGTTAGTTAACCACTGATTTTACCTCCGGTGAGGTAAATTCTGATGAATCATAGAAAATCTAATTTTTGTTAGGCCTTTATAAAGGAAAATTATGATTTCCTGTGATTCGAACTATAGGATCCCTTTAGATTTTCTTCCTGAAGCTTTTGGAGTCGATCTCATGCCTCACAAGCTTCTATAAGCTTGAGTTGAGTGGAGGAGGGTGGACGATGTCTGTCTTCCATTGCTCGAGGGATGATAGATCATCCACCGTCCGTTCCATGTGATTGGAACTAACAGTCATGATTAATCTATTAGATTATATCGATTTAATCCTATAAGAACTGTGGGATTAATTCCCACTATCTGATCTTAGATCGGACAACGGGGACAAAAGCACCTTTGTCGCCTCCATGTTAGTTTCACGTCGGGTCATTTAAGTGACCAATCCTGTGGCACCATGTGGAAAGCGCTGCCACGCCCCGCCTACATGGCGTCGATGAGATTAGAGATTAATTAAAGTTTAAAATGCAATTAATTGGCTAAAACTTCATAATATCATAACTAATTGTAGAAAAATCTAAAAAATACAAATAAATATATTTTGGAAAGGTTAAACATAAGAGAATTTAAAACAAATAATTTCATTGTGTTTTAATAATGATTAAGACTTAATTAAGGTTTGAATGTCTTCTTACTTAGGTTAATTAAGCCATAATTATTTGGGTAATTAATCCCAAACTTGGCATATTGATTCATTGGGATGACTTCTTCCTCCCATGATTTTCTTGGGATTTATTAGCTATGTGATTAGGAGAATTTAAAATCCAAATCTTAATTACCCCTTAATCATTTTAATGATTATTTAAAGTTTTAAATAGTAAAATTAATTAATTTAACTTTATTAATTACTAATTAACAGTGAGATGATGAGGGAGGGTGATTAGGACCTCTTCCTAATTACTTTTCAAAATTCATTTCATTAAAGAGGGTTAATTAATGTGAGGTTTATTTAAGAGATTAATTAAGTAATTAATAATGGAATAAAATCAAACTAAAATTCTAATCACTTCAGATAATCAATATTTAAATTAAGGGTTCCTCTTTATGTGTTCAATAACATAAAAACCCTTAAGGAAATTATGATTATTCCATGAGTGTGGGAAAATCATAAAAATAATTTATTAGATTCTTTAATTTAACTAATCTCTAATCATGAGCCAATTGTAACCCCTTTGTTGTATGTTGTATGTCTAACATCATGCATATTATATTGAATCACTCTTGCGAAAATGAGGGCCTCCAGTTCAACACTTTAGAAACCACTTGATCTAAGAGAGAAACCCCTTATGATGGAGCTTCACCCTCTTTCTCTTTTGATTTGGCCAATAATCAAATTTCATCATGCATTTAGGCATAAAGTATCCCAAAGCCTTTGTCCAAAATATTTTGTCAAAATTACATAAGAAATTGTAAAATGTTGCATTTTTATACTAACTCATATACTCATGCTAGTCATGATCCAGTCTCTTAGGGAGTGAGTTTAGGACTCTAGTCTCTTTCCAAATTAAATAATAGTTTAAACCATCTTACAATTACATAAGATCGGACTACATGGTTTTTAACCGTAGAAAGTGTTAGCTGTCGGCCACTCAAGGTGGTGTAAGTCCAGAAGAGTCAGACGGTCTACTCTCTCTTATTGAAGTAAACCATTATATCCCCTTTCTGATTAGATTTATGTCATGCTTTTAGTTTGTGTTAAAGCATCATAGATTTAGGATTCGAGGTTGCCTTTTTCCCTTGGGATATGAGCATAAATCCTTTTCTCTTATGCATTTTCACATTCTTGTATTGATGAATTATAAGCCCTAGCAATCTAATAAAGTTTCAACTCAACAAAAAAAAATCCTCTCATTTTCAAACATATAAGCCTCACTATCGGATAGGTTGGAATGCTCACTAGGCTTTCTAGTATCATAAGCATTTCCTACTCATCTTCCTTTAGATTCCAAAATAAGTTTTCTAATTGAACAATCTCATTTGATTTTTCAAAATAGTCAATTTATTGATAGTCTTAACCTTAAAATCTTTGGAGATAATAATTCACTACTTTAGTCATGAGTATTCTAAGAAAATCTCATTTCATAAGATGTGATTAACTATGAAGGCTCACCTCTATATGGAACTAAAGAACCTAGCTTAAAATAAACCATGCTTTATTTTTTCATGTAAAGTAGGTAAAGAATCTATGGTACATACAAAACCCATCATGCCTTAGAGTTCTTATTAGATGATTAAGTCTATTATAGAGTGATGTTTCTATCTTTCGAGATAGTACATCATACATTAATGTCATATCCGATCACTTCAATAAGTACCCCCAAGATCTGCGTGGTGTCCATCCACACGCACGGAAACATCCAAAAATAAACACCACAACGGTGGTCAATTGATATAACAATAGAATTAGTAATTTCTTAATTTGAAATACTCATGAAGTTGAGAAACTAAATATAATGTATGGGAATGATTCATGTGTTCCTTTCAACCTCTTCAAAATTGGGCTAAGATTTCTATTATGTTTGGATGCAAAAAACATCCTCAACTTCTATAGAATTGTGATAGTTCAATTATTGTCAAACTTAGTAGTGAGCATTGCCACCTACATCTTACATTTGTTAATCTATAAGACTCCCTAAAGCCTGATCCCATTTCTCCACTTAATCACCATGAAAGCCTATAAGGATGGTAGTTTATAGTTTTCTAATGTAAATTTTAAAATAAGTATATTGGCAAATAAAGTGAGATAATATGTTCTTTTTGTGAAGTTTTCAATATATTGGCCTATGCTAACTAGGCCAACCCCTTTTGGGAAGGAAAAAGCAGTAGTCCTTTTGAAAACATCAAAAAGGATGACTTTATATGATTACATATGTTAATGCTAAAAAGATTTATCATAACTATTTATCATTAACATGGATTTGACTTTTGTTAATCGATCATGCCTTTGATGTTTTTCTAATAAGTCACATTATCTTTGAAAAGGCAACCATCCTTACTATCCCACTTATTATAATTGAGTTGTGCCAATTTCACTAGGATATATGCTAAGTGAAAATGAGTCATTATGCCCAACAAGAGGTAGATTACCTTGTTGTTAAAGCCATAGGTGTAAAGCTTACTGGGAAGCAACAAAATAAATAGAAGGAGGTTGCATAAACTTCTAAATATAAGATGAAGAATAAGTTCGCAAGGATAGAGTCATCATCATGAGTGGAAGGCTCTAATGAGCCACACATAATCAAAAGTATTAATGATGCATATGATATGGCACAAGAAATTTACAAGTCAGTAATTCAAGATCAAATTTACTAAGCTTACTTAGTAAATATATTGTTTACTATAAAGAATTTCTATGTTATAATCTTATAATCAACCTTCACTCTGAGCTAGGAGTTGAGGGTGACCTTTAAGAGGTTTCAAAGTTAGTGATAGTATATAGTAGAGTATAAATATTATTGCAAGAGTAGTTTGGCATACATAGGAGAGTTTATAGTGCTAAGAAAATTGTTGAGGAAAAGAAGAATAAGATTGCTACTAAACATGCTCAATTGTAGAGATGAAATCCTAGCATAAAGAAGCTCTATCAGGATAGCTTTTTGAAGTCATTGTAGTACAAGATTCTCCAAGTGCACAATTTTTTGCAGGGGATCAAATTCTATATTAAGGCATTAGTCCTTGGTAGCCACCTTGATAGCTAGCTCTTAGATATAAACAACAAATTTTAATGAAAGAGATGTAGCGAGCAATACAGGCTAACTTGGTATTTCTAATTATTTTTATAATTATTTTTATTGCTTGTGGAGAAGATATACTTGTAATATAGCATATGAAACAAAATTTTGTGTAGTCATCTTTTGAAACATGAAATGAAAAATATAAGGTATATTTAGACTTGTCTTACATTTACTTTCATCTTTATACTTGTATTATTTTATATACTAATGCTTTATTGAACTTTTATTCTGATAGATGCTTTTTAATGTGTACTCATTATTATTCGAGCTTTTTTGAATGTGTTAAAAAATTATTGAAGTTATGCACTCTATGATGTTTAAATTCATAATATATATTCTTAGGAGTTTTTATAATTCAGTAGTTAGGTTTAGTTTTATACTTAGAGGTTGTGATTTTATTATTATGAGTTGTCTAATAGTCACTAATTGTAAACCTCACCTTATGTCAGACTCTTGGTTCTTGTGGGAACACTCACCTGGACTTGCAAATAAGAGAGACTCACCCACCCACAACTCAATGTTAATTTTATCACAAAGAAGATGACTTACCTTGTATCCATCACTTTAGATGTACCTCACATTACACCTAACTCAAAGTTTTCACTAGGACCTCCACCTAAACTTGTTAGCTAGGGGAGGCCCACATGATTCTCATTATAGATCTAGTTTTTTGACCTCACCTTCATTGAGGTTAACACCCATCCCTCTCTCAAGACTTCAATCTTAGCACTAAGGTTTCTTCACCTAGATTTCTAAGACACTCCTTGTTATTAAGGGGACACCAAACCTAAACTCAAGATTCATAGATCTTAGCCCTAGGGCCCACAAACTAGATCAAATCAAACCATACCAATCTTAATCCCAAACTAAACCATATCAAACACAAACCAGGTATAACTAGTCTTCAAATAGGTAAATTTTCTCACTTAGCCCAAATTAACTCATTTGGCCCATTTAGATCATTTGACCCAAACTCAAGCCAAAAGCAAAATTGATTTCAAACCAACCAACCTAATGTTGTTTAGAACCCAATTATACCTAACCCATGCTTTATTGAAGCTAAACTCACCTAATTAGTTTACTAAACTCAAGTTAACCAATTTGGACCTTAATGGGATAAACATAAATCAAACTAAAAACTAATTGAAATTGACCACACTTAAAGTCTTATGAACTTGAATCAAACATATTTGACACCCAATTAGAGAAAAATTGTTCAATTGACTCACTTAATCCAAATTAACCCAATTGAAACCTATAAGGTCAAAACAAAATTAACCCAAACCAAACCAATTAAAATAAAACCATAGCCTCACATTGCATATAAATGATTAAACATAATTCATACCAAACTATAATGCAATTTGGCCAATTAATTTACTTAGCCAAATCCAAGAGAATCATATTGAACTAAAACTCAATTCAAACCAATTGGCCCAAACCAATCCTTCCAACAAATCCCAAAATGATTATTAAACATAACCTAATAGCCCTTTGGACCCAATTTGGACAATTTAACCAATTGACTAAAAGTTAATGCAAATAGACCCAAATGAATCATATTGAACCAAAACTCAATCAAAGTAAAATTAGATCAAGAAAATCACTCCACATTCCAAATTAATTATTAAACATGAATCAATAACCCTATGGGCCTAATTTGGCCAATTAATTCACTTGACCCAAATTATCCTACATGAGTCAACTTGAGTCAAACCCAATCAAACCAACTCCAAACCAAGCCAAACTTGGCATGAAGTACCTTTAGGCTGCCATAGACTTGCCCAAGTGAACCAAATCCATGGTGAACATGACTTATCTCGAGCCAAGAAAACAAGGGTCTAAATAAGGACAAAATCCTAAAATAGCAACCCCTTTCTTTAGATTAGGCAGTTACCTTAGCATGGCTTGAGCTCACCCCAACTAGCTCAGCTTAACCCAAAGCTGGTTTTCCTAGCCATTAACCCAAGTAAAGTTCCAATCCTTTAGACTTCCCTTGGTTTATCCACCATGGGTTGTCTACTTAACCCCACTGCCTCAAACTTAACCAGCCACTAGAGGGACTCCACCTCATCATTCCCCAATTCGGGCTCAAGCCACTATGCAACCACCTCCCCATTCCAAAATTATGCCAAAATTGATGTTCACATAAGGAGATTGATACACTTTTAATTATGATGATCTTCAGCATTCATAAGCTTCCTAATAATTTTAAAGAGAGTCCCCAGTGCTCTAGATCTTCTCTTGCATCCTAGTTCCAGTTACCATTAGCCTCTTTTAAGCCCAAATGCGATAAACATTTCCACTTACTCAAACCTTTTAAACTCTCAAATTAACTCATCTCAAACCTTCCCCACACTACCATGAACTAAAATGTATCAATAATTATTTGATTTGAGCATCAAAAGCTAGAGAAAGACCAAGCTTTGGAGGCCCACAACTACATTGTGGTTTTAAGAGCTACCAAAGATGAGGCAAGGGGGATCTTCTCAATAAGTTTTTTTTTATCACTAGATGAAGCTACCTCGGTCATTAAATCTACTAAACATTATCTCTATTGATGTAAAAATCCAATACTATAGAAAACCCATAGGTTCTTGGCCTTTATGAAGTGATTTCGCATGTCATTAGCATCAAGCCCTAGAAACCCATTAAATTTCTTTCCTAAACCGTTTTGGAATTGAGTTGAGTGAAAATTCAAACTTAGTTGGCTTTGAATGGGTGGAGGAGGGAGATGAATCATATGCCATCCATTCTCCATGATTATAATGGGTGATTGTGATCTCATCAAATGTTAGAATTTGATTTAATTTTCTTATAACCATGAGTTTAATCTAAGTTGTCTAATCATTAATTGAATGGCATGAATTGAAACTACATCCATTGCTAGCCGAGTCAGTGCCATGGGGGGTAAGTTAAATAACAAATATCATGCTCCACATGTAAACCACAAACATTTCAACTCGGTGATGCATGCGTAATTCAGCTTAATTAAATTTTAAAATATGTTTAAATAGCTAGAATATTAAAAATCATAATTAATTATAAACATTTTAAAAATATAAATAAATATTCTTTGTGTTCACAAAATAAAGGAGAATCTAAGAAAAAAATGCCCCATTCTTTCCCATTAGAGAGAGACTAATTAGGGTTTATTTTTAATTCATTAATTACGAAATTAATCCTAAATTACTTATCCAAATGACTTTGTCTCCCATAATAATTTCATGTCATTTAAGTAAGTGGATTTGGACTTGTGTGTTTTAAATTCTTAATGACCTAATTAACCTAATTATTAAATTAAAAAATTATATAAATACCCAAAATGGTGCTTTTAAAGTTCAAGCACGCTTTCTTAATATGAAAACATCTAAGAAACATTATTAGAGATTTTGGTTTTAGTTAAATCTAAAAATTATCATTAATCGGGTAAATTAATCATTAATAATTTATTAAATGGTTAGGGCTTAAAAAATTCAAAACAAATTACTTAAATCTCAAAAGATATAAATAACCCATCTTTGAGCTTAGCTCACAAAGAGGGATCCAATGAAATCAAAAGCTCTAATTGATTTTAGGCATTTTAAGAGTAATTGCTTAATTATTGAATTCTTAATTAGTGTAATTAATTATAAAATATAAGCCAAATGTTTTGAAACTTTTCGGGTAAATTTTTATGTCATTATGCATCTCTATAATTGTTCTCAAAATTTTTGGGTTTAGGTTTTATTGTATTTTTAGAACTAATTATGTAGATAATTAATTAATTAATTAATTAATCATGATAAATCATGAAATTGCATTTTTAAACTTTAATAGATTTAATTAATAGAGAGAATCATAGAAAATTGATTGGCTAAAATTATTCCTCTTTAAATACATTAATAATCATAGTTAAGGTTAATTAAGAATTCCATAAGTGACTTATATTAAGCTCAAATGATTCTTATAATCAAATGATCAATTTTAGGACTGTTGAGCTAAATAAAAATCCTTATGGTACTCAATGATCATCATCATAATAGAAGTATACTAAGATAGATTGATATATAAATGCTTTCTAAATAACTTCCATAAATAACCATACTTATTTTTTAAATTAGATTATGAAAAATTAATAATCATTTTCAAACCTTTTTACAAATTAACATGTAATTTAAAAATATGCATACTTACTATCAAATTAGCATCATCATTGAATTTCAGAAAATTTAAATTAGCTTCTTATGCGATTAACAAATATATAGTTTGAAAACTTCGAGATCACAAAGCTATTAGTCCTAAGGAGATTCTTACCTCGGCTCTCTAGTATAACAACCCATATTGTTAATAAATATATAATACATAAAGAAAAAATAATAATAATACCAAATAAAGTAATATGATTAATGTGTCTATTAGGTATATAGTCTAGAAATCTGAGATTGAAGGGTTATAGGTCTAAAAGAGTTATTACCTTGCATCTCTGCCATAATAATGACATGTACCTATAAATGCAAAATAACAAAAAATATGTTTATAATGTTTTAATATAAAAATTATAGATACATGCATATATACATTTACACACTTAGAGTCCATTAACAACAAATGCATGCATATGTATTTAGGAATATTTGAAATATTTTTTTGAACTTTTAAAATATATAGATATAAATTCAAATAAAATATTTTCTTGAATTTGAAATGATATGATATTTGGAGAATGGATGTTTAAAAAAGAGATTAATTGAATGCCATACAAAAGGTTTTGATTAACTCTTTCAAATTCTAAGATAGGTTTCATAAGATTATAATATCATTTAGGCTTGAATAAACTACAACATAGAATGTGATTAAAATGCAACATCATCATAAAAGTTAATTTAAATCATCATATTATCCCTTAGATTGAACCTTCATCTTTTATTGAAGTGTTCATTCTATTAGGATTATGGTGTAGAAAGAGTGGGCCTTGCCCTAATTGAGGCCCATTACTCATACTATTTAAAATACTATGTCCAACTTGAAATTAAATTAAATTAAAATTCAAAGTCAATCTCTTAAGTCATTAATCACTTGAATTTGAATCATGTAATGGTAATAAATTAAACCTCATTTCTAAATTATAATTCAAATTTTAATGCTTAGTTTTATCTTTTTATTCTAGCCTTTGACATAAATTAGATTTATCGATCATAGATTTAGGTTAGATTGGCACATTATTATGATGTACTAATTTTCTTGTTTGTTGATATTATATTTAGACTGAATGTTAAGTTGTATATTCATACTTAGATATTAGAGCAAAGGTTATTAGACTAGTGATGTTATCTGTAGGGGGTTTGTGCAATAAATAGAGTTTTGTCACTATAGTAATAGTTAAATCTAACAATTTTGCTTGGAAGTGTTATTTAACCCTTCAGCATAGCCCATTAAGATAAGTGGGCTTGGACACTCACTTGTGCTTAGCCTTATTGTCTGCATTATAACTACATGGAGTGTATGTGTTTTCTAGCTAACCTCTATTTTGTAAGTTTAGTTATAGTTTTATTTTAGAATTTTAAAATTTAATTTATAGCTAGACTAGGTAAAGCCATGGTTTAGGATGAGTAGTGGCTAGAAGTCCTTTGTGAAGCCTTACAAAGCATGAAGAATCCATACCTTGAAGACATAGATGAAGATCCCAAGTAGTTTTTCTATTTTCATGTACTAAATTCTAGCTTGAGGTATATAAAGGCAGAGCTAGGTTGTCTATTTTTTTTCCTTTTTTGGGGAGTATAGTGAAACTCGGCCACACTAGGCTAATATTATTTTAATTTAATTTTTTTATTGGTGTGTTTATATTTGTTGACCTCATTTTTGGTAGAGGTTGACATTAATCCCAAATTTAGTAGTTAGGATTTTTAATCTTAGACTATGAACTCCCTAATTACACACTTAGTGACTAAGTGAATAATCAAAATTTAATCAAAAATTAAAGAACAAAGCCAAATAAAACACAAAATTAAAACTAAATTAAACTCAAAACCAAACATATTAAGATGAAAACCTAGGTTAGCTAGTGGACTCCACCAGGACTTGAACTGACCCAATTGGACTAAGTGAACCAAATCAAACAAAAACCAAAATCATATATATATATATATATATATATATATATATATATATATATATATATATATATATGTGTGTGTGTGTGTGTGTGTGTGTGTGTGTGTGTGTGTGTGTTAAAATTTAAATTTTATTGAGCATGAATAGAGATATTTGGAATGGTTGACCCAATTAACCCATTTTGGCTCAAAATCACCTAAATCCAAGAAATAAAATCAAATCAAATCAAATAAATCAAAAGTAAATCAAACAAAAAGTACAAATCAATCAATAAACATAAACAAACATAAAGTTGAATTCATATGGGTACATATTGGCTAACCAACTCTTTTGACTTGAATTCATGTGAGCACACTTAGTCAAAAGTCAACCAATCTAAATTTTGTCAAATTAAGCCATTATAAAGGCATAAAATCTTTATATGAGTTTATTCAAACACAAAACTAAATAAAACTAAACCTAATAATGGCTCAAATGGGCCAATTTGGCCACTTAACCAAAATGACCCCATTAAGACAAATTCAAATTAAGTTAAAAATCAACTGAAAGTAAATATTTAAAAACACTTCAAAATCATAATTAAATACAATTCAACTAGTCTTTAGTCTTAATTTGAACAATTTTATAATTTGACCCAAAAGAACCCATCTTAATCCATTAAGCCCAATTTGGGTTAAAGTGGTTCAAAATCAAAATCTAAATTTAAATTAATTGAAATTAATTATTGAAAATCATATCAAACATAATTAAACCCAAACACATCTTGATTAAGTCAAATTAGCCATTTAAATTAATTGAAGCCAACCTAATTCATTTAAATCAAAATAGCTTACTTTGGGTTCAAATCAAAATCTAGTTCAAATTAGATGAAATTAATTGATCAAAACCTCAAAAATGATCTAATGAACATAACTAAACATAAATCTAAATCTCAAAGTGGCAATTCAGCTAAAATAATTAATTTGACCAATTTAAATCAAATGGGTTGAACTAGCCTAAATTAATTTGAATAACATAACTTGAATAAATTAACTCACAAATCATTTAATGAACAATCTTCATGATTACAAAATAAAATATAAAAATAATTGAATATAATTGAGCTAGCTTAAGCCAAGCCAATCCAACTCAATTCAAATCCCAATAAATCAAACTCAAACTCAAACAAACCAAACCCAAATACAACTCAATTAAGCTTGGTTTTGTCCCATGATTCACCCTCGCTTAACCTAGGGAAGCAGCTAACAACTCACATAGAGATGAGATGGTGTTGAGTGATGAGGTGGAATCCATGGAGAAGGGTGAGGCCAAGCCACCTCACCTCAGCCAAATCCTCCAATCCAAGCTTATTGTCTCTTAATTAGCCACCAGAAGCTTGCTCTCTAATCCCTTCACCACCTTCAACCTCATCATGGGATCCCAATTCCCATGGTTGGTCACCTCCCACCTTTACTAATGTAGGGAGGTTCATCCAAATATAAAGAGAAGATTATAGACCACATTACAAACTTTTAATCATTTCTACACCATCTCCAAAGAAAACTAAACCCAAACAAAACTCTTGACCACTCTCCCAATCTCTTTGATCCCCTTAAACACCAAACTATAATAAGCAGCTATCATGGTTAGTCTCCACATCAATCCAGATGGAGAAAAGATGCTAAATTTCTTTTAGAACTTCATCGCTACATGTTGAAGCTTCTTGAATTGACAACATCACCAACAATTAACTCTAATGAGAAATTCCTTACTTCGATCACACTTTAATTTCTATTTGGTATTTTGTGAATTCAACTTGATCAGTATTGGGATCAACCTATTAAAATCTATTGCAAATCAATTGTTCATCAATTTGCAATAAAAACCCCTAATCTCCACAATCTAGGTCATTGGAGATCAACACATTTATGTCAACAGCTCCAAATCTTCACCGAGAGGTTAGAAACAAAATCATGGTCATTCGTTCCTTCTATTTGGAATGGATAGTTGTGATTTAGAAATACTATTCAATTTTAACCCTTTTAAGAATCACGGCTAAATCCTAACCATCTATCTTTAATCGATGGTCATAGTTAATCCTGTGAATCATGTCACCTTTTAAGTTGGATCTGCGTGGATCCATAATGGCCCAATTGTTGACTTCATGAGCCCCACCTCACTTGAGAATTATTTTAATGATAACAAATATATGTTCAAATGCTACTAATCATTTATTTTCAAGTGTTGCAGGAAAATTCTTCAAATCTAGTTTGTACACTCAAAAATGTAAAGCTAAAACTATTGGACCTGAACTGGTTGAGAATTTTCTATGAATCACAATATTAATACAAATAATAAGTTCAATAAAATAAAATAAATGATTCACTCATTTTAAAATAATTTATTTTAAAATTATTCATATTTTTTACATCTCAAAATTTGTAATTATTCATTTTGGATAATATGAACTAAGTGCATAAGTTTTATTCCATTTTAATGTACTTCCAAGAAAACATAAATTAAGTTCATATTTAATTAAATTTTTCCATGGTTAATCATATTCATTATCCATTTAGTTTGTGCATAAAAATTAAATTATCCTAGAACTATTTCAAGTATTCTATTTTTTTCTCTCTTATCATAGCTATCATCCTAAACCAATTGTTGGCCAATTTTTTCATGGTTTTTTGTCTAATAAATCATGTGAGATTTATTCAAATTATTTCCATAATAATTCCCTTATTTTTTTCAATTTTTAAAAATTCATTTATTTGAATGTTTGAATTTAAACTAGATAATAATTTCCATAGAAGTGCAAATTGGACTTAGCTATTTATGGCATGATTTGGCCGACCCTATCTTGAATTAATTCAATTAATTTGAGTAAAATTTGAACTAATTTAATTTAATTTGAATTTGAATTCAAATGTGTCATGGATTTATTATCTTTCCTTTGCTTAAATATTTTTTTTTGGAAAGTTCCATGGTTGGTCATATATATTTAAATTCAAATTATTTTAACATGATGTTTATTAATTCAAATATCTTCTTAATTTGTTCCATCATCATTCACATGGAATTGATTGCATTAAATCATATTTAACCTATATTTGGAAAGTGGTTTGGCCAAAATTCTTGAATAACTCTATTAGATTAAATTTATTTGTTTTGGCTTTATTTCTTTCCTTTTCTCATTCAATCAAAGTTAGTTAATTGAATATCTTATGACATATTTCTTTAGATCTTAATTTAATCCTTATTTGGAATCATTTGGGCTGGCCATATCATTTGTTTAATTTAAATTGAATTCAATAAAAATTAATTCCTTTTTAACTTTAGCTAATTTAATGAATTTATGCTATATATGTTAATGTTTCAGAATCTCCTCATTTTTCCTCTCTTTGGTTGACCCCATTGTCTCTTACTCTAAAATAAATTGGATCATATGTCATGTGCTTAACTATTCAAATTCAAATTTCCTCTGAAAATCATTAATGGAATCTATTAGATTTTATTTGATTGGTTAATTGAGGTTATTCTCATGGCTGAATTTCTCTCACGGGACTTCAATTTGATTTAATTGGTTCAAATTGAATTATTCTCTAAATTATTTTCCCTCCAATTCTCTTTACCTCACTGACTCTCTTAGCCTACTTCTTCTATTTAATGTGGCTTTGATTCTATGCTAAGGCTTCTTACCTACTACTCCTTACTTGGACCGACTGCTTGCTAAATTACTCTCTTGAAGATTTTTGTGATTCGAGTGCTGCAACTCATTCAATCATCCTTCCTTTCTTTTACCCAAAATATTGTAGTGAAGATTGTTTGGGGAACTTGAAAGATAGGTGAAATTTACCCTTAATCGAGAGCTTCGAAGGGTTTCTTAAATTTTTGAGGTGCTTAACTCTTCATCTTATCTTGTTTTTCCTCTTGGACGATCCATATGTTCATGGTATGCATGATGGAAGTTGAGCTATGATTAAAGATTTTCCTTTCGTTAACTTATTTCAATTATTTGAATAAGTATTAGTGTTTAAAAGTTCTCTTTCTCTAGCTTTTCATCTCTCATAAATTATTAAGTAAAAGATATGTGTGTTTCAATTTAAATTGCATACAAGTGGTTAGCAAGCATATACTTTCAAATAATTTTATCACTTGCATATAATATTGTTCTTGTGAAAGATATCTTAAGTAAAGAATTTGATTTGGCTTTTTATTTTGTTCATTGGATTGCATAAGATTACACACAACACTTGTCTTTCTTTTATCATGCATATAATCAAAACATTGTTGTGTGGTGTTTTAGATTATTGATTCAACTTGATTTATTTTTAAACTTTCATATCTTATAAAACTAATCAAGGTTATTTAAAGACTTCTTGCATTTAAATTTCATTCAAGTTATTATATTTAAATATCAAATATATAATAAGTGAGCTCTCTCTCTCTCTCTCTCTTATCTCGTGCCTTAATATTATTATAGTTCATTTGTGAGTGCAAAATAATTTTAAATTGAGTGTTAGATTTTTGTATCTCTTCTCTTCTTTCTTATAATTTCTTATGGGTTGTACTTGCTCGTGTAGGAAAGTATAGTGTTGGGTTATACTTGCCCATGTAAGAAAGTATGGTATTGGGTTGTACTTGTCTGTGAAGAAGAGCACGAGAGATTTATTTTAATCTCAATTTGGATTTAGTGAATTCTTAGCTTGGGATGCTAGGCTTGGACATAGTCGGTTTTGGGGTTTGGCCAAACCACGTAAAAATCTTTGTGTTATCTTTTTACCTTTTTGCACTTTTACTATTTTATATTGTTGCTCATTGTTAATATGATTCATTAAAGAGCAATCATATAAGATTAACTTTTTACACTGCAATGAAATTAATTTTAATTTTAAAATATTTTAAAACACCCAATTCACCCCTCCTCCAAACCCCACCCCTATTGGTGTCATAGCTTAATAACAAAGTGGTGCCCAATCAATGCAACTTCAGCACTAACTAGGTTAAGTAGAAATTTGATAATTTTATTTAAAATAATTTACAAAAATAGCCAAAATTTCAAAAATTTATATAAAATAAAATTCTCAATCAAAAAAAATGCAAACAAGGGCTCTTTGGGGTTCATCTTAGTGAGATGAATCTATTTAACCTAAATGACCCAACTTTTATTATGCAATTTAGATTTAATTTAAGTTTAATTAGAAAATATAGAACATTAATTAAACCTAAAATACTGATCTAATTGAATTAAAATTTTGTGAATATAAAATTATGGTTAAGATACACTCAATATAAAAATTCCATGAATTTTAGATGATTCGATTAAAATTTATGAAATTTTCATGTCTTAGGACTTAATTTTAAAAAATAAAAATAAATAAATCAAAGAAATCATTAAAAATATGGAAATCATCTTAAAACTTCATTTTATTCATCAAAGAATCCTATAAAAATATTAAACCCTTCTAAAACCAAGAAAATCTTAAAATTTCCCAAATTATGATTAATTGTGATGAAATAATTCAAAATAAGTCAAACTATAAAAATTTTAATAAATTAACCAGAAACCCTAAAATTATGAACACCGTCTATGGATCCATATTCTAAAGCAGAATCAAAGAAAAGAAAAAAACCCATAATTCATTATGTACAATTTTAATTTAATTTCAATTTTAATGAAAATAACCCAATATTAATTAAGCCTAATAAAATTATCCTATTTATATAAATTTTTACACAATATACTAAAGTTAAAATACATCTTCTATAAAAGTTTTATTGGCCAAAGTTAATTCGACTAAAATATATAAAATGTCTAAGTTCAAACTCTTAAATTAATAAAAATAATTAATTTAAACTTAAAGAAATTAAATATAATTATGGAGATGTTCAAACCATCTTAAATATGATTAGTGAATCTAAGGAAAATGTTAAACCCCTTTGAAAACAAGAAAACCTCAAAAATCATTTAATTAAATATTAATTGAATTAATTAATTCATTTAATTAGAGTAAAATTTAATAAATCATAATAAATCAACTAGTGGTCTTAAAATTCCAAATAAAATATAAAAAAGAATCTACGAAAATTAAAAGCCTCAAATGTTATTGGTTATTTTGTAATCTAAGTTTTCATTGAAAAATAAAACCTTAAGTATATCTAGAACATCTATGATTAAGGTGGAACTTTAGGGGAATGAAATTTACATGAAACTCCATTTATCATAAACATTACATGTCAAAATGACTTCTAGATCAAAAGTTAAAAAAATTTTAATTTTTAGGATAATTTACATTAAATAATAAATTAAAAATCATAGAAATTATAAAAATTAACAAATCCAAGTTAAAACAATTTCAATAACATTAGACGCCTCAAGAAAAATTTCTAAGCTCTCTAAAGTTAGTAAATTTGAGAAAGGACATATTTATGGATAAATAAATGGTTAAATAAATTAAGTTAACTAAAATCCTAGAGCTTAAATAGGAAAATTCATAATAATGTGCTAAAAATTTTTAACTAATCACTCTTTAAATTCAACATTCAAATGGAAATCGATTAATATTGAAATAAGTAAATCACACTTAAACTTCCAAGGATAAATCAATTTTGATTAAAAATAGATAATTGATTAAATTATTCTTAACATACAAATTCAAAATGACTTTGCAATTAAATGTTAGGCTTGAAACTTCGAACATTCCATCTCTATTAAGTAGTTCATTAAAATAAAATTAAATAACTTTAATAATAGGAAACATAATTATACAACAAATTAAAAATTATAAAAATACCTCTTTATTTAATCTAAACATACAAATTGAATAATTTGTCTTCAATTAAATTAATCAACATAAACCCAAATTAATTACAAAACCTAATCAACTTTACAAGTCATGAATTTAATAATTGAAATTTAAATTAAAAGATCAAATTAAATATTAATCAAATTCTAAGATAAGCTAATTAAAACAAATTAATCAACTTAAATTCAATAAAATCTAAGCAAAACATAAAATCATTAAATTCTATTGATGAAAAAACCAATTTTCAACATAAAACAAATGAACCTTATTGAAATGAAACCTAAAAAAATGGGATTAAGTATTAATTGAGCCTCAAATTATAATGAAATTAATTAAATTGAAAGCTTAAATAGAAATTTAAAATTGAATATTGATAAATCAAACTTTAATCAATCAAATAAACATATATCTTGATTTAAACTAAAACAAAATTCATGATAAGAAATCACAAGATATATAGTCTAGATACCCATGGTTACAGTGGTGCTCATCTAAATGAGGTCTTGATAGCTCGAACCATTGGTTTAATAATGACACATACGTGTGAAAATAAAGTTGTGAAAAACAAATTATATATATATATATATAGATGATGAGTTCTACTTCAAAAATTTGTAGGTCATTTAATTTTGTTAAGAGAATTAAATTAAACCCTTTTATTAGGTTTAGGATGTTAAATAGAATGAGTTCTACTTCAAAAAAAACTTAGTGTGTTTTTCATTCTCTAAAACCTAAATATAATATCAACATAAAAATAAATTAAAATTGTGAATAAAATCTAAAATCATTCAAACTACTTAACTTAAAACCACTCAAAGGTAAATTAAACCAATCATTAATTCAAAATAAAACATGAACATAATAAAGCCTAGTATAGTCATACCCACTAACCCCCTTTTCATAAACTAGATTATTATACCACTAATCCTAGACTTAGGTTAGGCTGATGTGTTGATTATGATGCAATGCTTTTTCATATTTTATGGTGTACTATTTTAGACTCGATAGATAGGATTATTTGTTCATTGGTTTAGATGTTAGGACATCCTTTTAGAATAACAATATTTCCTATAGGTGGTTATGCTTAAAGGGACCGTTACAATAATTGTAAATGTTATTTACTTGTAGGTGCTTTGCTTAAGTCCTTAAGCATAACCTATTAAGACACGTGGGCTTGGCAACCACTGGTGCTAAGCTCTCATGTTGGATATACAATTGCTTGTGTATTGTTTGCTTTTCTCTAATATCTATCTTATAGGGTTTAAGATTTATTTTTTGAATTTAAAATATAATTTGATCCTAGAATTAGGTTAGGATCTATGGACTCAAAATTTGCAGTAGTTGATTGTATCCATTTGGTAGTCTTCTATAGAGCCTAAATAGGTGCCTAAAGAATGTGACAATCCTAAAGTCAAATGAAGACCCTATAGATCTAACTTATAGTTATAGGTGGGCTTGTTTAAGGACAAAGCTCAGTTGCCTAACTTTTTTATTTATTTCGGGGTGTACAACGATATCCCGCTACACTAGCCTTTTTATTTAATTAATTTTGGTGCAAACTATTTTAGATTGTGCAATAAAATTGTATGCTTTTTATTGGTTTCTACTATGATTATTGTGCTTATGTGAAAGCCTAGATGTGTTAGTCATTTAAGATAAAATTAAATTTTTTTACCTCATTAAATCAAATCAACTTAAAAAATTAAATAAATCATAATCTCACTAATTATATTTGTAGAAATGAATATTAAAAGCAAATATAAATTCCTAGAATTTAGAACCATAATAGCATATTTCTTCTAAATTTTTGCAATTAGGCCCTTCTCCCATTGTGCATAAGGGGGCATCTAATCTGTGAGGATGACTACTCTTCTTAAAAAAGTCTGTCTTATTTTCTGATTTAGCCCATAACTCATTTCTAATTTCATCTCATTATTTGCATGATTTACATACCCAAAGCCTTAAAATAAAATCAGTGTTGACCTCATTTTTGAATAAGGTTCACATAATCTCAAATCCTAATAATTAGGACTCCTAATCCTGGATTAGAAGCTTTTTTATTAGGCACTTAGGATACAATATTAGGCTATCATAATGAACCCCTCTAAGATTTATCCTAACCCAATAGGATTAGGTGAACCTAAATCAAACTCAAAATCAAATTCAAATTCAATCAAACACATTTTAGTTGAAATCTGGATATATTTAAGCTTAAACTAAGACAATTGGGATGGTCAACTCAATTAACCTACCTAAGCTCAAATTTACCTAAACATAAAGAAATGTTAATAAAATTAAATCAAATTGAAATCAAACAAAACATAAAGTATAAAATCAATGCATGAACCTAAAATAAATACAAATGAGTTTCAAGTTTGTTAATCATGTCATTTGATATAAGGCGGGACTATGTAGGCCCCACTTGGTCAAAGGTCAAACCACCAAAATTTAACCAAATCAAGTCATTCTATGGCTTAGAATCATCAAATAAACATAATGAAACATGAATTTAATTGAATCTAAATCCAACAAGGCTTCAAATGGAATAAGATTACTTTACCCAAATGAACCCAAATGAACCTTATTGAAAACTATATTAAAATAAAATGGTGATTAACTCTAATTTACAATCAAAAAATCATTTGAAAGCCATAAATGAACATAACTTAAAAATTATTGGATTAATTTGACCAATTTAGTCATTTGACCCAAATAAATCCATGTCGCCCCATTAATGCCAAATTAGGCCAAATTGGGCCTAAATTTAAATAATCTTCAAATGAAATGAAACCAATTAAATAAAATCATTTCAAATGCTTTATTAAGGATAATTGAAGGCCAATTACATTTTTGATTATGTCAAATTGGCCAATTGAACTCAAACAAACCCAACTTAACCAAAGATGGTTTCAAATGGTTCCAAATCCAATTCCAACAAAATCAATCAACTGGAAACATTATGAATGACCAATTGTACATGATTAAGTGTAAATTAAAATCTTAAAATGGCCTAATGTGCTAGAAGCTCTAATTTGGCCCATTTAGGTCAAATGGGTCAAACTAGCCTAAATTACATCAAATATTCATATATTATGGATCAATTAATCCATAAAAAATTTAATGAACAATGATTAATGATTGAAACCCAAGATTAAAGTAAATCAACCAATCAAATTAACTAAAATCAACATAACCAAAGCTAAACCCAATTGTCATGAAATCAAACACTTAAACCAAATCCAATCCAAATGGACTTAACCCTTAGTCCACTTTAGATGGTTTGACTTGGGTAGGAAATTTTCCATTTGAAGAAGGCTATTTGAGGTGGAATCAAGATGATGTGGAAGCCATGTGAGAGGAGAAACCAAAATTCCTGGGAAGAAGTCAAATCCCACTTCCCCTTTTCCATATGTCATCCACCTCTTCACCTTAACTGATTTGGACTCTCTCCAATAAGTTGACCACCTCTTGGAGGAAGTCTCCAAGGTTCCTAATCACTATGGGCACCATGTCCAAAAGAAATGGTGGACTTCCCTTCCATGGAAGCTCATGGCCAAGCAAAAAAAATAGAGGAAGAAAGGAAGTCCATCCTTTCACTCCATCTATCCAAACAGGCTCCCAAGGTGAAGAGGGATCGAGCTGACTCCTTACCTAGAGCTTCCACCATCGGTGATTAGATTCCAACCATCACAAATTTCTCCATATATGGCACTCAGCTAGGAACCAACAAGAAGATAGAAAATCTCCTCACTATCCAAATCATTTTAACACATTCTAGAATGGAAGAGAAGCTTAACCAAGCTCATTCCTGGCCTTCCCAATACTAGCACGCTAGAGTTTGTTCATGGCTGATGACTAAAGATCAGCCATATATGAAAATAATGGAGGATCATTTCTCCCCTCAAATTAACTCTCCTCACATGTTCAAGGGGCAAAGGCGAACACGATCGAACCTTTCCCTAACTTCCACACTGCTGTCAAGCCAGAGAACAATCAACACTGACAGAGAATGGATGGAGGTTGGTCTCCATGGTGATCCACGGGGAGGCAAGGTGTGAAATTTCTCCTAGACATCATCTCAACCCAAAGAATGTTTTTGAATTAGGAAATCCACCAATGATTAATGTTATCGAGGAATGTACTTACGGCCACCACCTCTCTCCTCAGCTTTGGCCCTTTGTAAAGTTAAATTGATCTCCAACAATATCAAGCTACTTTGACTTATTAAAAATTTACTTTTGATCACTTTGTAATCAAAATCAAGCACTTCCACCACCAAGATCACCAGTGATGGATTCTAAAGAGCCAATGGCTCTTTGTTCTTCAGCGAAAGGTAGGGGATGAAATCTCCACTGTTCATTCCTTCTATTAGGAATAGACGGCTGAGAAATAGTTGAACATTTAATTAAAATCTCTTAAGAAAAGGGGGACTTAATTTGGACTATCCCGCATGTCACTACCTTTTGACATGGGATCCACACAGATCTCGCAAGGCCTAATCATACACTACTAGCAATGCCACGTAAAGCTGATTGGATTAAACTAGAAAATTAGGTTTTTTTTTATTTAAATAGTTATAAAGCATGCATAGAATTTCCAAATTTTATAAAAAAAATATTCAATTAAAAAAATACAAATAAAGGCTCTATAGATTCATCTCAATGATAGAGATCAATTAAAACCAAAACCCCAAAATTTTATTAAATATCTTTAGTTTAATTTGAGTTTAATTGAAAAAATTCAACCTAAATTAAACTCAAACCATTAATTTAATCATTTTAAACTTTAGAGAGTTGAATTAAGGTTAAAACACACCTTAGATAAATTTCTTAGGATTTATTGTTAAGTAAATCCAAAGAAAAGAAAATTTCAACCCTAAATTATTAATTTAATAAAATATATTAATAAAAGATCAACAAAGTTGGAAAAAAATATCAAATTAGTTTAAAACATCATAATACATATTAATGAACCCAATGAAAATATAAAACCTCACTGAAATCTTATAATCAACAAAAAGACCTTAATTAAGGACTAATTAAAATAAATAAATCAATTAATTAACTTAAACTTAGAAAATTCACAATAAATCATCCAAAACATTACAAAATCTAAATAAACCCTCAATGGATTCATCTTTTAGAGAAGAATTAAAGAAAATTTAAATCCTTAATTAATTCCTTCTAATTTAGGCTTAATTTAAGTTTTTTAATTAATTAAAATTTTATTTATTCATAGAATACACATTTGATTAAAATGAAATCTTAGAGAATTTAATTTGGCAAGGAATCTCACATGCCATAAAAATTTCAAAGCCATCTACCTCTAGATCAGAAGTTGTAGAATTTCTAATCCATAGGTCAATTTAAATAAAATAATAAATAAAAAATTATAAAAATTATAAAATAATTAATAGAACCAATTTGAAACACTTTAAATAACTCCAGAGGAACTAAGAAAACTTTCTTAATCTTCTAAGTTAGAAAACCTAATTAATTCTTTACAAAAGGGTTATAGGATTAATTAAGAATAAAATAATCTAATTAAATCCTGAATTATTAAAATTATTGTTTTTAAATAAAATTAACATTTATTTGAAGATGGGAACTCATCAATCTCTAAATTTTAAAGTAGTCATCAAAATTGGAACTAAATTATGGTTACTCAACATTAAAAAGAAAACATTGATGATGGTTATAAATGATTAAAGTCAAAATCAATTAACTTAAATAATCTAAAAACAAAAGGTTGCCTAAATTAGGTTTAGAACCTAAATAATTCATTCTTTAAAGTTCTTAGGTTACGATTGTTAGAAAAAAACCTTATCTTAAGAGATTTAATGAAATAATGAATGCTTAACCTAATATGTTCACTTAAATCAGCTTAAGCAATAAAGTTAAACGCATAAGTTAATGGATTCCCCTAAGTTATGAAATTGAAATATAATGGGTCACTTAAATGATGAATGATGAAATCAAAACTTCTAAACTAAGTTTGAATTAAACATCAACTTAAATTAACTAAGTTAACTTACTCAAGCTAATAAACATAAACATTAATGAAACAAATAAATGAAATCAATTCAATTCCAGTTAAATAAGATTAAATAAATACAACACATGAGATTAAATGAATATTTTATCAAAAATCTAAGTAATGAAATTAGGCACATCCTACACAATATAAAAATTAAATAACATAAGTGAATGAAATTTGAAACCAAATCAAACTAAAATGAAAATCAAAGTAAACCTTATCATGATAAATGATTAATCTTTTAGTTAAAGGTTTAAGAAAATACATTAAATTTTAAGTGAGGCATATTAATCACATAATTAAAATTCAATCAAATCTAAATTCTTAATTGGTTAAGTCAAGATGAATTAATCAATTTGAGTAAAACTTAAATAAAAAATAAATAATATTTAAATAACTTTTCATAAACACATAATGAAACTTAAAAATTCAACACTAATTAAAAATTTAAATCCTAATCAAATCACATAAACACCAATCAAATCTAAATATCAAACAAATCTTACAAATGAATTTAAAAGAGGTTAATTAAGATACTTAGAATCTTAGTGTTAGCTTTAGAATGAATTTTTATCTTCAGATGAAAATTTCATTCTAGTAGGATTAGGATGATGAATATAATGGGTTCTGCCCAAAATAGAATTTATTTTATTCTTAATTCTTTAAAACCTAAATTCTTCCTTAACCTAAAAATAAACTTAGAAATGAAATAAAATTCTAAATCACATAAATTGAATCCACTCGATGGTAAATTAAATAAACCTTGAAACCTAAATCAAATCTTGAACATAAAAGACCTAGTGTAGTCATACCAGAGAAGCTCCTTTCTGACACACTAGATTATTAGGTCATCGACCCTAGACTTAGGTTAGGTCGATGATCTATGATGCGAAATGTGTGGTGCTTTTTATTTTTTATGGTGTAATATTTTAGACTAGATGGCTAGAATTTTTTGCCTGTCAATCTAGATGTTAGGGAATTCTTTTTAGGCAAACATAATTTTTACAGGAGGTTGTGCTTAAAATATAAAATAAAAGTTGTTTTCTTACATGTGATATTTAAGTCCCTAAGCATGACCCAATAGGACAGGTGGGCTTAGCAAGCAGCTAATGTTAAGCTCGTATGTTTGAAATATAAATTGCTGGTGTACTATGTGTATTTTTTATGTTTACTTTACATGGATTAGGAAATTATTTTGTAAGTTTAAAATATAACTTGAGCCTATAATTAGGTTAGGATCTATAGGATCTATGAATAGCAGGAGTTGACTTTATCAACTGGTGGTCCCTGAAGAAGGTAACAATCCAGAAAGAAGACCCACCCATAGATCAAAACTTTTAGATATAAGCTGAGATGTATAAGGGCAGAGCTTGGTTGCTCATTTTCTCTTTTTTCTGGGATGTACAGTGGCACCCGACCACATTAGCTTATTTTATTAATTTAATTTGGTTTGATTTATTTTTGGTTGCATAATAGAAATGCATCATATTTTTCTAGGTCTCTTTCTATGATATGCTTTCTGGCATGTTACCTGGAAGCAGTAGACTCTTAGGAAAACTAAATTTTTTTACCCCACAAAATTTAAATAACTCAAATATAAAATAAAAATTTATAACTTTGCTTAAATTAAAAGAGCTAGAAATAACTTAAAAGTAACTAGAAATAATTAGCTTTGCAAATCATGAGAGCATATTGTCTATTCCTCTTGAATTGGACTCTTCACCCATTACACATAAAGGGAATCTAACCTTTGAGGACGACCACCCTTGCTGGACAAGTATGCCTTCTTATTTTGATTTGGCTCACTACCATTTCTAACTTGCATCTTATTATAGATATGAATTGCATACCTAGGTCCTTTAAAAAAAATTGTGAGTCAAAATATATAAAAGATGAAATTTATTGCATAAGTTAAGTGCATAATATGTCAAACATTATCTTAGGGTTAGGGAGTGAGTAGGTTCTTAGCTTCCTTCCTAAATGTAACAATCCAACCATCTTGCATACATAAGACCAGACTCATGGTTTTCAAAAATCATTTAGGTCGTGTTAGCTAGAAACTCTTTTAAGTGAGATATAAGTCCAAAAGAGTTAGGGATAGGTTTACTTTTCTCTAGTAGGGAAAGAATCGAGATTTCTAAGAAAATTTACATTAGGATGAATTTTTTACTTATGTTAGAAACATTTATATTTAGGTTCAAAAGAATCCTATTAGAATAAATCTTCAACCACTAAGAATTTTTATAGTCTTGTGCTATTAGAATCTTAGTCCTAGATTTCTAATAAAATATCAACTTCAAATTTCCATAATGAAAATTCAAAAAATGTAAAGTCTAATGATTTGATAGTTGAAATGCATACTCAGCATATAGTATCTATAAGCATTTCTTACTTAATCCCTATTTCCCTCAGAAAATAACTCTTCTCCTTTAAAGTATTCCCTGTTGAATTTCTAAGTTGAACATCCTTTTAAGTCAATCTTTGAAATCCATAAAAATAAAATTTTTTGTCTTTAATTAAGAGTATTCTTAGGAAGATATTACTTATTCCTAAAATGTAATTAACTATAGGGGCTTACCTTTATAGAGAACTACAAACTCAATATAAAATAAACCTTGTCCTACTTTTTCATGTTATTCAAGGAAAAAATCTCTGGAATATTAAAAGACCCATTAGCCTCAGAAGTTCTTATTAATTAATTGAATCCATTGAAGATGACATGCTTATCTTTTGAGATAATATATTTATTTCTTAATGATAAATTTGATTACCTAATAAGAAATTTCTAAAATATATGTGATGTTATAAATTTTTCCCACAATCAGTTGTCTAAAAATTGTTAAAATTTGAAAACTATTGCATTAGTTAGAAACATAACATGCTTAAGGTTTAGGGAGTTAATCTAAGTTAGCTTTTTTTTCTTAAATACAACAACCAAAATATCTTGCATTCATAAGAGTAGACTCATGGATTTAAAATCATTAGGAGATGTTAGTTGATAACTCCTTCTAAGTCGGACATAAATCCAGGAAAGTCATAATAGGTTCATATTCCCAAGTGAGAAATACCCAATAAATCCCAATCTTTTATGATTAGACTAGGTCGAGCTTTTGACTCATGTTAGAAGCACTATTTAGACTTAAGATTTGAAGTTTCCTATTTCTCCTCTGGTATAGGGAGAAGTCTTCACCTTTTAGGCATATTTATAACATTGTACTGTTAGAATCTAATTCATAACTTTATAATAAAATGTCAAATTCAAAATCTAAATAATTTCATTTTCAAAATTTTAAAACCCAATAATAAAATAGGTCAAAATGGTTACTAGGCTTTGCAATATTTCATACTCATTCCCATTTTGCCTCGAAAAAGAACTCTTTTCTTTTGAATTGTTCCCATTTGATTTACAAAATAACCATCCTTTGGAGTAAAATTTCAAGTTTATAGAGATAAAAGTTAGTTTCTTTAATCAAGAATTTTTTTTGAGGGCTTATCTCCCTCGTAAGAAGTAATTAATTATAGGAGCATACTCTTATGAAGAACTACAAACTTGTGTTAAATAAACCCTATTTACCTCTCTACATAGTTTAGAAGAAAATTCTCTAGTATATTGCAAACCTATCAGCCTTAAAAGTCTTTATTAAGTAATCGAATTCATTATAAGGTAATATTTCTATCTTCTATGATAGTATATTTATCCCTTAATGATGCATTTTATTACCTAAATAAAAATCTCCAAGATCTATGTGGTGTTCTAAATGAAAACTCCGCGAATTTTTTTGGCAACTCCACAAAGGAATAGTTCCTCTCCATCTTTAAAATTTTACTTTTACATCTATATATCAAGTGTACTTGAGTCATTCACTGATCATGATAGCCTTTATTTTTGTTGGGGCCTCTCTATCTCCTTCTAAATAGAGCCCACCCAACATCTGTAATTGAGGTTCTAGAAGCTTTTGTTTATCATAGTCAAATGAATGGATCCTAGAACTTCCTTTTTTTAGAATTGTTAATAAAATTAAAATATTTTAAAATTTAAAATTCTTAGTAAAGTCATATCTATTAACTCAACTCCAGTCAAAATGGATATTGATAGCATTTTAAAAGAAAAATAAAATGATTCTCAAAATAATTTTTAAAATCAAATTTCTAATTCCTCCTTTTCCTTGAATTTACATGGCTTTGGTAAAAGGTCAAGAAGATTAGAACACGATACTCAAAAGAAGTTCTCCATTTAGTCAGTTATGATGAAATGCAAATCTATTAATTCATAAAAGAAATATTTATTTGTTCATTATATTGATTTGTTCTAGTAGCTAATAAAATTTTCTTTCAAAAATAGAAAACGGTGGGCCAACTAATTTTTGTTGTTGGAACTAACATTAACTTTATTACAAATACTAGAAACCTGCCTAATGGTTCTTTGATCAAGTTTTGCATTGGCTTTGATGATATGAGCATCACCTTTGGTGATGTGACCTTAGCTCTTGTCAACAAAGATGATATTGAAAGAAAAAAACCCATCTTTAAGTTTTAAGCAGTTTTATATACCATTTCTTTTATTGAAAAGAAGGAGGCTATCAAGACTATAAGAAGGCTTGAGATGGATACATCTGTTAAGAAACTTAAACTGTAACCTATTGAAACTATCTCTGATTCTCTTCCTAGCAACTTTGAGTTAGGATCCACTTCTATCTAGGCTCTCTAAAATGACTAAAACATAAAATAAGAACAGGAATAGGAGACTTAAAAGGAGAACTCTTAGGGAGAAAGAACAAGTTGAGCACTTCATGCTAGAGCAAGAAAGGGCTAAGAAGAAATATACCCTTCTTAACACTTCTCTTCTAGAGGGAAGTAAAAACTACCCTCTCTCTGTTACTCAAGGAAAATAAGATGTGATAAGGATAGCTAGTTCTCCACCTTTCCCCTTTTAGCATAATGTTATCAAGAAAACTAGCAAAGAAGCACATAGTAGGCTACACACAATCTTCTAAAGTGTTATTGAAACTACTAGAATAACCATGGAGGATGTGCTCAATGTTATGAATGTAAAGGCCTCTAAAGACTTAGAAAAAGTTATACTTGGAAAGAATGAATTGCCTAACACAAAGGCAAAGAAAAAGTTGTTCTTATGATTAAAATGTGTCCGAATAAGGTTGTATCCATCATCACTGATATGTTTACTACAAAAATAGACTGCTGAGAACTACGAACATGATAGGATCACTATGTTAAAGTTATGGAAGCCTAACAACATTCCTAAATCCAATGCAAAGAAAGTGTATTTACCTTTTAAGAGGATTAGGCCTTTCTTAGAACCAATCCTACCCACGACTCATCCTATCACACTAATTAGCACATATGTTGCAACACCCTTGATTGAAAGGCCCTAGATAGAGGGTCCATTTTTATCTCCTCCTATAGTAAAGGAGAAATCAGATTCCATAAAGCCATCTTCTTATACTGGGGAGGAATCTAATCATGAATGACCTTGACTAGAAGCCACTTCTGAAGAGGATGCCCAACCCATGAAAGAAGAAATTAAGAAATGAGAAATTTTGTGAGTATGATAAAGGGAAAAACATGACATTAGATAATGATAAATATTCTCTTATAAGTCCAGTTTTCCCTCCTTATGTAAAGACTGTGAAAGAGCTTACAGAAGATATTAAAGCTTGAATCAGCGAGGAGAAAATAGAAGATAGAAGAAGAGGAGTGGAAAGAGATTTTGATTTAGATCAAGATGACCTTTAGCTAATGACTTAGATTTTCCTGAGGCACATGCCATTATGGTAGAAACTTGATCATCTAAAAATGTGCTTGAAGAAATCTAGGAGGTTGCTATAGGAGAAAGTCCTTCATCTAACATAACTCAGCAGGTACGTCTTCAACTCCAAAAAATGGAATGTCCAAATCTTTTGGATGGAAAAGAGGATGGAGGAGATGATCACTACAATGTTATCACTCCGAAATCGAGCCCATACATCCTCTCAATCATAACCTATAGAGGAGTTGGATGTCTCTCACCTAATAGAAACTAAGAAAATAAATTCAGGTGAGCAAAGCCAAGAAAAAAATATACGATGCTTTACTTTAAAAAATTTAGAATATTTAATTAAACATAAAGTAAGGGAGGCATTTTCCAATCTCATGGCACTATATTAATTCTTAAAGGAAACCCTACCTTGAAGATTTTGATGTTGTGCCTTACCCTAAGGGATTCATGCCCAAATCCTTTAAGATTATGATGGCACAGGCAACCCTAGGCAACATTTGACCCATTTTAAAGCTAGTTATTGTAATAATGGGGGTAGTGATGTCCTCTTATTTAGATAGTTCAGCAATAGCCTAGCTAGAGTAGCATTTGATTGGTATGTTGAGCTACTGAATGGTTCAGTTTAATCCTTCACAAAACTTAAGGACATATTCTTAAAGGTTTACCGAAGCTCGGCATCATATATATATAACTATAAGGGACTTAGTTATTGTGAAGCAAAGACTAAATGAGTTAGTAGTGGATTATATCTCAAATAAGGAAATCTAAGCATGAGGTGCTAACCTTAGCTTCAGGAGTAGCACTCCATTTAGATTCTCCTGAAAATTTCCACAACCTGATAGCTTTTTTATTAAAGGGTTTTAATATTAAAATATTTGAAAAACTATTAAATAAGCCTCTAGTTTGTAGATAGAAGTTCCTAAGCTCAGCTTCTTAATAGGCCAATCAACTAATGATTCTAATAAACCTAAGAAGGTACTAGAAAAGAGAACTAGGGTGGTTTCTATAATTGACAAAAGGAAGGCTCTAATTAAAGTTCAAGTAGGAAGGCCTCCCCCTCAAAAGCTATAGCAACTGCAACCTACATTTTCACCATAGTTGGCAGCACCTAGAAGATAGTTCACACACCTTTTTGAGAAAAGAATGAGTCCAACTTATTCTTTCAAAAGAGATACTATGAAAATGATATTTAAAAATTTACTAAATAGGCTAGATTTCAGACTTCCTAAGCCAAAGACACTTGATGAAGTCAACAATGTAAATAAGCTAGCATACTACACATTTCACCATATGTTGGTCCATACAATTGAAGATTATTTTAGTTTCAAAGATTAACTCGAGAGAAATTTTAAAAGAGGGATGTTGGTAATCCCCAAGGAATACCTTATGGTTCTTAGGTAAGGATCTATCAAACTAGTCTTAGGTGAGTATTTTAGCTCTAGTGATGATACCATTTTTTCTTATGAATAGAATGTAGCTTTATCTCATTCTTCTAAAAAATGTTTAACAAGAACTTTTAAAAATTGTTTGCAAGTCCATTGGATAGTTTAGAGGCTAGTCATCTAGGTTAACCCACCAACTCCAACCAATGGCTTAAAGGAAGTCTCTCCTCTATCTCTCTTAGAGTTTAGAGTTACAAAGATGTAGAGAGTGATGAGAGAGATAGAGAGAGAGAAAGAGAGAGAAAATAAAATTGTATCAGATAGAGTTTTCATTTGTGAGGATGAAAAGGTCAAGCCTTACATTCCCCTTTCGTTATGTACTTATTTGACCACTCCTAATAAAAAGTCTGTTGAAGATGACATTGCATATGTACTTACTTATTCTAGTGAAAGTAATATAAACAAACTTGAAAATAATGAGAATAAAATTTAAAATGATTTTGAAGATGATTCTCAAACTCAATTACTTAGCATCAATTCTCATTCACATTATCAGTCAAGGTTAGAAGATGATTTTTCTATAGTTAATTTGCATGAGATTCCTACTGACATAAAGATAGAGCTATCCTATGAGGAACAAGTAATAGACGTCAAGGGATAAGTTGACAGTACCCCTATTTCTAATCCAAAACATATTATTGAAAATAACCTCTAAAGTGAGAAAGTTTTACCACCTTGACTACCCACCAAGGATAATGGAAAGAAAGTTATTAATGCTAGTCAACCCTCTATTGTTTCTATGGATAACCCAATTGTCAAAACACTTGATCTTAAGGTTGAGTATAATATCTTAACCCATCTTAGGAAGTTGCTTGCTAGGTTGAGCATTTATCATTCTTTCCAAACAAATGAAAGAATCATTAATTAAAGCATTGTTGGATCTAGAAATATCTTTAGCTCAACTAGTAGAAACTTTCTCTCATGAGGCTTGCTATTTTAAAGAGGTCTCTAGAGTAACCTTTTTTTATGAAGATTTACTCATTGGGACCAATGTAGAAAGTTTCAAGCTATCCAAAGTACTCGTTGACCTAAGAGTTTCAATGAATATCATGAACGTCAAAACTTTGACTTACATGAAGATCGATGCTCAAATACTTAGTTCTAATAGAATACTTTTGAATGATTTTAATGAAAAGGGAGAGAAAACTTTAGGATTAGTCACATTTCTATTGGAAATAGATGGACTAAATACTAAGGCCAATTTTTATATTATAAATGTAGAGACATCTTTTAATGCTCTTTTAGATAGACCTTGGATACATGAATATAGAATGGTTCTCTCATCACTCCACCAATGCATTAAATATTCAAGAGATGGAGTTGAATATGGTATAAAAGGAGATGTGCAAGCATTCGCAATTCATGAGATCAGGATCTTTGAGGACACTGCCTATTATTTGCCTAACAGGTAAACTATTTATACAATGAAATTCAATGTTGCAGGGCACAAAATAATGTAAAATAAATAAAAAATAAAAAAGTAAAAGTAAAGTAAATGGAAGAAATAGAAAATAAAGAAAAAGGTGAGAAAAAACATACCTCCTATGATACATATTAATTTGGAGTCTAACTTTGATGATGAGTCAAGTGTACAACATGCCATGCCAAATTTTGGGATTTCATTGGAGTCATCTGATAGTAATGAGGACCACATCCAACATTAGAAGATGAATCTGCATTGACTACTTATGATAGACTAAAAAGGTATGTGAATACCTTAACTTTGACCCGACTATTCCAGGATAAAGTTGTCGAGTTGAAGGTTAAAGTAGTTCTTAACCTTTCAGAAGAAATAAGAAAGAATCAAATATTTTATTCTATGCCTCAATCCCTAAGCTCAAAAGTAGGTGTAAAGCCTGAGGATACATCTTATAATGAAATAGTACAAGTCCTTTTTGACTGGTACTCTAAATGTGTATGGAATTCTATTAAACATGGCTTGAATCCTAAAACATGGTCTAAAGATACAACACAAGCCTATAAAAGTTTTGGGAAACTAAATATGAAAAATTAAATTCTAAAGCTGACATGGTTTTAGTGTTGTTGGATCATTTCGTAATGATGAATACTATTAAATGATAAGTGATCATCTAGAATTTGATCAACTTTTTGTGAGCTTTTCTAATGCAATTAATGAGTATTGCTTAGAAGTACAAGATAATCAAGATGATTTCCTAATACAAGATGTGCCTCCTAAGTTCAAAAAAGAAACAAAATCCATGATTGATAAATTAAAAGAGGAAACCAAAGAAAATTCAAGGCCAACTTCTATATGTTCATCATTGAATCCTAGGAATGTTGATGAGTTAGCCAATTTCCTTACAAAATATAATGATTATTTTGCATGGAGTTATAATAAAATGCTAGGTGTTTCTCCAAAAGTAGCAGTTCATAAAATTAAAATAAATCCTGATAGTACTCTTATAAAGCAAGCTCTAAGGCATATGCGACAAGAATTTAAGCAACACGTGATTGCTAAAGTTAGAAAAGTAATTGAAGCTAGCTTTATTCGAGAAGAGAAATACCCTTCTTGGTTAGCCAACATCATTTGAGTTAAAAAAAAGAAGAACATCTAAATTCACATATGCATGAATTTTAGAGACTTGAATAAGACTTGTCGCAAAGATGGGTTTCCATTACCCATACCAAAACTGATGGTAAACATAGCCTCTTTACATGAAATTTTTTCATTCATGGATGGCTCATCTAGATATAATCAAAATTAATATGGCATCTGAGGATGAGAAATACATAGCATTCAAAATTCTGATATGAGTGTTCTATTACATGGTCATGCAGTTCGATCTTAAAAAATGTCAGAGCTACATATCGAAAGGCAATAAGTAGAATATATAATGATTTAATTACAATCAAGTAGAATGTTACGTTGATGATTTAGTTATCAAGCGTAAAGAGAAAAAAAACCATCTTTGAGTGGTTACACCACTATAACTTAAAAATGAATTTTTTTAAGTCGTTGGGGTGACTTTGGGAAAATTTTTAGGTTTTATAGTGAGAGACCGTGATATAGAAATTAATCCATGGAAAATTAAGGCCTAGGAGATACTTTCACCTAAAAGACTTACACAATTAAGGCCTTTCCAGGGTAGGGTAGCATCCTTAAATAGGTTTATATCAAATTTATCTAGAAAATTTTAGTTGTTTACAACTTTAATTAAGAAAGACTCTAAATTTATTTGGGATGAAAATTGTCAAAATACTTTCAAAATTTTAAAGCGATATTTAATGAATCTTCTAATTTTGGCTACCCTAATCCCAAGCAAGCCATTAATCCCTTATACTGCAGATTTAGATGAATCCCTCGGTGCCTTGTTAACTCAAGTTAATGAGGAGGGTAAAGAACAAGCTCTTTACTATTTAAGCTACAGAGTTATTCTAGTTAAATAAACTATATGCTAATTGAAAAGCATTATTTAGCCTTGGTTTTCATTGCCCACAAATTGAGGCATATGCTTTCTTACAAATTAAATTTAATATTAAGAATAAATCTTTTGCAATATCTCATGGCCCATCCAAAGTTATTTGGACGTCTAGCATGGTGGTCAATGATTTTATTGCAATTTAAAATAACCTTTATTTCTTCGTGCTATGAAGGGTCAAGTTGTTGTCAGCTTCTTAATAGCACATCTAATCCTTGAATGCTCTACTTTAAATGATGATCTTCCCGATAAATAGATTAGGAGTTTAATGGTACAAAAGAGTGCCACTTGAGAGTTGTACTTTAATGGTGTAGCATCCTCTAAGAAAGCTAAGACTTGGATATATCTATCACAAAGAAGGTCGAGATCAGATTAATATTTATAACTCTAGAAAAGAGACTGATGTAGTACTCCTACCTTTCATGTAAACTTTGCACAAATAATGAAGCCAAATATGAAGCTCTTATAACTCATCTAAAATTAGCCATCTTTATGAAGATTAAAGAACTTAAAATCTTTAGAGATTCCCAACTAGTAGTTAACCACATAGGTGGAATTTGCAAAGTATGAAATCCTAAGCTTTTAATTACTAGTAATAATACATAAAGAAATTAATTAAGCAAATCCCTTCTGCTACTTTGTATAGGATTCCATGTAAAGATAATTGCACAGTTGATTTTGTGAGGTTAATATCATCCATAATGTTAGTAATTAGGAGCATTAATATTAGATTAGGAGCTTCTTAATTATACACTTAGGGCACTATGCTTAGTGACTAGGTGAACAAATAAAAATTAATAAAAATTAAATTTAATATAAATTTTATATAAATCTAAAACCAAAACTGAAGTGATAATCAAAACTAAACTTAAAATTAAATTAAACTCAAATTGATCGAATCGATCAATCTAAACCATTTCAAATACTTCATCAAATATAATTAAGGGTTAAATAAATTTCAAGATGATTAATCAAACCATTTAACTTAATTTGACTCACTTTGGTCAAAATGAGTTAAATTATGTTTAAATCAAATAAAATTCAAAATAAATCAATTTAATTGATTTTAAGGACTTTGAAAGATTGGATCAAACTTAATTAAAACATAACTTTAACTCAATAAGTAAATGGGAATTGATTGAATCAATCCAAGCTAGCTTGGGTCAAATTGGGTTAACTCACAGTTTAACCCAAAGTAAACCCAATTGAAGTCATGCCAATCCAAAGTCTCTCTAATTCTTAACTAAACCTGATGAAAATTAAAGATAGTTCCAAAAACATAAAATCCCTTGATGCTTCTTCTCATTCCCCACTTAGTTGAATTTTGACAAAATTTGGCCAACCACCACACCTCCAATCACCATTAATGATGATTTTCAGCCACCATTAAAAAAAGAATAAAAGAAGCTTCAAATATCCATCTTTTGAAATTAGCAATCTTCCAAAAGCTTTCTTGACCAAAGCAAATCTCTTCTCCACTTCTTTCTACATAAAATCACAAATTCTAGCCAAAATTTGGCAAAGAGGTTGTGATCGTTGGTGAAGAAGACAATCCTGAGGGAGGCAACAGAGGAGAACCTTAATAGAGACTCACTTCAACTCAAGGAAGCTCTTTGACACAAAAAGTCCATAAAATGTGGGCATCGGTAAGGTAATCCCTTCAAAACTTAGGAAAACCATAGGTTTTTTTATTTAAGAGAGTACTTTCTCACTTATAAGTAAAATCTCTTAAAATACCCTTGATTTTACTTCTCTCAACCCCTTGGTGTGAAACGGTACATTTTCTAGCAAGTTCGTTAGAAAACCACCCCTCTAATGGGCCATTTGGGCGTGAATTGATAGCTTTGGCTGTCTGCACGACCTTGGGGAGATAACAGAACCATCGATTCCAATTAATAGATTTGGATGACTGAGATTAGAACATTATGGATGGTGAATTATTGCTCTTATATCATGTGTTCTAATTTGGACCATTCAATCTTCAATCGAACGTTCAAGATTTAATACTATTTTCCCCTCAATCTATGCTAGAGACAGCGTGGTCCAATGGGTTATCGACACACGTGAAGCATGATCCAGTCAACGATGATTGGATCAAATAGAAAATTAGGGATTTTTAAGATTTAAAAATCACCTAGAACTTCAAAAATTCATAAAAAAAATGAATTACTCAAACAAATTTACAAATAAGGGCTTCTTGGATTCATCTTTTTGAGAGGAATTCAATGAACCCAAAATCCCTAAATTTTATTAGTTATCTTGAGCTTAATTTAGATTTTAGTGGAAACTATTTTTTAATTAATCCTAAAATATTAATCAAATATATCTAAAATTTTTAGGGAATGAAACTGAGGCTAAAACATACCTACCATTAACATTTCAAGCTAAAATGATGAATGGATTAAAAGTTATTAAATTCTAAAGTCTAAACAAATTTCATAAGATAATTAATTAAAGAATTATCAAAATAATCTAAATCACTTTTTTAACATCAGAACACTAAAGAAAATTATTCAAATCTTTTTTTGATCTCATTGAGAATCAAAATCATTTAATTAAGGCTTAAAATATGTTTAAATTTAAAATTAATCAATTAAAAAAGGGGGATAAATTCATGATAAATGGAATACTCAACTAAAGAAAAAATCAATATCTTGAAAGAAGAATATAAATAAAATATTTGAAGTGAATTATTAAGAGATTTAAGCTTAAGTGAAAAGCCATATGCTTCAAATCTTAATCAAATTTAATGAAGTATTTAATTAGAACTTAATTAAGAAAATTAAACCAAATATTAATTAAAGAGTGAATTAAAAGTTACTTAAATGTAATATGCCATTGATTAAAAATCTCAGTTAATTTAAGTTAAAGATTGATGATCAAATCTTAATCAAGTTAAATATTCGACCAAATTAAGAACTAATGAACTTAAACTAAAAGCCTAAATAAGTAGAACAAATATTTAGACATATTTACAACCAACCTAGTCATGTTATCTAAATAAAATGAAATGATCAATAATGAAGCTTGAATCTTGTAAATCAAATTAAACATGAAATTTTAATTAGAACACCAATCAAAATTATAATAATTTCAAAGTTAAGTTAACCATGGTTGATTTAATCACCACTTAGCTAGTCTTTTCTATTTAAGGTGAATTTAGTTATCAAATTAAAAATCATTTAATTATTTAATAATTCAATTAAGTTAAAGCTTAGTCTATTGTTAATATAATCTTAATCGAATGAACTATTTAATCAAATCAATTGCAATTAATAACAAATCAATCTTTAATCTAGTAACCACTTAATTAAGTTAATGATAAAGAAACTAAGATAATTACTCAGATAAGAATGATTTAATTGACCATTAAATGAATCAAAATTCTTAATTAAGTTTTTAATCAAATAAGTCATTTAATAAAATTAAATTCAACTAATCTTTAATCCAATATTAATCAAGTTAATTATTCAAGTATAAACCCTAATTAAACTCTTAAATGAATAAATCATCTAATAAAGCTAAAGTTTGATTAATCACTAATCCAACATTAACATAATTGATTACTTAATCAAGTAAAACATAATTAACCCATCAACTTCTAAATAAGGAAATTTCAAAACAAATTCTTCTATTATTTAATTCAAGTAAATTAATTTAAATAAATCATATTGAAATTAACCATTAAATCTAACTTAATAATTAATTCAATCAAATTACTTAAGTTAATAATGGATCTCCAAAATTAAATTAACTCATCATTTAATTGAACTAAATTAATTTACATAAGTCATATAAAACTAATCATTAAGTCTAATTTAATTTAAATCAAACATTTAGTTGAATTCATTATTCACTTTAATCGTAATAGTCTTAGTTAATCAAAATATTAATTAATCTATAATTAATCTCATCAAATCTTTTAATCAAGTTAATCACACAATCATATTAATTATATTGAACTTAAACAATCCTTAATTTAATCTGATCAACCAAACATCTAAAGTAAATCCATTGTGAACAAAATAAATTAGATAAGATAATTTAAAATAATTATTTATTAAACTCTAAGTACATCAAGTAAATCAAATTAATCATTAATACTTATTTGATCTTTAATCATATTATTCATGATGGAATTAAATAATCCAATTAAGTCAATCAATTATAGTATGTTTTAAATAATTAAATAAAGTAATTAAGTCAATCACTCATGGTTGATTAAATCATTAATTAATCTATAATTTATTCAATAAAATCTTTTAGTCAAGCTAAAAAACCATTAAATTAAATCATAATGAAGCTAAATTATCCTTAATTAAATCAAACAAATCAAATATAATCCAATTTGAATAAATTAAGCTAATTAAAATAAATCAAGAAAATCATTAGTCAATTCTTAGTTATCTAAATCAATTAATCAAGACAAATAAAAATATTTAATTAATCAATTCATCACATACTAATCAAATTAACCATAACTATTTTAAATAATAATAGACTAAATCCTAATCAAATCAATAATATGATGTGACTAATCAAGTTTTAAATAAATTATGAGTTCAATTAAAGATATTTAATGATCATTTATCAAATCTAAATATATAGTCAGACTAACTTAATTAAGTGTTTATAAATCATTGAATCCCAATTAAATAGATCATTTAAATTAATTAAATAATAAACTAAACACATATTAAATCTTAATGAAAATAATCACTTAATCAAATTAAATAAAATTAAAATTAATTCTTAAATAGTTAAACAAATTAAAAATAAATATTTCAACAAATTATATATATTAAATTAATTAAATCAAATCAAATCATAATTAATTCAATTATATAATCAAATTAAACATAACCCAATTAAGGCAAATTAATCCAAATAAACCAAGCTAATCAAATGCTTAACTAAGTGAAACCCAACTTATAATAAATCAATTTAGATAAAATAATTACTAATTATATTTTAACTAGCCAATCAAATAATTATGAACATTCAATTATAGTAAGCCATTAACCAAAGAAAACATTTAATTTGGTTATCAAAATTTAGAGAGTCATAACACGAACAACTAAATAACTTAGAAACTTAGGATGGCCTAGTATAGGTTTAAGCCCCTAAGAACTTCACCCATTTAGGTTTCTTAAACTAAGATCAATAGCCAAAATACAAAAATAAAGCAAAAAAAAAAAATAAAAGGGAATGAAATGATCAAAACTTCTCCATGTAAAGGTTACTTGGATAATAAATTCATAATCACAAAAATATCCCTTGAATTGACATAAAGTATGAGTTGAACAATTAAAAAACTTAAAGAAGACCTAAAATCATAAAATCTAAATAAAATATCAAAACTAAAGAAATCAAAGTAGACCATTTGAATAATGAAATCAAAAGATCTTTTAAATAGGTTTAAAAATATTAATAAGTTTAAATAAAGGAACTTTAAATTTAAACCAACTTGAAATTTAAATTTAGTAAATACTTAAATTAAGTTCAATAAAAAATTGTAAATTGAACCTTATATAAATAAATGAAGTTAATCAAGCTAGTAATCAATCTTAAAATATATGAAATAGAATGATCATATTCTTTAACCGAATAAAATAAACATAAAGTTAAATATAAATTCCAAGTAATTAAACCATATTCAATTCCAAATAACATTAGAATAAATTAATCAACCTAAAATATAAACAGATCAAATTAATTAAATTGAATCGAAAGGATCAAATTAAACCAAATAGTCATTAAACTAAAATCAATATATAAAATAAAATAACTAATTTTAATAAACTAAATGATCAAATTATTAAGTGGAATTTAAATAAGAGACCAATTTAAACTTTAATCAAGCCATGAGCTTATTAAAATTAAACCTCATCAACTAATTCAAATCAAACCTAAATAAAAATATGAAATCATTCAAACGCAAATAACATTTAAAATTTTATTAATTAAATTGAATTACTTACCATTTGGATTTCCCTCTTCCTTTCCTTGGCTAAAATCTCTCTCATGCAAATTTAAATTCAAATTTAATAATTCAAATCAATTTTTCTTCCAAATTGGTTCCCCTCCACTTTTTGCCTTGGCCGACCCCTTCATCTTGCAAGTTACCTTTATTTTTATTTGACTTTTGTTTAATCAATTCCAAATTTGTTTATCCTCTTATTTCATTCAGCTTGGTCAACCCCCATTAATTTCTTAACCTATATATGTATCTTTTTAGACTAAGGTTAAGTTCTTCTTCAATTTTTGCCCTTTTAACCGAACCCTTGCAAAAAGATTTTCCTTGGAGATTTCTCTTGGTGAATCAAGTGAAAACCTCTTAAACATTCTTCTTCTTCTTTCCTTCATGTGACTCCTTTCAAGTTTCCACAAAAGAACTTGGAGGATTGTTGGATTTCCTTGTGGCCAAAAGCTTAACAAGGTGCATTCATTTTATTTTATGATTTTACTTGCTAAGTGATCTTGCTCTCCTTCTTGGCTTAAGGTTCTTATACATTTTGTTAATTGTTTTTGTGCTTAACTTACCTACTTTATATTTTCTCAAGTTGGCCAAAAGCTTTGTGGTTGATTGATTAAAGTTTGTTATTGTAAGTTATTTTCTCTTCATTACTCCTACATATTCTAAAGAGAGGTTATTTTCTTTTTCATTATTTTATATATAAAACTTGTGATTAATAAGTTTTATTACTTTAAAATTATTTCATCTTTTGCCTAAATATTAATTTCTTTAAAAGAGAATTCTTTTGAGTTTATGTGCTTTCATTTGTGTATACATGTGATACTTCCTAAACTCAAGTCTCTTTGTAATCATTTGATTGGTATAGTTTTTCAAATCATCATTGTGCTACATTTTAAATCATTAGCTAAATCACTTTTATTTCATGTTGCTTAAATGGACATCCTTAGAAATATAAAGTGATGAGATTACTTATATTATTTGAAGATTAAGTTTAAAAAACTCCTGTTGTGCTCGCCCAAAGGTCTTCTTACTAAGCAATCATAGTGAGTATAATGTTCTCTTATATGCCCTTTATGGGTAGAATCCATTTTGGTTTCCAAGTCTATAAAGTTTAGAACATGGAAAAAGACTAATTTAATCTATAAAAGAGTTTTTGGGAGCTTTGACAAGTTAAGTTTGATATGTAATCTTTGTTTACTTTCAAAAGGTTCAAGCCTAGCATTTTTCATTCTTTAGGAGAAGTATGTATGACTGAGTAACTCCTTTCTATCAATTTTTTTATTGATAAGTAAAAGTGATATAGAATAATCAATCTTCTAATTTAGCATAATAATAAAAAGGTTTTCATGACTAGCAAATCTCTGGATGCTACTTAGAGTATTTGGTGATCAAGACATTTATAATGAAATCATGATCCCCATATAACTTAAGAATTAGAGTGTTGTTCACTGAGCTTACAACCAGGACATTTATTCTTATGTTAGACGATCATTTGACTTAGTTGTCAACTAGTCACTAGTGGATTCTAAGGTATGAATCCATTGGAGGAGTCCAAGTATAAGTATATTCTCCAACATTTTTCAACTAATGGGAATCTTGATATGGTCTTATTGGTCATGTCTAATCAACTTTAACAATTTTGAAATGAAACATCTTTCCAACATTTATGACAAATATCATTGATATACTATAAATGTTGGGTATCTTCTATTGACATCAAAAATATCAATAAAACTTAATTTCATATTTTCCTTAAACACTAAAATCTCTAAATTTGACTAACTCGTTAGGTTAACCTTAATAAACTATTAAGAGAAACAAATGTAGAAAGGTCACTTGTAAATCCATTATATATTATAGGTTTGACTATAGCTAGTGTTAAGGTAGTCCTCTTTCACTACTTGAGTTCAACCATTCTCTAGCACATGTAGTTGTTTGTTTAAACAATAAATTAATCTCATTGATTTAATTATTTGTATAATTAATCAAGAGACTTTGAAGATTGGCTTGGTCTTTGCTTGAGTCAAAGGTATCCACCTATCTTTATTTTATTTAGTCATTAACTAGGAGATTATCTCACCTAGCTAAATTGGCCAATTCCCCTAGATTTTTGAATCAATCAACACTATAAAAATTTGCTTAGTTGAACAAAAAATTAGAGAAACCAAACCTAGCCTAATTTTGGTCGACCATGGGCTCGAGCTAAAGTTAGTATATATGGACTTCATATTGACCATTTTAAATTAATTGATAAATGTGGAGATATGATAAAAAAAACTCCAATGTGAACATTAGATTCATCAATTAAATATTTGAATGCTAGCCAACCTAATTGACCCAAATTTGGCCAAAGTGGCCAAACAAGTTTTAACCTCCCAATTAATTGGACCAATTGGGCATGTAAAACTTTCATTGATGTCTTAAACATGGTCCAAACTTTGCAAGATGTAATTTCCACTTTGACCAAGCTTAATTGGCAAAATAAGGTGTTTACAACTATCAATGCAAACATCTTATTTGGTAGTTGATTGAACTAACCTAGTTATGATATCAAATAAAACTTTGAAAGTGATTAAAGCAAAAGATGTTACAAATAAAATTTTAGTTCAACAGAAAGTAATTTGGTCCATCTGAAGTGGTCAAATTGGTCAAGTGAGCTAAAAAGATCTATTTTTGGCTCAAATGGATGCAATCATGACCGTAATAAAATTAAATATAGGAAATTATAGAATTACATCAAACACATGAATTTTATTTTATCCTTATGTCTTAGGAAAACTTCCCTAATTCAATTCTAATATATTTGGCCAATCCAAATTGGTTAAATGGACTAAGGAATGTAAGATGAGCTAAATAAGGTGGAATAAGTCCATTTCATGGGGTTATTGAAAATTTTCGAAAGTTAAGTTTTTGGAGGATTATCAATAATTCTAGCAACCATTCCTCTCTAATTATTGATGTTTTTTGCTATCTTGCATGGATTAAATCCCATTAAATAAGATGTTATGGAAGTTATGTTTTATTTAATGAGATTTGGCTACTAAATGCCTAATCTAAACCTAGAGCTTCTCCCTAGAACACATACATGAGTTCTAATGCATCCACTTTGAATGAGGTTATAGGTAACCCAAGAATTAGCCATGGATAAGCACGACCAAGGTGCCATTAAATGGAACACTTCTCCATATGAGAGAACTAGACAATCATTAAAATCTCATAGGTCAGCTCATCCACTGCAACTTCTCTAATAGTAACTATAATTTTATTGATCTAGCCATTTAGCTCATTTTTGGCTAATTATAGAGAGGGTTCTTCCACATGCTAGAAATTGAAGCTTTTTGAAATAAAAAAATTCAAATTTTCATCTATTATAAATGTACCATCTTTGAATCCTCTCTCCCTACCTCTTAGTTTTGGTATTTCCATTGATATAGATCATGGCATGACTCACTAGGCGAAGCATTTGCATCTATTGAGATCCCTTAAGCTATCAAGTGAAAGGTTCTCCCTGGAATGACTTAAATTGAAGAAATTTACTTACATTAGGCTTGTGTCATACTATAAACCAAATTGAAATCCCCTTCTTGAGCTTGGTGAGATGTTAAAGATTATCTCTTAGCCATTAAGTCTATTTGAAATCAATGGCTAAGATCGAGCTAGACAATGTGCCTATCCAAACCATGTAGTTATTAGTGTATATATATATATATATATATATTTCAAACAAATTAATGAATTAATTAAGCTCAAATTTCTATCATGAAAAGTATTCTTTGTGGATAATCTAAAAAATATATAATCACCTGAATATTTTTGTAATTTATATTTTTTTAAAATAAAGTTTTTCTTTATTAAATTTTTAAAAATAATAAATAAATAATAAAATTCCCATATTAATTGGGTATCTTGAATGATCTTATAAACTTTTAATTAAACTCTTAAAATAATTTGAATTAATGTTATGCAAGTTATTTAAATAGTAAACTTCATAGTTCAAAATTCATAATGATTGAAATAATTATGAAATTTTTGAAAACTTTAAGAGATGTTTCTCTTGTCATTCTGTGTTATAAATTCATCATACTTTTGGTCGTGTTTTAATCTTATAAACCAATTTAAAAATAAAAATGTAAGTATTTTACATTTTCTAAAAATAATTAGTATTGTCTGAATTTACATAAATTATACTAAGTTTTCTATGATGTAAGGCATCCTCTAGAATTTTTCTATGTTTTTGTTAAATTAAATGTGCATTGTTTGAAATTTTTTAAGAATTACCCTATTTTGTAAAATTATCATTTTACCCCAAATGGGCCTATAGCCTTGTGATATTCTTGAGGGTTTTAAAATAGCATTTGTAGCATAATCTCATTTATTAGATTTTATTTGTCATATTTTGCTATTTCTAATAATAAAAATATCCATTTACTAATAATTTAATTATTGAAATATATTAAATATTTTTTAAATTTAAAAGGTTGTTCAAACATCTTATTGTATTAAACAAGTGCTTTTTAAAAAGAGTAATAAAATAATTTAAAATTTCTTTTTATAATTTCATTAATTTAATAATCTTATAATTTATGATTTTAAATAATAATTACTTAATAAAATCATCTAATTTTTATCTAAATATTTAGCATATTTTAAATTTCATATAATTAATTCGTGAAATTTATCTAAAGAAAAAACAAATCAAATTAGAGCACAAGTTTGCACTTATATACTTTCTGGCTACATTTCATGATAACTTTCACAAGTTGTTTAGATTAGAAACATATAAATTATTGAACTTTCATAGTTTCCCTTAACTTGACTCAATTGATTTCAACTTAACTCTTGCTTATGGAGTTAACCCCATACACACTAATATACATGCACACAAGTTGCTCGCCCTAGTACGTGTGAGTTGATTTAGTGGAGAACACAAATTTAGGATCACCCTACATGGCATATTAGGATTTTGAATGCATTCTAAACTATTTTTGAAGCCTACATCATCAACTTCATGCACATCATTTCATCTCCATGAGTTAATTTTATAGCTTGGTATAACATTTTTAACTAATTTTTTAATACTTAGTAAATATCTTTGACTAATTATTCTCATTCATATTTGGTATATTTCTTTAGAACAATATTCCCCCTATTCCTCAATCATATCTACTTGATTGAGAAAATTTAATAGCTTAATCATATACATTATAATTTAGTCCATATATTGTATAGTTACACTCATATGGTTAAACTAATTTTATTTTCAAGAACTGTGTCTTCCTTTTGATCAAGTTTAATTTGAGTTTGGCTAATACCACCATTGGTCAATTCATACTTTATTGTGTCATATCTATTTGACAAATTCATTCTATAGTTTACACACCTAGTGATTGAACACATTTTCGTTCCAGGAATACACATGTACTTGGTTCCATTCATTTCTTTCTTGAACAAGTGATTTTTGTTCATAAATCTACCTTTCACTTTGGGTATTTTGAATGTCTTTCCATATACATAAAATACTTTCATCCTATAGTGTTAATAGTTTATTTGAATATTTGAATCTTACATTAATGCATCTCTAAGCATAAAAGAGATGTTGACACTTAGGTTAGAATACATCCTATTAGAACCAAGACTAAACTCCAATTATGATGATGATGATTATTATTATTATTATTATTATTATTATTATTATTATTATTATTATTATTATTATTATTATTATTATAGATAAAAATTCAATTATATTCATACCGCACATGATTATTTCATGAGTTTAATTAGTCTAAACTATATCACTCCAAGTGATAATAAAGGGATAGGCCTTAAGATTATTTAATTCTTATAAATGACTTGGCTTAATATGTCATCAAGAACATTTTAGTTAACCCAAGGAGACATTGATTTTTTTTTCACACACTTAGACATTATGATAGTTTCTAACCCTTCAGCCACATAGTATAGAAAGAACATAGTTTAGTCTTTTTGATGGACAAACCCTTTGATGTATTAGTTGAAGTTTCTTTAACTGCAGTTAGAACTTAAGGTTGATTGTTATGTTTGATTCATGATGTGTTGTGTCAGTTTGATTTGTTGTGTTATTATAAAGATATTATTTTATAGGTGTTTAACTTACATATATTAGTTTTACTATCATTTTTATAGGGGTGATGTGACAATAAATAAATGACACTATGTATTTGTGATGTTATATTTCTACTCTATGATATTACATTTTTTTCTTCACTATATTTTCTTTTGAAATTATATATATATAATATAGTACACGTAAAGTTTCCTGACCCAATATAGGTTAATCTAGTATTCAATGAATGGATATACAATTTGAACCAAGAGTATGGATCAAGAATAGAGAAAAATTAGACCTATATTTTATTATTTAAAATATCTAAGCTTAATGGTAGAACTTAGCTACCTCTTTTTAATTTTTATTTTGAGAATGTGTTTCTAGATTGCAGACTATACCAATATATTACTAATTCTTTTATATCCATCACATCATATCAATTGTTTAAATTTACATTATTTTCTTATTATTCTTCCATTTTATTGTAATGTGATTGTCTAGAATATAAATGATTTCATTGTCGACACATATGACAAAATTATTTACACCAACTTTAATAAAATGATAAAGAACCTTCAAATTAACTTGAAAAATATTTTAAAATTAAAATTAATGCTCTCTCTAGCTAAATATTTTGAAATTACTTTTTCTCTCTTATATCTCAAAGAGAAGTTATGAGATGGAACTAACTAGTAATTTAGGCCCCTAAGCCTTGGTGCATTTTTATTGCATGGGCTAATCAACCATGCATTAGGGGTTTTTAGTTAGAGATAAATAATAAACAATACATGTTATATTCCTTAAGATGGAGCATTTTATAGACAGAGTTTCAAGTTGAGTAGCTCTAATTGCTCATAACTAGGCAATCTCATTTCTTTCTATTTTAAGTAGAGGTTGCATGTCCTATATGTCTTTCTAGCCCTTTCCTTAAAAATTATCTATCATGGGAATTCTTCAATTCTTTTCTTGGTTTGATTCCATGTGGTAAACTCTAGAAGATGTAATTTTGTGGTTACTGATAAAGCATCTCACAGCTAGTTTGGGTTAGCAACCTTCCTAAGTTAAATAATTTTAAGCTTAATATCTTAATATGATAGATCCATGAAATTCATATTAAGGTTATTTCTTTTTTTTTTTCTTTATCTCTTCTACTTACTCACTAACCATCTTGGGCTATCATCTCGCTTTGTTAAGGTGATTCATCCTCTACCTTGTAGGTTGACACCTAGTATATAAATTATTTTATTGGGATAATAATTATTAAATCATAAATCCTACTTGAAAAATTAAACAAAAATAAAATTAAGATATATTTCTTCTTATCCAGAGTTTCTATTATAAATGTTCTCAAGTATAATTAACGAAAGGGAGCCTATCCCATTTGGAAGTTTGAGTAACCCACATTCTCTAATTCTTTTCATTAACTTGATATATGTCTATAAATAATTTTTTATCATAATTGTAGATAAAATATGGAAACTTTACTTGTATCCCCTTATTTTTTCCTATTGTCAAATATTTTACATGAAGGCTATATCATTTTGATAATACATTTCCCCCTAGATTAGACAGAATTTAGCTTTCTTTAGTTGTAACCTCACTTAAATGTACCTCATTTTATGTCAAACTCATAGTCTTCACAGTGACACCCATATAGACTTTTTAACCAAGAGACACTTACATGCTACTTTCCATAGATCTATATGCAAATGGGGCAATCATCTCACTAGGGGTAGGACAATTAACCTTTCTTATACTTTCATAAAGAATGTAAGAGCATCTATGCACCCAAGAGGGGGTGAATTGGGTGTTTTTAAAAAATTTACAAGTTAAAACATTAAATTTAATTTAAATTAGTGACAAACCAAAAAATAATGCAACAAAAATAAAGTGCAGGAAAGAAAAGAGAGATAATAAGCATAAGATTTTTATGTGGTTCTGCCAAAACACCAAACAGGTCAATGTCCACACCTAACCACCTTAGCTAGGAACCTATCCCGATAAAAATAAATTGCTACTACACTCTCCTACAACAAGGCGAGTACAACTCCAATAATAATCATATACTCTCCTACAAAGGGGCAAGTAGAACTAAACCAAATAATTTCTAAACACAAAAAATATAACTTAAAATTTTAACAAAGTTAAATCAAAAATATCTAGCAATCTACCCCAAAATAAAATGGTGAACTTACAACACAAAATGATCACCTTGCAAAATATCGACTTAAAATAAATTTGACAAAGTAAATAGCTCACTTATTTGTAATATGAGAGGACAATTTTATTTTTCAAAAAGTAATCTTTGAAAATTATTTAACTTAATGCAATATTATACTAATGCAAAATAATTTTGAAATGAATAAGCAAGTGTTTATTTTGCAATGAAATAAATTTTAGCAAATATTAATTTTTTTTCAAGAGAGATTATAACTAGTTTTAATGTAGCAATGTATGAGTGATTTTTCACTTAATTATTTTTTTTTAAGTATGGGATAATAAATTCAGCAAGATAAAATATATTTCATTAAGATATAATTTAAATTTAAGTAAATATTTATGTCTAGAACACAATGATTGGTGAACAGAAAATCAAATACAATTTATATGACTTAAATCTTAACAATCCAATAATTTTTATGGTAACTTCAATAAATTTAGCCAGTGAAAAATAGTTCCAACAGAAATATACTTTTGTTCAAATCAAAATTATGCTCTAATTTGATTCAAATGATGATGGGGCTTTCAAATAATGTTAAGGCTAAACAATTTTAAGCAAATTAAATATTTTTGTAATGAAATAAAAATTTCAGTAAATTAAAATTAATTTTAAAAATATTATTTTGTTTTACTAAAAATAGGGTTCCCAAATGATCCTAATGATAAAGAATCTTTCAAATAAACCTTAAGATAAAAAATTTAAGCAAACAAATGATTTTCTAGGAGAAAGAAAATTTCAGCAAAATAAAAACTTTCCTACTAAGAATAATGTAAGTTTTTCCACCATCATGATCTTATTTAAAATGAAAATATACAAATAATTATTTAATTAAGATAAGCCGTTTTGAAAATATGAAAGTTTGTGCACAAAAGATTATAACCAAACAAAGATAATGATTTAAAATTTTAAAGTAAGATGTAATAATTTCAACACAAATCACATAAATAGCATGATATTTCGAAAAGGGATTTTAGTAAGCTTGAACAAAAACAAATTTTCAATAAAGCAAAGCTGTTCTGTGAATCAAATAAATGTGTGACTAATCAATCATCAAAAACATATGAGATTAAACATTAAATCAACTTAAAGCACAAAGAGAACAAGTAAAGAGAAGATCTTTTTTAAGGCTTTAAATGATTTTGATCAAGAAAATTTAACCTTTGAAAAGATCTTTTTTCTTTCATTCAAATTTCTTCTTATAAAAGAACTTCATGCACCAAAATAAATCTAGAAAGAAAGCTTCACCAAATCTCCAAAAGAAAACTTACAAGCTTGGAACGAGGCTTACAGTTTTGGAGAGAAAAAGAGATTCATTTGGTTTGGTTAGAAAAATGAGGAATAAACATATAAAATATATTTAAGAAATTAGGCTATATTACCATGGATTTGACGCTTGTTAGGAAGGTGTTTAATAGCAATATAAAGAGAATTAGGCATGCTTAAGTGGCTAGCATTAGCTTGAATTAATTATGGAAAGATTTAATTCTACAATAATATAAAAAGCTAGAGAATAATATGGCAATGATTCAAATTGATTTGAAAGAAATTCGAATGAATTAAAAAAACCAAAAAAATTCATGGAAATATCGAACCAAACAAGTAGAGGACAAGTTAGATTTGTATTTGTAAAGTAAAGGATCTTATTTATATAATTAATAAAATAAAGAAACCATGTAAAAATAAATGGTTAAAAAAATAATAAAAGTGAAATAACATGATAAATTAATGAAAATAATCTATCGAGATTTTTTTGAATTTACATTTAATTTAAATATCATTTAGCTAACTAATTTTTTATTAATTTAATTGATAAAAAAATTACAAATACTCGAATTTCAAGCCAAACTAAATTTCATAAAATTATTAAAAGTAGAATAAATTAGGCAAAAAAAGCAATAACTAAAATTATGATTTACAAAATTTATTTTCAACAAAAATAAAATTTTCAATTATTAATTTTACAATTAAAATAATTATGTATCAAGTAATGTGCATATGATTTAGTACAATGAAAATGCATTTATTGATCTAAAAAAACATAATTTTATGATTAATGTGATTATTGGAAGATGATAAATATTTAATTTTATTTAAAGTGAGTTCATTTATCAATTTTATTACAAATATATAGAATAATATTCTAATCCTAGCCAAACCTATAAGAATAGCACATCAGTTTTCCTTACTTATTGAGTCTTATAATTTTCCTAAAAATCTTAAAATAAATAATTAGTAATTTCACACATATATTTGTTCTTTTAAAATCCAAATTAGGAGTTCATGGGTTCTTGGAGCTAACAATCTCTTCCCTTTTGATGATGATAAACCTATATTGATAATGTGTAGATGAAGGTGCAAAGTGACCTAGCATCACACTTTTAAAATTAAATTCATCAAAATAATTTATATCCTCCTCCTAAATGTATGAACATGAAAACATTTAGAAATCAACATACTTACTTCTCCCCTGTTGGCAACATCAAAAAGTAATAATAATGAAGCATAAAATAGTGTAAACATTTGGGATAAAGGTTTGGTAAAAATGTTAGCAATTTGTAAATCAATACTAATAAATTCAATGTTAACATCACCTTCGAGAACATGGTCCTAATAAAATTATGTCTAATTCCTATATACTTGGTCTATGTTTGTTGGATAGAATTTTTGGTTAAACTAATGACACTCGTGTTGTCACACAATTGGATGTGATCTTGCTTAATTCCCATATAATATAACCAGAGGACCTAAGCAACACAACTACCTATATCTATATACTCAGCCTCAATAAAGGATAACACCATAAAATTATGTTTCCTAAAGGACCAAGATCCAAGTGATGATCCTAAAAACTAACATGTGTCTAAAGTGCTTTTCCTATCTATTTTGCATCCAACAAATTATGAATTAGAAAAAGCAATCAAATCACTTGACAAAAAAATTTTAGGATATGACAAGGTTAACCTAGATGTGCCTATCAAATAATGAAAGATACACTTGACTGCTATTAAATGAGATTCCTTAGGGTTGGCCTAAAAATGGGCACATAAGCAAACAATAAACATAATATCAGCCTACTAGCAATAAGGTATAAATGTGAACCTATCATACTCCTTTAGCATATGATCAAATGATTCTTCCAATTAGTCTAAATTTAATTTAGTAAATGGGCTCATTGGGTGTTTTGCAAGATTTGAATCTCTTCATACCAAATCTTTCGATCAATTTGTTTGTGTACTTCATTTGACAAATGAAAGTATCAATTTTTTTTTCTTCACTTGAGGACCCAAGAAATAGCTGAGTTCTCCCATCATACTCATTTCAACTCCTAGGACATCAAAGATAAGAACCCAAGACACAAAAATTTATTTGTACTTCCAAATAATATATCATCTACATAAACTTATACGATAATTAAATCATCACCTATATTTTTAAGGAATAAGGTGATATCTACTCTACTCTTTCAAAATTTATTGTCTATCAAAAAAATTACTTTACCTATTATTCCAAGTGCAAGCAACTAATTTCAAACTATAAAAAGCTTTCTTCAATATGTATGCATGATTAGAATAATCAAGATTCTCAAATCCATGGGATTTCGTCAAAAACATCTTGGTCGATAAACCCATTCAGAAATGAACTTTTGACATCCAACTAAAATATTTTAAATTTCCTATAACAAGCATAAGCAATGAGCAACCAAATGGCCTTTAGTCTTATTACTAGTGCAAAGATTCTTCAAAATTTATACCCTCAACCTATGTGTACCCATGTGCAACTAACCTAACCTTATTTCTAATAATACAAGAAAAGTCATATAACTTATTCCTAAAGACTCATTTAGTTCTAATGACAATAATCATAAAAAAATTTTTTAATTCTCCACCATGATTAAGTAAATCTCATTAATTAAATATCTTTTTTTTTCTCTTTGAATGTTTTTAGGAAAAATTTGTAAATTCATCAAAATCAACTTCTTTATTAGCTAATAACAAAACACAAGTATATCCAGACAAATCGTGAGCACCCACAAACCAATAATTCTTACCACCTAAATTAGTAGTGCTAATAGGACAAAAAAAATCCATGCAAAAAGAAACAACTTTTCAAAGGTTGAAGTTTTCTTGGTCAAATTATTTAAACTCTTCAGTATGATCTTTTGTTTACTTGCTCGCTTTGTGGTTTAAAGTTGATTTAATGTTTAATCTCTTATATTCTTGATGATTGATTAAAATAAAAATCAAATTTATGATTAATGTGATTATGAATGATGATAAATATTTATTTTAAGTTAAAATGAGCTTATTTGTCAATTTTATTATAAGTATATAAAATAAGACTTTTATACTATCCAAGCCTATAAGAAATAACAGTTGAGTTTTCTTTGCTTATTGAGTCTTGTTAAGTCTTTCAATTTTTCTAAAAATCTCAAAATAAATAATTAGTATTTCAAATATATGTTTATTATCATCAAAATCTAAATTAGGAGTCCATGAGCTCATGGAGCTAATAGAATGGATGTATGTGACTAAGAGTAATTACGAAATTACATGTTCATTCAAGGGCTGTTGATTTGAATATACTCCTTATCTTAAAAAAAACTTTGCCCATGGCTCAAAGTAACCATGTTAGGTGTGGACTTTCCTTCTTCCTTGTAGCTTTATCTACCTAATTTTCCCAAGATGTTTTAGTTTTCATACTCACCTATATAATAGGAGCAACTCACTTATAAAGCTCATGTGTTTACCTTTAAAGTCATTTATTCTTTTAAAAGATTATATTATTTTTTATTATTATAACTATTTATTATTTTTTTCATTTATAAATAAAAATTTAGAATGCAATAATAAAATCTTCCATTAGGAAAAGATCAATTTGCCCCAATTTGCCTTTTATGTTGAAATAGGCACATATAGTTTCATTGATTCCTTCCAACACGCCAAGATCACTATAAGTGATCCTACACCAATAAAAACTAGTCTATAAATGCCTTAGAAGAAAAGAGAAGTAGAGAATTTGGCAATCTTTTTCTACCATTTATGTTTAAATTGGTATTTATTGACCTCATTTTTAGGATAAGCTCTCAATCCCTTCATCTTAGCCATAAGACTCCTCTTAGACTTTAAGAGATCCTTAGTCCTAAGATACATCTCGTGATTAGGTGGACACTCAATCTAACCCTAGAGACTTAGAAGAGTTAGCCATAGGAATAGGTCATGCCTTAGGGGTGTTAGGAAACTTTGCATACACTATAGCTTGAACCACATTCCTCACTTCCTTTCTTCAAGTCAAACTCCAAATCAAATCAACATCAAACCTAAATCAATTCTAGCTTAATTAATTTTTCTCCAAACCCATGATTGAAACCCATGATTGAAGTTTATGATTGAAATTGCAAGTTCAAAATCCTTCTTAAGTCCTTTAAACCCCTCTTAAGGACTTAGCCTAAATCATCTTTAAATCAATTCAAACTCATAAAATTTTCTCATAACTCATTTATATTTTTATTTATATTCACATATAAATGAAATATAAATTCAAATCAATCAAACTAAATCCAAAATTCAAGTTCAAAATATTTCCTAAGTCCCCTCTTAAGGACCTAGCCTAAACCAAATTCAAACCACCTTAAATTCATGAAATTTTCTCACAGCTCATTTATATTCTCATTTATATTCACATATATAAATGAAATATAAGTTCAAATCAAAGTCCAAATTCAAATTCAAATCACAAATCTTTCTTAAGTCACTTTGATTTTCTCTTAAGGACTTAGCCTAAATCATGTTCAAATCACTTCGAATCTTTGAAATTTTTCCATAACCCATTTATGTTCTCATTTATATTCTCATATATAAATGAAAAATAAATTCAAACAACCAAAACCAACTCCAAAAATCAAACTCAAATTCAATCAAAATCCAACCTAAGCCTTTCAAGTAAAAATCTTGAACTTAGCCAAATCAACTTCAAATCAAGCCAAACCCTTGATTTTTCTTCATGATTCAATCAATCCTTCAATCATGAATCCAAATATAAACATAAACTTCAATCATCAAATCAAAACTCAATTCAAAATCAAACCATCCATTTCATGTTCACCCTTTGAACTTGAAATTGTCAAATGAATCAAAACCCATTTGACTTCAAACCACTTGCAAATGGATTTATATTTCAATCATGAGTCCATATGTGAGTTCAATCAAACTCCCATCAAGCTTTGACCAAATCATTTGACCTACTTAGGTTCACTTGACCCAAAGTGATCTAAAGTACCCTTATGAGCCAAATTCTAATCCTAACCTAATTGGATTGAACTAAGCTCACCTAAGCCTCTCATCATGATCAACAATCATCATGAGATGATCAATCACTCAAATTGGGTCAAACTAAGTCAAACCTAAGGTTGACCAAGCCAACACTTAGCCAAAATGAAACCCAACATAGCCAAAATCACCATAGGCCAAATTGATTGAAACCAATGATCTAAGTTCATTCATGATCAATGTTTGAACTTGACCAAGTCAAACATTTGAGCCTAACCTAGAATTGGCCACTTGACCCAAGTTAACCCAACTTGACCTAAAAGTCAAAATATGTCAAAAGGATCTATGCCCAAATTGATTGAAACCAATGGGTCAAGTTCATCCCAAAATGATTGTTGAACTTGACCAAAGCCTCAATTAGACCAACTAGCAATTGACCTTGAACCCAACTTGACCAAGGTCATATTGAGCCAAATTCAAACTTAACAAAAAAATTGATTGGAAACAAAGATACCAATCCATTTCATATGACCAACTAAACCTAAACCAACCCATGACCTAACCCAAATCAAATGGGTCAAATTGGTCAACTTGACCCATTTGACCTAAATGAACTCAATTGAACCAAAATCAAATATTAACCAAATTGAATCAAACCAAAGCCACCAAAATATTTCAAATAGTCATATGAACTTGACCCAACCCTTGGTTTAACCCAATTTGACCAGTTGGTCAAATTGACCCAAGTTGACCCATTTTGACCTAAATGGTCCAACATGAGCCAAATCACATCAAACCAACTCCAAATTCATTGAAACTTGGCCAAACCTATTTTCTCATCATACCAAATATGCACAAACTGAAATCAAGGTCAAATGACCATTTTACCCCTAGGCCATAGGGTAACCCAAAATCAAAACCACATGGAATTTGGTTAATTCCTTCTCATAGACACTTGGCATCCTCTTAGCGGACCAAATGGTCACTAATGGACCTAGTGCACATGACCCATTGGGTTTGGGTCATCCAAACTCAACCCAAACCCAAAATTGACCACATGCCTTGAAATGGAGCACATGGGATCCTCCTTCCACTTGAATTAAGCACATGGAAGTTCACCATTCCACTCAGCCAAACCAATGCAAGGACATCCAAAATGGCCTAACAAACTCATGGCATAAGCTCAATTGGATCAATGGAAGGAGGCTTGGTCGATTGATCCTTCAAGGGGAGATATACTCCCTTAATTCAATTGACACTCTAATTCAATTGAAGCAGGAACTCGAAAGCCCTAGCTACTCTTCCCAAGCTTTCTAGAGGGAGTTTGAAATCTCATCTTCTTAGTTTTCATAGCTTAAAAATAGGGGAGCTCCACTCAAAATCCAATTTACTCCACACCTCAAATCTAGTCAAATCCCTTTGCAAGCTCCCTTAAGGACCCCAATCAAAATTGCCGAAGCTCCAAAGGCAAGAGGGGTGCTAGTTCGATCAAAGTCGCAAGGAGTTCAAGGTGGAGTTGTCCACTAGAAGCAACCACCCAATCTCAAGACCTCAAACTTTCAACAAAGCTTTGTCTCCACAAGGCGAAGCTTCTCCAAGGGAATCGAGAGCCGGCGATCACCTCCGACGAGGTAAACCATTTTTTTGAGCTTAATCTAGCCATAGTGTGGAGCTTTATGAAAGGAATTCTTATTGCATGATAAACTAGCCATTGGATGTGACCTACATTGTATGATACAGGTGTGGGCTATATTTTAGACCAATCCAAGCACAATCGAGCTCGGATCTTGCCCTAGAACTTGCACGATCTCCATTACTCAAAGGGAATTGTAGGGATGAATCTCTGGCCATCCATCCGTGCATTTTGGATGGACAACCGAGATTAAAACACATAGCACCCATGGATTTACCCTTTAGAACCATACTTTAAATCCCATCCTTGATCTGACGGAAGGAGAAAGCTAGCATCGCCGGCGATGGTGCTACGATGTCACAGTTAAAGACCCATCTCATCGCACATGGAAAGCATGCTATGTCCGCCCACGCGGGCCATGGATTAAATACTTACTAATTAGGCTATTTAAATATTCTAATTAATTATGGAAAATTTGAAAATACATATCTAAGCCTAGAAAAATCAAAAAATATGAAATAAATTTCATTGAATAGATAATTGAGTATAAAAAATTCTAAAATTAATTTCAATGGATTTTAAATAGTATTTTTCTCTGAATTTGGGTTCTATTGGGAATGTTATTTTGCTAATTACCCTATAATTACTCCACTGATTAATCTAAACTTGCTTAATTAGTGGGATGACTCTACCTCCCTAATTTTCTTGGGATTTATTGGTGGCTTAATTAGAGAATTGCTAGTTCATTCCTTAATCACTCTTAATGTAATTAAGCTTAATTAAGGGTACAATTAGTGGTTTAACCCCAGTCAATTAACTTTATGAGTGAGTGAGGTTTAGGAATAATTTTGGGATATTTCTTGAGATATTCCCTAAACCCCTTTCTTCCTTAATCCATCCTTAAGAATTAATTCACTAATTACCCCTTAATTTTCATAAAATTCTAAAACTTTCTAGAACTCAATTAATCTATCTTGGGTAGATGCTTAGGTGTTCAAGAGCCTAAGTACATTAAGGAAATCAAAACTCAACTCACATGTGTGAGGGGGGTTATGAAATTTAAAAATTAAACCCCTTAGTTTAATTAATCATCAATCATGAGCCAAATGCATTAGGCCTGTTTCTTCCTACGTGCATTGCTAATTTAAATTCTTTGTGTGATTTTATGTCATCTCATTGGCTCATAATTATTTGATTAAGTATGCTAAGGTGGTATAGGTAAGGGGTAATTAACACATTTAATTCATACCTTAACCTAACCAAAGAATAAAATTGATCTAATCACCTAAAAATTAAATTAAAATAATAAACATATGTGGGGATAGGTTAGAAATAGCAAACTCACCTCACATTTCTCAAATTAAATCAAACTCAAGACAAAATCAAACCTTCTTAAAAAATAATTTGATTTATTTTAAACTTTCTTATTTCATAAGATTGTCTTTAGAATTAATTAGGTGAATGTATACATTTCATCACTTTAGTTCTTTCCTAACATGCTAAATATGTGTGTCATATGAATTTCATGCATTCATTCTTATCAAAAATTAAAATGAAAGTAAAATATTTTCTTTATGTCAAATTGCATGTTTTGGATAAAATTAAAATATGAATGGCTATTATCACTATTAAATTTAAAAATATTTTTAAAATCTATAAATCAAATACATAAAGCTAAAAGTGTGCTACTTATAGTTTATTTATAAGCTTTCATGTGAATATAAAAATGTGTCTTATGTTTACTTCCTTTCTTTTCTCTTAATATGGATTTGAATAAGATTTGAAAATGTGTATAGTTCTTTTAAAAGAACATAACACTTGCTTAAATTTATTCCTATCCTCTTCCATGTTATTACTCAAGAAAGATCCTTACACTTACACATATAAATTGCATAACCAAGTCCAAACATAAGTATAAACTTTTGCATCTTTCTTTCCCTTCATTTCTTTTGTACATATGCTTGTATTTAAGGAAAGTGGTATATTAGTTGACAACCCCAGATTGTGAGGCTTTAAGTAGCCCTAGTTCTTGTACCTTACACCGGTTAACAATGAGTCATACTCACTTATGCCTTTCATACATATGTGTGCATGTGAAAATGGATAAGAAAACCTATTTTCTACTTAATGAAAATCATGCATCATAAAAATATTCAAATTTTCTTAAGTAACTCACTTAGCATCCATCATAAAGTGTGCTAAAATTCTTATTGGAATGTATAGATATGCTTAGGATGCATCCATATGCATGTTATACATGTTGGGAAAGAAATGAAGTGATATGTGTTTTATGAATTTGATTCACTTTACTTAATCTTAAAATGCCTTTCTTTTGAATAGGTTTGTTAGGAAAAATCTAAACTTAGGATTAATTAAAACATAATAAAACATTCACTAACTAAAATAAACATGAATCCACTTTAGAAATTACTTAGGTAGAAAGAGAAGTCCTCTTCTCTTTCCCCTCTCTTTAAAACCTAGTAATTAACTGTAGGGTTCACTTAAACCAAATAAAAATAAAAAATAAAAAAAAAACCCAAATCAATAAAATACTTAAATGAAACCACCCATCTAAGTTGAACAACTTCACACTAAAAAAATCCAAATCTCAAAACCATAGCTAAGCATACCACACAAACCTTCTAAAACATACACATTAGGTTAAGTAACCACTTCTAGCTTTAGGTTAGGGCGATGCATGACTTGATGTTTTATTTTGTTTTGTGATGTTTTATTTTAGTCTGGATGTTAGGGTGAATGTAGGTAGAATGAATGGTAGAATGATTTAGTCTAATCATTATTTTCAGGGATTGTGCTTAAGGCTATGTAATAAAAAATATAAATGCTTTTTGTGCAAGTTTTGCTTATACCCTAAGCATAATCCAATAGCTGTGGACTTGGTTACCCATGTGTGCAGTGCTAAGTCCAATATACATGCTTGGGATTTGTATGGTTTGTTTAGCTAATCTCTATTTTACAGGTGTTAGTTAGATTTACTTTTCCTTTTCATGTAATTTTGTAATTAGGATTTTGAAATGAATGTTATGGGGGATTAGGATGAGCATTGGTCATAAGATTACATCTTATGTACCATGTGAAGCCTTTGGAGCAAGCTCCTTCCAACCATCCAAAAGAAGGAACCAAAAGAAGAAAGAAGAAAGTAGAAAGAAGAAATGAAGACCCCTATAACATGAATTTCCTTACTTGATTATAAATTAATTCATTTGTAATCCGGGTTGTATAAGGGTATAGCTCGTCTATAGAATTTATTTTTTGAGTTTGTCCGGTGGTGCCAACCACAAATGGCCTTTTATTCTTTTGCGTTAGTTTTATAAAATGTTTGTTGTTTTGTTTAGCTTGTGCATTAAGAGGGCATATTTTCCTAACTTCTTTCTTACTTTAATGTATGGCCTAGATGATGATTAGGCTCTTAGAAAAAAATAAATTTTCTACCAAATTAATCAATTCAAAATTAAAAAAATAACTCATAACCTCATTTAAAGCCTAAGTTAAAATCAAGATAAAAGAATTAGCAACCCCTTAGCTAGATGAGTATTTCTTTTATAACATCATGCATAAAAGCATATTGTTTCACTCTTGATTGGAGGGCTTCCACCTTTGCCAAAGAAACTTGGCTTGACCTTTGAGAGCCATGGTGGAAACACACCTCCTCCCTTCTCACTGATTTTGGCCAATAATCTTAATTTTCATTCATTAGGCATATGAATCCTATAAGCTTGAGTCAAATAATTGTCCAAAAATAAAAATAAAATTGTAATTTGAATTGCATTAGATCTATGTCATTTCTTGTGCCCTTACATGATCTAGTCTCTTAGGGAGTGAATTTAAGGACTTAGTCTCTTTCTAAATAAATTACAGCCAAGCTATCTTGTATAAAGCATATGACTTGTCTACATAAATTTAAAATCGTAGGAGGAGTTAGTTGGTGACCACCGCTAGGCAGTTGTAACTCCAAGTAGTCAAGTGTTTGTCCTCTCTTGTGGAGGCAAACCAAATACCCATTTTCACCTCAGATTTAGGTCATGCTTCTAGCCCTCGCTAAAGCTCTTTAGATTTAGGTTTTGAGGTTGCTTCTCTTCTATGGGCCATAAGCATAAATCCTCACCTCTTAGGCATTTCCATAACCTTGTATTATGGAATTATAAGCCCTAAACTTCTAAAAAAATTCAACTCAAAAAATAATTCAATTTCAAAATGTAAAGCCCAACCATAGGATAGTTTGAGATGTTCATTAGGTTTTCTAGCATCGTATCTACTTATCTTTCTTTGGCTTTGATAATAATTCTCTCTCTGATCAATCCCATTTGATCTTCCAAAATAAAGTAATCGATTGATAGTCCTACCTATTGAAATATTTGGAGATAATGATCATTTACCTTAATCAAGAGTATTCCTAAGGGATTTCATTCCTTAGGATGTAATTAACTATGGGGGCTTGCCCCCGTAGGAAACTTAATGATCCAGGTTTAAAATAAACCCTATTTTACTTTTCTATATAAAGTAGGAGAAGAATCTTTGGTACACATGCAAAGCCATTGTCCTTAGGAGTCCTTGTTGAGGTGATTAGGTCCATTATAGCTTGGTGACTGCTATCTTTCGAGATGGTACACCTCTCCTCAATGACATATCTCGATCACCCTCAATAAGAATATATCTATCTACATGGTGTCAAAATGCATAAAAAAGAAGAAGTATATTTCTATCTTCATTTTATCCGCATAGAAAGTGAAGATGGAAGAAGATCATTTGTATGAATAATCAAAATCATTCTTTTGATTTCACAAGTGGATAAAGATGGTTATTTAAAATTCTATTTAAAATATTGAAATGGGAGAATTAATTAAACTTCCCCTTACCATTTTCATGTTAAGGAAAGGTTCATTCTAAAATAATAAAGAAAAATAAATCCTTCATAAAACTCTTCAAAAAACACTCTTTCAAAATGCACATAATAAAATATTTTTGCATAAAAGTTTTCCTAAATCACCTTCATCTAACAATCTTCATGATTGTCATATGTAAGATCATCTTTACAAAAATAAAACTCCAATAATTACAAAAGAACAAGTGAGTTTCTTCACTCAATTCATTTTTGGTGAAGTCCTCATTTTCAAAAATAAAAATTCCAACAATCATATTTTCAAAAGCATCAAATTTGAAGATGGGCCTTTCCATTCAATACATCCAAATTTGTTGAATGTATATTACCTCTTCAAGTGAAATCATAACTTTAAAATTCCATTTCAATACATCCACATGTATTAGGATGGGATTTTCATATTTTTATAAACCACATATGAAACCTCTTCACTCAATATACCCACACTTATTGGGTAGAGGTCTCATTTTCAAACAAAATCAAAAATAAATTTTCAAAAAGCACATATGAATATCTCCATTCAATATAGCCAAATTTATTGAATGGAAATTTCATTTTCAAATAAAGTAACATTATTTTGAAATGCCACTTAACATATTTCATATATGATTATGTTGGGATTTCCTCTTTCAAAAAATAATAATCACACAAAATATACACCTTTCAAAAAATGAAACATAATTGATTTCCAACTTACATACCCAAATTTGTTAAAGGGAAATCTCCCTTTTCAAAAATCAAACAAAAATTTTCAAAATACATTTGAAACATCATTTTAGCATATCCCATTTGCTAAAATGAAGTCTTTCCAAAATAAAATTTGAAACACACTTTTGAATTTCATTTAGCACTCAAATTTCTAAGTGAAATATCCATTCTACAAAAAATTTTCAAAACATATTTGGAACTTCAACAGCATACCACATTTGCTGAAATGAAGTCTCCCCTTTTCAAAATCCAAAACAAAAATTTGAAACACCCTTTTTTTGGAAATTCATTTAGCATACTCAAATTTGCTAAATGAAATTTCCATTTCAAAAAATTTTCAAGAAACACTTTTCGAACATCATTCTTCAGCATACCATATTTGCTAAAGTGAAGTCTCCATTTTTAAATTAAAATCAAAACAAAACAATTTTGAACACATCTTTTGGAATTCCATTTAGCATACTCAAATTTGCTAAGTGAAATTTCCATTTCACAAAATTAAATGAAACTTCATTTTAGCATACCATATTTTTTTAAAGTGAAGTCTCCACTTTCAACGAAAAAAATCAAATCAAAATCAAAAGAGAAACACATTAGGATTTTTTTAGCATACTTAAATATGCTAAGAATCCTATTTTCAAAAATTTCAAAAAGAAAAAAACACACTTGGATTTTCTCCTTTTAGCATACCTAAATTTGCTAAATGGGAAATTCCATTTCTCTTTTCAAAATCACAAAAAGATTCACAAAACAAAACAAGAAAGAAACAAAAGAAGAAATTTTTTCAAACATCCTCATACCCAAATTTGCTAAGTGAGTAGATTCCAAAATATCAAATCAAAAACAAAACCAATTGGCCCTTACTTTAACATACTCAAATTTGTTAAAGGGGTCTCAAATCAAAATTTCAAACATGAACCTATGGAAGCATCTTTCCTAAAAAAATATTTGAACCCATTTTCGACATACCCAAATTTGTTGAAAGTGGATTCCATATTCAAAATTCCTCTTTCCAATCAAATCTCTAAATCTTCTATAAATCCATTTGAACCCACTTAACACTTCCAAGATGTTGGATGGGTTCAAATTTTAAATTCAAATCAAGATAGAAATATCCAAGTTCATTTTACATATTTCAAACTCTCATTGAGTTTACACCTTAGTTCAGTTTCGATTCTGGTTGATTGTTGACTTCAGTACATGTTTACCTTTCCCCATGGACTTGGCCGGATCATGACCCTCATGCTCATTATCTCATTCATTTTGGATGAGGCTTTGAGTGAGGATTACTGTGAGGGCATTCCCCTCACAAGCTTAATTGCAGGCGAAGCGGTCATTGATTGACTTGCCATCGACTCACATGTCCCTAAATGAAAGGAAGGTGGATAATTTCTCTGATGTACTAGTGTCAATGTGACATGATGTTGTCGATGCACTCAATAGCACCCACTCATTAGCACTCTATAAGGGTAAGGCTCCTCTGATCCCAGAGATTACCTCCCCAGCTTTTGAGGTTGGGTCCAACTCTTACTCCACTCACTCTACCAGGACTCAGAGGAGGAATAAAAATTGCATGATTAAGCGGTACCATACATGCATCGCCAGGGAGATGGGGGCCACTACATAGTTAGTTATGGAGTTGTCCACTCTGATTTTTCTACTGGTTATAGCAAACCCATTTCATCCTCTCTCTGGGTCTGACAGAGAGGTTTCTAGGAGGATCCCTACTTCACCTCCACCAGTGGTTCAATACTTCTAGTTGAGTAGGATGTGACCTGTCAATTATATGCCAAGTTGGCGGCTTTGGCGTTAGTTGGGGCTCAATTTGACTTGAGATCATCACACGGCATGGGGAAACATCTGGTGAGAGGGCTAGGGGCCATAGCTCATATCACTAGCAGAGAGGCGAGGTTTGGTGGCGGTCGGCCTCGCACTCATTGATTTTCAGTTGGCATGCTACTCATGTCGATCACATAGATAGTATTCTTCTTACAGGGATGACCCATCATAAGAAGAGGGTCCCTTACGAGAGTGGTGTCTCCACTACACCGCTCTACCCCCCATCCACTGTCACCCATTCACATTGCATCATCTCTAGTTTCGCCCAAGGCCATGAAGGCCACATCTGGGAAGAAGAGGACCCCATTGGTGATACGACTATGGCCAAAGAATCCCATTCCATCTACACCGCCTACTGTGGTGAAGCTGAGCTCTCCTGCTCAACCTTCTACCCTAGTTATGGTGTGGAAGGAATGGCGCATAGTAGTGGTCATCCCTTCACCAACCAGTTTGGACATAGAAATGAGTTGTAGAGGAGGAGATGGACTGGTTGCACCCATGATAGTAAAGCCTCCTAGGAGTGTCACCCATTTTAGAGTCAGTGATAGCTAGGAGTGCATTTCTTCTAGCAAGTACAGTCCTCATAGGATTGATTATCCAGTAGTAGGGGAGGTCCAATGCCTCATAGTTCACGATGTGGATACCATCACCAATCAGTCGAAAGCATTTATGCCATTTTTGATAGATCGGTCTTTAGATGACATAGTAGCTCACTATTTCATGGAAAAGAAGAAGATCTAGGGTCGATGAGTGAAGAAGATCGCTTTGATCCCAATGAAATGATTTGTTGGGAGACTTCGATGGAGTTTGCATGGTAGACATAGAGGATCCCTCCTGAAGCGGTAAGGCTATGGAAGGTGATGAAGACATAGCCCAATCAGCCTAACACCTCCAATATCAATTAAAATAGACAGATGAAAAAATATATAGGATGGCAAGGCATCTTGAGGACTTATTAGCATTAGTCTCAGTACTTTAGAAATAAGCCCCAACTGTTCATCCTACTATAGTTGAGACTAGTCAATCAAAGTTAGTGCATGTCTTGGACTCAGCCAAGAATTTACCTCCATTAGAGTAAGGTACACCAGCATGTATAGGAAGGTAGTAGAAAGTACCTCTAAATAAGAGAAAGATATCAAGTCTATGGTTGAGCAGCGGTGAAGAAATTGGCTCAAGCCGGAGGATCATCGGTTCAAGGGTAGACCCTACCAGGAATTTGATGCAATCCAATATCCCAGGGATTTCATACCACCTTCCTTCAAGAGTTTTGATGGCGGTAGTGAAAGCGACATATTACACTTTAGGGCTTGTTTGCAGTAGTGGCGACACTTTAATTCCTCTTTGTAGTAACCTAGCGAGGATAGCTTTGATTGGTATGTTCTTCCAATAGTTTAGTAAAGATATTTGTTGAGTTGGCAACTCTTTTATCAAGAGGTTTGTTGGAGCTCGACAAAGGGTTCTTGGTGATCTCTTGTAACAACACCCGAGTCCCTTGTTGACTATATTCTCGGCAGCATAACCTAAGTATGAAAATCAGCTATTTGAATAGCATGCCATTGAGATTCTTCTAAGAATATCCATGGCCGATTCATGCTTAAGGGCTTCACCATCAAAATCTTTGAGAAGTTAATCAACAAGGTGTCTATAAGGAAGCCAAGCTTGCCTTTTCAAGACCAGGTTGCCCAAAGCAAAGCCAAAGGTATATGAGAAGAAGCGGGGTGGTGGCAGTGATGATGGGGAAGCAACTGGTTAGAGATCGGTCAGAGACCACGACCTCGCACCTTCTCTTCCACCTCCTCTACCTACCATAATAGCCTCCATGGCCTACTCATCCCCCTCATCCATATCATCAATAGTAGCGGTACACATACTCATCGTTAGGTAGCTATGGTCCTCCTACTATTTTGGATAAACTCAACAAGCCTTATTCATTTAAGAGGGAGGTAATCGGAAGATCTTTAAGAATCTCTTAAAGAAGCTTGATTTTAGAGCCTAGGAGCGGAAGTGGGCAAAATCCATGATCCTAACTTTTGCCCTACCACATAGGGTCATGTTTTGGAGGATTGCTTCACATTTAAGGGCTTGAACATAGCTTCAAGATTGATCTTTGTAGTTATCAAGGAATACCTTATGGAACAACCATCAGTTCCATTAGGGTAATCCTTGGGATACTTGTGATCCTTCCAAAAAAGAAGGTTGGGATATCTCTTTATCAAAACCTAAAAATTGTTTAGATCAAGAAACTTTCCTTGGGTGCGAGTCGGCTCAAACCTCCAACATCAAGGAAGGTTTGCAAGTTGCGAGTCAACTCAAGGAAAGGGAGCTGACATTCAACAACAGCGCATGTGCCATCCGGGATAGCCGATGCAACCACCTTGAGTTCACCTCCACTACCACTTCTACCACTACTTTTGCTAGTTCTTCTTCTTCTAGTAGAACTCTTGTATAGGTGGATGAGGGCATCAAATCCTCACCTCTTACTTTACTTGATTTCTTTTTGTACCTCCTCAAATCCAAGAAATTGAAGAATAAAGCTAGCTTGAATTACATATGTCACTTCTAATGGGTTGTCTACTTCTATTCTTAATGATAACTCTTCAAGTCAAAATAACTATAATAATTTTGATCTTCCTTTTCATTAGGTTGGACTTTTCCTCACGAATACTATGAGTTCACCTCTTGAGATAGACTTGGAATCATCATTAGGGTCCCATAGAGAAGTGAGCGATGTGCAGTAGAACCTTCCATTACCGCAAGAGATCACCAGTCAACCTCCATAGTGGCAAGTCTACCTCACACCTCAAGATGAGTCATTGGTATAAGGATTGAGAAGCCCTCCAGGATGCTCCACCCTTGGATATGCTTGTGGAGGATCAACCCAAGGTGGACTACAATGTCCCTCTCATCTAAGAAAGTTTCCATCTAAGCTAAGCATATGATGCCCTTGTCTTATCCAAGATATTCAAGGCTTTCCGGTGATCATATTGGTGAGGAGGCACATTACACAAAAGAAGCCCAAGGGATCACTTTCGCCGATGAAGACCTTCTTCTAGGGGATTTGGAGCACAACCATCCCTTCTACAACACAGTTGACATGGACGGATTCAAACTTACTAGAGTTCATGATGATCCAGGTGCATTGGTGAACATTATTAGTCTAAAGACCTTGCCTATTTGAGGATCACATCTCCACACTCTAGGAGATATGGATGATGTTGAGAGGATTCAATGAACAAGGTGCTTTAGGTTCCATAGTGTTACCTTTGGAGATAGGTGACTAGATAAGCCAAGTTTTACATCATTGATTTGAATACTTCGTTCACTGCTTTGTTCGGTAGGCCTTGGATACATCAGAATAAGATAATTCCATCCTCCCTTCATCAGTGCATCAAGTTCAAAAAAGATGGGATTGAATACCATGTCAATGGAGATGAAAAGCCATTTTCAGTTAGAGAGATCGAGATTTATGAGGATGCAACCTACTATCTTCAAAACACCCTTATTCATGAACTTGGGCAAAACTCAAAATTAAAAGAAAAATAAAAAGAAGAAAAAGAAAAGAAAAATGAAAATCCAAGTGGATAAGAAAGGGGAATTGAAGAAGAAATAGAGCCACATATCACATTCCACCCTCAGTTCATTCTATCATATGGACATGTAGGGACTCAACCTCCACCAGGCGGAGGGAGAAACAATTCAGAGGTGGAAGACCCCACAGCCATCGATAGCAGAGGTTATGTTCAGTTCATAGGAGTATTCACATAGACTTGGAATCGAGGATGAGTCTAATGTGATTAGTATACCAACCCCTCTCAGTTTGGAGGTGACTTTCATCCAAGATGAAGGCCGGCCTCAGACAAAGCAAAGTATTCAATGGTTTATGTGAGGCTATTAGCGTGAAGTTGGGAACCTTAGCTCTAACCTCACTTTCATCTCAAAAGTTGAAGGTTTTAGTAGTTAAGGAAGCTAAGTCTTCCGGTGATATGAAGCGAAGAGATTCTTTTGGGATCATCATCCTCAAGTCAAGTTGATGTAGAACTTGAGGAGGATACATTTAAAGAATTAATGGAATTACCATTTGACTTTTACTTTGTGTTCATAATCTTATACAGAAGGTTTGGTTCCTCATACATGGTCAGGCATAGAAGTATTTTGAAAATCTAATATCTGACAAACAATCAAGAGTAGGACTAGATTGATGCAGTGGGTCGATGATGATTCTTGCTTGTTATCATTTGGAGTCGATAGGTTCTTTTCACAACACCAACTCTTATGAGAATGTGTGTTTAGAAACCTCAGATGATTTAGATGATCTCCAAATCAAAGATGCACCACCAGAATTTGAAGAGGAGATCCATTCAATAATTGACAAGCTTAAAGAAATCAACCTGGATGAAGAAAATCCAGCATACATCATTCATTTGAATGAAGAAGAAACCAATGACTTAGTTAGGCTATTGATTTTTAAGGGGTACTTTGCATGGAGTTATGAAGAGATGCCGGATCTCTCGATGTAGCGTCCTAAATAGATCTAGTGCTAACCACAGCAAGCCTAGATGCATGTAATTAGAAATCAAACAATGTCATTGGTTTCATCGGAAGAAAAATATCTACGTTAGTGTCATCAGTTAAGAAGAAGAATGGCCAAATTCATATGTCAATTTTAGGGACTTAAATAAGGCATGTCTAAGGATGAGTTTCTCTTCCTACAGAATTAATGGTGGACATCGTCATCTCATGTAGTTTTCTTTTTCATGGATGGGTCATTCTACAACCAAATCAAGATGTCTCGAAGATGAAAAAATCTTTTGAACGATCGAAATCTTTGTTATAGGGTCATGCCTTTTAAAATGTTGGTGCTACATACCAGCAATGACTTCAGATCTTCAATGAACTCATCCATCATCGGGTTGAGCTACGTTGATGATCTAGTAGTCAAGAGCGAGAGAAAAGGAAGACCATCTCTTTGACTTGAGAGTAGTTTTCAAATGGTTAAGATAATATAACCTCAAAATGAATCCCACGAAGTGTGCATTGAGTAGGAATTGGGGTTTGTTGTTATTAGGGAATAGAAATAGATCTAGAAAAGATTAAATCTATCTTAGAAATGCCACCTCTAAAGAGTTTAACTCAACTCAGATCCTTCCAAGGATGGTTGTCATATCTAAGATGCTTTATCTTATATCAGGAGATGCAAACCATTCTCACTTGTCAAAAGGATGCCAAGTTCAAGTGGGATGACAAGTGTCGCATGCCTTTGAAGACATCAAGTAGTATTTGGTGAAGCAGTTCTAGCGACTATCCGCGGGCCACTCATTCTCTACTTTGCTGCATTGGATGACTCTCTGCTGTTGGGCCCAAGCCAATGATGAAGGGAAGAGAATTCTCTCTACTACCTCAATCGTCATCTTATTCTGTGCAAACTATCCACCTATTGAGAAACACTGCCTAGCTTTGATCTTTGCCTCTCAAAATCTATGGCACTACATGCTTTCTCATAAAGTGAACTTGATCTCGACAATCCATTGTATCTCATGACCACAATGCTATCCGGATGTTTGGCAGTCCATGATCCTCTGCTTTGATATCACATTATACCCTCAGTGCGGTAAAGGACAAGCACTAGCGGATTTCTTAGCACACACCCTTCCTGATTCTCGCTTAGTGATCTCACAAACAAATCATGAACTTAGGGAGGTTGACAACCGTTGATGGGAGATATATTTTGATGGTGCAACTTTTTTTCATAAAGGAGAAGCACCACGATATACTCTTCCAGGAAAGGTAGGGGTAGGAATAGTTCTTTTAACTCTATACCATGATGTGATGAGATTCTCATACTATCTTTCCAACCCCTACACCAATAATGAAGTTGAGTATGAGGCTTTGATTGTCAATCTGGAGTTAGCCATCACTATCAGTGTCAAGAGCATCAACATCTTTGGGGATTCTCAGTTGGTCATCAATCAAATTGTCGGGTCCTACAAGGTTCTCAAACCCAAGCTTCATCATTACCACGAGTATACCATGAAGTTGTTGGCCCAGATTCTAGAAATCACCATCTACAAGGTTCCCAGTAGAGAATGTAGTAGATGCTTTGGCCAAACTTTCCAAGAATTGGCATGTTGAAGATGAGTCCATTTCAATAAGGGTCCAAAATAGACAAGTCATATCCCTTATTGATGTTGAACTCATCGAGACTTTCTCTTGAAGGGGAGGTTATCATTGCTAAAATAGACGAGTTGGATTGGAACCATTCATAGACTATTTGAATAAACTACCTCAAGAAAGTCACAAGCCCATCAGTGAAATAGAGAGCTCTCTCTCTATGCTCTCGTTGATGGCACCACATCGTGGTCCTTTGACCAGTTATGTTGTTTAGACAAACACAAAGCCCATGGCATTATGTAAGGTACATTGGTCTCTGGGCATCAATCTGAAGATGAAGATGAAGATCAAGAGACTAGGATACTACGGCCTTGATGATTATTACATGCATGTAGCTAGGAGATGCCATCGGTGTGGTACATGTGGTCCTCCACCAACCACCCAGCATTCTACACCCTACATTGGCCTCATGGCCATTCCAATGTTGGGGTACCGACATTATGGGTCCAATCAATCCTTCTTCTTCTAAGGGTCATCGGTTCATCTTAGCTGCCACCAACTACTTTTCCAAGTTGGTGGAGGTAATCCCACTCAGAGAGCTCACATCTCAGCATGTGCTTAAATTTTTTAGGAACCATATTGTATATAGGTTCGGGGTGCCTCAATGAATTATATCGATAATATGCGCATTCAAAAGCACCAAAATCAATAGCTTGCAGAAGACATGGTATAGATTGGAGATACTCCACCATCTACTACCCTAGAGCAAATGGCTTAGAAGCATTCAACAAAACTCTCATCAAATACTAAAGAAGACTCTTGATGATAAACGATAGTGGAATGAGCGGTTGGTTGAAGCCTTGTGGGCCTACTGCACCACATACTGAACTCCAACTCAATCAATCCTATTTTCCTTAGTGTATGGGTCCGAAGTCGTTATTCCCTTAAAAGTTCAACTCCCAACACTAAAGATAGCATTGGGTAACAAGATCACTACATGAGGCAAAGTTAGTTAGAAGAGCTTGAAGGTTTGGAGAGAGTCACTGGGTGCAGAACCTCGAGTTGTATAAGGCCAAAATGATTCAAGCTCACAACAAGCTGGTCCACCCTAGGTCTTTTGAGTAGGAGAACTTGTGTTAGTCTAAGGAGACCAATTGTTGCCCATCAAAGATGGGAGGCAAGTTTGAACCCACTTGGGAAGGCCCCATGTCATAGAGAAGGCCTACCAAGGAGGATCTTATCACTTATTGTAAAGGGGAACACACGATGCTTCCAATTAATGGGCTCTATTTGAAGAAATATTACCCATAAAATCATGTTTGAAAATAATTCTATCAATCAACAAAATGATTCCATTTCATCAAAATCTTCTCTTCTTTAGCATTATTTGCTTGTCTTGAATCCATGATGTGTTTAGGGTAGGTGTAAGAGTCCCCAGTGGCATCCTATCACAAACACAATCTCATTTATTATAATAGGTGTAAGAGAAGAGGCATCTATTTGATTAGCACAACTAAGTTAGGTGTGAGAGAACCCAAGTGACATCCTTTCTTAGGGAATTCTTTGCATCATGGCACCATTTCATCAAAATCCAAGCGTGTTTAAGGTAGGTGTAAGAGTCCCCAAGGTGTCCTATTCCTTTTAACACATGCACAAAAAACACATATCTTTTATCTCAAGCTATTTTGATGTGGGAGCAAGCCCCCGTGGCACTCACTCATTAGCTCTAGGTGTCTACATGCTACTGCTAGTATGTCACAATGGTTTTATTTGGAAGATGTGAGTCCCCACACTTTCTTCTAACTTGACCATTGCAAACCAACAATGCCTTGTTGTATGGTAGATTTCAGCATAAGCTAAGTTATCATGTTGTTTAAGAAGATGTGAGTCCCAGCTTTCTTCTTGAACTAGCCATCATGCACCTAGGTTGAGTATATTTGAGGTTTAGGATAAGTCCCAGAGGCTCCTTTCCTCTTGACTACATTAGGATATAAGTCTCAGTCATTCGGTGGTTAGTAACCCAGGTCATATGGCACGAGCAGAAGATAGACTATCCAGATCAGTTCCATAGGAGGATGTGAGTCCCAAGCTTTCTTCCTAGCGATTGTTGTAAATTGGCGGGCACCTTAGGTTGGTTGATGTTTATTATCTTGATATGACTCACCCTGGATACACCACTCTTGGATGTGAGTCCCTTTCTCCTTGAGTTGGACCATACCTATTTGATTTATATTTATCATGTCATCTTCTCCTGTTTTGGATTACCCTTCTCATCCCTGCACTCTATTTGGATCACGTCCATTGCAACCCCATTTAGATACTACCCTGGTTACTCTTGGATTGGACAGTCCCCCTTTCCGAGTAGCCACTCCTGTGGTTGGAGAAATTATTCAGTGGATGCATAGATTCTCCCTTGGTTCAATAAATGAGATATATCTAGGCTGATATAAGCTCCTTCAATTTGATCCCTTGTAAACTAACAGGGCATAAATAAATAACAAAAACAAATTAATTCACTTGTGGATTAGAATTCAACCCCCCAAAGGGCCCCTTTTCCAGCAGGCATCTATCTTTAGAGCGTTATGGAGAACTCCTATAGGAATTGCACGACTACGAGTTGAGATAAATCCCTGGTACTCACTCCGTAGTCTCCTTAGGTAGGGTTCAATCTATTATCACAAGCGTTACCCATTCATTCTTCTTTGGAAAATGTAATATTATGTTGCATTCTTTCTGGCATGGATGTGTGCGAGCCTTGGTTTGATTTGTTGCCAAAGCAATCACCCAGTGGTCTTTTGTGGAAGATGTGAGTCTCGAGCTTTCTTCCTTCATTGATCATTGCAAATTGAATTTGTTGGAGTTCTCCCATCGGGAAGCTACTCCCTTTGGTTGATAAATGCGAGATAGGATCTAGGCTAATATAAGCTCTTTCTCAGTATGATCCATCAAAAACTAACAAAATCCATCAAAATAAACTAAAAATGAAATTAATCTTGACTATCTTTGAGTTGATCTAAGTCCCCCAGTGACATTCACTCAATAGTCAGCCCTAGGTTGGGTTCAATCTATTGTCTTGCCAATAGATTACCCGTGTCCCACTTTGGAGGATGTAGACTCTTACACTTTCTTCACAGTATTTGCTGCATAAGGGCATCCCCTTTGGTTGTGTCCCACTATGTGTTTAGTAGATTACCCCTTTGTATTGGATGAGTTAGGTCTAGGCCCCCGTGGCTCCTACTTAGTGCAATCCATCGCAAACCAATAGGGCCCATCTCAAAAATCCAAATCTAAAAATCTGAAACAAATTCAACCTTCCTCCCTTAGTGGAGTCAAACAAACAAAACAAAAATAATTAATCAATCCAAATAAAAATCTTTTGCTTCTCCTCAGTGAAATGCAAATCTTTCTAGCTCCCCAGCAGATCTAGAATTCTAATCCCTCAATGGATTTCACAACCCTTCTTCATTTGGTGGATGACTTGGACTCGCTTCCCTGGTAGAGAGTTCACTTGTCTATCCCCGATGGAGTCAAAATAAACATAATTAAACAAACAAAAATCAAAAAAAAAAATTCACTCTGTTCCCCTACTTAATTAATCAAATCAAATCTCTCTCCAGTGAGACTCAAATTAAATCAAACCTCTCATCCCCTTGTGGATGAATTAAACCTGCTTCCCTAGCACCATAACTATTGGGCGCCCTTTGTTGACCTTTTTTGATTTAGCCTTTCAACTTTCATCTTACATAGACCTCTAGCCTTTAAGAGATCCCAAATCACATCTAGTGATTAACATTCAAACTCATGAAATTTTTCATAATTCATTTATATTTTTCATTTATATTCACATATATAAATAAAATATAAATTCAAATCAATGAAACTAAATCCAAAATTAAATTTCATGTTCAAAATATTTCCCAAGACCTTAATTCCCTCTTAAGGACCTAGCCTAAACCAAATTCAAACCACCATAAATTCATGAAATTTTCTCACAACTCATTTATATTCTCATTTAAATTCACATATATAAATGAAATATAAGCTCAAATCAATCAAATCAAAGTCCAAATTCAAATTCAAATCATAAATCTTACCTAAGACACTTTGATTTTCACTTAAGGAGTTAGCATAAATCATGTTCGAATCACTTCAAATCTTTGAAATTTTCCCATAATTCATTTATATTCTCATATATAAATGAAATATAAATTCAAACAACCAAAACCAACTCCAAAAATCAAACTCAAATTCAATCAAAATCCAACCTAAGCCTTTCAAGTCAAAATCTTGAACTTAGCCAAATCAACTTCAAATCAAGCCAAACTCTTGATTTTTCTTCATGATTCAATCAATCCTTCAATCATGAATCCAAATATAAACATAAACTTCAATCATCAAATCAAAACTCAATTCAAAAAAAAAGCAAGCCAAAATCCATTTCATGTTCACCCTTTGAACTTGAAATTGTCAATGAATCAAAACCCATTTGACTTCAAACCATTTGCAAATGGATTTATATTTCAATCATAAGTCCATATGTGAGTTCAATCAAACTCAAATCAAGCTTTGACCAAGCCATTTGACCCACTTAGGCTCACTTGACCCAAAGTGACCTAAAGTACCCTTATGAGCCAAATTCTAATCCTAACCAAATTGGATTGAACTAAGCTACCTAAGCCTCTCATCATGATCAACAATCATCATGAGATGATCAATCAAAATTGGGTCAAACCAAGTCAAACCTAAGGGTTGACCAAGTCAACACTTATAAAAAATGAAACCCAACATAGCCAAAATCCATCATAGGCCAAATTGATTGAAACCAATGATCTAAGTTCATTCATGAATGTTTGAACTTGACCAAGTCAACATTGATCCTAACCTAGCCCAATTGGACTTGACCCAAGTTGACCCAACTTGACCTAAAAAAGTCAAAATGTGTCAAAACTTGATCTAAGCCAAATTGATTGAAACAATGGGTCAAGTTCATCCCAAAATGATTGTTGAACTTGACCAAAACCTCAATTGGAAGGTAATATTGAGCCAAATTCAAACTTAACCAAAATTGATTGGAAACAAAGATACCAATCCATTTCATATGACCAACTAAACCTAAACCAACCCATGACCTAACCCAAATAGGTCAAATGGGTCAAATCAACTTGACCCATTTGACCTAAATGAACTCAAAAAACCAAATTAAAAAAAACCAAATTGAATCAAACCAAAGCCACTTAAAATTTCAAATGGTCATATGAACTTGACTTGGTTTGACCCAATTTGACCAATTGGTCAACTTGACAAGTTGACCCATTTTGACCTAAATGGGTCAACATGAGCCAAATCACATCAAACCAACTCCAAATTCATTGAAACTTGGCCAAACCTATTTTCTCATCATACCAAATATGCCCAAACTAAAGTCAAAGTCAAATGACCATTTTACCCCTAGGCCATAGGATAACCCAAAATCAAAACCACTTGGAATTTGGTCAATTCCTTTTCATGGACACTTGGCATCCTCTTAGTGGACCAAATGGCCACTAATGGACCTAGTGCACATGACTTAATGGGTTTGGGTCAACAAAGCCCAAAACTGACCACATGCCTTGAAATGGACCACATGGGATCCTCCTTCCACTTGAATTAAGCACATAGGAAGTTCTCCATTCCACTCCTTAGGCCAAACCGAATGTAAGGGCATCCAAAATGGCCTAAAAAACTCATGGCATAAGCTCAATTGGATCAAAATGGCAAGGAGGCTTCCGATCATCTTATCTTTCAATGGGGAAATATACTCCCTCTAATTCAACTAAATTTTAACACTCCTAATTCAATTAAAGCATGGGAACTCAGAGCAATCCCTAGCTACTCTTCCTAAGCTTCCTAGAGGTAGTTTGAAATTCATTTATTTTCACTCAAAATCAATTTACTCCATACCTAAAATCAAGTCAATTCCCTTTGCAAGCTCCCTCAGGGACCCCAATCAAACTTGCCCAAGCTCTTTCCCGAGCTCTAAAGGCAAGAGGGGTGCTAGTCCGATCAAAGCCGCAAGGCATTCAAGGTGGAGTTGGCCTCTAGAAGCAACCACCCAATCTCAAGACCTCAAACTCTCAAAAAAGCTTCATCTCCACTAGATGAAACTTCTCCAAGGGAATCGAGCACCGATGATCACCTCTGATGAGGTAAACCATTTTTCTGAGCTTAATCTAGCCATAGTGTGGACCTTTATGAAAGGAACTTTTATTGATGATAAACTAGCTATTGGATGTGGTCTACATCATATGATGAAGGTGTGAGCTAAATTTTAGCCCAATCCAAGCTCAATCGAGTTTGGATCTTGCCCTAGAACATGGAAGGTCTCCATCGCTCATTGGGAATTATAGGGATGAATCTCTGGTCGTCCATCCACGCATTTTGGATGGACGGCCTAGACTAAAACACATAGAACCCACGGACTTACCCTTTAGAACTGCAACTTTAATCTCAATCGTCTGATCACTAATCATATGGCTGAGGAGAAAGCACATAGTGTCACCGCTGACGCGGTGCAATGATGTGACAAGTCAAAGACCCAATCCCATCGCACCACATGGAAAGCACATACCGTGTCAACGGCCCACATGGCGCCAATAAGATTAAATACTTAATTAAGTTATTTAAATATTCTAATTAATTATGAAATTTCAAAAATTCATATCTAAGCCTAGAAAAATCAAAAAAATATGGAATAAATTACATTGGATAGATAATTGAATGTAAAAAAATTCTAAAATTAATTTCAATGGATTTTGAATAGTATTTTTCTCTAAATTTAGGTTTTATTGGGAATGTTATTTTGTTAATTACCCTCTAATTACTCCACTGATTAATCTCAAAGTTTTTTGCTTAATTAGTGGGATGACTCCTACCTCCCCTAATTTTCTTGGAATTAATTGATGGCTTAATTAAGGGAATTACTAGTTCATTCCTTAATCACTCCCTTAATGTAATTAAGCTTGATTAAGGGCATAATTAGTGGTTTAACCTGATTGAGTTTAAGTTTTATTAGTGAGTATGAGGCTTAGGAAATTACTTTCCTTAAGATATTCCTTAAACTCCTTTTTTCTTCCTTAATCTATCATTAATTAAGTGTTACTTCACTAATTAACCCATTAATTAATTTTATAAAACTTTTGAAACTTTCCTCTCAATTAATCTATTTTGGGAAGATGCTTACGTGTTCTAGAACCTGAGTACATTAAGGAAATCAAAACTCAACTCACATGTGTGAGAGGTGTTATGAAATTACTTAAAATAAACCTTAGTTTAATTAATCATCAATCATGAGCCAATGCATTAGGCCCTTTCTTCTAGGTGCATTGTTGATTTAAATTCCTTGTGTGATTTTATGTCATCTCATTGGCTCATAATTATTTGATTAAGTATGCTAAGGTGGTATAAGGGTAATTAACACTTAATTCACACCTTAACCTAACCAAAGCATAAAATTGATCTAATTACCTAAAAATTAAATTAAAATAATAAACATATGTGGGAATGGTTAGAATAGCAAACTCACCTCACATTTCAAATTAAATCAAACTCAAGACAAAATCAAACCTTTCAAAAAAATAATTTGATTTATTTTAAACTTTCTTATTTCATGAGATTGTCTTTAGGAATTAATTAGGGTGAATGAGTTTACATGCTTTCATCACTTTATTTCTTTCCTAACATGTTAAATGTGCATGTCATATGAATTTCAAGCATTCATTCTTTTCAAAAATCAAAATGAAAGTGAAATATTTTCTTTATGTCAAATTGCATGTTTTGGCTAAAGTAAAAAACATGAATGGTTATTATCACTATTAAATTCAAACTATTTTCAAAATCTATAATCAAATACCTAAAACTAAAAGTGCTACTTATATTTATTTATAAGTTTGCATGTGAATATAAAATGTGTCTTATGTTTTCCTTTCTTTTCTCTTAATATGGATTTGAATAAGATTTGCAAAGTGTATAGTTCTTTGAAAAGAACATAACACTTGCTTAAATTTATTCTTATCCTCTTCCATGTTATGACTTAAGAAGATCCACTTACACATATAAATTGATAAAAGTCAAACATAATACAAACTTTTGCATCTTTCTTTCCATTCATTTCTTTTGTACATATGTTTGTATTTAAGGAAAGTGTATATTAGTCTGGACAACCCAAGGTTGAGGATTTAAGTAGCCATAAGTAGTCTTGTACCTTATACCTTAAATATAATGGCCATACTCACTTATGCCTTTCATACATACATGTGTATGTGAAAAATGGATAAGAAAACCTCTTTTCTACTTAATGAAAATCATGCATCATAAAAATAATCAAATTTTCTTAAGTAACTCACTTAGTATTCATCATAAAGTGTGCTAAACATTCTCATTTGAATGTATAAATATGCTTAGGATGCATCCATATGCATGTTATACATGTTGGGAAAGAAATGAAGTGATGTGTGTTTTGTGAATTTTGTTCACTTTACTTAATCTTGAAATGCCTTTCTTTTTGAATAGGTTTGTTTTGGAAAAATCTAAATTTAGGATTAACTAAAATGAATAATAAAACATTCACTAAATAAAACTAAACATGAATCCACTTTAGAAATTACTTAAGGTAGGGAACGAAAGAGAAGTCCTTTTCTCTTTCCCCTCTCTTTAAAACTAACTAATTAATTGTAGGGTTCACTTAAATCAAATCAAAATACAAAATAAAAATCAATCCAAATTAACTAAACATTAAATGAAACCACCCATCTAAGTTAAACATCTTCACACTTAGAAAATCCAAATCTTAAAACCATTGCTAAGAATACCACACAAACCTTCTAAAGCACACACATTAGGCTAAGTCACCACTTCTAGCTTTAGGTTAGGGTGATGCATGGCTTGATGTTTAATTTTGTTTTGTGATGTTTTGTTTTAGTCTAGATGTTAGGGTGAATGTGCGTAGAATGAATGTAGGATTTAGTTAATCATTATTTTCTATGGGATTGTGCTTAAGCAATAAAAAAATATAAATGCTTTTGATGTGATGTTGCTTATACCCCTAAGAATAATCCAATAGGCCAGGTGGACTTGGTTACCCATGTGTGGGGTGCTAAGTCCAATATACATGTTTGGGATTTGTATGGTTTATTTAGCTAATCTTTATTTTGTAGGTGTTAGTTAGATTTACTTTTCCTTTTCATGTAATTTTTGCAATTAGGATTTTGGAATGAATGTTATGGGGGGATTAGGATGAGCATTGGCCATAATATTACATCTTATGTACCATGTGAAGCCTTTGAAGCAACCACCTTCCAACCATCCAAAAGAAGGAACCAAAAAAAGAAAGAAAAAAGAAGAAATGAAGACCCCCATAACATGAAATTCCTTACTTTGTTATAAATTAATTCATTTGTAATCCAGGTTGTATAAGGATAGAACTCGGCTACCCAATTTGTTTTTCGAGTTTGCGCGGTGGTGCCTGACCACAAATGTACTTTTATTCTTTTGTGTTGGCTTTATAAAATGTTTGATGTTTTTTGCATTAAGATGGCATGTTGTTCTTTCTTGCATTGATGTTATGATGATTAGGCTCTAGGAAAAATTAATCTCTATAAAATTAATCAAAATTAAAATAAATAAATTCACTTAAAGCCTAGCTAAAATCAAGATAAAATAATTAGCTTAGGATGAGTATGGCCCGGATGATGATTAGGCTCTTAGGAAAAATTAATCTTCTACCAAATTAATCAATTCAAAATTAAAATAAACAAATTAACCTCACTTAAAGCTAGCTAAAATCAAGATAAAAGAATTAGCAACCTTATGGATGAGTATTCTTTTATAACATCATGCATAAAAGCATATTATTTCACTCTTGATTGGAGGGCTTCCACCTTGCCAGAAACTTTGACCTTTGAGAGCCATGGTGAAAACACACCTCCTCCCTTCTCACTGATTTTGGCCAATAATCATACTTCTCATGCATTAGGCATATGAATCCTATAAGCCTGAGTCAATTAATTATCCAAAAATGAAAATTAAAATGTAATGTGAATTGCATTAGATCTAGGTCACTTCTCGTGCCCTTACATGACCTAGTCTCTTAGGGAGTAAGCTTAAGGGCTTATTCTCTTTCTAAATAAATAACAGTCTAGCTATTTTGCATAAAGCTTAAGACTTGCCTACATGAATTTAAAATCGTAGGAGGAGTTAGGCCACCGAGGTTTGTAAGTCCAAGCGTGGTTTGTCCTCTCTTGTGGAGGCAAACTAAATACCCATTTTGCCTTAGATTTAGTGCTCTTTGTCCTCCAAAGTTCCCTCGATTTAGGTTCTGAGGTTGCTTCTCCCTTCTATGGGCCATAAGCATAAATCCTCACCTCTTAGAAATTCCCATAACCTTGTATTATAGAATTATAAACCCTAAACTTATAATAAAAATTCAACTCAAATAAACAATTCAATTTCAAAAATATAAAGCCCAACTATAGGATAGTTTGAGATGTTCACTAGGTTTCCTAGCATCGTGAGTATCTACTACTTATCTTCCTTTGGCTTCAATAATAAATCACTCTCTTTGATCAATCTCATTTGATCTTCCAAAATAAATTAATCGATTGATAGTCCTACCTATTGAAATCTTTGGAGACAACTATCATTTATCTTAATCAAGAGTATTCCTAAGGGATTTCATTCCTTTTGATGTAATTAACTATGGGGGCTTATCCTTGTAAAGAACTTAATGAACTCGATTTAAAATAAACCCTACTTTACTTTTTCATGTAAAGTAGGGGAAGAATCTTTGGTACACATGCAAACCCATTGTCATTAGGAGTCCTTGTTGAGATTATTAGGTCCATTATAGGGTGGTGACTTCTATCTTTCGAGATGGTACACCTCTCCTCAATGTCAAACCCGATCACCCTCAATAATAATATCTGTGGATCTACGTTGTGTCAAAAATGCATAAAAAAGAAGTATATTTCTATCTTCATTTTATCCCGCATAGAGTGAAGGTGGAAGTAAATATTATTCTATAGAAATTATAAAATTTCATCATAGTATTCTAATAGATGTTAATAACCATCTTTATAAAATGATTCTAGCACATAACATTATTCAAAAAACTAGACTTTCTTTCTTTAATAGGTTGTGTGGTGATTCTTCCATATTTTTATGATGTTATGGCCCAGCTACACGTATTATATTAAGGGGTACTTAAACACAAAATGTCACTATTTTTACTTAGTCATCAATTGCATTCCATCTTTATGATAATTAACTTACTTCTATTCCAGCATGATCCAAATATTAAGTAGTTGTCATATACAATTATTGCATTTAGTATTCCTATAAAAGAATGGAAGTCATTTCTTACTTTTATTTTGTGTTATCCAAGCAACCTATTGACATCACTTACATAAAAAAGAAATTCTTCTCTTTTCATGGACCCTTGCTAAGCATAAGTAGGTACTTGAATGTTTCATTCAAAATCTATTACAATTTTTATAGCTCACTAAATTGTAAGAATATAATTATTAAACAATATGGTGTAATGATAGAATTTAATCAAAGAGCACGTATTGAGTACAACAAAGAAAACCATTCATATAGGCTAGATGGAAAAGAACAAAAATAAATGAAATTTGATTCTAGCACCATATTTCTTATCTTAATTAAGTCAAGAATTAAGTGTTTTTAAGCATACATATGCAAAGCTCAATTGCTTTTTTTAAAATTTTTACTTGCATATTATTGACCTCACTTTTGGAGTGAGTTCTCAACCTCCTCTTCTTAGACTTAGGAGCTTTCTAGATAGTAAGACTTCCTTAGTCATAAGACACTTCTAGTGATTAGGTGAATACTTAACTTAAGCCTAGAGACTTAGAAGGGTTAATCATAGGATTAGGTCATGCCTTAAGGACTTAGGAAAATCACTACCCTATAGACTAATCCCAATCTATGTACACCTTCTTAAATTCAATTCAAATCCAAATTTACAACCAAAACTCAAACTCAATTTCAAATCCAAATCCAAATTCCAAATCAAATGATTGAAGCCCTTGATCAAATCCTTCCTAAGCCCTATGATTTTATCCTATGGACTTAGCCTTAGAAAAATTCAAATCAATCCAAATTCAATTGATTTTCTCCAAGACCAATTCAACCTCTCAATTGTACCAAATCCAAATCCAAACCCCAAACCAAATGATTGAAACCATAATCAAATCCAAAATCAAAATTCCTAAAGCCTTATGATTGAATTCCATGGATTTATAAATTTCCACCCAATTCAACCCAAATTTTCTTGATCTCTTCATGAATCATTTATATCTTTATTTCTATTCACAATTATAAATGAGATATAAACTCAAATAGCCAAAACTAAGTCAAAGTAAATCCATATCCAACCAAGACCTCTATTAAGCCATATGGACCTACCTCCATGAGCTTAACCAAATCTTAATCCAAATAAACCCAAAATCAATTGATTTCTTATAAATCAATTATTCTCATTTTATATTCAAATATAAATGAAACCCCATCCAATGATCAAAACTAAATCATTCTACTTAAGCCTTTTGTCCTACCTCCATGAGATTAGTCAAATTTGCTTTCAAATCACTCCAAACTCAAGTGATTTTATTATAAATCATTTGTATCTTCATTTATATTCACAAATATAAATGAAATATAAAGTCACATGACCAAAACCAAGTCCAAAATCAAGTCAAAACACAATTCAAGCCCTTTAAGCCAATTCCTTGAACATGGCCAAATCCTATCCAAATCAAATCAAAACCAATGGATTTTCTCTTGAATCAATCATTCCTTCAATCATTTATCCAAATATAAATGAAACCTATAATCATCAAGCCAAATTCAAGTCAACCCAAGTCAAACTTAACTTAGCCCTTTTGGCTTGAAAATTCCAAATGAACTAAGACCTATCATAGCCCAAATTGATTGTAGTTGTATTTATATCTCAATCCTAAACACATATATAAATCTAGCTAAACCTTAATCAAACCAAGCCAATTGACCCATTTAGGTCCACTTGACCGAAATTGGCCTAAAGGACCTTTTTGAGTCGAGTTCTAATCCAGCCCCAAATTGAATTGAACAAAGTCCATCCAAGCCTCATATCATGATCAACAATAACCCTGGAGTGATCAATTTCTTTGAATTAGGTCAAAGAAAGTGAGTTTGGTCATTTGACCAAGTCAACCCTTAGCCTAAATGAAACCCAAACTAGCCAAAACTCACCATACACCAAATTGATTGAAACCATTGATTCACACCAACCCATAATCAAGGTTTGAACATGACTTGACCTTCAATTGAGCCAAACCAAACCCAATTACCCCTCTTGACCTAAGTTGACCTAAATGGCCAAAATGGATCAAATCTAAATATAAATCAAATTATTTACAACCAACGGCTCAAGTTCATTCCAAATTGATCGTTAAACTTGACCAAAGCCTCAATTGGGCCTAATTCACTCACTAGACCCAAAACTCATTGAACCCAACTTAACCTAAAGGGCCAAATCAATCTAAAACCCAATTAAATCCAAATTAATTAGAACCAAAGCTTACAATACATTTGAAATGATCAACCAAACCCAAACCAAGCCATGACCCAAGCCAATTTGATTAATTGGGTCAAATTGGTCAACTTGACCCATTTTACCCAAAAGAACTCAAATGGGCCAAAATAATCTAAACCAAATTGAACCAAACCAATGACACCAATACACTCCAAATGGTCATATGAACTTGACCCAACCCTTGGTTAGTACCAATTTGACCCAAATGGGTCAAATTTAGTCAAATTGAACCAAATGAACTCCAAATGACATGAAATTTGGCCCAACCCACTTTTGACTCATTTCAAATCTACCCAAATCAAATCCAATGCCAAATGACCTCTTTCCCCTTGGTTCAAGGGCATCCCATGAGACAAATCACCAAGACATTTAGTCATTTTGTCCTCTTGGCCACTTTGCATAGATCCATTGGTCCACTTAGGCACCAAGGACATTGGCTGACCTAACCCAAGAATGGTTGGGTCAGCCATGACTCATGGGGAGGTGAAATCACCTCCCCATTTCTTTTGGAACACTTGCAATCAAGGACCTTCACTTCCCTTGCTATGGCATCCACTTTCCTCCACTCACTCACTCAAATGAAGTTAGCTAAGATGATTCTCTGCCCAAATCGAGTTCTCATTGGTAGCCATTGGATCAAAATGGCCAAATCAGCCATTACCATCCGATCCTTAGAATGAGAAGGTATACCCCACTCATTCTCACTAAAATGAAAACAATTCAGCTCCTCATAACTCTAGCAGCTAAACAACTCCTCCCCAAAGTAGTTCCTAGTGTTTCCCGAGATCTCCAATCTTCTCATTCTCGATTTTACATAAATTCAAAATAGGGGAGGACACATCCAATCACCACTTGCTCAAATTTCTACCAAAGTGAAATTAACTATACACACACCATCCTCGGAGCCATTCGAGCCTGAACAAATTGTTTCTCGACACTTCAATGTCGAAGAGTTCGACCAAGGTACACTGCCTGTGAGTTGGTCTCTCAAGAAAACTACTTCAAATCAAAGCTCGTGCCACTCAATAGGACTTCATCTCTACCAAACAAAGCTTCTTCAATCATTGCAACCACTGATCATAAGCTCTAGTGAGGTATGCCTTTGAAACTGATCCTTAGCTCAAAATAGTTTAGTCCTTATAAAGAAAAGTTGCATGTCATGAGATTTTCACCATTGGATCTCTTTATTTTGCTTCCCCGAATGTGTGGGATCAATTTGATCTTCATTCGAGCTTGGGTGAGCTCAAACAAGTGACAATGGACTCGCCTCTCTGAGAGAGATAGATCACACCACATTCCGTGTGATCAAAACTAACGATCCTCATCAAATCATGCTAAATTCGTCTAATTAATCCTTTTAACCATAGCTTTGACCATGGCCGTCTGATCTAAAATCAGATGATGTACACAAAAATATGTCCCGCCGCCGGTCGAGTCAGCCGTGGATGTGACAACTTAAAGAACCAATCCTGCAGCACCACATGGAAAGTGTGTCACGTCAACACGCACCGACGGGATTAAGGTTAATTAAGGCTAATTAATTTGATTTTAATTATTGAAACTTCTTAAATTCACCACAAACTGTTGAAAAAATAAAAGAAATATAAATAAATACTCATTTTAAAGATATTTTAGAAGAGAATTTAATAAAAAAAATTTAATTGGTTTTGAACAATAATTAAGGCTTAATTTGAGTTTAATTGAAAATTTAATTAGCTTAATTACTCTTTAACTACCCAAGTAATTAATTCCAAACTTTTTGAGGTTGATTAATGGGATGACCTCTGGCTCCCATAATTTTTTGGAGATTTATCGCTTAGTTAATTAAGGAAATTTCTTATCTTAGCCTTGTTTACTTTCTTAATTAATTAGGTGATAACATTCTAAATAGTAATAAAACCATTAATTAAGCTTGTTAATCATAGTGGAATAGTGAATCGGTGTGGATAATGAGATTGGGACCTCTTTCCCCATTCTTTTCCTTAAGTTCATTTCACTTGACTTGAAACTAATTAATTTAGGATTAATTAATGGTTTAATTCATTAATTAAATGACTTAATTTTTTAAATTGAAATCATAATCAGTCCAGATCTCATCTAATTAAGTTTCTTGGGTAGACTTTAGGTGTTTAATAACCTAAGAGAATCCTAAGAAAATTATAATTAGCCCATGTGGGAAATTTATAAGATACTTAATTAAGTCCAAGCTTAATTAAATAAATTGAGCCAATTGAACCCCATTTCTAGGGATTTATGCATATCATGTTAGTTCATAATTACTTGGGTAATCATGTTAACATGATATATGAAAGGGGTAATTAATGGACTTAACTCATATTGCAACATAATTAATCTATAAAAGCAACTTAATTTATTTTCATTGAACCAAATTGATTAACCAATATTAAAATGGGTAAGAAGTAGCAAATGATTGAATCTCCTATCTTCTTTAAATCAAATAAAACATCCAAAAATAACTTAATAAGATGCTTTGGTTTACTTTAAATGATTGTATTTGGTATGATTGTCCTTAGGAATTAGTTTTATTAAATGAAACATGTGTTTTATGTCTTATTATTCCTTTACAATCATATTAAATGATGTGTGTCATGTGGTTTCATGCATTTATATTTTCAAAATGTTTAAGCTTAAATGAATTTCATTTATGTCAAGCTTGCATGTGTTGATTAACCTATGAATATGTGTCACTATTATCACTATTAAATCAAAATCTAGTTTTAAAAAATTTATAAATCAACTATAACATTTGGAGTGATAATAGTTATAAATATCTATAAGTTTGTTATGTTTATGGCTTAGAACATGTGATATTGGAGTTCTCTTTTTCTAGTGTTTATGGATTTACATAAGGTTTGAATGTTAACAAGTGTATAGCCCATTTAAAAAGGGCACAACATTTGTTTGAACTCATTCCTATGTATTTCTATCTTATAATTTAGATAGAACTTTAGTTCACATATATAAATAATTCAATTTAAGGATATATATATATATATATTTGCATGATTTTTTATTTCTGCAGTCATTTGTACATTCATGTGTATTTAAGAATTGTGGATATATCTAGTATGGACATTCTGGGGATGCAAGGCTTTAAGTAGCCCCAAGAAAGTTTTTACCTCGCTCCCCTGGTTAAAAATGGTGAAGTATCCACTTACACTTTTATACACTTGTATGTGCATTTAGCTAATCAATGAAAATCTTCTTTCCAACTTAATGAAATTTTTGCATGATTTTCTATTCTTATAGTCATTTGTACATTAATGTGTATTTAAGAATAGTGAGTATATCTAGTCTGGACATTCCGGGGATACAAGGCTTTAAGTAGCCCCAAGGAGGTCTTTACCTCAGTCCCTAAGTTAACAATGCTGAAGTACTTGCTTAAAACTTTTATGCACTTGAATGTGTATTTATCTAATGAGTGAAAATCCCATTCTCTACAAAATACACATATGCATGTTTCATTTAAAGTGTGCTAAAAGAAATATGTTTCATGTATAGTTATACTTAGAATTAAGTCATATGCATGCTATATGTGATGGAAAGGATTAACTTGATATATGTCATATGATAGTAATTCAATTAAGTTAATCTTAAGATGTCTTTCTTATTGAATAAGATCATTTAAGGTGAACCTAAACTTAGGATTAATTTAAAAAATGTAATAAGCAATTAACTAAAGAGAACCAAATTAAATTAACATGCTTTAGAAAGTGGCTTAGGGTAAGGATGAAAGAGAGCAATTTTCATTCCTCTCTTTATAACACTTAGTTGCTAAGTGTAGGTCACATGAAACCAAATAAAACACAAATTAAAATTATTAAATCAATTAAACAACTTGAATTGAAATCATCCTTTATGGTTAAATTGAATTCTTTTCACATTTAAAAAATCATAATCTTAATGCCTAGTTAGGGCATACCACACAAGACTTAATGCACACACATTAGAATTAAGTCACCACTTCTAACTTTCTGTTAGGATAGTGCATGGTTTGATATATATTTTTTTTTATGATGTATTATTTTAGACTAAATGTTAGGGTATATGTTTCATAGGCTGGATGGTAGATCGTGATTAGCCTAATCATGTTTTCTACAAAGGATTATGCTAAGGGGCCACTTTAAAATAAATATAAATACTCTATTTGTAGGTTGCTTAAGCCTCTAAGCATAATCTAAGCTAGGACAGGTGAGTTTGGTTACCCATGTGCAAAGTGCTAAGTCCAAATTATAAATATAACTATTTGGGTAGTATGGTGTGTGTTTAGCTAACCTATATTTTGCATGTGTAGCTAGATTTACTTTTCCTATTCTTCATATAGTTTTCAATTAGGAATTAGGATTAATGCTATGGGGGATTAGGATGAGCAGTGGCTAGAAGGCTTTATCCTGGGAGGCCCTATGATGCCTTTGAAGCAAGCCCATCCAAATAAAATATGGAGAAAGATACTAAATATATAAAGATATGAAGAATGAAGACCCCCCATAGTATTTCATAAATTGTAATTATTCTTTTATAATTCTAGGTTGTATAAGGGTAGAGCTCGGCTACCCATTTTTTATTTCGAGTTGTACAGTGGTACCTGACCACACAGGCCTATTATTCTTTTGAGGTAGCTATAAAATATTTGATGCTATGTTTAGCTTATGCATTAGAAATTGCATGCCTATTCATAGTTTCTTTATGATTGGTGTTTTTATATGACCTGGATACGATTAAGCTCTTAGAGAAAAGTAAATATTTTAACCAACTACAACTCATAACTTAAGTTTTAAATAATTCATAACCTCATAATAAAAGCCTAGGAATTAAATAAGATAATTAAAAAAATTTAGCAACCTTTTAGCTGAATGTTGTATGTTTCACATCAGGCATGCATATTATTTCATTCTTGAAAAAATGGGATTTTCATCCTTGCATGATAGGGGAATGCTTGACCTGTGACCATCCCTTATGGTGGAAAACACACCTTCTTACTGATTTAGCCAACAATCTAATTTCATCATGCATATAGGAATACAAAATCCCAAAGCCTTTGTCAAAATGAAGCGTCAAAAATTAAATAAAATTTGAAAAGATTTACATTTGTAGATTAATTCATTACTAATACCACTCATGCTCTAGTCTCTTTAGAGAGTGAGTTTAAGGACTTTAATCTCTTTCTAAATAATAACAACCTAACTATCTTTCAAATCATATGACTTGTCTACATGGATTTAAAGCGTATGAGGAGTTAACTGGCTGCCCTTCCATGCAGTTGTAAGTCTAATAGTCGGGTGGTTTATCCTCTCTTGTGGAGGTAGACCATATACTCATTTTTGCTTAGATTTAGGTCATGCTTTGGCTCATGCTAAAGCTCCTTAGATTTAAGATCTGAGGTGGTTATTTTCTTCGGGCTACAAGCATGAATCCTCACCTCTTAGGCATTTCGACAACCTTGTGTTGTTGGATTATAAGTCTTAGCTTTCTAACAAAAATGTCAACTTTAATAAAATCAATCTCTTTAATTTCAAACATATAACGCCCAAGCATAGGATAGATTAGAATGCTTACTAGACTTCCTAGTATCATGAAAATTTTCTACTCATTCCCTTTGGCTTTGATAATAAGTCTTGCTTCCCACTTGAATTTCTAAATATAACCAATCCTTTGATAGTCTAGCCCTGAAATCATTGAAGAATTTAATTTCTACTTTAATCGAGAGTATTCTTAGGGAACTCCATCCCTATGATGTAATTAACTATGGGGGCTTACCTCCATAGGTATCTTAATGAACCCGCTTTAAAATAAACCCTGCTTTACTTTTTTCATGTAAAGTAGGAGAAAAATATTTGGTACATTTGAAGACCCATCATGCCATGGAAGTCCTTGTTAGGTGATTAGATCTATTATAGGTTGGTGATTTCTATCTTTCAAAATAGTACATCATACCTTAATGTCGCACTGATCACTTCAATAAGTATCCCCTAAGATTTATGTGGTGGCCCACACATCCAAAAATAAACATCACACACACACACACACACACACACACACACACACACACACACACACACACATATATATATATATATATATATATATATATATATATATATATATATATATATATATATATATATATATATACAAAATTTACTTATCATTGTAGTTGCTTTTAACTTTTTAATATGACACTTCTTCTATTTGTTTCACTACTTTGTGCAGTTTGTTTAAGATACAAGCAACTTGTGATAAGTTATTAAGAAAAAAATTCTTTTTGCTAACCTTAATAAATTGATAATAAACTAACATTAATTTAAAAATTATTTCTCTAAAATATTGATGCTCTCTAAAGATTCTTTTAAATTTAAAATATCTTCTTTGTTTATCATAAATGAAATACATAATAAACCTTTCAAAAATCCAATCCGCTTAGAAATGATATTTATTAATGGCATGGTCAAGTTGACATTCACACAAAAATCTTTTTAACAAAATGACAAATATTTTGTGTAATATATCATCATCCTTAATATAGATCTTCTTATAAAGGCATGAATTATGAATGCCTAGAGGTACCTTAGCATGCTCAGTAGTGGTTATTTTGACTCAGATAAGAATGTTGAGGAGCTCTGATTATATATAACTAGGCTATTATATTCTCTTCTTTATATATGCAATCTCCTACATCACTATGATTTATTTGTCTTGTGTTTTCCTAGTCTGCCACATAGAAACTTTATATTATAGATTCACAATTTTTTTCTTCATTTTAGATCATAAAGATAACACTTAGATAATATAATTAATGATTTTTAACAAAGCATCTCAAGACAAAGCTAAGTTAATTAACTTCATGGCTAAGTAATTTTCAACATAATAATTTAGGTGTTGATGGATACATATGCTTTCAAGTTATTTTTAGATTTCTTTAGTTCTTACCATTTCTCATCACTAATTAAGCCCATTATATTTCATGACCAACTCTTTTATTTTTTTTAAATTTTTATACTATATTCTTTCTATGTGTAGAGGTAATCATTTCACTTGGTATTGATGATTCACGCTCTCTCTTACTGACTAATTCATTTTAAAGCATAGTCCATTTTATTAAGATAATAGTTTTGGATTCACAATCTCTCCTCTTAGTAATTAATCCATACAAATCTAAACAAGGCATGTTTACTTTTTGAAAGTTCTTTATGATTGTGTTTTTCAAGTGTAATTAACCTTATTGTGCTTATTCCTTTTAGAAGACTGATCATGCCTAAATTTTGTTGTTTGATTTCACTTGACCTTGATGATAAGATATTTTATGAGTGTTTTACATAATTTTAAATTAAATTTACTAGACCTATCTTACCAAAAATCTTCTCTTATCTCTTATAGAATCACATATTTGAGAAGAAGACCCTTATCTCATCGACCTTTTTTCCCTTAAGTAAACCAAATATTGGCTTCAATTTAAGTGAGGATTATAGGTGCATAGAGGTAAACTTTTGGCACTCAAATGATTTTTGGTACAACCTTTTTGATCTTTTGAGAGAGATTAATAAAAGTTTTTTTAATGGATTTTATGTGCTATGCTTCTCCGACGTGGCTATTACTCATGCTAGAATAAACTTCTATTAAAATTCTCTCCACTTTCTCTTCTCATACCTATTGTAGGCTTAATAAGGTGAATGGCCACTTAAATAACTCCTTTCCCATGAGTAGGTATTAGGTTTTTTTTTTTAGTTAAAGGTAAAAAACTTTCATGTGATTAAGTGCTTAATAAGTTAATATACCCATCTTATTGGATTAACACAGCCATCATTTCTTTTGCTTCCTTGCTATTAGGGTTAGACAACTTCAATACAAGCCTATCATTAAGGTATCCAGTCTTAGAAGTAAGTGAGTTAGTTTTATTCCCTTGGAATATGTTTAATCTTTAAATATTAAACTTAGCCAATCTCTATCTTTACCATAAAAATATTTTTGTTAAACTTTCTTATGGGTTTTAGATTTTATAATGATTTTGATCATGATAAGCTACAAGTTTAATAATTGAACTATGTGTCCAACTATAACTGTAGCTATAATTCACAATCATGTATTTAAGGCTTTACACTCAATATTATCATTGAAGACCTAGAACATTCCACTTATGACATGCATTAGGATAATCCCCACAAGTATCTTCGAGAACATTCCAAGTTTGACTGCCTGCCTTCTTGATACCTCAGTAATTTAAAGGGTCCATAACAAGTCTACTTTGCTCATTGCCTTAACCATTTCAAAACTTACAAAATAAATTAATTTAATAAATATAATATAACTTGTGGGTAATCTTTAATGACTTATATTTGGTGTGGTTTAAAGTAGAGGTGAAGTGATTGAGTAATGATCCTTAATGCTTATGCTAATGTATTCATGCTCATTTTATCTTAGTTTTGCTCCTCATATGAGTTTAATTATATAATAGATTAATTGTTACTTTCTCATTCTTCTCCCACTTTAAGGCATAAGATTAAGACTTCTCTAAGATACTCTATGTATAGGAGAGAGAGAGAGAGAGAGAGAGAGAGAGAGAGAGAGAGAGAGAGAGAGGAAACTTTAATATTAGAATATTATGTCACACTACTTACTCTTTGTGAAGTATCTAGCAGTCCTCAAATGTTTAAGGAAATAAAAGAACCTATCACCCAACATTGTGATAAAATGACTCTATCATATTATCATCTCAATCAAACAAAATACTTCATTGATAGTTTTAAGAGAAAGCATATCCAAGATTTCCATCACCTAAAATGGATTAATCTTGATTTCCTATAATGTAAGTACAAAAAAAAATTCTTAATCAAATCCAAAGGTACAAATCAACGATTGAGGTGCATGTTATACCTTGAAATGGCCAATGTTTTCTTTAACTTGAGAATATGTTGTTGGACAGTCTTATTTTATACCACTATGCGATATACATAACTTCTATATTTCTTTGTTTTTAGTTTTAAACAAATGGTTCTTCAATGAATAATAAGAAGCTCTTACATTCATAAATTTAAGTGGCATCACCTTCTAGAAAAATAGAGCTTTAATAATGAAAGATATTTTTATATTTTATTGGGTATATTCCAATCCTATGATAATTGGAAAAAAAATAAAGGTGCTCATTATAGGGAAAGTAGCTACTAAATTAACCAATTTATTTAAGGAGTAGTTTCCCATCTTTTGGGAAAGACATGTTCAAATCAATAATGTCCATGCACATCCTCCACTCTCCGCCCCACTTTTGCACCATGATTATGTTTGAAATCTAATCAATATATTGTATATTTATAAAGCTAGCCTCAATGAGCTCATGTATTTATTTCCTTATAAGCACAACTATGATAAAAATCATCAACTTGACCTTTTTCTTGACTCATTTGGCATCATTTTTCATACGAACTTGTTGTGGGCAATATTGTATGCACCATAAAAAAGCTATGTAATTATCCAAACAAAATACCTTAAAGTTCTCTTAAGGAATTCAGACATGTTAACCTTTGCTCACAAAATTGAAGGAAATGTTGATTTAGAGAGTCCACATTGGGATCTAAAACTTCTACTATTTCAATTATCATCTTTGATTGTGCATTTTCAATGACCTTCAAGTAATAAGCCCTTTGATTAAATTTCGTTTCTCATCACTATAAGCATTTATCCTCCAATCAAGAACTTGACCATGACATAAAAAAGATGAGTCCACTACCCTAAAGTTATCTAATATCAAGAAACCAAAACTAATATTACAAGACGTTGGTGCATTAATAATGATTAAGTTGCCCATTATGGTGTATTTTCTCTCTTCTTCTTCTGATATAATTAGTAACATAATCAAGCCTTCATTCTCTTGCCATTCTCCCATAAAAATTAAATAGTAAACAAATAATCAAGCATAAATAAGACATGACAAGATTCATCTTTTTGAAGACATCCTTAAAGATAGTGTTAAATGAACTTCCAAGACAATTATAATGATCCTTATTTGATAGTTAGTGATTCGGGTTATGAGATTTCGATGTTGTCAAGTAAATTTCCTCTTCTCAACTGACCTTCTTTTGGTGAAAGTGTTTATTACTACTTTTGTGTGAGGGATTTTAATGTGGTCTTCAAGTTCAACTCTTTTGATATGGGCCACCCAAGGCTAGCCTATTGGGATGATTCTATACCTACTCCCCCAATAGATGGTTACTATAATGTTTAAAGCATGGATTGCATGATCAAAAATTGGTTCATTCCCTTAATCTTATATAAGCCCCTTCCATTATCTTAGCCCTAGATTGGCCAAAATAAACTTTTTAAATTTTCTCTCATTAAATAGCACTTCCACCAAATTTATTAAATGCATGTAATCTTTCATGTCATATTGCCATGATCCTTATAAAATGTGCAGTATTTGGAGGTGTACCCTACGTAAGGCACTGCTCTCATGAGTGTAAGATGATTGAAAAAAAAATTATATATGATGGCCTCTACCAACTCAAATATAGGCACTCAGAAGGAGGAAATTGCATGATGATGGGGCAGCCTCTATTTGTTATATATATTATAAGAAGAGATTGGTCTCTCATCATTAGGATGGATTAATAAACTAATGATTCTCATTGGCCATGGAGGTCCTCATGCCCTTTGATAGTATTATGGATAGTTTGATTGGGGTTTCCCCCTTATCTTTCATATCAACAACCTCAGATGATCCTATTATGCCCAAAAATCTACATGTGGACACAATGTTGTATTCCTCTACATTTATGTGATTTTTATGAGATCAAGTAACTCTGTAAATATTTTTGCTTATTGTAGTTTGAGAGCTTACCTAAATATTTTTCCTTAAGACCATGGGTATATATGAGATGGTGAGCTACTTGCCCAGGCTCCCTAAAATCTATTATTTCCTCCTAAAATTCATAGTAAAGTTTTTGAGCAACTTATTAAGCTCTTGCCTTGTCTTCAAAAGATCTTGCAAGTGCTTTAGTATCCTTAATATTAACAAACTTAGTTAAAAATATCTTATAGAACTCAACAAAGAAAGTGATTACTTGTGTTGAGAGGCATGAAACTATCTTAATAGTGTGTCGTATCTAGATCTAACACGAATTTTATTTCCCTTGATCTTTGGAACTATTTTCAAGCACTGATGTAACATATTAATTTTTTTCAAAAAAAAATAACAATTTCAACTAGAATTTTGCTTTTCATTTCCTTTTTCAATGACTTCTAATCATACTAAATAACTAAGTTGGGGAAACTCTTCAAACACTTTATAACTTTTCCACGAAAGAAACAACTCATCAAAGTATTTCCACCATGCAAAGGGACACCAAATTGATCAATATAGACCCCATATCAACTACATATAATGTGAACATACCTCATGGAGTATTGCAACAAGCATCTTAACAACAAGATGAAAAGAAGCATCTCTCAAAGTCTATTATCTTTACTCTTCTCTTCTTCGCTACTTCTGTCATCACTCAGTCCATCGTTGCAAGAATCCTTGAAGATAGTGCACCAAGTATGTTTCAAATATTATGTAGGAAATTTATAATTAAGTCTAATTTTGTTAGTAGTAGTCCTACAATATACCTTTGTTATGGCATTATTTTATTTTGTGTTAAAATTAAAATGACTTATTTGAGAGATTTATAATATTTAAACTGAACCAGAACATATTGAAGTTATTATTATTAAAAAAAATACTACTATATATGTTAAAATATTATTAGCGATTGTATTAGTTTTCATTAACCATGAATACTTCACACAAAGTATGATAAATTTCTTTATGTGGAAAGTCATCTCTTATATATATATATATATATATATATATATATAGTTAATATAAGATATCAATTCTGAGTACACTTTTAGACAATAATTTAAAGAATGTGATTTCTAATTATTGTTAAAAAATTATTCAAATTATTATTTCTAGTTTTAAATTTCATTATATACTGTAAATCTATATTTTTTTAAACGTAGAAGCAAAGATGATTACGGTAGAGTGAAACCATATCACCATCTGCTATGGAATCCTCGCGCTCCGCTGCCATGCTTTCTAAAACTCCGTTCCTGCAAGCCAAAATATGCCATTCCAAAATCTCCCCTGTAAAATCTGATTCAGCAATTGGGTTTCTTGCTCATGATCCTAAACTGCCTGGTGTTTAGCGCCAATGTGCTTGGGTTGACATCAAGGATCAAATGTGTCCCGGATCACACCATTTGCTTCTAACTCTATTCTAGAAGTTTCTTTACATGATTTTGCACATTAATGATAGATTTTTCCTCTTTCATCGTGGTCCTACAAAGATTCAAAATTCAAGTAATAATTGTCATAGAATTCTTAAAACAACACAAAGCACTTCGTAAAATCAGTCTAAGATAGAGAAAATCAGGTAAAACTCACACCTATCAAACACCCTCACACTTAGATTTTTGCTCATCATCGAGCAAACCGAATGACTTAAAATTCTAGAGTGTGTGCAAAGGATAATGTGGTGAGACAAAGCTAAGCTTTAATGTTTGAATTATGATTCAAAGATGGACTTTTTTTTTTACCCTTGGTTAGTTCTAGTTTAAGTGATTAATGACTTCAAAATGAATTTTAAGTTGTAATTTAATGTGGATTTAACTTGAGTTTAGTGTTTTAAAAGTATAGGGATTAATGAATGTTGCTTAGAGTAAGTCTCATTCCTCCTCACACCCCAAGCTTAGCAAAGCCTAAGAAAAGAAAAGAAGAAATTCCCTAAGCTGAAGCTGAATAGCCTTACAATCTCACATAAAATTCTTTAGTACTAAAGAGGTGTGTTAGGGAAGTCTTCATGATGCTTGAACTAGTCTCATAATTTTAAAACATTTAAGTACAAATTTAATTTAATGTTCATGCATGCAAATGCTTATGACTTAAGTGAATTGCATATTTTATATGTGAGTAGAATCTAGGGGATTTATATCATATTATACTCTCTCTCTTTTTTTACTCAAGGTGAATAAGATATATATGCATATACTTATGCTTTGCAATCTATAGGTACGTGTTATTATTAAACTAAAAGTATAAGGTAAAATCCTTCTTCTAACTAGTAGCCCTTTGACCTCAAGTGTCAAGACTATATACCATATGATTGCATCTGGCATATGATCATAAATAACACGTGATGATTTTATGCATGGGAGCTAGATTTAGATTAATTCATATAAATTATAGGTATATGTTGTTATTAAACTAGAAGTATGAGCAAAAATCTCCTTCGGACTAGTAGCCATGCGACCTCGAGTGTCCAGATCATATATCATATAGTTGTATAGGTTATTCTAAATATTCAATGATATGAGAATAAATTTTGTAATCATAATAATGATAACTTTGAAGTTACATGCAATGCCCACAGTTCAAACTAAATTTGTTAATAGAATTAAATAATTAAATAAACCTACTTAGGTATGATGATATGCATATTTGATGATTCAAATTAAGTGTATATATACATAAAGACATCCAAATATCATGAAGTTCCCAACTTAACTCATCGACCCTAAAACATGTAGATGTCATTGTAATTTTGTTCAGGCTTAAAAGGGTTTTTATTAAAAAGATTAATTAAAATTTATTTTAAGTGATTAGGAGAATTAAATGAAATGGAACTCAGCCAATATTTTTTCTTTATTCTCCTTTGCTCATCGAGTGTTTTAAAGTTCAAATATTTTATTTCATAATTTTCTAAGATTCACTAATTATTTAATCCAAATATTAGGCAAATTATTCCTAAAATGCAAAATAAATCTCAAAGCATTAGCCCAAACATTTTAAGAAAATTTGTATGAAGCATAATGATATCAAAAGTAAACCCTAAAAATTTCAAATAATTTTTGTTTCTATCTTGCAATTAATTACACTAATTAAATTTTTAATAATTATGTAATTACTCCCAAAATATCCCAAACCAATTGAGGCTTTTGAATTTATTGCTTGATTCTCTATTAGCTTAGCACAAAAAGAGTTTGTTTATATTTATTTAAAATTTGCACAATTAATCATGCATTAATGAATTCTTGGTTAATTAGGTGATTTATTTAACTATTTTAAAGCCAATTAATGTGAATTTTAAGATTTAATTAGACCTAAGGTCCTAATTATTTTTTCTAGATGCTCTAATGTTAAACAAGTGTGCTTTAACACCAAGACACCTATTTGGCATTTTTTTATGATAATTTGTAATTTAAGTAGTTAAATTAATTAGGTCATTTAGCATCCAAACTTCATAACACCTAACCCACTCAACTAAATGACATGAAATAATTATGAGAGGAAGAGAACACCATTAAAGATATTCCCTAAAAATTTCAAGTGACGTGGGTAAGTAATTTGGGGTTAATTTCACAAATACCTTTTTCAATTAAAACCCAATTACTCCCTATTTAATAGGTACAATTTTGGCTTCTATTTTTCCTTGATTCTCCTTTATTTGTTATTTCTATAATTATTTATTTATATTTTAAAAATTTTCTATATTTAGTTATAATTTTTTAAAGTTCTAGCTAATTAATACTACTGAAATCCTAATTAAATGATTTATACAACCAACAACTAAGTTAGAAACACTTTACTTGTGAGATTATGAGATCAGTTATTAAAACCATCCAATTGCATCTAATGGGACAACAATTTGTCCTAAGTCATCTGATCAAAGATCTAATAGTGAAGATTAAATCCACAATTGATATGAATTAAATTGAATGAATCTAACACGAATAATCATAACTGTCCATTCTAATCACGTAGAAAGGATGGCCCATGATTTGTCTTTAAGCTCCAATGAGAAGTGAGCATTGTTCGCTTTCACGCTTGATTAGAGCCAACTAAAGTCATATTATTGTAGAAAAAGAATGCAAAATTATCAAGGAGATGAGAGCTAAGGATCCTTATGGCTTGATCGTAATGAAATATGAATTTTCTCCATAAAAGACCACCACTTTAAGGCCATTCTATGGTTTGAGGAGTATACCTCACGAGCTAATGTTTGATGGATTTCTCACTAGAAGTAGCTTCGTCTAGTAGAGACAAAGCCCTACTATTGAAGTTCCCCACTTGCCTCTTTGTCAATTTCTTCCAAGACCAAGATTCAACACACCTCACCAGATTTTGATTGATCTCTATGCTCTGATGGTCTAAAAGAATGGTTCTTTATTCATTTTATCTCGTAGGAGTATGGGGAAGGTGTAGGAAAGATATATTGAAGTTTGATGGGGGTTTTGTATGGGTAAGTATTGAAAGTATTTTGGTTTCAAAGAGCTTGGTGTTGTTGAAGTTGGGGTGTAAAGGAAGCTCTAGAAACTTAGGAGACTAGATCTTGGAGTATTGTGTAGCTCTGCTTATGATTTGATTGTTTGAAAAGGGCTATATGGCTCTGCCCATATAAACCACCATTTCAAGTGAGTTTAATCTTGGCTGGCCAGTTGAGTAGTGGGCAGAACTAGAAATCGACTAGGACTTATGAGGCAAAGTCCAATAAGTGGCTAGGAAGATCTAAGGTAATGGAGTGAGCTCAAATCTTATTAATAGTGCTATCTTGAATAAAAGGAAGTGTTGGATTTAACTATTTTGGGATTATATTTTATTTAGAACTTTGGTTCAATGGGATTCACCAAGGGTTTGGTTCATTTGAGTAGGTGTGGAATGGGCCAATGGATGAATCATGCCAAGTTTGGTTGGGTTTGGGCTTAGTTTGATTAGGTTTGGCTCAATTTGACTCATATAGGTCAATTTGGGTCAATGTTAGGCTAGGTTGACTAATTGACAAATTGATCCCATAGGGCTATTGGGTCGTGTTCAAATGTTGATTTGAAATATGTTTGGATGATTGGTTTGATTCAATTTGGGTTAGATTGCAAATTGTCTCAACATGGCTCATTTGGGTTCATTTGAGCTAAGTGAGTCAATTGGTCAAGTTGGATAATTTAAACTCAATTGGTTGTTGGGTTATGATCAATAATCAACTTAGGATTGATTTTAAGGGTTGGCTTGGCTCAATTTAGTTTACATTTGGTTTTAGCACAAATTGGTTCATGTAGATCAAATTCAACTAACTTGATCCAAATTGGCTTCAATTGATCGCTAAGTTTCAAAAATCAATTTAGAATATGTTATAGGAGTTTATTGGTTCAATTTTATTTAGATTAGATTTTTGCTCAATATGATTTATTTAGGCCTATTTTGGTTAAGTGAACTAACTGGCCAAATTAGTTTACAATTTGGGATGGAATATGTTTAATCATATATTTTAAGTTACTGTAATCCCTTCAATTGATCCAATTTGGTTTGAATTTTGTTGAATTTGATTTTGGCCTTGTAGAGTTCAATTGGGCTAACTTGGGCTAAGTAAGCCAATTGGTCAAATTAAGTCCTGATTAGACTTCAATCAAGTTCAAATGATATTTTTCAAATTTCTTAGGTAAGATCAATTTCAAGTTATTTAGATTCAATTTGAATTTGGCTCATGAAGGCCCAAATGGGCAAGGTTGGGTCAATTTGGATAATTGATCAATTTGAGTCTTAATTGGGTGTGATTTAAGTTCAATTGGTGTTTTGGATGTTATGTGATTGATTGCTTGTAATCAATTTGGGTTTGACTGAAGCTTGGGTCACGATGACCAAGAAGGCTCAAATAAGCTAACTTGGACTAAGTGAGCCTATTAACCAATTTGAGATTGAATGTGCTTGATGTGTATGTGAATCGGTTGACTATACTTTCAAAGTCAATTAGGTTTGGTTTGGTTCATTTTATAGAGGTATGGGATGAAATGGGCTAGGTGGGGGTCTACTACTCCAATGGGCTTAACCCTAAGGTCTAACCCTATGAATCTTAGTTGGGTTTAGACACCATCATAGTCACTAAAAGTGTCTAAAGGCTTTAGGTGAGGAAACCTTAGTGTTCAAACAAGAATCTAAGCTAGGGAGTGGTGTGTGTGTCAAGCTCACTAAAAGTGAGGTCAACACACCCTTCTTACACATCATGCCCAAATGATGATCAATAGATGAAGTTAGGTGAAGTTTATTTATTTCTTGAGTTGTTCAATCAAAAAACTTAATTTATATCTGGCCAAACACTTGCATGTTCTCATTTTTATTTGTAAAATATTAGATTTAATTACTTTATAATATATACATTTTTTTTTGCATTTTAGGTTCATGAGTATCCTATTTCAAATCTATTTATATCATAGCTTTGGGGTATTAAGGAAATATTGGATGAGAATTCTCTTAGTGGCCACCAACATATTAGAGAAATGGTTAAATAGGTGAATGAGAAGTTTGATAAATATTAAGATAATTGTAACCTTCTCATATAAATTAGTATTATATTAGAACCTAGAAATAAAATGAAGATGATGAATTTTATCTTTAATTCCATCTATTTTGAAGATTTAGCTCAATTATACATTAGTGTGTGTGAAAGTTTATTATGCACTTTACAATGAATATGTAGTTGAGTATAAAGCTGGTAATGTGGATAAAATTTCTTTTGGAGTTGAAATAAGTCATAATTTATGAAGCTATCCTTCTAATTTTTCAAAGGGAAAGCCAGTATATGGAATGAAATGTATGAAACATATTAGAAAAAATTATACAATTCATAGTGCTAAGTTTGAGATTGATGTATGATTGGATGATGGCATCTTCATTGAGAATGATAATTTGGCTACTCATTTTGATTATTTAAAGTGGTGGAAGACAAACTAATTGAAATACCATATTTTATTAACAATGGCATGTGATATTCTTTCCATTCCCATATATTTAGAAGTCACTTTTAATGCTAGTGGAAGAGTGATTGATTAATATCGATTTATCATGGGGACAAAGATAGTTCAACATTTACTTAGTGGGAGTAACTCCATAATTTTTATGGTATAAAGAAAAAAAGCAAAGATAATTACTTTATTTTATCAATTTGAATATTATAAGTTTAATAAATTAATAAAATATTAATTAAGGTGTTATATTTTATAGAGTAAAGAAAAGATAAAGGAGATCTCATTATCTTAAAATATGAAATTTGTGGAAGCTTCAAACTTTTTTTTTACATTTTTCTATGTAAGTTTATCTTAGTTGTATTTTAACTTGGATACTAAAATCTTGTGTTGATTATATTGCTAAAATAGAGATGGATGCTCATTTAACTTTGATCAACTTGGGTAAAACGAGCCTACTATATCTTAGAGTTAAGGCTTGAGTTTTAATTGAATTTCTTTGTAGCAATTTAGATTATTGGTTATTCTTTGGTTTTATGCTGAGTAAAACAACTTTATGATTGATTTATGTTTTGCTGATGGTTTTATAAGTTTATTGTGTGGCATAAGGATTTAAATGACATGTTGAATGTTGATGGTATTCCTGCCACTTTGTAGCTTGGGCCAATGGTATTTCTTCTGTTGAAAGGATGGTATTGGAAACTTGATGATGATAGTTGTGATTATGGGATTCCTAATTGCTACCAATTGTTGAATATCATCACAATTTACTATCAAATTTAGTATTTTTTTTCCATTAACAATTGCTCATCTACTTATTGAATGCCGGTAACTAGACTTTCTAGCTACCCATCATTGATTTCATGAGCCCCATCTCATTTGAGATTGATTTTGATGATAGCAAATATATGTTCAAATGCTACTATTTAGTTTAAATTCAAGTGATGCAAGAAATTCTTCAACCTAGATTCTTCAATCAAATTTGGAAAGTTGAAGCTATTGGAATTAAACTGGTTGGAAATTTTTTAGGACTTCTAATACTAAGGCAAATAAGAGCTCAATAAAATAAAATTAATGGGTTAAGCATTTTAAAATATTTTATTTATATTTCTCTATATTTTCTACATTTTAAAATTGCATTATTCTTTAATAATTTTTTGAATTATCATTTTTGGATAATTTAAATCACTTACATTAATTTAATCATCATATATTGCGCTTTCATATAAGATGAATTAATTTCATACTTCATTTAATCATTTTTATGCTTAATTACATTAATTTTCCATTTATTACTTACATGAAAATAAAATTAGTCTTGAATTATCCAAATTATTCTTTTTTCTATCTTATTCTTTTATTTTCTCTCACATATCATAATTATCATCTTAATTGATTTTTGGCTGAATTATTTTGTAGTCTTTTGAATGATAAATCATGTGAGATTTAATCAAATTATTTTCATAGTATTTCTATCATTTATTCAAATTTTAAAATTCCCTTTATTTGAATTTTGAACTTAAATTATTTTGAATCTAAATTAAATATACATTGTCATATTAATGCAAATTTAGATTAATTCATTTATGGAAGGATTTGGCTGGCCTTATCATGCTTTAATTTAGCTAATTTAAGTTTAAATTGAATTACTTTAACTTAATTCAATTTTGAATTCAAATGAGGCATGTCTTTATAAACTTTCCTTTTTAAAATTAATTCATTTTTGGAAAGTATATGACTTGCCCTACTTAATTTAATTGAATTACTTTAAATTGTATTTATTATTTAAAAGTCTCTTTATTACTTTCCTTGATGTTAAATAATTGATTGCATGATTGGAGATATTTTAATTAAGGTAAGTACCCTTGGCCGAAATTCTCCATGGATTTTCCCTATTTATTTTATTTGAATTAATTCATGGATTTTCATCTTTTATCTCTCTCTAATTAATTGATCATATATTCTATGTATAATTCATTAAACCTAATTGAATCCTTGGTTGAAATCTTCTTCTCTTCTTGAATTTATCTTTTGGCCAAATAGCTCTCAAATCAAGAATAGTTTTCAAAATACTTACGCTCTCTTTCTCTTACACATCTTCCATTAGATGAAACTTTTTGGAGTGAATTAAAACATTCTTGAAGATTTTTGAGAATCCCTCCTTGGTTGACCCTTCTTTTGGGATTACTTGAAGCTTGGTGATAAGAAGTTCTCCCCCTCTTGCAAATCATCTTCAAACATTAGGTGGAGATCCTTCCCATCTTCAATCAAGTTATTCCAAAGACTTTATAAGGTGTGGATTCATTAATCACTCTTTAATTCTTATTCATCAAAAGATTTGTGAAAAAGGCTTTCGATTTGATTTCATATATAAAAAAATCAACTTTAGCTATTATTTTGAATTTATTTATTGCATAACATACTTTGATTACACTTTCATGCAAGTATTTTAATCATCCTTGTGTTATGATTTTATATATCATTTAAAGTTGCTTTGGTTTCAAATTTTTATTTCTTTTAAAGTAATACAAGTTCTTTTAGGATTTTTTTGCTTATAACATTCCATATAAAGTCTTATTTTTACTTTAACTTTAAATCAACAAGATAGTTATTATAAACTTGAGCTCTCTTTAATATTTATCTCAATATTATTTTATTTGGATTGTGAGTGCAAAATATTTTTAAATTGAGAGTTGGATACTTTGTATCTTTTCTTCTTCTCTTCTCTTGTACTTGGTTGGGTTGTACTTGCCCATGTAGGAAAGTATAGTGTTGGGTAGTACTTGCCTATATAGAAAAATATGGTGTTGAGTTGTACTTGTCCGTGAAGGAGAGTACAAGAGATTTGCTATTATCTCAACTTTAATTGAGTAAATTTCTAGCTTGGGTTGCTAGGCGTGGATGTAGGCCACTTTTTGAGTTGGGTTGAACCACATAAAAATCTTTGAGCTCTTTGTTTCCTTATTCCTGCACCTTTACTTTTTTTTACTTTTGTTGATCATTCCTTTACTCTCTTAAATATAATCTTTTGAAGTTAAATTTTCTATAAATTTTAAATTTATTTTTTAATCTAAAATATTTAAACCAAATTTAGCCCCCTCATGGGTGCCATAGCATCATAACACCCATTTGCTTATAGCTTATTAGTGGTTATCTTGATGTGTATCTCTGATGTATGTACATACTGTGAAATGGAGTCAACTTCCCCATAACACATTTAAATTGTTAATTATGATATGAGCAGGTTGCAATTTCATGATTGTTGTAGAAGATGATGTGCTTATTTATATACAACTAATTAGTACTATTTTTTGTGATTTTCAAGATGTTTCTCTTGCTCTTTTTTATTATTCCATATTTTCCTAATTGATTCTTTAATTTGCCATGGTTATGTTTGGTTTCTAACTTTTCAAGTTCAAAAATTGTTAGACCGTAGAATTTGACCTTTCCTATTATTATGTTTGTGATCTTGTTTTTTTTATTTCCAAGCACAATTATTGGCCCTTTTTTGCTTGACTTGTCTAAAATTCTTAGAGCTACACACTACAGACTTGTTGGTCCATCACTTTTAATTTTCTTTAATGACTAGAGTATGCTGCACTCGTTGGTTGTATTTATAGTTTTCCCTTGTTATGAAAAACTCATAGCTCCTCTTATGATAACTCATTAACAAGATTCATTTAGTCTTTGTATGGTTTTTGTCTCAATGCAATGTTCATGTCCACTAGCCTTAAAATGATTTAATTTTCATTTTGTAAAGGATGGTTTCAAAGAAGGTTGAATTTTAAATGTTTAAGTATTGTTTTTAGTATAGACATGTTGCTATAGAAGACTTAAGAACTATGTTATAAGTACATAGTTTCATGCTTATAATGATGGGTTCTTTTTGTTTGCCTTGTTGTTTAAGAAAGGAATGCTAGTTAGTTAGTTTATTTGTTATTATTATTATTATTATTATTATTATTATTATTATTATTATTATTATTATTATTATCATTATTATCATTATTATTATTGTTGTTGTTGTTGTTGTTGTTGTTGTTGTTGTTGTTGTTGTTGTTATTTGGCTAGATGAAGATATAGAGAATTATGTAGTTGGATGATTTATTACGGGAAGGGATAAAGTGCACTTAATGGGGTGGAAACTATAGTTGATAAGGTAGTGGAAATTAATTCTGATTGTTTTTTCTTATAAAATTGTAGAAGTGGAAGTACATAAGTTGTCATCACATTTTTCTTTTATGGTACAATGATAATTTTTGAAAGCTAGCTACAATATAGTTGGCATCAGACTAATGAATACTAGAAATGATTTTTTTTATATTCTAAGTCATGTTGATTTCTATCCTTCACTCATTGATTGATAATTCTAAGAAGAGCTCAAATCTACTAGACATTATGTTAATTTTTAAATTTTTTAATGATCAATGTGCATTTTATGTGTTGTCTTATATTCATGAAATATTATTGACATTCATTTCAATTACATGGTATTGATGCTAGTGTAGTTTGGGTTTTATGATGCTTAACTTTCAAGTTTTGCAGCTTAGGCCAATGGATGAATGCCTATTACTAATGATTAAAATTATTCCAAATTGATATGGAAAGATTGGTATTGGGAAAGTTAACAAGGATAGCAATGATGATGGGAATCATATTTGCTACCCTTTTCCACTTTATAGCTATTCATCTACTTGTTGAATGATGGTATCTATGCTTGCTAGTTGCCCATTTGATTATAGCTTGCATATGGCTATCTTGGTGCATGTCTTTGACATGTATATATGCCATGAAATGAGTTGATTAGATATATCTATGTTGAGTCAACTTCCATAATGCAATAAATTTGTTAATTATAAAATAATTAGGTTGATGTTCATGATTGCTATAGGTGATGATGTGCTTATTTATATACAACTAAGTATTGCTATTTTTCTTTCATTTATAGTTATCTTCTAAAAATTATTTTTAACATTGTTGATAAATCTTGTTGTGCAGTGACAATAACATAATACATTATTGTCACTTTGAATACCACATCAGAGAAGAGGTTAACACAACTATAACACGAGTAATATCTATCTTAAATCCCCTTAAGGTACATATTATTTATTACTTATTTTTTTCACTTCATAAGTTTGCACCTAGTTGGAACCATTTAAGAATGATTAATATTATCATGCACTTATTTTGTTAAGTACCAATTATATTTTGCATGCAAGGCACAACATAATATTCATATTTTATGCTCAATCTATCTTCATTAAATCATATTTATTCTTGTTTGTAGACCATTGCACAGTAATTATAATTCTCTTTGAATGTGATATAGAATTAATCTTTTCAAATATTTTTCCAAACACAAAGAATTTATATTTTTGTTTATTTAAAAAAATTCTAAGTACACTTTTTTTTTCTTTAAAAATTGTGTTTGTTCATGAACACAAGATACTTATTAATGCTCATCTAGATGTTGGCATCACTTGTTCATTTAGTAGTTTGTTCAATTAGAGGCTCATTTTTTAAAGCTTAACAAGCTGCTCATTCATTAACTTGATAAGGCTCATTTTGTTATTTAATAATTTAAGCTTGTTATAAGCTTGATAAGGCACATTTAGTTACCAAAACTCTAAGCTCATTTATTGGCTCAACAAGAATCACTTAGTTAGATAGAAAGTAGCTTGATTAGACTCAGTTCATGAATACTATCACTTAAAGCTCGTGAACATCATCATTTAAAGCTCATGAGCTAGCTCATTGATAAACTCGAATAAGGCTCATTTATTTTTTTAATGAGCTGCTTGTTAACGAACTCAATATCACTTTAGAACCAAGCTCAAACTGAGCTTGAGTCAAGTTCCAACTATATTTTTATAAACGAGATCGAGCTCAAAATGAGCTCAAATATGCTTCTGCTCAGCTCAGCTCTGTTCATTTGCAACCCTAGTTCAGAGCCATCACCTTGCCAAAGAATGAACCATATATTTATTTTTATTATTATTATTAGAGAATCTTCAGTAACTAGAATATTCAACAATGGTCTTTGGAATTGGCATAGGAAAAGCTGGATTGCCAAGTCGACTAAGCTCAATCATCTTTGAGCTAGTCTTGGTGGCTGAGTTGACCTGAGATGTTGGAATGGCTATAGAAATGCTTGGACTACTTCCCCAAGCTCAAATAAAATCGTAACAACCTCTAACTCTCATGAGGAGGCATGTACGTACCTTTTCTTTTTATGCTACATGATCTTATTAATATTTCCTTCTTTGCGATATAATAATTTATGGATATCATTATCAAATTATTTGATATTATTGATGCATTGATGATAAGTTCTTGAAAATAATAGAATTATATATACCTTTTTTATTCAACATTAATTTTAATTATAATAATAAATAAATAAAATATAATTAAAAATAGAAAATGTTTTCCTTTGAATTTTTTTATTTATTTTTAACAATACGATTATATTGTTCTGGGAAATATCATTGTTGCATGTAGAAAGATTCGGGCCGGTAGAATAGGAGAATTCAATGTCTTAGTATTGCATAAAAGTTCTGCACACACAGCAAAAGAGTTTGAGAGACCTCAGAATTTTTATGGCAAAAGAAAAACCTGGCACTTAGAAATAATTTCACTATATCACATTACAATTATTATTCTTTCTCCAAAGTTGGAGAAGGATAGCTTACAAGAATAAGTTTTGTGATAAGCTTCACTGGATTAGCGATGAAGGCCTTGCTTGAGGTGGTAGTCTGATGATCTGACGAAAACTATCAAAAGATAATCGGGCGATAGCGCAACAAATGTTGAAAGCGATGATTGGCGGTGATCGCGTATCGGGTGGTGGTGGTGATGACCGATGGTGGTGCTGGCGTGCAATTGGTAATATGCAACGATAGCCAGCGGTGATCCGATTATCCGGCAGCGATAATGCCGTGTCAATGCGGCCGCGCGGTACCAGCGCATGGTCAGCTAGATGGCAACGATAGTAGTGGCAGCGGTAGTGGTAAAGCGGTGGTAGTAAGCAAAGCGCGGAGATCAGCAGTGATACCGCGATAGTGGCCGATGCGCTTTCAGTGTCGCGTGATAACCCAGCAGTAGTTCAGCAGTGGTCGATGGTGATGATCAACGCGGCGATGATCGGCAATGGTGGCCATTGGCGGTGGTCGATGTCGTGATCGGCGCGTAATCGATGGCGATAGCGGCGATGATAATGAGGTGGTGGTAGCGATAGTCGATGAAGCCCGGCGGTGGTCGGCAATGGTCGGTATGAGTAATGGCCAGCGATGGTGGCGGCAGCGTGGTACCGATGGTTCAGCAATGATGATGATGATGCCATGGCTGGCGCGTTAATTCGGTGCGGTGACCAACGATGGTGGTTAGCGGCGATGGCCAGCGGCGGTGGTTGGCAGTGAGACCGATGGTGGTGGCCGGCGGTAGTCGGCAGTGATGACCGGCGATCGTGGTCGGCGACCGTCGATTCGTGGCATGATAATACTTGGAGGTTCTTCAAACCTCAGAGCTCTCTCTTCTTTTTAGCTTGGGCTCCCCTCATGTGAAGAATGAAGAACTATTTATAGATTATCGGAGTGGCACGTTTGTAAATATAGGCCAAGTCACTCCATCGGATGGCTCAAAATGATTCTTCGATCATTTGATGTATTTTAAATTTTTGAATGCTCAAATGAAGTCAAAATCATAAAATCTTAAGCTTGTTAGATCCGTCTCATCAAGACGCTCAATTTGACTATAAACATTCAATATTTAGGGGCTATTTAGGAATTCGACTGATATCTCAAAGTTTTTAATAATATTTTAAGCTTGATGGATTTAGTCTGCTTTCAACAATTTTTATTTTGACATAGTTTTATTTATTTTTGGATGATATTTTCTCTATCATCCAAAAATACATGTCAAATAATTGAAAATAATAACTTCTTCAATGTTAATGAAATTTGCGGGTTCAGTAACCTTTGCGTCACATATAATTTGAGAGAATAGATCTTCATGGGCGCACAAGACTATGATCATGGAAGCGGTGCACAAGACTATGATAATGGAAGCGGTAAGAGACCAGTCACACAGGTGCATGAGGCCACGAATGTGTGGGCAAAATGAAGCGGCATATAGTCCTGCAACACGCACATCCAAATGTGTAGGGACGTTGGTGCGTGTGGTCGTAGTTCATACAATGAGATTTGGAGGTGATCAAGGCCCGTAGTTCATATGACGAGACTCCAATTTTCCCTCGGAAGGTGTCAATTGTTCTCGTTGGACCGACCGGGTTTGGAGGCGATCAAGGCCCATGGTTCATACGACGAGGCTTCAGTTTTTCTTCGAAAGCGGCGTCAACTGTCCGCATCATATCGACCGAGTTTGGAGGCGATCAAGGCTCATAGTTCATACTACGAGGCTCTAATTTTTCACTGATAATTTTAACCTTTCCTAGGTTATTTTTCATGGTATTTACTCAATATGAATCATGCCGAAAGAAATTCATCTTGAATTTTTGACCTATCTAAGGTTGTTTTTCATGGTGAAAGAAATTTATCTTGAATTTTTTACTTATCTGAGGTTGTTTATAATGATGTTACTTGATGACGTTAACCTGTATGGAACATGTCAAAAGAAATCTGCCAAAGAATTCTGACTCATCCAAGATTATTTGTCAAAGTGTTACTTGATGACATTAACCTGTATGGAATGGGTCGAATCAAATCCGCCAAGGATTTTTGAGCCATCCAAGGTTGTTTCTCATAATGTTACTTAATGACATTAACCTATATAGAAGGGGTAAAATTGAATCTGTCAATAATTTTTGACTCATCCAAGGTTGTTTCAAAGTATTACTTGATGACATTAACTTATATGGAAGAGGTCGAATCGAACCCGCCAAGGATTTTTGACCCATTCGAGGTTGTTTGTCAAAGTGTTACTTAATGACATTAACCTGTATGGAAGGGGTTGAATTGAATCTGCGAATGATGTTTGACCCATCCAAGGTTATTTGTTAAAGTGTCACTTGATGATATTAACCTGTATGGAAGGGATCGAATTGAATCTGTGAAATATTTTTGACCCATCCGAGGTTGTTCGCCAAAGTGTTACTTTATGACATCAACTTGTATGGAATGTGCCGAATCGAATCCGCTAAGGATTTTTTACTCATCTAAGATTATTTGTCATGATGTTACTTGATGACATTAACCTATATAGAATAAGTCGAAAGAAATCCACCAAGGATTTTTTACCTATCCGTGGTTGATTGTCAAGCATTACTTGATGATATTAACCTATATGGAAGGTGTCGAATCGAATCCGCTAAGGATTTTTGACCCATCTGAGGTTGTTTATCATGATGTTACTGGATGATGTTAACCTGTATAGAATAGGTCGAAAGAAATTCACCAAAGATTTTTGACCCATCTGAGGTTGTTTGTCAAAGTGTTACTTAATGACATTAACCTGTATGGAAGGGGTCGAATCGAATCCCCCTAGGATTGATTATACTCTAATTGGGATGAGGTGATTTCCTCATGTATCCGAATCAAAGATGAAAATTTGGTTTGTATTTAGACCGTTACTACACTTTCAGGGTCAGAATTATAGTCTTGTCCAATGAGTAGAAGTCTAGTTGAAGACTATATGAAGAATTTTAATCTTGCCTAAGTGTTTCTTATGACATCTTATATATTTGTAAAAAATCCTCTTCATATTATCTTACTCATCATAAATCTAATATATATATGATATGATGAAAAAGCTTTGTAATAATTATGCAATATCATCATTTGAGGGTTGCCTAAGTTCATGATTGTTTCATATATTGCTCAAACTTTCGATTGTGCATTGATGATGGCCTTGATTTTGCTTCCACATGATGAATCAAGTCGGCATATGAGCGAACGTATTACGTATTAGTGATGAGTAGAAAGGCTTATGATGGAGTCCTCCAAGAAAAACTCTTCTTAGTAATTCAAGGTCCACCACTAGTATATGGCGAGCTTCTATGGAGAATCTATAAAAGTACTCCTTAAGTGATTCATCTTTATTTTGATGAATGCCTGGGAGATGAGAGGAATCTTTAATGATCCTCCGATTTGCTATAAACTGTTCTACAAAAATCTTGGTGAGTTCGTCAAAGGAATGGATAGATTCTCTTAGAAGGGAGTAGAACAAAGTGCGAGCCTGATCCTTGAGGGTGACTAGGAAGACAAAACAGTGTGTCAGGAGCTCATTGAATGTGCTGATGGCTCTATAATGGTCAATGTGTTCATATGGGACGGCTGCCCCATCATAGGAGTTAATGCTTGAAAGCTTGAAACCTACTAATAGGATGTAGAAGAATTGCTTCAACTAAAGGTGAAAACTCATGATAATCGTGGTGAGAAGGAAGATGATTTTTATCTTTAAGGTGAAATTCTTCTCTATTAAGCATTGTAATTCCGCACGTATAACATGACGGGTGGAATCAACAGGGTAAAAATGTGCCAAACCACCGGCAATAATTGGTGGGATAGAAATTGGTTGAGTCGCAATTGATGGATGGCTAGAACTAACAGTGTCAAGGAGGTCAGCATCATGGTTTGGCAGTAGAGGAACTTCAGCCTGATGGTGAGATGGCCCTGTGCAAGCATTTTGACTTCCCTTGGCTAATGATTGCATTTATTGCAGTAGTAACTATCATGTTTCTCATAAAAGTTAAATTATCTCATTTTGAGACTCTTTTATTCGATGAACATGATCTTCTAGAGAGGTTATTGATATACCTTCGCCGATAGGCTAATTCTTATCGAAGGGAAATGAGGCAGAAGCCTGACATCCTTGGTTTAAAGATTGGTTCCAAGAATGATGGGAGTTGGAGCAAGAGGCTCTGTTGTTGCGAGTATTACGCTTGTTGGCCATAGTGCAGGTGTACACAGAGATTGCAATTGTGATTCTCTTTCCCACAGACTGCGCCAAACTATTACGTGCAGGAAGATTTGGGTCGGTAGAGTAGGAGAATTCGATGTCTTAGCGATGCACAAAAGTTTCGCACACATAGTAAAAAATTTCTCTCATCTCTTAAGCATTCGTCAAAATGAAGGTGAATCACTTAAGGAGTACTTCCAGAGGTTCTCCTTAGAAGCTCGCCAAGTACCAGGGGTAGATCCTGAATTACTGAGAGGAGTTTTCCTTAGAGGACTCCATCCTGAGCCTTTCTACTCATCACTAATGCGTAATACGGTTCGCTCATAAGTTGACTTAGTTCATCATGTGGAAGCACAATTTTTTGTTGGCGAGGCTATCAATGCACATCAAAAGCAGTTTGAGCAATATATGAGGAATAATCATGGACTGGGGGGCAACCCACTTGATTACCAGACATAAAATAAGGATTGTGGAGCAATTTCACCTTTAAATTCGCATAGACGTGGCAATCACCCCATCTCAATCTAAGTATAATCAATCCCAGGGGGATTCGATTCGACCCCTTCTATACAAGCTAATGTCATCAAGTAACACTTTAATAAACAACCTCGGATGGGTCAAAATCTTCAGCGGATTAGATTCCACCTCTTCCATACAAGTTAATGTCATCAAGTAACACTTTGACAAATAACCTCGGATGGGTCAAAATTTTTTGACAGATTCGATTCGACCCCTTCCATATAGGTTAATATCATCAAGTAACACTTTGACAAATAATCTCGGATGGGTCAAAAATCATTGGCAAATTTCTTTTGACCTATTCTATACAAGTTAATATCATCAAATAATACTTTGATAAACAACCTCGGATGGGTCAAAAATCTTTGGCAAATTTCTTTCAACCTATTCTATACAGGTTAACGTCATCAAGTAACATCATGACAAACAACCTCAGATGGGTCAAAAATCCTTAGCGGATTCGATTCGACCTCTTCCATCTAGGCTATTATCATTAAGTAACGCTTTGACAAACAACCTCAGATGGATCAAAAATTCTTGGTGGATTTCTTTCTATCTATTCTATACATGTTAACGTCCTCAAGTAATATCATGACAAACAACCTCAGATTGGTCAAAATTTCTTGGCAAATTTGATTCGACCTCTTCCATACAGGTAAATGTCATCAAGTAATACTTTAATGAATAACCTCGGATGGGTCAAAAATCCTTGGCGGATTCAATTCTACCCCTTCCATACAGGTTAATTTCATCAAATAAGGCTTTGATAAACAACCTCGGATGGGTCAAAAATCATTGGTGGATTTCTTTCAATCTATTATATACATGTTAACGTCATCAAGTAATATCATGAAAACAACCTCAGATGAGTCAAAAATTCTTAGTAGATTCGATTCGACCTCTTCCATACAGGTTAATGTCATTAAGTAACACTTTGACCAACTTTAGATAGGTCAAAAATCATTGGTGATTCAGTTCGACCCCTTCCATATAGGTTAATGTCATCAAGTGACACTTTGATAAACAACTTCAGATGGGCCAAAAATATTTCACAGATTCTTACATACAAATTAATGACATTGAGTATCACTCTGACGAACAATCTTGGATAGGCCAAAAATTCTTAATGTTTTACTTCTGGGTTCTTCCATACAAGTTAACGGCATCAAGTAACATCATCAAAAATAACACTAAAATTATATGTCAGAATTTCTGAGTTTTTGATGAATGGTTCTTAATCGATGCTTCCCGCCACCTTGGCAGTTGTCAATTGTTGAACTATCTATTGAAGTTTCAACAAAATCAATTTTCTATAAAGTACATGCATTGATTGCCTCTAAACCCGGTTGATCCGACGAGGACAGTTGACGCCTCTTCCAAGGGAAAACCGGAGCCTCGCCGTATGAGCTATGGCTTTGATCACCTCCAAACCTCATTGTATGAACTACAATCACGTGCCAACATCACTTCACATTCGCATGTGCGCATCTGCACTAAGTTAGCCATGACCTCGCGCATTCGCTGCTCTACTAGCCCACGAATTTGTGGCCTTCATGTACCTATGTCACTGGTCTCTTACGCCCGTGACCCCGCAATCCTATGCCCGTGAGCGCTCTCATGCACTCATGGCCCTGCGACCCTACACCCGCTTCCTTGATCATAGTCTTGTGCACCCATGAAGATCTATTCTCTCAAACTATATGTGACGCAAAGGTTACTGAACATTGAAGAAGTTATTATTTTTAATTATTTGGCATGTATTTTTGGATGATAGAGATAATGTCATCCATAAATAGGGGGCGACTGATATGTCACTGAAAACTCTACTAGTTGAAGCACGAATCTTCATATCGAAAGCAATTTGATCTTGAGTCGAGACTAGCCCATATCAAGCATTGAGAACTTTGGAATATTAGTTGAATCCCTAAATAGCTCCTAAATATGGAGTGTTTATAGTCAAATCGAGCGTCTTGATGAGCCGGATCTAATAAGCCTAAGATTTTGTAATTCTAACTTCATTTGAGCATTCAAATATTTAAAATATATCAGATGATCGAAGGAATCTTTTTGAGCCATCCGATGGACTGGTTTGGATTTTGCTTGTATTTATAGGTGTCACTTACCATGTCTATAGCCTCATTCTTCATGAGGGTGCGAAAGAGAGAGCTGAAGAACCTCAGCATAATCGTGCCCAATCGTGGATTAATCTGGTCATCACCGCCACCCGCCCACCGCTTCGCCCGCATCGGTCACCGCCGTCGTCCGCCGTCTAACCACCGACCATCGTTTAATCACGCCCGCTATCCCGCGCCGCAGTCACCGCTCTTCACGGTCGCGCCCGACCGCGCTAGCCGCTGGCCGCTACCACCATTGATCATCATCGCTGTTGACCACCAACACCGATCACCGCCGCCGACATCGCGATCACCGCACACCGCTGCCGGTCCGCTTCATCACCTACTGCCGAATGCAGCGCCACTGCCACCACCATCGATTGCTCATTGCCCGCCGACCGTCGTCGGTCCGCCGCCAACCACAATCAATCACCCCGTTATTCGCGTCACCAATCACCGCCCGGCCCACTGCCGTACTCTACCACCGCGGTACCTAATGTTAGGTCAGCATCACCGTATCGTCGTTCTTGCCATTTTACATGCACCGTGCTCCATTATTATTGGTCCTTATTTTGCCATCGGTCACCACCACTGCTGCCACCACCCGACGGTTGTCGGATCATCCATGCCACGTCATTCACCATCATTCAAACAATGTTATAGCCCAACTACCTCTGCATAGTTATTGTTACCTGATTCTGGGATTCCCATTGTGAGGCTTTCTCACATACAACTTTGTAATCTTGTTGTCGGGAAAATTTAAACTTTGTACTCCAAAGTACATATATAGTGGAATATTTTTGTTAGACTAAGCCCCTGTGGTTTTTTTCCTCTTTTTGGGGTTTTTCTAGGTAAAAATCCTCGAGTTTCTTATTCTCTTTTCAACTACCTGCATGCGTGCTGAATTTCCCAACGAAGCTAAGGCATGATGTTTTATTCTATATCAATTAGTTTTCTAGCACGCGACAGTTTCAACTGATATGTCACTAAAAACTCTACTAGTTGAAGCACAAATCTTGACATCAAAATTTGATCACAGTACCCATCAAATGCTTATTGGAACATTGGGATATTAGTCGAATCCCTAAATAGCTCCAAAATATGGAGTGTTTATAGCCAAATCGAACATCTTGACGAGCTAGATCTAACAAGCCTAAGATTTTGTAATTCTGACTTCATTCAAGCATTCAAATATTTAAAATACATCAGTTGATCGAAGGAATCATTTTGAGCCGTCCGATGGAGTGATTTGGATTTTACGTATTTGAGTGTCACTATAAATAACCTCTCATTTCTTCACCTGCAAAGAGAAGAGGCTGACGAAGAATCTAAGCATTTTTCTGATTTCCACTCATCATCACCGCACCACCACGTATTGGTCATTCTGTCACTTCCCGTCAAATCGATGTCAGCCGCCGACCACCATTGCCGGTCATCGTGTGACCGCCTAGTCTTCAAGTTTGACCATTATACCATGTCGCCCTATGCTACCACCATCGATCATTATGTTTAGACCATCGTCGGTCTGCTCACATAGATGGCTGCTACAGGCGAAAGCTGGGTACAGGTAAAATATGCTCGGTATCAATTATGATGTGGTGCAACCTCGGACACCAAGATCATTTCATTCACGCCATCTCCGGCCGACCACCATCATCATCTCCATTCTGCGGTGCCGACATCTTGGTCTCGCTACAGTCACCGGTCGCTGGGCGACCCGCGATCGTCGGTCGCTAACCGCACTGCACCAGATTTTGTTGGGCATCGTGACGCTACCGTCCTTTACCATTGTCTCATCCTGATTCATGAACACCATCGATCGCGTTGCTGACCATCGTTTCATCGCGGTACGCCGCGACTTATCGCATATCGGCCGGTCATCTATAATTACCATCGCTGATAGGCTTATAAAATCATGATAATATGTATTGGTCATTTCGCCGACTACCATCTCTCTCCGCCGCTCCGCTAATCCGTCGGTCACCATGACCACCATCGCCGGTCCGCAGAAGATCGCCGCTGTAGGCGAGGCCGAACTATTGTTGGCCGCTCTATAATGTCACCACCATCGGTTCCACCAAAACTTATATCATTAACGCCGTTCACCATGACTACACTAACATGTTATAGCCCTTCTTTCATACATTTGTTTTTATCTGATTCTCATTGTCAGGCTTTATCACATACAACTTTGTAATCCTGTTACCGGAAAAACTTAAAATTTGTACTCCAAAGCAGATATATAGTAGAATATTTTTTTTGGGATATGCCCCGTGATTTTTTCCTCTTTTTAGGGTTTTTCGTAAAATCCTTTCTTATTCTTTTCAACTATCTACATTATGTTGGATTTCTCAACAGTTAAAAAATTTTATTCTACCGCAACTGGTTTTCTAGCATGCAACAATTATTAAGAAAAATATGCCTCTTTCTGTCCTTCCTAATGTAGAGAAAAATTCTTCTTTTTTTTGTCTCTTATATTATTATTATTATTATTTAAGCCTAGACAAATGAATGATCTGGTTCATTAAGTTTTTGTGTGTTTCTCATTGAACATTATTGGAAAACTCTAAGTCTTCCCTCTTAAAATAAAACTTTCATTTTCAGTAAACACGTTTTCTCTCTCATTAAATAGTTGTGGATGACTTCAGGTCTTCCCTTCACCAATGTCAGCAATGTTATTATTTTTTGTCCAATCGTCGCGTCATCTTTAATGTCTTGGACATCTGTTTCAATTCTGCTTAGAAAAAATAGAGAGATTTGAAAGTGGCATGCTTTAAATAGAAGGTAACGAGTAGGAATTATCTTCAAAATTATGATGTTGAGTGCTACTAACTCAAAGACTTTCATAATTCTTAGTCTCTTCATCTCCCTTGTTCTCATCCGTTCATCCATGGCCGAGCTCCAGAGTTCAGACAAGATTAAGGACGGTAAGGCTGGTGACTTGAAATTTCTTTGGGTTAAATTTGATGCATAGAAACCATTTATGACCTTTTTGTTTTGAAGCAGAAGTGAAGAAAAACGCCTACCGCTATTTTGGTCGAAATCCAGTAAACCCCTCCTCAGCCTAACCATCCATGCGGGTGGCATTGCTAGATTCATCTTCATCACACAGTTTCTCCTCCTCTGTAGTAATTTATCCAAATTATGTAATGATTTATCCAAAATGTACATACATAACAAAGTCTATAATTATATTGTACACACTTTTCAGACATACAGGATACTCTTGTTATTAATAATCATAAAATAATGATATTGGTTTTGGGTGATTCTCTCTCTCTCTCTATCTATCTATCTATCTATCTATCTATCTCCATATTTAAACTATTGCACATAGCATTTGAATGATTCCTAGATGGGTTCTTAGGGTACTAAACGTGTCGTGACTTAATAGTTTTAAAATGATATCTGCCAATTAACTTTTAATATTAATAAATTAACATTTATGTGGCTTTTGGACTCATGGACTTTAATAAAAGGAAATGAATATTTGTGTTTTATCTTAGAATATCGTATAATTTTTTTATGCATATAACACTAATATTGTTATACATGATATATATCATTTCCATTAATATTTTAAAATTAAGAAATTATTGCTTAAGCCATTAGAGTTACACAGCTCTCCGTGGCTTTATATTCAACATGAATAATAGATAAAACAAAAGACTTATATTGTGCACTAGACCTTGAAACTTGATAATGACCTATGAACTAATAAGTTTTAGATGTGCTCTTTCAACTTAATTGAATATCCTATAAGATCAAATGAAAAGTTACCTGTAGAATAACAATGCATTTTTCAGTTTTAAAGGCATGATTAGGATAGGTGAGCTAAAATATATATATCTCTTTATATATAATCAATCTTTTCAGAAATGCACTTTAACATCCATCCGATATAATTTGAAGCTCTTAAATTATTCAAATATAAGTAGTAATTTAATAAGTTAATTCTTGCTATTAATGAAAAGGTTTCCAACAACAAGAAGCCTTTATCTCACTATGCTTTACATGAATCTATTTCTCCTCCTATGATGTCAAATTCTCATTTAATTCAAGTATATTAAGGTCATTTTTATACATTTTAATCAAGTCTTTTAGGTCTACCTCTACCTTTCTTAGCATAAAGCAAATCTATCTCCTCTTTATTAATATTCTTTATGTGGCTAAATCATCTAAACTCTAATCTAATCTCATTTGACTACTCCTTTTCCATACTCATTTTTTTCTCTAAGAGTAAAGCCACTCTTCCACAGCATCTCATCTCGCCACTTATCTTCTTTATTACATTTGCACCATAAATCATTGCAAGTCTTACCAACATCTTATAAAATTTTCTCTTAAGTTTAAGCAATAATCACACAACAAGCTAGATGCATTCCTCCACTTCAACCATCCAACTTGAATTCTACTAATAACATATCCATCTATTTCACCATTATTTTGAACAATAGAGCCTAGATATCTTAATCGCTCACTCTTTTTAATGACTTGTTTCCCAATGTCACAACACTAACACTAGAACTTCTACAACTAAAATTATGATCCATATATTCAATTTTAGATCTACTTAAACAAAAACCTTTAGACTCTAAGGTTGACATCCATAATTCAAGTTTCTCTTGGACTCCCTCTCTAGTCTTATTAGCAAGAGGAATGTCATCAGCAAAAAGCATACACCAAGGTACTTCTGCCCGTAAATGCTTAATAAGAACATCCATAACTAAATAAAATAGATAAGGGCTTAAAGCTGATCCTTGATGTAATCCAACTAAAATAGAAAAATATTTTGGCAATCCTCCTTGTGTTTGGACACAAGTAATAGCTCTAGTAAACATTTCCTTAATGACTTGAATATAACCGATATTAAATCATTTCTTTTCTAGAACTCTCAAAAGAATATCTCCTAAAACTTTATCATAAGCTTTCTCTAAATCAACAAATATCAAATGTAAATCCTCCTTACTTTCTCTATACTTCTCCATCAAATCTCTTAACAAATGTATAGCATCCATAGTAGATTTACTTGGCATGAAACCAAACTAATTGTAAGAAACTTTTGTATCACTTCATAACCTATGCTCAATTACTCTCTCCTATAATTTTAATGTATGACACATTAACTTAATTCCTCTATAATTTGCACACTCTTATGCCTCACCTTTATTCTTAAATATAGGAACCAACAAACTCTTTCTCAACTCATCTGCATCTTTTTAGTCTTTAAAATAATAAAAGATTTATAAGCCAAGAAATTCCTTGATCTCTTAAAATTTTTTATACTTCTATTAGAATATTATGAGGTCATACTATTTATCCATATTTCATTTTCTTTAAAGTTTCTTTAACTTCAGATTTACTAAAATGATGATAAAAATAAAGTTCCCTGTTTTTGTTTTGAGGATTAAGGTTGTAAAAATTAATAGTATTTTCAGATCCATCATTGAAAATTTTATCAAAATATCTCCCACCTATTTTCAATATCCTTTTCTAAGAAAAGCATTTTATTATTTTCATCTTAAATACACCTCACTTGAACTAGATCTTTACTTCTTCTATCTCTTTGGTTGGCTAACATATACATACATCTTTCACCTTCTTTGGTATCCAATATACTAAAAACTATATTTTTTGCATCATATATTGCTTTCTTTGAATCTTAACAGGTCACTTTATATCTTTCCTAATTCTTTGAATTTTTACATCTAAATTAAGTTTTATAACAATGCTTCTTATTTCTTATCTTTTTTTACAAATTCTGATTCCACCACCATATATTTTTTTTTTAAAAGAAGTTTTTCCATTTAATTTTTCAAGCATATTTTTTGTAACTTGCTTAATTTCACTTGTTATTTTAATCCGCATAACATTAGCTTCCTTATGAACATCTCAAATTCTAAGCTCTTGTAACTTGCTCTTAAAAATATTTGTATTAGTATTTTTTAAGTGCCCCCATCTAATCCTAGGATAATAATTTGATTTATTTTTTATATTACAATCTTTCATCTTAAAATCTAAAATTAATAGTCGATGTTGGGTACTTAAACTTTCACTCAGAATGACGTTATAATCTTTATATTATAAACAATCTATTTTTCTTATCAGAAAATAATCAATCTATGTTTTACTAGGATTTTAATAGGTGATAATATGCTCATCTTTTTTCTTAAATAAAATATTAGCAACTATAAAATCATAGACTAAAACAAAATCTAATATAGTCCTACTTTCTTCATTAGTCACTCCAAATTCAGAGCTACCATGAATAATTTTAAAATCTTCTATCACTATACCAACATGATCATTTAAATCTCTTCTAATAAATATTTTTTCTTCAAGAGGTATATTTTGTATTAATCTCTCTAATTCCTTCCAAAATTTTTCTTTTGGGCCTACATCCAAACTCACTTGAGGAGCATAAACACTTATAACATTGATAATCTTAGTATCAACAATAATCTTTGAAGCTATAATTCTATCTCCAAATCTATTAATATTTATAACATTATCCTTCAAACTTTTATTTATAACCACACATACTTCATTTCTAGTTCAACTTCTACCTGAATACCAAAGTTTAAAACATAAACTATCAATCTCCTTGGCTTTCTCCCCAACCCATTTAGTTTCTTGAATACATAAAATATTTATCTTCCTATAAACCATAATATCTATTAATTCCATTAATTTACTTATAAGAGTACCTATATTCAAAGTTCTTAACCTAATTCTAGTTTCATGGACTAACTTCTTTGACCGCATATGTCCAAAATTATTGGAACCTTGCTTATTGCACACTACACCTGCCAATCTGTGACCTTACACTTTTATCAGATGCATACAAATTCTCTTCACAATATTTTTATTCATATCATGATTATTTAAGTTTTACTAATTTTCTACAAAACCCTTCACTTCAGAGGGTGTTTTTACAAAGGTTTAATCAGAATATATTCCCATCTAATGAAAATCTTTTATAACTAATCTTACTTTATTTCACACAATAACTTTTGCCAATAGGTGATTTATTTTTAAAGATAAATTTTACTTATAACATTTTGATGAGTAAGCCTTAATAGTAATTTTCAAATATCATTTCTAATAAATTAATTTATTTTTTTTCGAACATGATTATTATACAAAATTCATTCACTAATACTTCTTCTGCCATGGTTCTATCAAATAAGATGAATGCATCATAATTCAATTTTCAACTAGGTACACTTTCAATCCTAACTCCTACAGATGAATCTCTAATAATCTATTCTTTAAGCTAAGTAGATTTATACTTCCTCTAAGTTGATCCTCTCCCCCTATCTTTCAGCTCTAACTTTTCAACAACAATTATAATATTCATATCTATATCTACATTTTGACTATTATGATATGATTCTCCAAAAGAACTAAACATCAATATTAATTTCAAGTTCTTAATATTCCTCAAAATAAATTTTTATTTTTAAATTCAGAATTAATAAAATTCCATAATATTTTTTTATCATATTTATTATTTAGAAACTATCAATTGAACCCTTCAATTTACCTTTATAAAGGTGTGTTGATGGTAACCTGAAACAAATAGAACATGAAAGCAACCAAAAAGGGAAAAACACCAAGTAGAACTATTTAGAGTAGAAATACGAATACAATAATAATTCCAATATCAAGTGTCTCCACTACTCTTCGAGGTGGATAATATAAGCACACCTCCTAATTAACTAGGTAGAAGTCACATGACAACCATAATAGAATTATTAAAATAAAAGAAAATACTAATGGTAACAAAGAGTGAGCATTTCTGATATTTAGACTCTATTGTTCAAAATGATGGTGAAATAGATGGAGATGTTATTAGTATAATTCAAGTTGGATGGTTGAAGTGGAGGAATGCATCTGGCCTATTATGTGATAGAAAAGTTTCATTTAAACTTAAGAGAAAATTTTATAAGATGGTGGTAAGACGCAATGACTTATAGTGCGGAATGTTGTAATAAAGAGAAGCATAAGACTAAGTTAAAGTGTTACGAGATGAGGATGCTTAGGTGGATGAGTGGCTTTACTCTTAGAGATAGAATGCAAAATGAGTATATTCGAGAAAAAGTTGGAGTAGCTCCAGTGGTAGATAAGATTAGGGAGAGTCTGCTTAGATGGTTTGGCCACATAAAGCATCACCGTCCATGACCCGATTAGGAGTAGATATTAGATTTGCCTTATGTTAAGAAAGGTAGAGGTAGACCTAAAAAGACTTGGTTAAGATGTATAAAAAATGATCTTAGTATACTTGATCTAAATGAGAATTTGACACATAATAGGACACAATGGAGATGAAGGATTCATGTAGCCAACCCCACCTAGTGGGATTAAGGCTTGTTATTGTTGTTGTTGTACTAATGGTAACAAAGAAAGTATGATAATGGGCTGCAAGTATAAAATATAGATTGTGATCTCCGACTTAACCACCACATCAAACTCACTCCACCTCTGAAGAACTCGACCCAAGTTTTGAATTTTGAGTTAACTCCTCATCAGGTGGATGAGTAGATGTCAGACACATTAAATGTTGGTGAGGCCTGATGATAAGGTGGTAAAGAAACAACATAGGCATTGTCATTAATCTTGTGTTTGATAGGAAATGGACCTATATTTTGTGGTTGAAGCCTGGAGTACGAACCCAAATGGAATCTTTCCTTTCATCGGTTAGAGTGTTCACTAGCAAGGCAACGAAGCATATTGCCTAAGGTTCGATTAACAACCTTGGTTTGCCCATCAATTTGTAGATAGTAGGTCGAACTGAGTTTAATTTCAATTCGCAGTTGTTTCCATAGCTCTTTCCAAAAATAACTAATAAATTTGATATCTCTATCGGATGTTATACTATGGGAAAGGCCAAGCGGACCACCTCTTTGAAAAAAAGTTTAGCTTCATTTATAACATCCAGTGTTTTCTTACATGCGATAAAATGTGTCATTTTGCTAAATCTATCAACTACCATGATTGAATCAACATTTCACCTCATACGTGGAAGACTCAATACAAAATCAATGCTTAAGTCCTCCCAAATTGAGTCGGACATCGATAAGGGCGTATATAAGCCGGTATTTTGGCCAACACCTTTAAACTGCTGGCATGTGGAACATCGTTCCACAAATCTACTAACATGCCCTCACAACTTAGTCCAAAAAAAATCTTGCTTGTAATTGCTATAAGGTCTTTTCTTTTCTAGTGTGAGCACCTAGTCCACCACTATGGCACTCTTTAATGAGTTGAAGTCTAAGTGAAGTGTTTGGTATGCATAGCTAATTGCCTTGAAGAGATACCCTTGTCGAATGGAATAATCCCCACACAATGTATAACTGTTGCAGTTAAGCCCATAAGTCAACAAAATCAAGATTAGTTGTGTACAAGTCTCAGAGGGGTTCTAAGCCTATGATACTAGATTGGACTACAACAAGTAGACTGGCACATCTGTTTAAAGCATAAACTGCACTATTGCATTTCCCCGCTCGATGTTTAAAAACAAATGTAAATTTTTGTAGATAAATCACCCATCTCATACGCATTCTATTAATACTGTGTTGGGATTACAAAACTACAACGGTTGACGGTCATTGAAGAGAATGAAGTCCTGACAGAGTAAATAATGCTCCCAATGCTTCAAGGCTCTAATGATGGTGTATAATTCTTGTTCATATGTGGGCCATTTCTGCCTTGTTGAACTAAGTTTTTTTTGAATAATTCAGCAAGTTTACCATTCTATGAAAGAATTGCTCCAATTCTAACTGTTGAGGCATCAATTTCAACTTGAAAAGGTTTCTCAAAGTCAAGAATAATTAACACTAGTGCTAACCTGAGGCACTTTTTTAATTATATGAAGCTAGACTATTGTAATGGGGTCAAATAAAAGGTTTTTTATTTTAAACATTTTTTTATTTTAAACAATGTATTATAAGTGTTGCAATTAAACTAAACCATTTAAAGAATCGCCTGTAAGCATTGGCAAGGCTATGAAAGCTACGAGCTTCCAAGATAGTAGTAGGAGGCGGCCATGATTGAATGGCTTCAACTTTCCTTGGGTCAGCTCGGATGCCGCCATTGATAATAAGGAAGCCGAACAAATGAACTTCAATGAGAGAGAACTCACACTTGCATAGATTGAGATATAGCTTATTTTCACAATGTTGTAAAGATAAATTAGAGATGATGTAGAGGATCATTTGTGGTATCACTTAGACTAATATGTAATCAAAGTAAATAACACAAAATTTGTCGAAGGGTTTAAATACTTCATTCATCAATCACATGAAAGTGCTTAGGGCATTATAAAATCCAAGTGGTATTACTCTTCATTCGTATACTCTCTCTCTCATTTTAAAGGTAGTATTCCACTCATCACTAAGTCATAAATTTGGTATAACCACTACAAAGATCAAGCTTAGAGAAATCTACTGCTCCTGATAGTCTGTCCAGTAGATTTTTTAAGTGTTCAAGCAAAACTTAACAATAATTTATATGATGGCAAGGTTGTCAACACACATTCACAGGAGTCATCCTTTTTCATACAATCAAAGCGAGGACAACACAAGGACTTAAAACTATGTCGAATGAACTATTTGTGTAACAAATTATCAATAATTTCTTAAAAATTTTGGTGCTCTTTGGGACTCATTTTAGAATGTGATTGATTTGGCAAGTTGGCTTCAGGTAAGAAGTCAATTTGATGTTGAATAAAACGCATTGGGGAGAAGTTCAGCTAGTAGCTCAAGGGGAGCTAAGTTCGGGAACTGCTTGAGGAGTTCTTGGACTATATATGGTACTACACTGGAGAGTTGATTTTGTTCTGAGACAAACAAGGCCCACACTTATCTTTTGATTTTCCAGGCAATTATCCATTGGAACTTGATAATAATAAGGTATGTTGATTTAACTTCATTAGATAATTTAGCTGGTAAAGAAAGTAGTAGACTAATTCTTTTACCAGTCAATTATATAAATGTTTGAGTGACTATCATACCAAACTCCTAAATCAAATTGCCAAGGCCTCCTAAGGATCAAGTGGCACGCATCCATGTCTATAACATCATAATTAACTTCACACATGAATTTTTTACCAACGAAGAAGGTTACCTTATATACTTTGGAGACAGATACATCAACACCTCTTCTAATCTAACTGATTTTGTGAGGGCTAGGGTGCTTGATAGTCTTAAGCTACAAAGCCTTTATAGCCTTAAGTGCAATCACATTTTTGGTGCATCCAATGTCGATGATCATATCACATACTTGGTGTTTGCCGTCCGCCAGAATGATTCAATCTCTGATACCAATATGATGGTAACCTGAAACAAATAGAACAGGAAAGCAACCAAAAACGGGAAAAACACCAAGTAGAACTGTTTAGAATAGATATATGAATAATGTAATAATTCCAATATCAAGTGTCTCCACTACTCTTCAAGGTGGATAATATAATCACCCTCCCAACAAACTAGGCAGAAGTCACGTGACAACCATGACAAAATTATTAAATTAAAAGAAAATACTAGCTATAACAAAAGAAGTATACTAATGGGTTGCAAGTATAAAATAAGGGCTGTGATCTCCGGCCTAACTACCACATGTACTTCCTTAAAGTGTCCACAATTTTGGGGTTTGCAAATAAATTTTTTTTTTTCTAAATTCTTCTTCTTTTTTTATTTAGCGTACAGAATACTTACAACAAACTATGAAATCCAAAATAAATTATCTTACAATCAACCAAATTGCCCTTTAGCAAAAGAAACCAGCTCAAAAAACCTGAGATATCTTCTCTTCCAAAAGACGCTAAAACAAACTGCAAAACCGATAACTACTTCACCTAACACAGCTATTCTTATTGGATGTCAAAAGAAACCTTCAGAAATTCCAAGGCAATCAAAATCAAAACAAGTAGCGGCCATATAGCTGAATTGTCAACATAACATATAATGTCATTAACCACTCAATACAAGAAGATGAAGGTGGCATATGATTTAAGCCTCTAAATTTCCAAAGAGCGAAACTCAGGGCTTCAGCGCCAAGGAGAGGCCAACCTTAGAACCCTTCTCGATCGCTCTGGTGTCGACCTCTGTTGAAATAGTGATGAATGATTTAGGCCTCCACTCATGTTCGATCAAGGCATTTGCCTTTCCATAGTTGTTAATCCTGGCCTTAACTGTGGTTAAAGGATCCAAAGCATGCTGTGTCCCAAACGTAAGAATGCTCTCTGCTGTGGAGAAACGGTGAGAAAGCTCAGCACCCACAGCTGTGCTAAACAAAGGGTTCACCAGGTGGTAGTAAGATGCGCTCAACTGGTCTCCCTTCTCATTCCTAATGAAAGTTGGTCCATTTGATCACAATTATAAATTTCAGAATTTTATAACAAAAGCATCAAAATTTAACACTGCATGCTTTGGAAAATCACTCACACCATCAAGGAGGTACTGAAATCCAAAGTGTTATAGCTGATGCCGGCATTGTACTTGGTGAAATTCCCTGACGCTGTATCAAAAGCCACATCTGAACCAATTGCGAGAGTCTTTGTTCCAAGCACAGAAGAAACGTGAATGATTGGATTTGTGCTCAACCCAAATCCTCCAGCAACGCCAGCATGGTCATGCAAGTATTGCAGCTCGATCTGACAAAAATGAGGACAATTTAGAGAATAAGCAACGAGTAACTAGTATGCTTTTACAGAAAATGTGAAGGTGGAGAGACTGTTGACCTTTCCTGACTTGGGATCTGGAACAAGAAAGCTCACTATTGATTTCAATCCAGTTGTAGCTAGTTCATCCACAGTGAAAGTAGTTAAAAGCTGCAGCATAAAATCCAAATAAGATAGTGTCTGCAACCTCCAGAACAAGCAGCTTCAAAAGCAATGGCGATCACTGATTTCTTAAGAAAATAGTGCAGAAAAAGAAGAAATGAAGGAACCCAAGACTGTCGACACACAAGAACGTTTAATGATGACAACGTAGCAGGAATGATGTATTACTTGAAAATAAGAGAATGAAATACATATATAAAAAGGACATACAGTAGAGTCTGTGTTTGCTTTAACATCAACTGTAACATTCTTGTTCTTCAACTGCGACTGTATCTCACCAAGGATCAGCTCATCCTTCTTCGTACCTGCTGCTGTTATTGCCTGCAACGCAGATAAAAGTACAGTTTGATAACAAAATTACATTCAGCAATGTATGCAAAATTACCAATTGTTTTGCTCAGATCACTTTATAAGTTACATTTGTTTATTTAGCTCTTCCCAAACAAAACAACTCAGATTATGCTTGGAAGTTAAGAATTGAATAGCCAATGACATTGTTAGGGTTTGATGGAAGGCATTATGTTTTATCAACATTCATTAAAAAGAGCTGATGCAATTCCACTCTTTCGTTGAAAGAAAGAGAGGATAATGTCAATATATATATATATATCATGCATCTAATCCAGTTTCTGAACTCCACCCAAACTACTCAATTTAGCCTTCGCTACTATGATTGACAATTAAACCTGAAGGAAAACTTGGATTCGTTATTTTAAAAAAATGATGCAAAGTTTGATCATGACAAAGATCTCCCTGCCACTTGCTTCAACGACTGCCTCTCATTCCAAAACCAGATATTCGTTGCAAAAATCAAAGGAGCATCCACACTGCCCTCCCAATATAGCCTTTATAAGCATATGAGTTTCTAAAGCTCAAAGAATAAGAGAACATTCTTTGAAGGATTTTTTATAAAAATGGTGCATGATGCAGATATATCTAGGTGCTTGCAAATCAGATACTTAACTAATAATTTGTCATCACCAAAGGAGTTTTGTGTTCTTAAGGAGCGGACTGATGTGGTGTTTCCTTTACCTGGGATTGTAGCTTGCGCTAGCTGCATGTGTTTCACATTCGTACCTTGCCTTCTGCAGTTTCGTGGATTGTAACAATTCCAATTGCCCGTTTAGGTTGTTCAGGTGTACATTGCAGCTTTCTTTATTTCAGTTTCAGGTCAGTACAAAAGAATTGCTATCAGTGATTTCTCTGCTGCATCGCACGATTGCTTTTGCAAATACAACTCTTTGCTATCAGTGATTTCTCTGCTGCGTCGCATGATTGCTTTTGCTAATACAACTCTTTTCTTCTTCTTCTTTTTTGAAACTTGCATATTGCATTTAATAATAGTAAAAAAGTAATACAAGAACTAGCAAAGGCTAGAGAGTCTAAAACAAGAAGCTAAATAGAAGCAACATGCTTCTAATCATCCTCAAATAACTAAACAAGAAGGTAAAGTAGAAACATCTAAAGACAACCAAGTAAAGTGCCGTAGCTGTTGAAAGCAGAGGTCCGCCACCCTGAAGTCCCGAAACGTGAGAAGAACTTGGTGGAAGGCTAAAGAAAGCCCAAGTCCTGAGCCGAGGAGAGAAGACCGAAAGTCTCACATGGTCTTCCTAAGTAAATTGACAACACTAATGTTGTCCCCTCCAATATGATGCCCTTGTACTCATCATACATCCAAGGGTCAACAAGCTTAAAGAAGCATAGCTCATCTATGAAAGCACTATCCCAATGGAGAAACTGGATACCAGCAGCCTTGATGAAGTCACCAGCATCATCCCTGAAAATAACCCCAATGCCAGCCAAGCCAGAGGAGAGGAGAGTACCATCTACATTCACCTTAGCCATCCTGAGGGGGGGGGGGAGTCCAGAGTGGTGCGCCGGTGGAGCCCCATTGCCCCTGAAGGATGCATTTGTAAAGCCTCCAAAATAGTAGAAGAATGACCTTTGGTGTCCCATGTTGGCTACCATGTGTCGCATTTATCCTCCAAACTTGATATATCATGTCGCAATAACTCTACCCCAAGCCATGTGACTTGGTGGTCCGCTCAATCTCAAAAAATCAGATCATGAGCATTAGAAAGAGGGGAGGTTAACTCCCCAAGAGGACAAACCCATGATAGAGGAAGTAAGAGAGCGGTGTATGATATGATCCGTGTCTTCAATCTCCTGGGTAATGAGTCTCCTCAAGAAGACCTCGAGAGTGGAGCCGTGGTAGGTTGGTAAGGCATTCTTCAGATGCCACAAAAAACTTCTCTCATGGTGCAACGGAACTTTGTAGCCAAGAGTGGCTAGGAAGGGGAAGAGGGCATCAAAGGCCACTGCCGAGATTTCCCAAAGGGAGGTGAAGAAGCTCGTCCGCCTTCATCTAAGTCCAATGAAGCTCCACCTTGGTAATGTGCTTCACAAGATCCTCGCCAAAATGTCGCTCTAGTGTAATATCCCATGTCCCGTCTATGGATGAAGCTGCGCCAAGGTCGATCCTCAAGGCTAGTCAGATCTAAGAAAGTCGGTCTCCCAAGCTAAGGAACAATCGCCTAACCATGTGTGATCCAAAATCAACTTTGTCGCCATCAAGAATCTTCCAAATGAATGAGAGGTTCAAGACTTTGAGCCCCACTAAGAATGAGCCCAAGTCTTGAGTCCCCTCTTCAAGCTTCCACTCCAAATATCTTCCCATAGCCTCCCAATGCAACGATGAAGTAATGAAGTGGGCTTCAAGAAAATCTCAAGCCAACCTTGCCTGAGAGGGCTGCCCCAAGTGAAAACCAAGCCCCCATGCTTAATAGCAAACAAGACTTAACCGACATAGTGAATGCCCCTCCAGTGGACTCTTGTCCCATAAGAAGGACCTACATAACCGCCAATCTCCGCAACACATTCAAGGGAATAGTATGTGTTAGTGATAAACCAACCCGGTATAAGAGCGAGGAAATAAGGGTAGTCTGCGCATAGGAGAGATGTCGAGTTCCCAAGACATAATCTTCTTTGGCCCCAATCGTGGGAACTGAAATCATGCTTGTAGAGCTTCCTCATAGCCAACTTAAGGCCAAGATACTCCATCTCTTGGACCTATCAACCCAATCCGATTAGTCCTCCATCTCTTAGCGATTTGTAAAGAGAATGGCAACTTAGCACCGCTGATCCGCTGGGTCTGCCCAAACAATAATCATCAAGAATGGCTTTAATTTGCTTGGCAGTAATGGGAGAGGTAATCGTAATGTCATCATATAAGAGATTAGAGATAGAGGTACCTCCTGCCTTCACACATACCTGTGTTCGCCCTCTCTCGCTAAAGAAAGCAAAATGTAACATAGAATAAAATGGTGAGAGTGGCCTGCCTAAATCCACACTCACAAATCCGTGGAGACCTTCTACCATTCAAGATGGAGAATCTAGGTGAGTGACGTAGAATCCACTTACATCAATCTATCGTGGAACCCCATCAAGGTGAGCATCTTGCTCAATGTAATGCCAACTCATCTTATCAAGCTTGCTCCATATCAACTTTAATCGCCATGAAACCAACCCGGGAAGAAGAATGGGAATTTGTTGATGATCTCTTGGGCAAGGAGAGCATGGTGAGAGATGTTCCTCTCACAAAAGCACCTTGTTCTTCTAAACAAGGAGAGGTAGTAAATGCTTCAACCTGTTCACCAAAAATCTTGGCCACCACTTTATAGATCGCCCCGCAGCACAATAAATTTGAAGGAGTGCTAGCCCCAATAACTTTGGGATGAGGACAATAAGTGTCTCCTTCCATGAATCCTCCATATGATCAAGTTCAAAGAACTCCAAAGAACGACATCCTTCTTCACACAAGGCCATAAATGCTTGTAAAAAGAGGCAAGATCCCATCAAGTCCGTGAATGGTTACTCCCCATAGAATGAATTGCCTCCCAAATATCTTGATCGGCCACCGGCTTCAAGAAGAGATTTGGCACGGAGGAACTCTCTATGGTGAATATCAGGACATCCCCTCAACCCATTTTGCACGAAGAAGGAAGTGAAAATATCGAAATATCGAAGGGTTCTCAATCATACCTCCATCCAGATTAGCCTTGAATCTGTTGGTGTTATGCGGAGGTATGGAAAAAATGAGTGTTCCCATCTCCATCCTTGAGCCATCTAGCTTTAGCCCTTTGTCTCCACCAAGTCTTGAGCACGGCCAATGTAGGTTAAGCTCAATAACCTTAGGCGGGCTCCCCTTCTTGGGTAGGAGTGAGTCCATCATCGGAACAATCAGAGTTTGGAGAGAGGTAATGTCCTTTTCCAAGTCAATCGAGAGAGTGGAGGTTCTTCAACATACTCTTACTCCGATGGAAGAGAGATGGTAGAACAACTCTTTCATGGAGAATTGCAGCTTTAAGTCTTCTCCTTTCTTCCAAACCCAACTCATGGGATAAGAGAGCCAAATATCTTCAAACCTTAACCATCTCGGGGCTTGTAGGCGAAGAGGAAGAAGAAGAGGAGCATGATCGAGCGTCAGAGGTAAGTGAACCTTGGTATCCCCAGTGAAAGCCAGAGTTGATCAAGACCCGTCAAGGGACCGGATCCTACGACTCCATCTTTGTTGTTGGTCCAAGTGAACTTTGGGCCAACAAACTCAACTCATGCAAATCCGCCCATACACTCCATCTCGTGTTGCAAGTGTATAATAAAGGGCCTCCCACCCTTCTTGTCACTCGAGCCAAGATACAATTAAAGTCACCCCAATAGCCATGGGGGCTTGAAGATCCACATTGTCCTTGGTCTTCCAGGAGGTCCCTGCGATAACTCTTGTTGGCATAGACCCAAGTCCACTGCCATTGGGCAGGAGCAGTGCCCAAAACAAGGCGGTCGAGAAATAACGAGGGAGAAGTCCACATATCCTTTCTCCAAAGGATGATAATGCCTCAGAAAGCCCATTTGAGGGTTTACAAAAGCCGTTGATCCATTTTGTCCACTTCATGTCTTGAGATGCACTCGATCGGTTTCAAGTAAGCGATAATCTTTGAGATCGTTACCACCAATAAGGTGGCGTGGTAGTTGCGTAGTCTTCTTGCGGGCACCCACCAGAATCGATGACATTAAGTCACCATGGGGATTTATCCCCAAGGTGATTCGGTGTGTATCTTTTTTCTTTTGGGTTGGCCTGGCCCCATGCTGACTCTCGAGTGGGCACGACATCCTAGACCTTGTGGTAGGTTGCCTTCTCCCTCAGCGGCTTTTGAGCTTCTCCACTTGTGGCTTTGGCTTGGAATATAGGAGGCTGAGGCTTCAGAGGGAGGGATTGCTTTATAGGTGCTCCTTGAAGAGGAGCTCTTCAGGGGTTGAGTAGGCATGGGTTGGCCACTCCATGGCCTTGCTTCCCACCTTCCTTCTTCTTTAAGTTAATGCTTCTTTGTTGTTAGTTCTCTTCTTTAGACCGACACCCATTGACCATACTCGAAGTGGACTCCACGGTATTAAGGTAATGGTGGTGAAGTAGTCTGTTGTGTCTCAGCATTTTTTCCATTGGTAGGATTTTGATTAGTAGTGCTACATTCCCCTTCTCGGATGCAGGCTAAGTGCAGACTCACATTAGTCGAGGAGAAGGAGAGGAGTCTTACCATGAGTGGTAGTAGGCGGAGGAACTCCCTTGGTGGGACAAGAGTCAACCTTGTCCCACCCACAAAGCAGTTGAGTAATCCCCTCATCAACCCGTTGGAAAAACCTTCCATTTCTTCCATGGATCAAAACTCAGGAGTTTTTGTGAAAGATCAAGCGATGCATACTGCAAACATGCTTTGCTCATGAGTTTGTTGGGTGGTCCACCCAGTGGCTCTCCAATGAAGGCGATCACGGCAATATTAGTATTGTCCCAGTAAAGCAAGGGGAGGTTAGGAAGCGTGCCAAATGAGAGGAGAGCCCATCAAAGATTTGGGATTGAAAGTGGGAGTCCACTTATCCAACCCAATGACATTTCCATAAAGACGAGGCCCATTCATCAAAGCGCATCTCAGCCTCGGTGGTTTCAAAGATGCGACAAAGCAATCTGGAGCAACCATAATCAATTTGAAAGCCCCATCTACTCCACTTCCTCTGTGTGCATTAAGGTAGAAATAGGGTGGTCTTCTCCCCAACACCTTTCCTACAAGTGCTCTTTCAAGCTTCACTTGATTGTCATCCACTTGGTCATCCAGTAATAGTAATGCCATCCTCCATGAGTCTTGCATTTTTATCAGCAAAATTTAACATACTCATTCTTCTTCCAAGGGTTAGCTTGATCATTGTCCTCCCTTGAGAGCACCATTTGAAGTTCTAGGAAGAGCCTCTAGGAGGCTATTATCTTCAAACAAGGGGTTGGTAGTAGCCTTGCCCTTCCTTTGTTCAATCCTTGAAGCACACCCCAAGCAAAGGTGCTCGGGTTCTCCTTGGCATTTGTGCAAACACCTTGTGTGCATTGTCTTGTAATGTCATCATCCATAGAGACATCTTGGTCGCCTCCCCTTTCCTTGGGTGTTCACATGATCCCCACGAAAAATCATCCATATGGCCGGAACAAGCCTAGTATCACCCAAATCATGCTCATTATAGAACATACCTTGGCCAAGTTGAAGCCTCCCCATGCTTTTCGGTTTGCCCTTGTGTGTTGTTGGCCTTAACAAGGCCATCTTGTCTTCACCATCATCCATATCATCATCCCCCCACTTGATCGGCCATTTTCATATCAGCCAAAGTGCAATCGGCCCGGGAGTGAATAGTGCTCGGATGGCTTCTTTCTTTGGCTTCCTCCGGTAGCGGGCCGCGAGTTATGATGCCATGTCTTGTGCGCTTCACGCATCTTGCCGCTTGCCGCTCACATTGTCGCGCTCGTGCGCCTCGCCGTTAGCGCTCACACCTCACGCTCGTCTTGCCGCTTCCTCAGCAGCGCGCAATCTCCATGGGATGTGGTCCCAGTATCAGCACTATTGTGCCTTCAATCGCCCCCGCTCCCGAGAGCATTTCTAAGCTTTCTTCGGAGGAAAAATTTGGAGGAAAAAAGAGCACTCGGGTGTTGACCGGAAAAACTTTCTCTTCTCTCCATGGTGGGGGGTGGCCGGCGGTCACCTCCTCATACAAGGGATAGAGGGCTAGAAGGGAAGGCCGAGAATGTGGCAAGAAGGAGAGGGGCCATGGCAAGGTGGTGCTAGGGATGGACAAGGATTTTGATGCAAAGGATGGTGTGTCAGTGATGTGTTTGACATGGAAATGCATGGAGAAGGTGGCGACCTCTCCAAGGACCATGCAAGGCTTCTCAGAGAGGAGGTGCTGGGATGGCAAGTGGTGGTCTTGGTTTGGCTTGAAAATTTTCAACACTTTTCTGCAAAATGCTGCTCTGATCCACAAACACAAGCATGAAACATTCAGGCAAGTATGCTATATTTTATCATATTCATATTGGAAAATTTAATTTTCTTAGGAAAATTGGATATTTGCTGGAATTCAAGTAGGACGTATTGAAACCTGCTGCATTTGAGTAGATTATAATAGATTTTGAGAAGTTACTGTATTTGGGTAATTTTGGATGATAATTAAGATCATCGAGGCTAATAATATTAATTCAATGATTCAGAAAAAATTTCATATTCACTCTCAATGCTTATGTGTCTCATTGGATGTGAATTCCTAAGATGCTTCACAAATCCTGATGGCTATCTACAAGGACCAAATCTACTTAAAACAATACAAGGCTTGGATCTCCCACAATGATTTTATCATTATTTTTTCTACTAATTTGCTTTGAGATTGATGTGTATCTTTGATTAAGTTTTGTCAAATCTTATATATGCTAGATTGCTTCTCATAGTATGAATCTTAATTGTTGATGAATTATATATTTACTCACAGGTTTTCTTACAAAATTTCAGATTTTGACAACTATTACAATATTTTTTTTAATGAATTAAATGTGTCAGTTTTTTTATTAGAGGTGACTAATCTTTACTAAGGTTGAGTGTTGGTAGCATATGAATTATGGCTTTGTGTATTCATTATGCATCTCATCCTATGTTACATTAGTGAATCTTAGACTTTAAGAAATTCTACATTAAATTAGTATCAAAACTTATGATTATGTCATTATATAAAGAGCAACATTTTAATTTGGTAAATCAAAAATAAATAAATAAATCTTAAAAAATAAGTAAATCATGGTTCTAAATGAACATTCAAACTATCAAGAAGATCAAAATTACCCATATTTGATGGAAGGCATAACCAAAGAAAATTTTCATAATTGATCGATAATTGATAATTTAAGTACTATCATCTTTTGAGTTTCAAAGAGTTTAGATCTAAACTACTGGGTTGAGCTCATCATATACGCAAAGTATTGCAAGTGAACAAGAAACTTATTGTTGACCTAGAAATTCTTGAAGGAATGTCAACCGCATTTAAATCAACTTTGTTTTACAATGAATTTGCTCAGCTTAATTAAGTTCTATTGTGGTTCGGTTAATTTCACTCAAACTTACTTAAATGCAGCCAAGATTGATTGAAAACATTCAGCATTCAACAAGATCAAATTGAGCCAAACCATAACTTTGTTATATTTCATCATGTTCGTTATAATTTAAATTCAATAAGTGTGAAAATTCATTCAAAATATTTCAATCTAACTCAATTCCACTTGTTAGTTGAATGTTCAAATAAGCTTCATTAACTATATCAAACCTCTTCCCCAACCATATACATAGTTCTAGCCCAAGCTTACATTTTGAGGGACTTGATTACACTTAGAGCCATGACTCGACTCAACTCAAGCCAATTTATATTCAATTCAAATATAATCATTCAAATCTTTAAAAAAAATCCAAATTTATTTGGATTGATTAGACTAACTCAAAATACTTTGTTCAAAGTTCCATTTACCTAAAATGAATTTTGGTTTAAAAAAGTTTGATTCTGCCTAATCTTGACAAGATCAAGTAGTTCATTCAAATGAGCTGACTAATACAAACTTAATCAATCTCAATACAACTCAATTAGGTTGACTAGACAAATGTTTAATCTTACCTAACCAATTAACTGATTGAAATCCAAATGAAACATGAACATAAGGCCAACTTTGGGCTGAACCTAGCTCAAGCGCAATTCCACTAAATGGCTTCACATGCATGACAGGCGGTTTTCCTATCTGTTTAGAGCAATAAGTCTATAATTTCCCTTTAGCAAGCTAACATTATAGCTTCATCCACGTCTATGCCAACTCATCATCATTGATCTTGCTACCTTTGCATGCACTTTGCTCAGTCATTGACTGCCATAGGGCCTCATTGTGCATGTGAGTGAGCCCGCATGACATTGTTCGTTACAAAGTCCCCTCACTTGGCGCCTCTACCCAGGCATCTACATGCCCTGCTCACACCATTGCTTCATATCTACAACTTCACTACCTGTGACTCTCTATTAAATCAGACTTCTTTACTCGCGCCCTTCCTCGTTAAGCAAACATGCACATACGCATCACATAATACACCACCGTTCCTCTGCAATATCCTACTATGTGACAATAGTACCTTCATCACATGCCTAACAAAGGTGTGAGTTCTTGAAGTCTCTCCTTCAAGACCTCAAACTTGGCTTCTTACACACTATTAGCAACTCCATGCAATGCCTCAGCTTCCTTCTATATAAAGAAAGTGACAGTGGTGAGTGACCTTTCATGAGATCAACCGCTATAAATCTATAATTAAGAGATTAAAAAAAGAGCTTTAAAGTTTATGGTGAAAGATTTAGAATGATTGATGCAGGGCATCATCGTCACCGTCGTCGACGTCATCATCATAAAGCTTAAATCCATGTATTAGGCCTTTTATTATAATTTAGGTTATGTATTATTGGGCTTTTATATTTTTATGATCTTAAAATATGTATTGTATTTATATCATATATGATTCATTATAGTATTTTGATATGGAATGAGTGGTAGGTTTGATAATGGTTTGATAAAGTGAAAATATTAATTTGGTAGTGGTATATGAAGTTTAATTTTGGTTTGGAGTTTAAAACTATTTAATCTCTTAAATTATTTTATCTTTCTCTGTTATGCTCTTTATTTTCCTCTTCTAGTATGTGAGCTCACAATCTGAGAGCTTCAAGAAGGAACATGATCCACTGACGGTTTTAGTCGACTTCACTTCTTATTTGATTATTTTAAATCTGCTACAGGTTAGATCGTTCATAACTTTTCAGTTATTTTTTTGCACTTGTAAGAGTCAGATCTCTAGTATGATTAACATAACTTTAATCTGAATCTTTTCAACTTCAGTAAATTCATAATATTGTGAATATGTTCAATAGTAGTGTGCATTTATCATTACTATTTTCTGAAAATTTAAGAATTATCGGTATAATAAACATCATATCATAAAAGGTACTCTCATCCTACATCATATTTAGTATCAAAGCAAGTATGTTTCTTTGGGAACATCTCGTTTAGTATTGAGTTTTATTTTTGCATTAAAGTAATCTTATAATTCATTAAAAAAACATATAAAATTTTTTATTTAACTAGGCCATTTACTTACTTTTTTTTTAATCTTGTCTTTGATTTCATTATATTGGATATTTAAAAATAAATAAATTAAATATTTTCTTATATTAAAATTTTAAAAGAATATTATCAAGTCAACTCGTAGTGATCTTAGATATCAAGATCAATCTTTATGAAAAATAAAAAAGCTTACTCTTATGCACCAACAAACCTATAATGAATTTCAAAAAAGATTTGAAGCCTTAGAACAAAAGTTGGTAGCTTCAACATTCAGTAAACCCAACCTCACCACCTTCAAGAGAGAGAAGGTCATCCATCGATCGTTCTCTTCTCTCTCCTCATCCACATTCTCCTATTAGACCCTATCCTAGGAACAACTTTAATGAATATCACGAGTTTGATGAGGTACTTTCTCACTCATTGAATAGGAAGACAATTAAGACGAGATGAAGGTTATGCTCATGAACTTCCTCAACATTATGAAGAAGAGTTATCTAATTTTTGTTGCCGATGTACACTTAGAGAACACGATGATGATGTTATTAGGATTAAAATTGATCCACCTACTTTGATGGTGACTTGATCTAAAATTTTCTTAGATTGGTTAGTAGATATATTTTGATTCAAGACAAGTTCGTTTACTAGTAACTACTTATTGGATTAATCTCACGAAAATTTCAACGACAAATACATATGCGGGATGAGATGAAAGAAATTTTAAAGCAAAAATATGTATCATTAAATTTTCATAATCAACTTATGGATGAAATGAATACGCTTAAACAAGGATCTTTGACTCTTGTTGGTATATGACAGTTTGATGAATTGATGACGTTGTGATGTTAGAGGATCACACTAGATCTAGATCACGGGTTATGAACTAATATTTAATGAAATGTTAAATAAATTTATTCTCTTGAGGATGCATTTCAGTGGTGGCTCAAATTGAACAATATCTTAGATCACAACCTTATGTTCTACAACTTCATCTGGAAACAACTCTCAATCGCGTGTTACCCCTCATACATTAGCAGTTCCAAAAGACCTAGTGAAACAAAAGGAAAAACTTTAGTGGAAACATCTGATTCTAAAACTTCTAGCATTACTTGTTTAACATGTGATAAAATTGGTCATTATGCAATTACTTGTCCTTGTCGAAACTTACACTTAGTTTATGAAAATGAGGATCAACAAAATGAAAATAATGATAATCAAATTGCAGTTGACCCTTGTGAAGAAGTTAGTGATGCGAGAAGAAGCGTTAGATGAGTCTGTCATATATGCTATGTAATGTGTTACTGCATTAATATTGATTGGAGGTCAATTTTCCACACTAATTTTAAGAGTGGTGAAAAGATGTGTAAATTAATCATTAATAGTGGCAACTGTATGAATGTTATTGCTACCTCTATTTTGGGTAAGATGAAGCTCACCCCAGAGACTCACCCACAGCTTTATAAGGTTGCTTGGATAGATAAAACATCTATCTCTATATCTCAACGTTGTCTTATACCCATTCAATTAGGAGAATATAGTGATAAAATTTGGTGTGATGTTCTTTCGATGGATGTTGCTCATATACTTTTAGGTAGACGGCTTTTTTTATATGGATGTCACAAATTATGGGCGATCTAATACATATGCTTTATAATTTCAAGGTAAGAGAATTGTCTTAAATCCAGCTAAGCCTAAAGAGATCACTCTACTTCAACCCCAAAATTTTTCTCCTCCCATAGAAAAAAAATCTTTACATATTATTAATAAAGGTCAATTTCAACAAGAGATTAATGGGAATATCATTTTTGTATTAGTTGTCCTAACCTTTGCAAATCAAGCTTGTGTTAAATCATTCTCATTCAAAATCATTAACTTTTATTGGAATATCAAGATATTTGTCCCAAGAACTTCAGCTTCCCCATTAAAAAGTATCCAACATACCATAGAAGTTCGGATCATCACTCCCAAATTTGTCACATTATCATATAAACCCAAATGAACATGCGGAGCTAAAACGACAAGTTGATAATTTATTAGCAAAAGAATTTATCAGGGAAAGTTTATCTCCGTGTACTTTTTTTTGGTATGTGTGTATAGTGTGTATAAATAAAATCACTATTAAGTATAGGTTAAATGACTTGATGACATGTTAAATATATGATGGGATCAATAACTTTCTAAAATTAATCTTAGAAGTAGATATCATCAAATTGAGAGAAGGTGATGAATGCCTTCAAAACAAAAGATGGTTTGTATGAATGGCTAATATCTTTTTTGAATGCTCCAGTATATTTATGAGTGATGACTCATTACTCTTGTTTATTAGAAAGTTTTAGTTGTACTTTGATAATATTTTAATTTTTAGTTAAACTAAGAGCGATCATGAGAATTTTACAAGTCTTTAAAGTGTTTAGTAAAAAAAGACTATATGTTCACTTAAAAAATACTCATTATGATGTCTTGATCTCTTCTTGATTCATTATTTCTTGTGATGACATCTCCGATAGAAAAAATTATATTCGAGTGGCCCTACCATAATTGATGATGCGTAGTTTTATGGCTATCACATTTTATCGAAGGTTTATTCATGGATTTAGCACTATTAAGATCAATGTCAATGTCTTAAAAAGACTTTGTTCGAGACAAAGACGATTCTTCTAAAATTAAATAACTTTTAACAAGTCCGACATTAAAAATCAAATTTTAACAAAATGAGGTATCATGTGATCTTGAGTTGGTATTGGAGGTGTTCGTAAACAAGGTCATTGCTTTCTTTAGTGAAAAATTAAACAAGATATTCCACATATGATCGTGAGCTTTATCGTCATCCAAACGTTATTGGCGACATTATCTTTTTTCATGAAAATTTATATTTTATTCGATCAGCTTAAAAATCTGAACACTCAAAATAAACTTAGTTCTGTACAAAATGGGTTCAATTTCTTCAAGAATATATGTTTGTTCTTAAACATAAATCCGGTGTCGAGAACAAAGCGAATCTAAGTAGAATATGTACCTTATTAAATACCATGAGTGTGAAGGTTCTTGATTCAAAAGGTTAAAGATAATTATCCTGTAAAGATTTTCAACAAATTTTTGAATCTTTGAAATTTGATGTTTCAATTAATAGTTTGGATTATCAAATACAAGACAGTTATCTCTTTCGTGGCACATAACTATGTATCCCAGATTCATCACTTCGAAATTTTCTTGTTGAGAAAATTCATTCATGTGTCATATTTCGATCATGACAACATATGATGGAGGATAGGTTCTTTTTTATTTTAAGAAAGATGTTGCTTGTATCATTGCCCAATATCGTATTTGTCAAGTAGCAAATGGTGAAAAACAAAATTCTGGTCTATACACACCAATCCCAATTCCCCACAAACCATGGGAAGATCTTAATATGGACTTCATCTTAGGATTACCTCGCATTGTACAACATTTTTGACTTTATCCTAATAGTTGTTGACCGATTATCTAAAATGACACACTTCATTCCGTGTTATGAAACATCAGATGCATCACATATAACGACTATTTTCTTTGAAGTTAGTTTTATGGACTTCAAGACAATTGTGTCGATCATGATGTAAGGTTTATAGCTATTTTTGGAAAACCTATGGAAAAAACTTAGCAAAACTCTTGTTTTATACTTACCACATGGAAACAAAGTAATAGAAGCTTAGAAATTTACTTAGGTGTCTCGGATCATACTACTGGTTGGGACTAGTTCTTACTGAGTTGCTTATATCGTTCAATAAATACCCTGAGTCCTTTTTTTGTAATGGTTATGATCCAAGAAAATCAATTGATCTTGTTGAATTGTCTGTAACATATAAGTCTAGTGCATTTACATCTTCATTTACACAAAGCATGCATGATTTACATCGTGAAATTCAATAAAAAACTTACTCTTAATTATGATAAATGTAAAACTAATATTGATGCACATAGACGATATGTAAAATTTAATGAGTAAGATTTGGTTCTTGTTAAAGTTAGACTCAAGAGATTTCCAACTGGAACTCTTAAGAAATTACTTCTCAAGAGATCTGGTCCTATTAAAGTTGTAATGAAGATAAATGATAATGCTTATGAAATAGATCTTCCAATGAATGATGGGATTTCTCCAATATTCAATGTATCAGATTTCTTATGTATGGGTCACGGATAATGTTATTCCCCTACAAATAATAATACTTCTTAATCTTTCACCAATTCTACCATCTCATGCTTAAGATCACAGATCAAATTTTAAAACAGATAATCATCACACGATGAGGCACTCAAAAGTTTCGTTATTGGAAAGGTTTTCTCCACTTGAAGATTCATGGCTTATATTTGATGATTCAACTGACATTATTACAAAATTACCTGATTTTCATTCTCCGAGGATAATCCTTTAAAGCGTGAGTCTTGATGCAGCATCATATCGTCATCGACGTCGTCATCATAAAGCTTAAATCCATGTATTGGCCTTTTTGTTATAATTTAGGTTTATGTCTTTATTTATATTATATATATGTCTTGAGCTTATATTAGTATTTCTTTATGTCGTGCATGATTAGATTGTAGTAGATATGACATTTTGGATAGGTATGGAATGAGTGATATGTTCGATAATGATGGTAGGTTTGATGGTGGTAGGTTTGGTAGTAGGTGGTGGTAGGTGTAGTTATGATGGTATTAGATTTGAGTTTGGAGTTAAGTTTTAATATTCTTAACTCTCTTTCAATCTATAAATAGGGAGGCTCTTGTAATGCTTGGCACTTGGATTTGGAATAAAAGTTATCTTCTTAAATTTCTACTCTTTTGTGCTTTCCTCACGGTGGAATTCTTGAGTGTTATCCACAACGATTTCATTATAACACAATTACTTTTTCCGCTTGGTTATTTTAAATCTATTCTGAAAGTAGATTCTTTAACAAAAAACTAATCTTTTAATCTTCACTAAATTCTTAATGTATGTATTTCATTACTTTTTTTGTGAGAATTTAAGAATTATCGGTGTAATAAACATCATATCATAAAAGGCACTCTCATCCTACATCAATGATATAGTGGTAAGAGTACAAAAACTAGTCAAGATTGAACTAGTTTGAGTTAATTTAGAAGATACATTGAGGAAATAAGTTTTGAAAGAGATAAATGGTAAGAAATATTTATTGATGGTTTGTTTAGGTTGTTCACTTATGATAGAGTTTACATACGTGTTGAGATGTGAAGGCTAAGATTAGATTGTACCTAGTGACATAGAAGTACTAATGAGTTGAATGAATATGTAGGCTTAAGAAGGAAAGTTGAAGGTTTAGTGGATGATTAAAAATGCCAATAAAAAAATATGAGTAAGATTAAAATAAGTTACCTTGGGTATTAGAGGTGAAAGAAAGTGATGTTAAATAACGAGCATTCACATTAAGAATTGCTAAATTTAAAGAAAATAATACATAAATGATTTCATAAATATGGAAGGCAAGATTGATTACAACATATACACATATATATATATATATATATATATATATATATATATATATATATATATATATATATATATATATATATATATATATATCATTTCAACAATAATTTATGAGCCGTTACAATCATTATTAAAAAATAATTCAAAATATGAAAGGCAAGATTGGTTAAAACATTAATGCGAGTCTTATTATTTTATGTCATACACTCATTTCATGTTCTATTATTTTATATAGATCCAACTAGATATATGTCCTAGATAATTACTTTGAATTGGGGAATTTACATACATACCACACAATTCTAATGTATTTACATATCTAACACTAAAACTTTAATTTTTATATATATATAATACCCCAATTTTCAATATCACATCAAAAATATCACAATCACTCACTTTTTAAAAGTGAAATGCACATTTTTAAACTTCGAAAAATATTAGATAAATAAATATCTAACTTTAGGTGTTACATATCTAAATGTACAAGAATTGTGTGGTATGTAGGTAAATCTTCCAATTATAAAATAGGCCTTGGTGAGGTAGTGGGCAAACAATCCTTTTTTCTTGATTTAACTTGAGCTTTAGCATTAGATCTAGTAAATGGCCTCCATGGACCTTTTTTTTTTCTTTCTTTAATCCATTCTAATATATTTTAGGTCTTTTTTATACATAATTGCAATAACCAGTAAAAAAAAAGGGAAACAAAAAAATAAAATAAAATAATGTACTGAATTATAATGTCAGTTCAGTATCGACACTACAGCCAAACATAGGAAAACAGTGAAAAAACAAAAAAGGGGGCTACGGGCTGTCCAGGAAACAAAAAAGAAAGAAAGAGAGAATGAGAGAGAGAGAGAGAAGGAGAAGAAGGAGAAAGAGAAATAAAGTGTTAAAATAATTTAGGTAATATATTTTTTTATGTTAATCAAAGTAATATATCAAAAAATTAAAAATATATATATTAGAGATAGATGGAGGATTCATGTACATGCATGATATAAACTTTTTCATTTGAAGGGATTATAATTACATATTAGACAATGATTAAAATAGAATTTTTTTTTTAAATTTTCAAGAATATTTAATATGAGATCTTATGAATATTAAATCCTTTTTAATTGTCATCATTATATGCTCTATTAAAGTAGTCTATAATTTTAGAAAACATCAAATTGTGGATTAGGAGTATGGAAGTACTTTGGATGCCAATGTTAATTAAGTAATGAAGAAAAAAAACTAAGTTAGAGAGAGATTGATATACATAAATGTTAAAATGAGATTTTTTTCATGATTTTAGAAGAAAGAAAAAAGATAAGAACCAAAGGGACAATTTTCACGAATCACAGTGAAATCAAAGTGAGTAATTACCTTTCTATTTTAACTAATTTCATTTTTTTTAAAATATAAATGCACTCATCTTTAAAATATTTATATCCTAAAACTTAAATATTTAGTTTATTATAGTTGCGTCAGCATTACAAATTGTTTGGAAAAGATTTTAAAATTTATATTTTCCATTGAAAATTTAATATATATTTATAAAAGAAGAATAAATAAAATAAACATATAAGTCAATCAAAGAAGCCACCTTCTTACGATACTAATTGAGGATGCTATTATATCTGTGTACAAAAATAATAATGAAAATGAAATGAATATACCTTAATTGGCACAAAAATTTAGACGATGCACCAAAGATGATGATAAAAATTTGTATTTAATGAAAATGCAAATGTTAAAAATCTTAATAAAATTATTTACTCATGTTCAATTATTTTTTTACTGTATTTCATATTAAAACATATGCATAAAAATTAGCATATAGTAAAAATATAATTACTCACTAAGTTATTGTATAACTCCACTTACTGTTTAAATACTTATTACAGGAAAGATCCTCTAAATTAAATAACTGACAAAAGAGAGTTCGTTTACAAAAGAAAAGGTTCTAATAAAAATAGGTACCAGAAGAAAATATTTTATCTTATGTTAGTTACTTTATTAAGCATGCTAGTTGCAACTTAATGCTTTTATGTGTTTAAATGATGTTTTAGAAATTTTATGGTTTAGTGACTCTTTATTATTTGAATAAATATTATGAAATATTATGACTAGTGAATAGAGTAACTCTACCGCTCCACTATCCATTCTCACCTTAAAATTCCAAGCTCCCAGGCTGAGTCATGACAAAAGTAATATTAGAGTCAAATTAAGACTAAGTGATGTAAATTATGATCAAAAAGCCATTAGGATGATTAAATAAATTTACAAATGTTTGATTAAGATTCTTAAGTTTAATTAAATTATTTTGTTTATTATTTCAAATCTATGAAAAATCAAGAAGAGTAAGTAAGACAAGATGATATAGAGGAAATGGGATGATCTCAAATGTCACTGTTAACACTGATGATTCTACTCAGATGATGATGGCTGTGATAATTAAATCAGAATTTTCAAACACAAGCTAATGGAAGTGGTGGAGCTCTTAAAGACAAATATCTAAAACTATTTCATGATATAAAAACACCTTTCTTTTATGGATCAAAAGGGCCGATTGAAGCTGAAAATTAGCTTATGCGGCATATCATGTCCTCAAGAGAGAAGAGTTAACTTGCCACATTTGCATTTAAGAGTGAAGCAAAGTGATGGTGGCAAAGTATCACAACTCGGCCCAAGAGCTTGGAATTTCTAAGTCGAGAACAGATAGTTGAATAGTAGAGTTATATTATACATTATTCATAATATTTCATAATATTTCATAATATTCATCTAAATAATAAAGAGACACTAAACTACAACATTTCTAAAATATCATCAAAATACATATGAAAATAGCAAGCTACAACAAACATTCTTAATAAAGTAACATAAGATAAAATATTTTTTTCGGTACCTATTTTCATTAGATCTTCTGTAAACTAACTCTATTTTATCAGTAGTTTAATTTAGAGGATTTTATCCTATAATAAACATTTAAACAATAGGTTAATTTATATAATAAATTAGTGAATAATTAAAATTTTACTATATACTATTTTTATGCATATGTGCTCTACATATGAAAATATCAAGCTACAACAAACATTCTTAATAAAGTAACATAAGATAAAACATTTTTTTGCAGATTTTATCCTATAATAAACGAACTCTATTTTGTTAGTAGTTTAATTTAGAGGATTTTATCCTATAATAAAGCATTTAAACAATAGGTTAATTTATACAATAAATTAGTGAATAATTATAATTTTACTATATACTAATTTTTATACATATGCTCTAACATGAAATGTGATAAACAAATGATTCAACTTGAAAAGTTTATTTTATGAAGACTTTTGATCATTTGCATCTTCGTTAAATATAATCCTTTAGCCATATTCATTGATATTACATTTATATAGTCATATCAAGAGCACTGTCTAAGTTTTTGTACCAATTAAGGTACATCCATTTCCATATCCTTCATCAAGCTTTTTTCATTTTTATTACCATTTTCATGCATGGGAACAATAGCATCCCAACTATCATAAGGGGGTGACTCTTTTAATTGACTTATATATTTATGTCATTTATTATTCCTTTTAAAATATAATATTAAACTTTCAGTGCAAATTATAATGTATGAAATCTTTCCAAAACAATTTGAATTGCTCATGCAAGTGTAGTAAACAAAACATTTAACTTTTAAGATATAAATATTTAAACATGAATATAATTATATTTTAAAGAAATGAAATTAGTAAAAGTAGAAAAGTAATTACTTACTTTGATTTTACTATAATTCATCAAAATTATCCCTTTAGCTCTCTATCTCTTTTCATTCTCTAAAAATCATAAAGAAAATCTTATTTTAACATTTAGATATATCAATCTCTCTCTAACTTAATTTCTTCATTCATCACTTCACTAACATCAGCATCCATACTACTAATTCACAATTTAATAATTTTAAAAATTATAAAATAATTTAATAGAACTACAATGTTAACAATTAAAAAGGATTTAATATTCATAAGAGCTCACATTAAATTTTCTTGAAACATTTATAAAAATTCTAATTTAATCATCCTCTAATATATAATTATAATTCTTTCAAATGCAAAAGTTTATATCATACATGTACATGAATCCTCCATCATCTATCTCTAAGATTTTCAATTAAAATTTTCTTCATATGTTACTTTGATTAACGTAAAAAAATTTATATTACTTGAAATTGTTGTTTGCATAAATTTGGCTCATACACTCTCTTTCGCCTCTCCCTTTCTCTTCTTCTCTTCTTCTTCTTCTTCTTCTTCTTCTTCTTCTTCTTCTTCTCTCTATTTTTCACTCTTTCTTTTTTTTTCTTGGATAGCCTATTATAGCCCCTTCTCCATTTTTTTTAAACTATTTTCCCATGTTTGGCTATAGCATCGGTTCTGAACCAATGCTATAGCTCACTATAGTATTTTATTTTTTTCATTTTCCTTTACTTACTGGGTATTACATAAAGTTAATTGCAAGAAAAATTTGGTAGATGACCTAGTCATTCAATTTAGTGGGATGAATTTGTAAAGACTTTAGAGATTGATTTGTACCTCTCTCACTCAGCAGATAGATACAAAGACAAATTCATGACTATACTTTCGAGATATGCATCGCAGTTGATTCAAATGCAGAAAAGAAATGTCATAGATTTTGAAGGATGTAATCAAGCAACCCTTAATCCTCTTAACATTAATGATTATTCTATGCTAGCAGAGAGAGCCAAAAAAAATAGAGTTAGCCTTACAGGCAACTTAGAGGATGCAAAATTTCCAGAAAAGAAAGAATTCAAAAGAATCTATGGGTTTACAACTTTCTCAAGTTAAGCAATTCTCTCAGTTAGGAAATTCAATTGTTAAGAAAGCCAAATTTAGTAGTTAGTACAACACCAACTAAAGAAATTATGGCAAACAGAAAATAACTGAATCCATAGCATAAGTGCCAAATCAGAATAAATCACAGCAAAATGTTCAACCCAAAGTGTATGCATTATCAGAGCAGATAGCTAAGGATTCACTTGAGGTCATTACAGATATATATATGTTTATTCATAATCAAAATTTTCATTATGTAATAAGATATCATTTCATTTCATTTATAATATCATAATTATAATTTAAGTTAAAGAGGAAATCTTAAATATGTATGTATCTCTACCTTATTATAGGTATTATATCAGTTTCAGAACAGACCTATGCAAATATTATTTGATATGGGAGCATCTCACTTATTCATTTCAAAGGATTTAATTAAATTGATGAATTTACATACTTCTAAGATACCTACTATTTTATCTCTTAAGATGTCAAAAGAAAGTTATATAACTATTAATGACATGTGTGAAATAAAATGATTATATGCCAAAAAAAATTTGAGGCATAGTTGATGGTCTTACCCTTGGTTGAATTTGATAGAATCCTAATGGATTGGCTAATTAGCCATTTCCTAACTATAGATTATAATAAGAAGGTGGTCAAATTCAATTTATCTGGAGAAGTAGAATTCAAAGTTTATGGAGATCGAGGTTGCCATCTATGATAACAAACATCTATGAAGGCTTATAAGTTATTAAATAGTTGCAACGAAACATTTCTTGCCCAAGTGAGAGATATAACAAAAGAAGTGAAATAGTTGAGTAATATAGTTGTGGTAAAGTGTATCCAGAAGTTTTCTAGATGATTTATCTGGACTACCACCTAAGAGGAAAATTAATTTCACTATTGATTTAATACTAGGTTCTAAACCAATATCTAATACCCCATATCGTATGACAATTATAGAATTACAAAAATTAAAAAATCAGTTGCAAGAATTATTGGCAAGAATTATTGGCATTCTGGTATATTCAAAAAATGAAAAGAGACATTTAGATCATCTTCATGCAATTTTATAAGTTTTAAAAAAGAATAAATTATATGTATAATTTTCTAAATATGAATTTTGGTTAAGAAGTTGGGACTTGTCTTGGACACGAAATCAGTGGAGAGGGCATTTCAGTAGATCAGAATAAAACAAAGGCAATGATAGATTGTCCAAGGCCAACTATAGTTACAGAAGTCAAAAGTTTTCTAGGTCTTCTGGATACTATAAAAGATTTCTTAGTCAGATTCCTATACCATTATTCAGATAAACACAAATGGCAGTAAAATTTAAATGGACAAATAGTTGTGAAGAAGCTTTCTAAAAGTTGAAATATTGCTTAATAACAGCTCCTATACTAACAATTCCATCAGGAACGAACGATTTCTAATCTATAGTGATGCGTTGTTAAGAGGATGCAGATGTGTGCTTATGAGCATAGAAAAATCATTACTATGCCTTCAGACAATTAAAGAATCATGAAAGAAATTATCCCACAAATGATTTAGTGTTGGCAGTAGTTGTGTTTACACTTAAAATATGGAGGCATTACTCATATGGAATCAGATGTGAAGTTTTTACTGATCATCAGAGTTTAAAATATATATTCATTTAAAAAGAATTAAATTTAAGACAAAGATGTCGATTGGAATATATTTAAGTATTATGATTTGAATATACAACATTATCCATGGAAGGCAAATGTTGTAGTAGATGCACTCATTAGAAAAGCTTCACGTAATGTACAATAGTTGATTACTCAGCAAGAACATATAATTAAAGACATGGATAGATTGAAATTGGCTATAACTATTTATAAGGATAATAATTTTATTTAGTTGAATCAATTGACAATTCAATTTACTTTAAAGAATAAAATATGAGATTCACTGATTAAAAATGTTATTATTCAAAAAAATTTAAATCAAGTAGGGTAGACAATCTAAATGAATACAGGATAGATGAAGATGAATTACTGAAATATAAAGACAATTAATGTTAATAAATTGAGAGAGGAAATTCTAGAAGAAGCACATCTATCTAGCTATACTATACATCCAAGAAGTAATAAAATGTATTAGGAGCTCAAAAAATTATTTTGTGCCCAGGATTAAAAAGAAGTATTGCAGAGTTTGTGACTAAATGTTCTACATATCAAGTAATTAAAGTCGAACATCAAAAACTTGGTGGATAGCTACAACCATTGTCGATACCAGAGTGAAAATAGAAGGATATAATGATGGATTTTGTGATCAATTTGACTAAATCAAAATAAGGATGAGATGATATTTGATCATTAAAGATAAATTAACTAAGTCTACATATTTCTTGCTAATTAGATAGCCAGATTATGTTGAGAAATTAACAAAGTTAAATATAGATGAGATTGTATGATTACATGGAGTATCAAAATTCATAGTTTTAGAAAGAGATGATAGATTTACATCTAAGTCATAGAAAAAAAAATTAAGAAAGCTTTGGATATAAGGTTGACTTTTTTAGTATTGCATTTCACCCACAAACAAATGATCAGTTAGAAATGACTATTCAAAAATTAGAGATTTACTCCATTTATATATTCTTGATTTTAGTGGAGGATGGGAGTCACATTTATCATTGATAGAATTTGCAATATAATAAGAGTTTTCAAGCAAACATTAGAATGGCTCCATATGAAGCTCTTTATGGAAGGAAATATATGACACCATTATGTTGGGTTGAAACTAATAAAAAGAAAATAATTGGTGCAGAAATTAGTGGATGATGCTACTGAGAAAATCCAATTAATTAGAGATAAAATAAAGGCAGCTCGGACAGACAAAGAGAACATTATAATGTTAAATATATACCAGTAAATTTGATATTGGAGAATTTGTGTTTGTCAAGGTCAATCCTATGAATGGTGTTCAAAGTTTTGAAAAAACAGGAAAGCTGAGTCCAAGACATGTGGGACCACACAAAATTATTGAAAAGATTAGAAAAATGGCTTACATATTTGCACTATCAGCACATATGCAGGATGTTCATAATGTATTTCATATCTTTACACTTCGAAAATATTTTACTGATGAATCAAGTAGAATCAATGCAGATTTAGCTGATATACAACCTAATTTAGCTTATATAGAGGAGCCTGTCAAGATGTTAGATTATGATGTAAAGAGATTTCATAATAGAGATATTCCATTTGTGCGGGTCTTCAGAAATCATGGAAAAGAAAGGGATGCCACCTAGAAGACGGAATCAGAAATGTGATAACATTATCCACCTCTCTCAAATTAAAGGTATATTTATTTTAGCTAACTCATTAAATTTTTAGGACGCAATTTTCATAAGGGGGGCTAATTATAATAACCAATTAAAAAATAAATAAATAAAATTTTGTAGTAAACTATAGCATCGATTCGAATTGACGTTACAACCAAACACGAGAACACAGTAAAAAAAATGGGAGAAGGGGCAACAAGTTGTACAGGAAACATTAAAAAAAAGAGAGAATGAGAGAGAAAAGAAGAAAAAAGGAGGAAAAGAAGAAAACAGAAAAGAAGAGGATGAAAAGATTAAGAGAAAGGGAGAGAAGGAGAAAGAGAAAGTGTAGGAGGCAAAGTTTATACAAATAAATTCAGGTAACATAATTTTTTTTAAGTTAATCAAAGTGATATACAATGAAAATTTTGAATGAAAATCTTAGAGATAGATGATGGAGGATTCATGTACCTATATGATGTAAACTTTTTTCATTTGAAGAAATTATAATCATATATTAAGTGATGATTAAATTAGAATTATTTAAGTTTCAAAACAATTTAATGTGAGATCTTGAATATTAAATTCTTTTTAATTGTCATCCTTGTATGCTCTATTAAATTAGTTTATAATTTTAGCAAAAAAATCAAATTATGTATTAGAAGTATGGAAGTACTTTGGATGCCAATGTTAGTGTAGTGATGATGGAAGAAATTAAATTAGTGAGCTTGATATATGTAAATGTTAAAATAAGAAAAAAAAAATTTCTTATGATTTTAAGAGAAAAATATAGAGTTGAAGGGACACATTTGACAAATCACAATGAAATTAAAATAATTACCTTTCTTCATTTCCGACTCTACTTTTTTATTTGATTGCATGTGAGATAAGAATGGGATTGCGAGGAATGACACTCAGATCACCTTATAAAGCAACTCAGAAAATAATGTATAATGATCATTGCGAGTGCATTGTAACTATTCATTGTATTTTTAATAAAAAAGTGTGATTATCTTTTGCTTGTAACTTCTTTATCAAGTCTACTTTGTCGTTTGGATGCGAGTAGATCTTAATTGTTTTTGTTGTGACTTGCACCGCTTGAGATTTTTGTGGGATTGAGTAATCATTTCTCTGTTTAATGCTTGATGTGACATTTGCATTATCGCGCCTTACCTTCCGCATCTAAATTCATTCTCACCATGAGTGGTTAGATCTTTATTACCCCATCGATTTTGAGCGAGTAGATACCCTATCTTCGCGAGTATATTACATTCCTCTTAATATTTAAAACAAATTCCTTTGATTGGCACAAATGGCGGCTCTAAGGAAAGCAGCAAACTCGTTCATGAAGAACGAGGCCAAAAAAGTTCATGACCTCGATCCCTCGACTATGAATTATATCATCTGGTACTGTCAAAGTCATCCTGACTTTACAGTGCAAGTGGCTGACAAGGGTGAGCGTTTCAACTCAATTAGTTCAAACGTTCATTCCCCTTGATCATTTATGATGCAATCTCTGTCCCCCTCTTCCTCATGAATGGGTTGATATTCTAATTTTTTACAAAATCATCCCAACCCAAGTACTACCGAATTTAGTGGCAAGCATCACCACCTTCATTCTATATTTGAGGTAGGAGTTGTTGTGGAGCCTCAACTTATTTCGCTAGGTTTTCTCTATGAAGGACTATTCAATTTTCAAAGTTCTTGATGAAAACTCATGGCCTGACGAATAAGGGGAGGAAATGGCGTTGAAAGCTCTTATTTGTTAAGAACTCATCACCATGGCCGGTATCGACAATTGACATCCCATTTTCGACGAATAAAGTGACTACTGCTCCCAAGTCGAGTGCTCGGGTAAAGAAGGTTTTGGAGAAAGTGACGGATAAGAGTTTGAATATCCTTCACTATCTCCATTTTGCTAAGTCTTCATTGTCTTTTGCAATACACATTTCATCATCTTTAACTCGCTTTCTTCTAATCACTTTTCCCGCTTATCTGCAGGAGATGAGACTTCCACATCCTCTCCACTCAATCTTGTTGTAGTCCAATTTTAGAGGAGGGCAAGACGAAGGGTAAGGAGTCGGTTACTACTATGGTGCACGATGAGGCTGGACCAAGTATAGCTCCTAGGAAGTCTAGGAAAAGAGCGGTGAGTTTGACTCCTCGAAGTCGCCAAAAGCAGAAGCAAAGCGAGCTTGAGGAAGAGGAAGAGAAAGAGGAGGAAGGGTATACTAAGGACAACTATACTTTGAAGGCAAAGCGAGCTGAGGAAGAGGAAGAGAAAGAGGAGGAAGGGTATACTAAGGACAATTATACTTCGAACATGTCCAAGTTGACCAACCTGGCCTTCGAGCTCAAGCAAGCTATTTATTATGAGGACCTCAACGTGCTTCTTGAGAAGACCCCAATGGTCAGCTGTCTTTTGTCATCATGATCACCCAAGCGATAGCGGGTAGTCGACTTGAGAGATCAAAAAGAAGTTCTTCGTTAAGAGAAAAGTCTTGTCCACGAGGGCTGAACTGGTGAAGGACGAGCTTTAATTCTCTAAAGACCAACTCTTAAAGCATAGTTAGTTGGATGCCAAGTTCTTGGATTTCTCCAACGTACTCACCCTTTTGGATTTCGATGAAAACGACGACGAGAGCAACATAAGTTGATTTGCTCTTTTTTTTTCTCTTTTTTGCAGTGAGTTGAGAGAGAATATGTACTTCACACTCACATATTTTGTAAAAATTTACTTGTGAATGAAAGCAAAAAAATTCTTCTTTCTAGCTACCTTCTAAATTACAAATGTTTTTACTTCAAAGAATATGATAGTTAGGTTTTTGTGAAGACTCGTTGGATTTTCTTGGAAGAATTTGTTTGTGCTGCTCGTATGAATATTTTTTCTGGGACTAAAGCAAATTATGGATGCTAACTTTAGGCTGCACTTAATTGTCGACTGTAGGAAATTGACCATTTGTAGTTGTCAATCTCGACGAGTCTAATCAATCCATGGGTTCAATTCTTGCTCTGTCGATTATGGCAAGTCAACTTCTCTTTCTCTCTTTTTTTTTCTTTTTGATTGCCAACTATAGAGAGTTAGTCTTTTTCTATTACCAATTGTAGCGAGTCAGTCTTAATAATCAGCGACCTCTCGGGATTTCAATCTTACACTTGAGTCGCCAATAGTATGGAGTATTGTTCTTTCATTTTTTGGTTGCCAACTATAAGGAGTTAGTCTTTTAGCTAATAGTTGTTGACCTCTCGAGGTGTTAGCCTTACACTTGAGTTGTCAACCACAATGAGTGTTGATCTCTTTGGTTGCCAACTATGAGGAGTTGGCCTTTTAATTAATGACCGCCGACCTCTCGAGGTATCAGTCATATAGTTGAGTCATCAACCATACAGTGTTGGTCTTTTTTATTGTCAACTATGAGAAGTTGATCTTTTAGTTAATGGTTGTCGTTCTCTCCGGTGTCAGTCTTACACTTGAGTCGTCAACTGCATAGAGCGTTCATCTTTTAGTTAATAGTTACCAACCTCTCAGGGTGTCGATCTTACACTTGAGTAATCAATCACATTGAGCGTTGGTCTTTTTTATTGCCAACTATGAGGAGTTGGTCTTTTAGTTAATAATCGCCAACCTATCACCAATGTGTGGGCAAGTTTACTTAAGGCGTTCTGCTACTAAAGTGTTGTATTAACTTTCTTCAACACCAAATCGCCACCTTTGAAATGCTTCTCTTTCACATGGTAGTCATAGTACTTTGCCATTCACCTCTTTATTTATTTATTTTTCTTAACAATGCTTCGAGCCTCAATTCTTCGAGCATGTCGATTATGTCCTCCATTGCATCAAAATTCATCTTCTCCCACTTGATAGTGTTATCCCCCATTCCTTCCATTGCTAGCAATCTTTGGTTGTGAAGCATGTAATCGATCGGTAAAACAACATCTATTTCATGTGATAATGCAAATGACGAGTGTCCTGTCACGCGTTTGTAGGAGCGATCCTCAAAATCTAGACTAAAGCAAGTAATGCATCAACCCACTTGATTTTAGCGCCTTCTGCCTTCTTCTTCAGCAAGTTAAGGATCTTCTTGTTGGTTGGTGGTCATTGCTCTACAAGTGATGAATCGAAGTGAACTTTAGTTGTATTCTTTAAGACTCGCGAAGTCTCTTAGTCTCCTGTCATCGAAGTATGGCCCATTATTTGTGATAATTGACATAGGCAGCTAGTGCCTACAAATAATATCAGTCCAAAAAAATTCCAAGCTACTTGGACTATTATTTAATGAGTGACTTTTCCTTAATCCACTTGTTGAATTAGTCAATCATGACAGAATGAACTTCTTTTGATCGCTAGCTATAGGCAAGTGTCGATCAGGTCCATTCCCCAAATAGTGAAGGCGCAAGGGCATTAGATAGGTCAAGGGGGTTGTGGCAGCTATAATTGAAGTGGAGCAATTTTTTGGCACTGCATGGATCTCTTGGTGAATTCTTCTGCTTCCTTTTTGAATGTGGGCCAAAAATATACTTGCATCAGAATTTTATGAGTGAGTGTCTTCCTCCTGAATGACTACCATATTCACCTAAGTATACTTCTTTAAGGGTTCTTTTCTGCTTAGTCTCCCGTACACATCTGAGGATAAGTAAAGTTGCTAATCTTTGAAATAACTTACCCCTATTCAATAAAGACTAAGTGACTCTTATACTAAACCTCCTTCAATCTTTAGTAGCTTCTTCAACATTCCCAACCTACACTTTAGTAGCTTCTTCGACATTTCCAATCTACAAGTATCTTTTAATTGGATCAACCCAACTCGGCGAGTGCTCATATTTCACTTGCATCAACTCCTCTTCTTCTATGCTTGGTTGGGTGAATTGTATGATGGAGTGCTCCCCTAGTCTGCTCACTCTATATAGAAGATCGAGTTGGTTCTCCTCCTTCAGTATCTACTTGATCTTGAAGTATTTCAACTGCCCAGTTTCTATTTTTACTTTCAATAGATATCTTTGCAATGCTCATCCTTGACCTCGTAATCCTCATTAACTTGCCTTACCACTAATTGTGAGTCTGAGTATGCCACAATATGCGAAGCTAAGTCTTCGAGTGAATCTTAGTTCAGTAAGTAAGGCTTCATATTCAGATTGGTTATTCATCAATTTGAAATCGAACTTGACCAACTGTGTTATGATGATCCCTATCTAAATCTTCAACACTACATCAATGTCCATGCCTTGCTCGCCTAATAATTCATCCATGTATAATCACCATAAGAATTTTGAGTTAATTAAAAATTGATAAGCACTTGGGCCTTGATCATCGTCTAGGGCAAGTAAGAGGTATCAAACTCGCTCAATTCGACATTCCATTTCAACATCTCAAAATGATCCAGTTTAGCGAATACAAATTTGAGTGAATTGTCCATGACAACTTGTATTGAATATGCTTGGAAGTATGGTCGAAGTCATCGGGCAGAGACAATGAGTGCAACTGCGAGTTTTTCTATGATGAGGCAAATTAGCTCGGCACTTCGCAGAGATTTGTTGACATAGTAGATAGGCCACTACTTTCTATTCTCCTCCCTAATGAGAACAGAACTTACCGAATCTTTTCCAACACCTAAGTATGACAGTAGAGTTTCTCCATCCTTTGGGCTCTATATCAGTGGTGGTGATGTGAGGATTTTTTAGTTCATAGAAGGCTTTCTCACATTCTGGGATTCACTCAAATCTCTTAGCACTCATAATAACTTTGAAGAACGACGAGCAATGTTGTCCAGCCTTAAAGATGAACCTATTTTATCCGGTAACTCGACTTTGAGCTACTGAACCTCTTTCATTATTTTGGTGAAGGCATCTCAATTATTGTCTATATATTATCTGGATTCATCTATATGCCTTCAGGAGTGATCAGGAATCCCAAGAATATGTCTGACCCAACATCAAAAGTACACTTCAAAGGATTAAAGCGCATATTATACTTCTTCAAAGTGATAAATGTTTCATTTAGATCTTGAATGTGTTGAGGGGGTGATTTATGTTTTACCAGCAAGTCGTTGACATAAACATCTACATTTCTCCATTTTTACTCTTTAAACATTCGATCTACCAACTTCTGACAGAGTGAGTCACTCTATAACAATAGAGCCCTTCCCTAGTAATAAAGGACGTCTTTTCTGAGTCGGCTTGATGCATCTATATTTGATGGTACCCTGAAAATATATCTAGAAAACTCATTACCGAATAGTCAACTGCCAAGTCAGGCCATCTATTCAAGGTAGAGGATATTCATTTTTTGGACATACCAAGTTCAAATTAACAAACCCGATACACATTATCCACTTTCCACTTGACTTTTGCACCATTACCACATTAGACACCCATTCTGAGTATTAAACTTCTTTAATAAAGTTGGCTTCGATTAATTTAACGACGTCCTCTTTAATGGGCTTAGCGAGCAATGATGCAGTCTTCCTCATTTTTTTTTCTTTATTAATCGGCACCTTTATTGACATTGAGATGATGACAAGCAATATTGATATCAATACCAGCATTTCCACTACAGTCTAGACGAATACATCTAAGTCGTCCAGGGGGTTCAGATAATTTCTTTTTTATGCTCAAGGCAAAAAGTTAAGCTAACTCTGAGGACTTGCCCGGGGTCTTGCGCAGTAAAAATATCTTCCATTTCTTCAAGAATTTTGACTTTAGTTCACGCGACATCCAATAACAAAACTTCATCTTCTCTCTCCGACCCGCCAATGACTCTCAAGTAGCATATCCTGGATTGACATAAATTTCCTCTGCAATGATTTCCTCATCTCATGCGGGGAATTTGATGGCCACACGATGCATCGAGACCACTGCTCTGAACATGTTAAGCAATGGCCAGCCAAACATAGCATTGTAAGTGGTAGGAGCCTTCACTATAACAAAATCGACCATTGCTATAAATTGTTTCTTGTCTTCCCCCAATCACGGGGAAATTAATCGCCCCTTCCATCTCTCCTTTCGCTTAAAAATCCATATAGTGGTCCTCCAATAAGGGTGAGCTTGAAACTTGCCAACCCCAATTTGCCAAAGACAAATTTGAAAATGATATTGATCGAACTCCTCTTATCGATTAATATACTCTCAATTTGATAGTTAGCAATTAGCATCATGATAACGAAGATATCATTGTAAATATTACCAATGGCGAGTTTGTCTTTCTAAAAAAAATTTACAGGAAATAAGGAGATAGGCAGCGCACACGCCATGGCCGCCAAGTTAATGTCCCAAGAACACAGTTGTTTGAGGCATGTTTTCCTCAAGGATTCTCCTCCACCTCCAAAAATAGTGAACACAACTCTTGCGAGATGCATGTTGGCGCAGATTCGTTACTCATTTTAGTGACTTATTTGTCCTTCTGCCTAGTGAATTATTTAAACTTTCCAACTTTTATTTTTAACTCGTCCACTAAGTTCCTCAGTGACAACATTCCTTAGTGTCATGCCCATGATCGTGGTGATAAATGCAATATCTAGATCGATTGCGGACCCCGTCGGCCTTCATAAGCAATGGTTGTTTGAAATAATTTTTATTCTGGATGACTTCTATTAATTCGGCCACCGACACCCTTAAAGGAGCTGCTAGGGTAGGTTGTGAGTACTTCTCTAATAGCGAGTCGCGGGATTTCTAAAATCTCGCCCAAGCGTTTCGGATCGTCTTACCTTATTTGGTCTCACACTCAATACCTATCTCCGAGTGATTGCTCTAAAGATTTCTTCGCTGAATATTTTGTGCAAGTCAACGTCGTCAAACGGATGACCTCGTTATACTCCTCAGTGTTCACGTAGTTCTTCGTCAGCTCCAACAATTCGGCGAGTGTTTTGGGTTGTTGAAATCTAAAGGCATATCTGAAAGGTCTTCCCTTAAGCCCAGAGCGAGTGCAGCTTGGACTACCATGAATTCCAAATCTTTAATCTCCAACATCTCTCATTTAAAACGGGTGATGAACTTTCTTAAGGATTTGTCATGTTCTTGTCTCATTTGTAGAAGAGCTAAGGAACTCTTCAAAGGCTTCGGAGCACTAGCAAATTGTGTGATGAACATTTTTTTAAAATTGACGAATAAGATAAAGATCACTACTGGGAGATGCGAGAACCATCTGAAGGCCAACTCCTTCAAGGTGGTAAACAAAAGGTGATAATCATGTCATCCAAATCCAACTGACATTGTTGACTCGTAATATGTTATGTGATCAATCGGGTCTGTTCACCCATTGTATAATCTCAAATGCGAGATTTTAAACCCATATTGTCTGGATTCACTTAGTTCCCCTGCTTGTCTTCTTCTTCACTAATGTGATATAATTTGTTATTTAGGCTGGGGGTTTCGGATAGCTCCCTTTTCACTTGACGAGCCCGACGATTCACCATTCCCGAGGATCTCTCATTCTATTTGGCCTTTGATTCTTTGTGGTTAGTTTCTCCACAGCCATCTGCACTAAGTGAATGATTATGTCTTCTTGTATTTCAAATCCTACTATGTGGCGAATTGCTAGGCATTTTGCTCCATGTCCTGAGTGTCCTACTTCACTTTGTATCTGACTCCTAGTCCTCGGCCTCATCCACACTCACCACACCTAAAAGAAAGTAAAATTCAAATATGTCTATGAAGTGAGCCAGAACACTCTGAAATACCTGAAAATAAGGAAAAATAGAGTAACAAGTAAAATAAGTAC